>CM021766.1:136544745-136558229 GCA_011076525.1 Nettapus auritus | reverse complement strand
ATATAGATATAGATATAGATATAGATATAGATATAGATATAGATATAGATATAATGCAACCCAAGCAAAAAGAGCCATCAACATGTCCACATGAAACTGAACAACATGGGAACATCTCTCTGGCAGGCATTGTTGCTTCCCAAGTCTTACAAGCAGCATGCCGTGTGTTTACCTTATGAGCTGACACACTTCATTTGCAAAGTAAGTATAGATGGGCCAAAAGCAATCACAGCACCGAAGCCAGCCCCTTTGCTGGTATGCCATAATAGCTCTTCGGTGGAGTAACACGGTTGTGGGCCAGCTGAAGCTCTGATCCACTCGCTCCCCGAAAAGGCAAACCAAGCACTGTCTTTTAAATTAACTTTTTAAACTCAAATCAGAATGTTGTATTACAGTGTACTACACATTTAGGTAATATCAATTGACAGACAGCACTCATCAGGTATCATATCATGCCTAGGTGGAAAAATTTAGTTGAACTCATTCCTCTGACAGCAGAAACCAAAACCAGATTTAGCCCAAATTTACGCTGGTCTGTGGATCATCCCAGTCCAAGACGTTCACAAGGGCATTTACTCTGCCTCACTAGCAACAGTGCTGCATTTTCTGCCTCTTCAGAAGCTGTAGTGTTAACTACAGCAAAGGAAGCAGGATAGGGTAGGAAAGGACAGAACAGGACAGTGTTGTCTGTGGGAGGAAGGCTTGCTTTCTCCTTGCCCACAATTTCTTTACCTCAAGATGAGAAGCTACAACAGCAGATAGTGTTACGACTCACCTGAATCACATGGGGTTGGTTTGTCCCATGCTATCACAACAGAAGGATGTATTTCATGTTTGGTTATGACATGGCTACTCTTCCTCCTTAGGCTGCCAGACGTGTTGGGATGAAGCTGGGCTTCAGGTCCCAACAAAACAAAGCCAGAAGGAACATCTTCCATATTCCTGTGTCAGAGGCTAAGGAAGCAAGAGAGCTCCGTGGAAAAAGTAGTCAAAAGAGATATGAAATGATAACACAGATGGAACAACACCAGGAAACTAGAGTACTGTAGCCAACTGAAATAACACTGGATATTGGAAAATTGATATTAATCTGGGAGATATCCTGTCAGAGCTGAACAACAGGGCTTCAGCACAGTCCCCCTGCTTTTACCACCTCTTGGTTAGAACTTTAAAGCTGGTCTGCTTTGTTGTATTTATTTTAAGAACCATGTCCAGCTGGGCTACGGACGAGTTTTACAGAGGAAGTTCACTGCGTCTATCAACACAAGGGTGAGTTTTGCCAAAAACACAGCTCTGCTGGTGGTTTGTTGAGTTTTACAGTGATAGTCACTTCGAACTGTTATTTTGAGCGTTTTGCTGGGAAGCCTTTATCACCAGGACCACTTGTTTAAACAAAGAAGATGCTTACAACCACCAAATGTGGCTTTTAAATAGGGAAAGTTTCTGTAGGGTCACCATTTTGTCTCCAAAGTTACCATAAACTCCCATCAGCTACTTTCCTCTCTCTTTAGAGATCTATAATGATAACAATTATAATAGATCATAAAAAATATGAGGTCCTAGCTGACTCGTTCCTACCCAGAAAAACAAGACCGACTTTGACTCTTGTCCTTGCTGTCCACAATTCCCGTCATCAGCTGACTGCTGTTAAAATCTCTTCTGTTCCTGTGCTCATTTTCTTGCCATTCGGCCTGGTTTTCTTCAGTTTCTCTTTAGCTTTGCATAGAAAAGATTAAAAGAGACAAAAGAAAAGTGAAGAAAAAAAGACCCAGTTGCTTGAGCTGATTTTTCCTGGTGGCGAGAATGGCTTTCTCTTCAGAGAGACCAATTAACATTCTCATCATCTTTCTAGACCTAATCTAAATATGAATAAAATATCAAACCCTTCCTAAAATTGTTCTTTGTTCTTCTTACCATATTGAAATTAACTTTTTGACACGACGCCAGGCAGAACTTCAATACAAAATGCATAATTCCTCCCCCTCTACATTTGCATACCGAAATGCCTCTGCGTGCGCCACAGGCCGCTGCTGCTGTAACAAAGGATGTCCAGTCTTCCCCAAAAGATCTTGAAGGTCATGTGTAACAATTCAGAACTGTCTCAAAAGTTTTGGGTTTTTTAGGGATCTGGATTATTACACATCATTTGTGAACACAGTACAAATTCTTTGATCTGCACCTTGTCATTGGCTCAAAGAAATGAGCTCGTAATAAGCATTGAACAGGTCGTAGAAAGCTGAAGAAAATCTTGTACGTGTGAACATTTCTAAGGTTCTTGCTCATTTCTGGCTAATTATGGTCATTTCCATGTGTAATTACCCAAATTACTCTTGCAATCAGTGTAATTGTGCTAAGTTGTCTAAAAATCAGCCTCATTCGATTTTGCCTGGTAAAAATATACTGTTTTAAAAATATATATATACATTTGGATCTTATGTTAGCTACCAACAGGCCTTTAAAAGGTTTTCTTTGTCCCTTTTTTTGTGTGTGCCTGTGCGTGTTGTATGACTTTCATTACAGTAGTCTGAACATTTTCTATTACCTCCTGTAAAAACCTATTCTGTGTGGCTGCAAGTTATTGCACGGCGCCCTTCCGTTTTCAAAACTGTAAAACCTCCAGTGTTGATGAATGGGGAATTAAAGGAGCATTTCAAAACATGACCTGAATGTTGAGCGTTTAGGTACTGCTCCCCTGAAATAACCGCGCTGGGAGAGCCGAATGGTGGCACAAGACACAGAGCTGTCTTGTGGCCACTGCCACCACACCAAGATGTTGCGGAGGAAGAGTGCAATATGCCAGAAGTCAATCCCAACAGTTCTGACTGTGTTCTTCCCATGCTGCCTCTCGCTGTCTGATCCCAGCATCTCTGCCTGGCCACCCACCTTGCTGCTCACATTTCCTTTCCAAAAAGTTCCCTGCCTTTATGCAGTCGTTCACATGGAGAAACTGTAACTGCAGCAGGGCGCTTCAAGTGTCCTTGACTGTGGTTAGCATCCTTTCGTACGACCTTCCCATGCTGTAAGTGAGCATTCAGGCTCGCATCACAATCATCTGGTGCCCAAAACCAGAGAGAACTGGGGCTTGTTCTTTGGGGTAAATGGAGCTATGGGGCCACCTGGGATGATGCTGGGGCTGGCCACAGCTCTGCTCCAAGGGCGCGTCAAAAGGATGCTGCCCGTTCTGTGGTGCACGTATCCTACTGTCACGGGAATCCTGCTCCGTACCAGCACTGCAGCTACACCAGGAGGTGATAACTGTCGAAGGAGTAGCAGTAAATGCCGTGCTGAGTGTGAACATTTGCTGATACGTTGCTGCAATCCTCCTTCTGAAGGATACTTTTTCACACTGTGTTTGCTTTTGGAATAAAAAGATATTTGCTCATCAGCAGTAGGTACTTGATTCTCTCTTCCCTGTTTAGCTAAAATAAATATCTTGTGGTGCTATGGACATGCCAGGACTGGGATTTATTCTAGAGAGGAAAGCACAAGGAAAGGAAAGACAGATGCAGGGAGAATTTCATGTAACAGGACCTTGAATATGGCCCTGAGCACTGACTGAGCAGCTCTGACAGGGGCTGCAGATGTTGTCCACGTGAGCTGAGGCCAGCATCTCCACCTGGCCAGCTGATTTCCCCGGCAGTGGCCACACTGGATGGTGCGTGGGGGTCAGGGATGGCAGGGAGCTGAACCCCAGGTCAGCTCCTCGACGGGCTGCACGCGGAGCCAGGCTGAGCGCCTCGACTCTACAGCCCGCAACGTGGTCCCATGGGAGCGAGGGCAGGATTTGACCCACGTGTTCTGCTGGAAAAAAAAAGCAAGTGACAGGCCTAAGCGCAGCTACAACTGCTTTTCCACTTATCTGAAGATCTGTTGCTTTCCATGCCTCCTTTTGATTGTAAAGGAGGTTATTCTGAAGTCATCTGCAACAGCTGCACTGTAAAATACCTCAGTCATGTGGTTTTAAGCAACCCCGAGCAAAAAAAGAAATAAAAAATCACAGTTCCTTAAATAAAGATGTGTGTATTCTTGTGACATTTCCATACAATTGCAATTTCCAAGGGAGCCAAACACTCATTACTACACAGACTGTTCTTCAGAGGCCAAACCTGGTCTTTAGGCAGAAAAAAATTCCCATTTGGCCAGGCTTATTCATACAGCCTACAGTTTTATTTGAATTCTGTATTGACTGGGAAAATTTTAAACCAGACTGGACAAGTAATTAGATTAAGAGTACAACTGTATTAAAAAGTTCTGCGTTGGCAGAGAAACGGCCCTGCCTTGGGACCTGAGGATCTTACACCGTATGGAGTTTCCAGGAACCTAGACGTAGGAGAAATGTGTCCTGTAACAGTGCATTGCAACCATGGGGAGGAAGATGAGGGTAAGGAACGGCCCTCAAGTGGTTAATCAAACTAGGACTTAAAAGGACACTCAGTTGTCCAACTTCTTTTCTATTTTCGTATGGTATATCGCAGTTTAACGAACAGGGAGCATTGCAGACTCTGTCTCCCCCCTTTCAGGATGGTGGAGATCATCTTTTCTCCAGCACACATTCACACAATACCCCTGGGGCAGCCACGCTCATTATTTCTGTGGAACACCGTTTTCCCCTGCTTTTATTAGAAGCTAGCAGCTGGAAAAGATGAGGAGCCAGCAACATGTGATCAGGCAAGTCTGTGGGGACCACCAGGCAGCTCTCCATAGATCACAGTTGGAAATTTTGAGACAGATGGAAAAGAGCTGGTCTCGTTCTCCACGCACTGACACTGAGACACTACATTTAGTTGTGCCAGGAAGGATATTTAGTCGAGTATTATATGGGTTAAGTCATGTTTTTTTTGAATTGTTCTATTAATGACCTAAAGGCAGGAGAAAAAAAAAATAAATAAATACACAAATGAAATATTGCATGCTGCGCATGCAGTATTTCCAAAGCTGTACCAAAGTCTTGGCCTTTTGGCTACAATGTTAGTAAGCAGGATCATTCATGTGAAAAACAAGAAGGGACAGGAAGAACCTGCAGAACACCAAGGGAAAATAACCTCATTAAATTTCTTGTCAGTCTCGTCAAGGCTGGAGGAGACAGCAGAGCTGGGGAATGGCCAAGCTGCAGAGAACTGGGGGCCACAGCAGTGCTGTGCCCTGGCAAACTCTGGCCGAGCTCCTTGGAATAGCTCCGTGTGCTTCCCAAAGGAAATGCCTTCAACACTCTCCTCCACAGCTGCTCGGGGACATGAAAGAAGGGAAAGTGTCTTCTTCCTGTGCCTGCATTTTAAAACTGCCTTTCACTTACCTGGCTCTAGAGATTGGCACCTGGATTAGATCTAGACCAAACGGCCAGTGATAAAAAAAATTGCTTACTGGTGCATGCCAGTGTGAAGAGATCCCTGGGCAACTGTGATGAAGGAACCTTGAAATTCAAAACGCTCAGAATGTACCTTTTGGTGCTTTTCTTCAGCAACGGGAACAGTAGCCAGGGACTTGACTAATTCCTGTTCAAAACGCCACCTGTGGCTTTTCTCGTTGCCCTCCTACTTCATTCCATACGTGAATTATTGTGCATAGCTCTCTGGTAGTCGGTATAGGAGTCCCTGACATCCTGTTAGTGCCAATTTCAGCTTCTAGAAGCACAATATTAAATATTATGGATTATTCTTCTTGCAATTATGCTAGCTCAACAAGTTAAATTGCTCAACTGGTTTAAACTCAACTACATTTGTGGCTTTAGGACTTCTGGTTTCTCCAAAACAGTGCATACATTAGTGAAGTGCCACTTGCCCTCAATTTCCCCTTTTCTAGAGATAAAAATCTGTTTTCTCCAAGCATTTTGCTTGAATTGGTTTCTCAGCCAAAGGCAGTGTTTTGTCACCTTCAGGCTCCTGCAATACTTCTGAGATGGCCAGCACCGACAGCCTCCCTGCTCCTGCTATGTATGTGTGTGTGCACGTGTAAAACAGAACACCAGGCCCCACAACAAAAATATATATTCAAATTACAGGTTTACTGGCATCATGTCTTCGTGCTGTGCTAAAATAATCCCCTGCAGTCTATATTCATTGCTGCTATTTCTGCATCCTGCATTCTGCTTCGCAGTAAGATGAAAAGCAAGCAGGCCACCACGGGCCTGGTGTTGTGAGGCTGTGAACACCCTCCTCTCAGGGCACCTCGCAGCCTGTCAGTGCTGAGGGTGCGCGTTGTTTTTAGCAATGTATTTAGAATTATTCTTTGCTGGCTTTGGTGCAGGGAACATGGGCCCGGACTCAGAAATGCGAAGAGGCTCAAGAGCAGATGCTCCAGAGTAGTTTGCTCTCCTATTTTTATATCATTCACTCCCTCAAAGCCTCAGCGATAAGAAAAGGAAATTGTGGAAAACCTCTTACTGATGGTTTATTTGCAGCTGGGCAGCCCTAGCATTTTGCTCAGAGGCTGGCTTCGAGCCCCTCCACAGCTACACAGGCCCACGAGTCAATGCCCGCGAGCTGTGGGGTCTGGGTGCCCACACCACTGGCATCCCACACCAATCCCAGACCCTCCCTACCTCCAAACAGGAGGCACAAATGGCCTTTTGGGGAGCCCTCACTCACTTGGTAAACATTTTATCTCCTGTGATCCTATATTTTCTCCTTGTTCTTTAGTCCTGACATGCTTTAATCCCACCTGGGGCACTCTCAATGCCTTACGTAGCTCTGGTACCGCACAAACACTTAATCAAGATTTCATGTGCAATAAAGAGGAATAAAGCTAACAAGCTGGCTAGGTCACATCTCTGCACAGAAAAAATAAAAATAAAAATGCTTGCAAAGAGCCATCAGTGTGTCCCTCCAGTTGGCTGTTGTGATCTGGCTGACAAAATCCTCCAGCTGCGGAAAATTTGGCTTAAGGATCTTAGAAATAGGATAAGAGTTTATTTGCAAATTAAACTATGATGTAAGCTATCATCACTGACTAATTATAGCACTTTGCTTTTAAGTATGAGCATTTATTATACCAAATAATTCTGCAGGAATCACTATCTAGGCTTTAGTTACGCTGTGGAGGAAGAAAGGAGAGAGCATTTGATGTATTTTCTGATATTTGACTAATTCGGATATTTGACTAATCTGCTCATGTTACCTAACCTTAGCTGTTCAAATGGTATGCGTGAATCTAAGCTCATAATCCGTGCTTTCTGTCACTGAGAGACAGACACGGACAGAAAGTCACTTGTACAACTTCTTCAGTGACAACCAGTTGACATGGGGCTACAGTGTGCCACAGGAAAATGTCATGCATTGGCTACATGATAAAATATTTACATCAACCTATGACTTCGGTGTCAGAATATGAAGTGTTTTCAGTGTCTCCGTTCTTCAGAGCAGTATGGGATGTCTTTCATATCCTAACTCCAGGTGCTTAGGCTCCAGGTGTTTTGTCTCACTGTGGTATGTAAAAAAAAATAAATAAATAAAAAATATATTATTTGTGCATTCCTATTACTAGATGGTAGGAACTCAGTTTGTGAGCTGGAAATTTCCTAGACTTTTTCCTTTTTTGTCAGCAAAACAAAAAAAGCAAACATCCCTCCATGCCTTTGGCAACTACTTTAAACTTACCCTGGGGGCTGGGAGGCATTTCACCCGTGTAAATGGTAACCTAGTAAAATGCCAGTGATGACACTGCATCCTAACAACTAGCTGCACACACAAAGCAATTGCAAACTGCAAAGTGATCTCATCAGAGCAGTGGGGAATTGCTGGGAATGCAAAGATTCAGTCCTACCAGTGTAAAACCTGCAAAAGGGAGAAACAAAAACTATAGAAAGCAAATGTCAGATGGGAAAGAGCTCAAAGAATTCATAAAAATAAGTTTATTGTCATTTTGTCTTCCTGTTAGGCAGTGATGTTGTTTTGTTCATGTAACCAAGCAATACAGTTGTCACGAGGCAGGTGGGAAATCAGAAGCAGGAGTGTGTCATGAGATCTCTGCTGTCAAGCCATGAAAAGGATTTCAGCTGATGGCACTGGAGTATCTGTCATGACTGAGGTAATTACCCCGCTGAGCCCTGTCTCTAGCGATGGGCAACATCAGAGGCTGCAGAGGAATTGCTCTACTATGGAGCCTGAACACACTTGTGGAAGTGTAAACTCTTCCCTGGGCTGTGGTTAGCAGATTGCATCATTTGCTTATTCTTGTCCTCATCCTTGCAGTTATGTGAATGCCTTATTGAACGTAAACTCATCCAGCCTCTTTATTGATCACAGCCTCTTATCCAGCCAGATACCCTCAGTATCTGGGTGTAATTATGAAATCAGTCACCGAGAACACCAGACCCTGTATTTCGGGTCCCAGATCTGACAGCTACATAGGGGCAACCTGAAGCTTACAACATGCACTCCTTGCCACTGCAGAGAGACATCCACATGAGCAGAGACCTGTGTGGCCAGATACTGTTCCACGGAATAATGTTGTATCAAATCTCTTAATCTTTGCTTTGTGTTAATTCAGCACTCCCTATTGAAGTGAAGGGCAGAACAATTAAGCAGCAAACGCCAGACCAGAATCTTAGAATAGTGCTGCCAGCAGGTCAAGGTGATTGCAAGGTGATCCTCTCCCAGAATGATGCAATGATCCTTTACCCTGGTGAAGCCTCACCTGTAGTACTGTGTCCAGCTCTGGGCTCCCCAGTACAAGAGGGACATGGAGCCACTGGAGCAAGTCCAGAGGAGGGCTACAAAGATGATGAGAGGACTGGAGCACCTGTCATATGAGGAGAGGCTGAGAGAGCTGGGCCTGTTTAGCCTGGAAAAGAGAAGACTGAAGGGAGACCTCATCAATGTGTACAAATATCTGGGGGGAGGGTGTCAAGAGGATGGAGCTGGTCTCTTTTCAGTTGTGCCCAGTGACAGGACGAGAGGCAACGGGCACAAACTGAAGCACAGGAGGTTCCAACTCAATATGGGGGGTCACTTCTTTACTGTGAGGACTGGGATAGGTTGCCCAGAGAGGTTGTGGAGCCTCCTTCTCTGGAGATATCCAAAACCCACCTGATGCCATCCTGCGCAGTGTGCTCTAGGTGATCCTGCTTGGCTGGGGGGTTGGACTGGATGATCTTCAGAGGTCCCTTCCAACCTCGGCCGTTCTCTGATTCTGTGATCTCAAGATCACAACCAATTGTGTTACTGTGCACATTAATGCTGCAACAGCACAGATCATTTCTCAGCCTGGGAGGATGGTGAGCTGTTGTTCTTCACTGTGCTCTGTGGTTGCAAAGCCAGCTGAACCCATGTAGAGCTAGACCAGATATATCTACATACTCTGCATTATAGATAAACCTCACAACGGTGTCAGAGAACCTGCTTGCTGAGCAGTGTGACTTGCCCTTTTGGTGCCTCAAATAGAAACCTGGATTCTCTCTGTGGTTAAACTTTATTGAAACTTAAAAAAAAAAAAAATACATTGAACAGGTTTCAGTGTCAAGTGTCATTTCCTACCCTTTAGGGATAGATGTGGTGCACAAACAGCTTCCAGAAAATGATGAGTAGCACTGCAGTCTTCAGAGAGGACTCACTTCTGCAAGTCTCGTGGTAGACTGCATCTGCAGTGAGCACAGGATTAGGAATGGTATCTGAGGGAGAAAGTGATCTCCCAAAAAGCAGGTGAAACCCTAACCCTTCCTTCTAATCACCCAGACTTTGTGAGTCATTACCCTTGGGTGAGAGGAAATCTCTGTCCGTATATCTTGGCCCGAATTGAGCGTGGAGGCACAGAGGGGAGGGCGCAGAGTGAGTGAAGTCTTAGGTGTCATGTGTCTGGCTGATCTAATGCAAAAATAGAAAGGAATCAGGGGAAAAGAAACTCTGTGAAGACAAGCCAATAGGGGGAAAAAAAGGAAGCAACACCAACACACCTTCTGCAGGCACAGTCCTTGGAGAAGCCAAATCCACTAATTCCTGCCTTGATTACTTTGGGACAGTAGGCAAATTCCGGCATGAAAGAAAGTAAGAAGCTAACTCAAGACACCTGGCTGTAGAAATTAATAACTGCATATGTTAAATGTTAAAGCATATGTTAAATGCATTTCACATCAAATTAATTCAGATTTCTTCCTGAGGACAGGCAAAGCAGGCACAGCACCCAAGAGCTGCATCACCCCATCTGTAGCACAGCAGAGGGGAAGCCAGATGGAGCTTCCTGGGGACCTTGTTGGACAGCAGAGAGAAGAAGACACATAACAGCATTTTCCTCACTTTGTCATCAATGCAAGTGCACGTAAACTCCCCCATGAATAAACTGTGCAATGTTTTCTAGTCCTGTGGTTTTGAGCACGATACTGGACAAGACTCTGCTAGATGTGCTCCAGAGGATTATCCCGTAGCTGGTCCTGTTACAGAAAGCCTTATGCATAGACCCACTGCCCATTCTCAACCACGCGCAGCTGATCCTCTGCCGGATACCATGGTCTGCAGCCAATCTGAGGTATTCACAGGAATGTTTGGCCAAGAATGTAGTTAAAGAGCTAATGGACAGCATGATATAAAAACATCCAGACCTTCCCAGTGAACCCAGTGGGATTCACTTCTTGTCTTTCAGGGGCCCACAACCTATGTGTTCTTTCACTGAGTAAAGGTGGACAGGATTGTTCTTCCCTATGCAGGCAAGAAAGTGAGTTGTCAAAGACTTCAAGAGTGCAGGGAGGAGCTAGCAAGTAGACAGAAGTACTTCAAATTCCCAAACAAATATTAATAGGTTGAAAAATCTATTGAAAATGCCCATTTACCCTTGAAGTTGCTCTTCAGGCAAACTGAAAGAAAGGACTCCACAACGCTCCTGGGCTGTTCTCACCCTTCACAAGCCCTCTCGGTACGCAGACTAGAAGGAAGAAGCTTGAGGGACATCCTCCCTTCATCTCTCTCCAGACCTGGAGCTCACAGGGACTACCTTTGAAGTCTCAGGCCAAACACTTCAAGGACCATCTGCTAGTTCAGCTTCCTCTCTTGCACAGCTATGAAAGCGTATTCCAACCATGGCTGGATCTGCAGCTGGTGGTAATACTGCTGGAGGTAGCTGTATTGCAACTCCTCTGACATGATGTCTTAGAGGGCCCTACTGCAGCACAGATTCTGAAGATACTTGAAGTCTTCGTTGATGTTTCTCCTTCCCTGTAGCCTGGTCAGAGTGTTGAGTAGCCTGAAAACCTCTGGCTGCTTCAGATACTTCTCTTGCACATGGAAGGGATATTTGAGACCAGAAGTTATCTCCCAGTCACGCTCCATCATGGCCAAACTAGGCACATCCTGGTATGATGCCCACCATGAATCAAAACTATTTAGAACTCTCTGACAAAGATTTAGCTATGTACCATTCCCGGGTAATCTCACAGCATTGCAGCCGTTGCCATCCCTCTGTGCAATGACTGGCCCAAAAGAGACCTGAAGTCATGGGAACTACTGGAGAAATCGGTGGATCTGGACCCTCTTTTCCACAGGACCTTGCTCTGTTACTGCCTTGTGTCTGTAGCCAGCTTCATACGAGGGAGCAAGAGGTTCAGACCTCACTCCAGGGGCAGTCTGGGAGGCCCATTTCTGGCTAGGCTGAGGAAGGAGAGACAACAGAGGAGACTATGGGGCAAAAGGTAAAGGCTGCAATTGATGATAATGAGGGTCACGCTGAGAGCAATCGCAATAAACAGCAAACTTGCCAGAGACCTTGGCAAGGAGGCAAGCACAGTCACAAGTGCAATGCTCGTGGTGAAACTGCCACCCTGGTGGTGGCCTGAGCACACAGAGGAGAGCAGCTCTGCCTCACAAGCAGAACTCACCCATGGACACTGGGAAGGCCCAGGCTCCCTCAGAGTGCCCTACTCATGTCCCCTGCCCTCAGGCAGTAGCTGGGTCTGCAGGATGTTTTATTGTGAGTGGGAATTGCTGGACAACCTGGTATAGCTGTCCACACCTCCCCACGCCAAGCGAGCATTAGTCTGCCCTGGTGAGGCCAGGAAGACTGACGTGGTTCTGGAAAGCTCTCCCTGTACAGAGTTCCTGGGTCCTGCTGCTTGCCTCTCAGCTCTCAGAGCCGTAGTTGTCATATCAGACACTGTCAGCCCTCTAAGCAGGGTCTAAAGGCAACCACTCCTCAACAACCTGTCTGTCCCTTTCCACCTGACTGCACACACTGAACTCTGCCTTTATGACCTCATCCTGATATCAAGGATGGTGAAAGCCATGTGGAGTATCTCCATGAGGATGTGTCAGGACTCTGAGAGCACCCACATCCCTGACCTCCCCAGGCCTCCCTCCCAACCCATGGCCTAAGACCCCATTTCAGGCTCCTGGGACACAGGAGAGTCAGGCTGTGATGGCTACATGATGGCTGATGTAGAGTCAGGCTACATGTCCAGCTCAGGAGGACACCTCCCTCGCTGTCTTTGTTGGACGTGGGCTCGTGCTGGGCGTGCAATGCCTGGCACAACCTCAGGTGAGTGTGGGGAAATTGGGTGGTGTGGTGTCATACCTACCCAGAATCTCCACTCCACATCGTCCAGGCTGGCAGCTGGCATCCTGTGTGCAAACATATGCTGCCTTCAGGTCCACTGGCTCTTGCAGTTGGCTTGAGGCAGCTCATCAGACATTGTGGGGTGCTTCTGCAGAGCTCTGATAAGAGGTATGAGGATGTGCAAAGGGACAAGACTACAAGGCCCACTGTGACACTTCTGGAGGTCTCTGTACCATCAACAGCAGACCGTGGCCATAGCACACATCAAGGTGGACCTCCAAGAGCACCACTTCCCCACTGGCCTCCCTCATCTAAATCCGTATCTAACCTGTAAATACACTGCAGATGAGCCACCCTGTCAAGGAATCTGCTGCAATAGGGCAACTAGTGGACTAGGACTTTGGGGTGCAATTAAAGTGTCACCATGAAAATATGGATGCTCTGTTTGTGACTCTGAGGACAGCTAACCCTGAGCAGACATCAACTCCTCACGGAAGGGCAAACCTAAATATTCCCTGGCTCTGCTGAAGATGGACTGTACATGATGCTTGAAGGGCCCTCTAGCTGATTTGAAACCAAGCAGAAAAAAAAATAAGCTTTCCTAAGCAGGGTTATTTCTGCCATGACTTTAATCTTTTCACATCTAGCGTTGCTGATGAAAAAGCTGTTTAAAAAAAACCTCAAGCACTTTTCCCTTTATAAAATTCTTTCCCCCTATCCCACTGTCCTCATACTTAAAACAGCAAAAACAGTCTTGCTCAAGCTTTCCAGAAACAATTTCACCTTTGGGCAGAGACTAAGCACATAACTTCTCAACCCAGAAAAACAGAAGTTTCAGTCTGTTCTGAGTAACGGAGGAGGAAAGCCCAGGGGACTAGAATGGAAACAGCATTGTGCAATATAAACGATAGTCTGCTGCTTTTCACAGTATTGCTGGATTTTTCTTTTCTTTTCTTTTCTTTTCTTTTCTTTTCTTTTCTTTTCTTTTCTTTTCTTTTCTTTTCTTTTCTTTT
>CM021766.1:136425622-136542298 GCA_011076525.1 Nettapus auritus | reverse complement strand
AAAAAAAAAGAGATTGGCTTTGGAGATTTCATGTTTAAGATGTTGGAATATTCACTAAAAGATTTCAGAGAGAGTCAGATGTGGGATCAGACGGCTGGAAACATTTAGCCATCATGTTTGATACTCTTCCAATATATGTTAAAAGAACTGAACATAAACACTTGTAGTTCTGGCCCAGGACACGGTGCCCTTTCATATGAGATATGAAACTATGCTGAGATCAGCAGTCCATACCAGCATAGATTATGAGAATATACTACATTAACAGGTTATCCATGTCACACCCACTCTCCATTCTCTACCACCCAGGGAAAAAGCACTTTTCTTTCTCAGTTCTGTCCACTCACTTCCTCTGTGCATGGTGATATGATTTCTGCCCTTCCACATTTGACAGTGTGCTGTGTGTGCTTTTATCTTTTTAGGACTTACCAGCTGCTTTGTTTGGAGGGCAGTATTTTTGTATTCTGATATACTACTTTGTACTTTCCTGCCAGCAGCTGTATTAAATACCCAGCTATCTAGACAGAATGTTTCAATCCTAGATGTTCTCCAGAAAGTGATTTGGAAAGACAGTCTTGTTTGTTTTCATAAATTTTGTATACTTCAAAAAATGCACTGTGCATGAGGTATTTCCTCTTTGTTAAAAGGTCTGGGCAGCCCCTACTTTTCCTTAGTACCTCTTTGTCATCCTGTCCTATAATAGTAAGAAGAAAGCAAGCATACACATAAATATATCCTCCCTATAAATCAAAACAAACCTCTGTCATTTTTTGGGTGTATTGCTTGTGCAGAAAATACCCTCTTTCCTCCCTGTGCTTTCTGTATTTTGCTAATTGACTATTTTGAATGCTTCTGTCAAAAAGCACCTACTTAGCTGCAGGCTCTCTGCTGCATAGCTCTCAGGAGGGCAGCTGGCTGGAGGTTTCTGTTTTGTCCCTCATTGGCTTCAAGGAGAAACCATCTGACTGCCACAATGACCACTCTATCTCCCAGAGAAGAATTTTAAAACGCCTGGACTCTGCCCCCCTCCTGTTTTCCAGCATTAGCCAAGAGACCTCAGAATATTTTTACTGAATTGCTGAATCCCTCTGGACATTTAGAAACCAATACATTACTGCATTACTTTGCTTTTGTTGTTGCTGTTTTTCCTTTTAGTGCAACTGACAATTGCACATTTGAGTTGGTAAAATGGTTTGCTGTTCCTGTCCCAGACAAAATTTGCCTTATCATACTATTCTGTATGCTGTCTCTTCCCCTCATTTTCTACCCCTCATTCATCTTGTCTTTCCTTTTTCCCCCCCATTTTATGGACGTCACTTCTCCATTTCTCTGTACCAAATGTAATACATAAGAAGTGCCCAAAACTTTACCCAGCAAAGTCATATATAACATTTTTCTCCTTATCTTGTCGAGATGATACAGTGGCACTACTGACAAGCCTTTAAAGACACGTACATGTTTGCAACAGCAGAGCCCAGGTAACTCACCTTGCTACTAGCTTTCACAAGCAAAGAAACTGCCATTGTTTGTACATAACAGCAAAACTCCAGCATAATTTTATTGCTGTTACCCTCATTTCCCACGTGCCCTACCCCGTTTGTTGTAATTGCCTCTTCTGTTATTTCAGAATAACTATCTCACAGTGGAAAGACCTGTATCCACACTTAATTTGAATCCACACTGGAAGCAGTCCTACTGGCTTAAATAGGTCTATGCACATAAATGAAGCCAAGTATATGTGCAATCCTTTAGCAGACCATACATTGCAAATTCCACAGGAAAAGCATGGCACATTTTATTCATTTTACAGTATTTGCACATTAAATGCAGGTTGGATAATTGGTAACTATTTCCAGAGTTAAGCTTTTAGGTTTCAAACCAGCTTAATGGAAGCACCACTGTTCATCTATAACCAGGGGATAAACTCTGGTTCTGGAGAATTCAGAGTTTACACTACAAAGTATGAATGATTAACTGGAGAAAACAAAAGGCACAAGATTTAAGACCAATGTAATAACTACATATACAAATAATTCTTAAAGCTTGCCAGAGGAGAGTGATATGGGGTTGGCCCTGAAGTGGAGGTCAACAAAACAGGGGTCAACAAAAAAGATAGCTATGGTATTATTGCAGAGAGGGAGTCCTGTGGGAAAAGTTGGGAAGGTCAGCAGCTAAAGGAGAAATGAACCCAAGGGAGAGGCAGCCAAGCACCCCAAGCACCCTTTTAATAATAATCTATGATTATTCTCGCCCTGGCACCCAGAAGCCAGAGGCTGACTGCAGTTGTGCAAAGGGAGAACAGGGCCTTGCAATCAAAGCTGGGGGGCAAAGCTGGGGGCAAAATTTTGGGGCAGGTTATCTTTCCAGTGGCCTCATCATGAGCCGGCAGTGTGCCCAGGTGGCCAAGAAGGCCAATGGCATCCTGGCTTGTATCAGGAATAGTGTAGCCAGCAGGACCAGGGAGGTGATTGTCCACCTGTACTCAGCTCTGGTGGGGCTGCACCTTGAGTACCATGTTCAGCTTTGGGCCACTCACTACAAGAAGGACATTGAGGCCCTGGAACATGTCCAGAGAAGGGCTACAAAGCTGGTGAAGGGCCTGAAGCACAAGTCCTGTGAGGAGCGGCTGAGGGAAGTGGGGTTGTTTGGTCTGGGGAAGATGAGGCTCAGGGGAGACCTTATTGCTCTCTGCAACTGCCTCAAAGGAAGGTGTGGGGAGCTGGGGGTCGGCCTCTTCTCACAGATGACTAGTGATAGTACTAGAGGGAATGGCCTCAAGTTGTGCCAGGGAGGTTCAGGTTGGAAATGAGGAGACATTTCTGCTCAGAAGGAGTAGTCAGGCACTAGGATGGGTTGCCCAGGGAGGTGGTGGAGTCACCGTCCCTGGGGGTGTTCAAGGAAAGGTTGGACGTGGTGCTTGGGGACATGGTCAGTCGGTGACATTGGTGGTAGGGGGATGGCTGGAGCAGGTGATCTTGAAGGTCTCTTCCAACCTTAACGATTCCATGATTCAGTGCCACACCACGGCACGAAAGCACTGCTTGCTCATTTCCACAACCGCACCAACCCTCAGCAGCTCGCTCTCCCCCGGGACGCCTTTACCCGTTACCGAGTCCACACCGTCTTAAATATTTATTTATTAAATAAAGGACGGCGGGAAGGCCCGGTGGGGGGGGACAGCACCCCCAGCACCCCACCGAACCGGGGGCGGCGGCGGGCGGCGACTGTGGCGAGCGGGGCCCGCCCCGAGGCGGCGCCGCCGCCGCCATACGCGTGAGCTCAGCGCGTCGCGGAAACCGACGGCCCCGGCGCCGCCTCCCCTCGGCGGGCAGGGCCGGCCCCGGCAGCGCCGCCCCGTTCTCTCTCCCCTTCTCCTTCTCTCCCTCACACACAGAGACGCGGACGCGGGGAGACGCTTCCTGCGCCGGGCCGGCTTCCTCTGCCGCCGCCCCGCAGGTACTCGGCGGCGGGGAGGCGCCCCAAGGGCTCCCCGGCGGGGGCCGGCAGCCGCCGCCCTGAGCGTGGCGGAGGGGGGCGAGGGAGCGGGGGGGAGGTGGAGCGGGGCCGCCTCGGGGGGGGGGGGGGGGGCCGGGGGGGGGCCGGGGGGGGGGGGGGGGGGGGGGGGCGCTGCCCCTCGCATTGCTGGAGGGTGAAGTCATCGCGCCCATTGTCTCCCCCCGGGCGGGGCGAGGGGCCCGTCCCGCCCCGAGGAAGAGGAGGAGGAGGAAGATGGGGGGGGGGGTCCGGCCCGTGCCGCCCCCCAGCCCGAGGGCAGCCGCCGGGTGGGTTCCTCCTGGGGGTGGTGGTGGTGGTGCTGCCCTCCGGGGAACTCCTGCGCTGGAACTTGCAGGGCGAAGCCCAGCCGGCCCTTCCCCGGCGCTTCTGCGGGCCTGGCGGGGGGAGGTGGCGGTGCCCGGGGGTGTTGGGACCCCGGTTCCCCCCGTGGAGGTGCAGGGGGGGGACAGGAGGTGGCCCCGGGGGCGGTTTCCTTGCCGCCGTCCCCCCGCAGCCATGGGGGGTCGCACCTGGCAGCGCGGCGTGCTGCGGGCGCGCCGGGGAGGACGGGGGAAAAACGGGGGAAAAACGGGCAAAAATGGGCAACGACCGTGGGAAGGGCAGCGGGAGGGGGTGGGGGACTGCGGGGGGGCTCCCGGTGACACAGGGTGACCGGGAAAGCCGTGGGGGCAGCGAGGGGAGGGCAGCCCCTGAGCAGAGAATTGGGCCCCCCAGCCCCAGGGGTCGCTCGCTGGAAACGTGCCTTGGGTTTCCCTGCGAGGAGCACAGCAAATCCCGGGGCTGGCGTTGGAAGCGATTAGGGCTTTATCTCGGTTGTCATCGAGGACAGCAGTATTTTTTTTTTTATTATTATTTTGAAAGGCAAAGGGCAGGTTGGGAAATGGAGCTTGCAGGATTTACTTCTGCAGAGGAGCCTCATGAACTCACTTAAAAAAAATACTTGCCTAATTTTTACTTCAAAGTTTTATTTTTTTTAAACGGTTTTAGAAAAAGAGTTTCATTTTCTGTCAGATGAAGAGCCGTATTTCCCTGTCTGATGAAAGGCTGTGGTGTTGTTGTCGCTGCTCAGTGGAAAAGAAGGCTTTCGGTTCAACGTTCGGAGGTACAGGCGCTGAGCTGCCCGCTTCACGGAATTCACTTGCATACGTAGAAATGATGGTTGTGTAACAGCACTTGCTGCTTTCTGAACTTTTCCCATCATTTCACTTGTAAACATTTATATACTTGCACTTGAAACTTTCAGAAAGCTGAGAAACCACTTTGTTTTAATTGCACGTGAGCTAGACCCATTTGGACCAGAAAATGAAAATGAAAGTTTTTTTTTTCTTTTTTTTTTTTTTTCCCATAATGGCAATAATGCTGCTCTTCAAGTCAGCTCGCTAAAAGGTTCACAGGAAGCCTCTCTCCCATATGCGTATTTTTTGAACCGTGCCAGAGTTTCAGCGGTGCTTTATAAAAACTCAACGTCTGTAAAATGCTGAATCCTGACTCTTTACGTCGTCAGCTGGTTTTGAGTTTGAGGACATCAGATCATAATTTCTACGAGGGGGAATTGAAATGTGTATATGCGGTTTTCTTCCATCCACTTCCCCTTAAATCCACCAGAGGAACGATGCTTTTCTTACATAGAGCAGTCATCAGATTGTATTTAATTGCGCTTGTTGAGGCTCAGGAGGAAGGAAGGCACTTGATAGATGTATTTGTTTGCCTTCATAGTGTGTACAAATCCTTGTCTCTGCTTTAGTAAATGAATCATTACAACTCCCTTAGCCATGGGATTGCCAGTTAGCATTAAGATATGCGTTAGGACAACTTGTTTTGTGTGAATATTTTCACCTTGTGAAAAAGCACAAGTCCTTGAATTCTTTTGTCAGTGGGGTAGAGCCTTCTGATGGAAAATGGGCAAACTTTTAAAAATTATTCATTAACAGTGTTTTACTGTTTAACATGGCAAAATCTTTAGACTTTCAGTTTGTCAGGTGGGTAGGTGATTCTTCCTAACATTTCCTTTTTTATCTTTTTCCCTGTTTACTTGGGCTTTTTTGATCTTCACACAGTCTTATTAAAAAGATTCTTCGCAAGGATACCTTTTCTTTCTTTCCAGTAGGATGCCTGCGTCTTTTCAAAGGGCTTCTGAATCCTGTTTTGGAAGTGCTAAGAAAGGTCTTTGAACTCTGAACTGCAGCTACCCTGTTCTGTGCCACGGTCTGATGGCTTTTAGCCAAGCTTGTGGTCTCTATTATGGGGTCAGTTTACTCTGGCCCGTGGTCAGACATCCGTAATTAGCTTTGTGATTTGTTTTCTGAATTGTACCTAAACACTGCATACCGGCTTAGTAGGAGAAATTTTAATACCTGACTGGAACAAATTGATGGATACGTGTTTTAGGTTTTCCATTTCTTAGTGTGATTTCTGGCATGTAGCTGAGTTGTGAGTCAGTCGGATTCGTAGGGTCAGCAAATGCTCTGTGAAGGACTAATAAAAATAGTCATTTTAACGCTGGCTTATCCACAGGGAAGTTAATGTCACTTTTTTTTTTTCCTCTTTTTGCATTTGTCTTAGACCTAAGTTTCCATTGTCACTTCTGTGTTAACTGATGGAAGATGTGTAGCTGAATGAAGTGGTGCACGTAACACGGCTTCAAGATACGCTGAGAATGGTGTTGGATCTAAAGTTGCTAGATGCGTCTGAATTGCACCTGGAGGTAGACTTCTACCAAGAAGGTAAAATGTGACATGGAGCCTTAGAGAAATGGTTGTTTTTAACAGTGTTGGCCTTTTGATTTCAGCAGCGTGCTTCTTGTTTTTTCTCTTAACCCGTATGAAGAATATGAAGGAGGCTCTGTCAGTTCCTAGGAAGTTTTTTTTTTTTTTTTTTAAATGTTCCTGAGATTTCACAAGAGGGGACTTCCTTTTATTTTTGGTTCTTTGAAGTGGAAGTTTTATCCATGATCTAACTTCATGTCAGTTAATTTCTATTAGTTAATCTTTCAAATCTTTGGTGGAAAATCTTTCAAATCTTTTCAAATCTTTTTCAAATCTTTAAGGAAAACTGAAACTTTTTTGTGTTGTAGAATATCTGAAAACTAAACTATCTGTGTTCTACTTTAACTCAGAAGGGAAAGAAAACTCCAAATAAATGACTTTAGCTTGAACTAAGGAATCCCACCCCAACCAGGCTTCCGTGTGCTTTCTTTCTGTTCAGAGTAGAATTTCAGTCCTTTCCTCTTAAGTTTTCATTAAAAGGTTATGTCAGAAGATTCCTTCAGTCACTCTTATTTTCAGTGTTTTCTAAGTTATTTGGTCTCTGGTCTACTGCTGATACTTATCGATTGACGGATTTATTCCAAACTTCTGAAAAGCTGACGCTCACCTTGTTATCCCAGGCTTCCTTGTAAGGATATTTTCTTTAGTTGATAAGATCAGTGGAAGAGACTTTCATCATCTGAGTCGTAAGAAAGCTTAGTCTTCTTTCTTCAGTGATCTCTGGTTGTTTCATGTATGTTTGTGGCAGTTTTCAGGCACTGCAGAACTGTGTTTCACCTTGGTTTTGGTTGCTGGTCCTTCCCTGGGGTGTGTGGCTCACTTCTCTTAGTGCAGTGGGCTCAGTGTGCTGACCCAAGGGGCCAAAACACGGCAATGATATCTAAAAAGAGCTGTAAATGTTATGTGGGACTAGAATATCACAGGCCTTAAAGACAAGTTTTTTATTGTACGCATGACTTACATTAGTTTGAGTTCTTGAAAGACGGAGTTGAGAGAAGAAAAAAGCCCCACGGCTGAGCAGTAGGATGTCATTTGTGGCATCACTGTCTCTTTCCTCATTGAGACCAGCAAGGAAGGCTTTCACTCTCTTCTGCTTGACTTTTGTGGAAGTGTGGAAGTTCTGTGAGAAGATTTAACCCTACCTTGAGGTTTCTCCACAGAAAGAAAAAAAAAAAAAGTAGGGGTGCTTATGTTACTCTTTTGCAGTGGAAGAATTACAGTAGGCTTTTCCACTCTTAACCTGTGGACTGAAGTCAGCCATCTGCTGGATGACTCTTAGCACCTTGATGAGCAGGTAGTCTAAACACTGCAACTGCAGTTGCCTTTTACAAGGTGAGCGTAGCTAGAGAAGAATTTTTTTTTTTCTGAAGGACGAGTTTCTAGCAGGCTTCCTGCATTTCTAGATATATTACACCGGACTGGAAAGCTGACCGAAGAGTTGCTTTAACCTAAAGCAACCAAGCAAAGAGATCTAATGAAATGAACTTCAAAAAAAAATACATATACACAGGTGTTTCCTCAGGCATTAAAACTTCATTAGAGGATGGCCTCTAAAGAAAGGATGTCTTCAGCAAGGTGGTGGAGCACCACTGGAGCCCCTCTGCTATGCAGACCGGCTGAGGGAGCTGGGGATGTTCAGCCTGGAGAAGAGAAGGCCCCAGGGAGATGTTACAGCGGCCTTCCAGTGCCTAAAGGGGGCTACAGGAAAGCTGGGGAGGGACTCTGTGTCAGGGGGTGTAGGGATAGGACAAGGGGGATGGTTATAAATTGAAAAAATGGAGATTTACATTAAATATAAGGAAGAAATTCCTTACTCAGAGGGTGATGAGGGCTTGGCACAGGCTGCCCAGAGAAGCTGTGGATGCCCCATCCCTGGAGGTGCTCAAGGCCAGGCTGGATGGGGCTTTGGGTGGGAGGTGTCCCTACCCATGGCAGGGGGTGGAACTGCGTGATCTTTAAGGTCCCTTCCAACTCAAGCCATTCTATGAATCTGTGAAGGCATTTGAAGGGCATCTTGATGAAATAAATGTTTGTACCAATTTAATTTGGTATAGTCACTTGTTTCTGGTGAGTGGTGTTTTTTTTTTGTTTTTGTTTCCTAAGTGAAGCACCGCT
Organism: Nettapus auritus; assembly: GCA_011076525.1. Taxonomy (NCBI): domain Eukaryota; kingdom Metazoa; phylum Chordata; class Aves; order Anseriformes; family Anatidae; genus Nettapus; species Nettapus auritus. Next base: position 136,533,902 of record CM021766.1, on the reverse strand, counting down.
CTGCTAATGCAAGTATCCTGTTATTGTTCAGCACAAACTGTCGTTGTGGAACTATGTCAGTTCTGTTTCCATTTATAGTTGAGATAAATTACTGTTAAACAAACATTTTTCCATAGGTCCTTTAGCTGCTCCCATAAGGCAGATTAGAGCTCTTACTCTAAATTGGAGCCCCTGGCTGTCCCCTTCAGTTTTTCCATTTATTGAATAAAGAGCTGCTTCAGCAAGAGGAATAGCTCTGGACACACTGTCTGCCATAAGAATTACATTGCTTGGTTCTCATTGAGATTCATCGATGCTGCATATTCTCAGTAAACAAAAATATCAATTCGAAGTTTGTCGCATAACGCTCAGGTTTTTCACAGAAAATCAAACTGTGCAAGCCACATCAAGTTAATCAAGCTCTATTTTTATCTGAACATGCTTAATCTGTAGGAGTTCCAGTTAAACTGTTCGGAGAGAGGCTTCTGCTGAGACAGATTTACCTCGTGTGTTTTCAAGAAAGGGTTTGTAGGGAGGATGATGCGGTCCTGCACCTCAGGGGGATCTGCTGAACGGGGGAGGCCGAGGTGAGACTGAAGATCCTGCCTGAGCTGTGGGGGTTTTCTGGTGCTACCTGGCTAGCATTTTTGGTATCACAGAGTTAGTTCTGCAGCACATTGTTTTTATTTTACATGTATTTATACAGACGTGTATATACATATATAAGCATGTGTATATATATGTATATAAATGCACTTTGTTAGCTGTCTGCTCTTAAGCAAGTAAGAGTCTTGGCACCATAGTGGCTGCGTTCCAGAGGAAAAGACTTGGTGATGATATGCCCAAATGTGTCATCTGTCCATTTCCTTTGCTGGAAGCACTTGATGCACAAAACTTGCTGTATATTTCAGTGAAACTGGTCAAGGGGAGGGATATTCTGTTAGATCTGCAGTATTATCGCGTTCAGAATTCAGTCTCAGGAAGAAATATTTATACTTTTTTTTTTTTTTTGGAAGTAAAAGGCTTTTATTCTTGTCTAGATTAGGTAGTTGATGACTGCTTTTCTGCCATTGCTTTGGGCTTCTCGTGACCTGAAAATTGGCGCCAGATGCTCAGTCCAGATTCTGTGCTGCAGTTTTTTCTCATCTTGAGATTTAATTGTACCTTGACAGTAAATGTTTTATTCAAGTATTAAGTGGAAATCTGTAAGGGGGCTGTGTATTAAGTGAAGATGCTGACAAAGGGTGGTTGATGCAACATACTTTTTGGGTTCCCCCCTTCATATCGAAATCCTCTATGTTTTGAGCTTCCAGCTCTCCCTCAAACATTGAATAGTTTAAGAACATTCAGATGGGAATAAGTAATGGCTGTAGTGAGACCACCCAACTAGCAAGGGAGTTGGAGTGAAGCCTGCTGAGAAACTTTTCCATCTGGTCAGCGGTTGGGAAGTATCTTAAGTTGGGCCTACCTTTCATGTTTCCGTGGTGGGCAATCTAATAAGGTGATTACTGCAAAGTAGTGTCTTCCAAATGAAGCATATTCGAAGTTAAAGGCTTCTTCTTAGACTGCGTTACTAAAAAATAATTTTTCCTCACAAAGATTTCTGTTGTACATCCTGATGAAGGTGTGAAGGTGTTCTGACTTTATGTTCTTCTATTTTAAGTCAGAAAATAAAGAGAATAAAGTCTTTAAACTTACTCTCTTTGCTGAATTGAAGACCCTGCTGCAGTTTCATGAGAAAAGCAGTTTTCTTCTCGGTTTTATTTTACCTGTAAAGCTGGATCTAATACTTCAGTTTAGTTTCATTCAGTATTTTCAAAGAAAGGTGTCAAGCTTTGCTTTTATATGACGCTGCTAAAAATACATCTTGGGAGACCAGGAGCCCTTTTACTCAGGGTCAGAGATGGAGGTATCAAACTTCTAGGTCCTTTTTAAGCAAAGGGATCTTCAGTGCTTGTAGCCCGTGAAGCCAGACTATTGCTTTCCTGCTATGTAAGATCCTGCAGTCTGTGTGGGACGGCACGGAGAAGAAATCTGCAAAGCTGTTTTGCTTGCTGTATTCTCTTAATTTTACAACACCATAGTTTTAAATCACCTCCTTTTGGAGGTTTTGTTGTGTCTGGTGACCAAAAGTATTTTCCTCCTTAAGTTCCTACCTGAATAATTACTGTTCCCCCTTTCGTTCTTCCCATTCCTGTTTGCTGTGTTTTTTTTCCCTTTAAGTGGCAGTACGCTCTTGTTTGGACTTCATTTGTGGTGGGTAGTTGCAGAAAAGTAGGCTTTGCCTTCTGTGACCTGACACCAGGCAGAAATTCAGCTAGGGTAAGAATAGAAGAGAGCCGTGTGAGCTCAGCAGAGGAGCCCCAAGTCTTTCCATTATTAACAATTAAAGATGATTCCACGATAAATTAGGTAATGGATTAACTAACTAAAGAAAAGAGAGGAAGGATGAACAAAGAGAAGGATCCTGCCTTGCAAGAATTCAGATGATTGGGATTACATGTTGCCTGCATGTCTGGAAAAGGAAGAACAAGCTCCCCCGTTCTCAGTGTTAATGTAGTTAGTAGCTAAGTTTATCTGGCACATCATATACCTTATCTCTTGCTGTTGAATTAAAGCTTCATGAGGAGGTGTTACTTACTGGGGGCATGGCTTGAGAAGTAAAAGCACCCTGTTAAGTCCTGCCCGGCAGTATTGCGACTCTAGAACAGAGTAAGCAGTGAAAACGGTTTCTTCCCACCTCCTACACTCTGCCCTAATCAACATAATCTTGTGGCTAGATCTAGACTAAGAAGTGTTGTTTGGGTGAAGTATGAGCAGCGACATGGTTTTCTTTTCGTTGTAGCTTTTTCCTCTGTTTTGTTTCTAAGGCGTGATCTATTTTTTTAGGGCAGTGTAATTAATCCATATCCTTTTTGTTATCTCAAAGGTCTCTCAATATTACCTTTCTTTTTGTAAGGGTAATAAATAATTCAGATTGAAACTGCGACTTAGAAATTATCCCCCACAAACTGGGAATATGTGCACTGCATGCTTTTCAAAGCCATAATACAGAAAATGATAGGTGCACAATTAATATGAAGCCACAATATGCTGCCTTTGTGGAGCAGATCCTCTTTAACCTAATGTAAATGTGCTTTTGTTCACCTCTGGTGGTTGAAGGTAAATAATAGGGAACATGTATTTTGATATGATTGGCGTTCTCCTGAAGTCCGGGAATACACACTGCAGTGAGAGCAGGCGGAGGATGAATGGTTTTATTGTGCTAAAAATCCTTCGCAAGAGAGACAAATCAGGACTTGAAAAGGAGGGAGCTTCCAGTTGGCAATATAGCGAACAAAAATGCAACAATTTATGGAAAGTTGAGTGATGCTTTTAGCTCTTTTTTTTTTTTTTAAATGATGTAGGTTCCAAGCACTCTGAAAAAAATTAAAATAAAATAGTCCTTTTGACGTTAGAACTACATACCTTGAAAGTTGAACTCGCACAGGTGTGTGCCTTGGTTCTACGGTATTACTGCAGACAAGGTAGTAACCAGAATGAGTGGTTTTGGAATATTTGGTGATGAAGTAAAACCTTAAGTATTGTCTAAATGTATGTTCTTAGTGTAGCTTTAATTTCCCTCATGGGCAAAATAGTGTATTTTGTGGGTGCAGGATGGCTCGGCTTTTAATAGTGTGTAGAATGCAAAAACTCAGTATTTGGGGGGTGAAGACAGGGAGAATGCCTCTAGGATGAGGTAGTTTAACTTCATTGCTCAGAAACCACGATTATGAGTGCACTAGAAATACTAGAAACAGGTGGGTACGGCTTCTGCAGTGATTGGATTACTCCTCTTTGCCCTCTTTTAGTAATGGTGAAGGATTGCACGTGTCAGCAGTGAAATGGATTCCGCCCATGGCATGTAGTTTGTTGTATTAAGGTTTCAGGGCAAATTCTCCAAAGTTGAGAAATACCAGAGCTAAGGTTGAAGAAGCAACCATCGCTTGATCAACTTTTGTGCCTGCCCTTATTAAACTGTGTTTCTCAGTTATGGTGTGGTTTTTTGGTTTCTTCATCGCCCAGAGAAGTGCTTCTCAGAACACTTTTTGCCCTGTCTACTGGATGGGCAGCAGTAAACCTCATAGGGCGGCTGTTTTCCTTGAGTTTGGAGATGTGATGCAAATAAACCAGAAGACTGAAATTATTTTCTTCTTCCCTGGTTAAGGCACATGAATAATGGCCATGCACATTATATCCCATCCTTTTCCTACTTTACAGTTGATATGTTTTCTCATAGGTCAACATTTAGTGGCATTTCGTGTGGATTTGGTTTTGCATGTGTATCCCCTTGATACCGCAGATACCTTTGGACATGCAAATTGTAAAACAGTCTGAAAGAAATTACGTTTTAGGGTATCTCAGATCAGGCACCTGAGGCTGGCCAATGGTTCCATCTTTAATCACCTGTTTTAACATTGGATTTGTTAACAGGGATAACCGTGCTGCTGCAGTGGGATGAATATGGTATTTCACTATTTCAGCAATATTAATCTAACACGTTGGTCTGCAGCGGCCTATCAGGAAATCGGTTCCTTTTTGCAGCGTAGCATTATATTCAGCGTTCTTTTCTTTTGTTAAGATAAGGGGCATGATCAGTAAGGACAAACACAGTACTGAATAGTGACCTGGTGAGTATGCATCTGGCAAAGATTCTACAGGGACGAAAGAGGTAAAAGCCACACGGTTAAGCCCTCGTAATTCATTTCCAAACTGCATCGAGCAAGCAGATTTAATCCCTGAAATTATTTCTCATGCAGTCTGTGTGCTGCTTCCTAGCTGTTAAAAATAATAATTGCAGTGCTACCAGCAGGTTTGGAACCTACTCGCTAGGCAGACCTCTGCTATTTGAGCTTGTGGTATCTAATAATACTCTGTCATGCTTTATAGGGATCAGCCCTAGACAGTATGATCCATGTGCTTATGCAGAGGGTTTTATGGGTCTCTTCAGACTCTGGAGGACGAGCTGTAGAGGAAGGCATGCTTTGACAGCACAAGCCTCTTTTGCTGCTGCTTTTTTCCTTGTCACCGGCGATGTACCTTTTGCTTTCTGCCTGCTTAAGTGTTATACCCAAATCCTATTCTTATTTAGTCAGCTATGATCTTTAAGAAGATTCTTAGCCAATTTAAATTCATACCCTTTCAATACCTAATTTGATGTCTTTCTTTCCTGCCGTTTGGCAGTGCTCCCTCTGTCAGCTCTCCCAGTTCTGCTGCTCTTTGTAGGGTCTGTGTTATCGGGGCCCCGTCCTTGTTAGCTCATTTTCCTCTAGTGTTTGTGACCAGTCAGTTCCCCTGCCTCGCTGCTTTTTTCAGGAGATATATTGTCTCAATTACTTGTGCTACGAGTTCCCAGATTACTTCTCTGAACAGCTTCTCGCTCTGTGATTCCCATTTTTCTTTTATTTTTCTGCAGCAGGCTCTGATGATATCTGTATTCTGTCATCCAAGCCCTGTGTCCAAGTCCAAGCTTGGTTTGGGTTGAAAGGGAGCTTTGGAGCACATCCCGTCCAGCCCCTGCTCAAAGCAGGGATAATCTGAAGTAAGGTTCTCAGGCCTCAGGACCAACGAGGCAAGCTCGGACTATATCCACTGTTGCTTTCATCTACTCTTATCCTTCCCTTCTCCACAAATTTAATCCTGTCCCCTCCACATTTGGTTAGAAGGTCTTCAGCAATGCCATTCCTTCGTAGCGTGGTCTTGGGAAGGGTAAGGCAACCTCTGAGCTTTATTTTGGGGTACTTTGGCTTAGCATATGGGGCACCTGGAAATGAAGATCCTGTCTGGTTCCAGCCTGGATCAAGTTCAGGACAGATCTTTAGCAGCCAAAACACATGCTGTTTGTTGGAAACTCTGCATTCCTCTCTTGTTCCCAAAAACTTGCAAAAACGACAATATTGACATTGCCACAGGGCTGATAAAATGTACGTCCTAGATACACAGGTCAGAATTCACGTCCCAGTCTCAAAGCATGCTGCTGCTAAACCTTTCTGGAGGAAGTAATTCACGTTTGGGGTTTATTTTCTTTCCGAAGATGACTTTCTTCATTGGAAGTGTTGGATTTTTGAATTGGCTTAAGCAGCTTGGTTGAAATAGCTGCACTGAAGATGTTAGTGTATAACTTCTCAGCCCATTTTGCTTGGGAAGACTCCAAGCAGATTTGGAAATGGGATGTTACAATGGGAAATGTCAGGCAACTGTAATAATGGACTAACTGGCCTTTCTTATAACAAGAAACCATCGCTTTTTGAGATAAATGACCCACTAAACTGTAAAAACGAGGCAAGGCACAATGCGTTTAACTTCTTATTACTTTGCTTTCTGTTTTCAATAGCATAGTTATATTTTTCCATTTTGACTTAATCTGACTGTCTGCTTACATTCTCCTCCCCCATAACATCTGCTGTTTAACCAGGAGGTGCTATATCCATCCCTGCTTTAAGCCTGCTGCTGTGTATGTAGGACTGCTCTACTCTTTTTTTATGTGCTGCTCGCGTCTGGCCCGCCGAGTAAGGTCTAAGAAATTGTTGATTTGGGGGAGTGAGTCCCACAAAGCAGCGCAGCATGGTAATTTAGAAGCGTCGTAAGGACGCTATTAATTTAGCAAATAGCCTCAGTGGTTTAAAATGTTAAACCTGTTTCCACCTCTCCTTTATTGCTGTCCTCCTCTTGGAATTTACTAACCTATGGCCATTGATATTATGAAATGCATACACCTGCTTCAGCTCAGATCTGGGAATTTAGTTTAAAGCTGCCTTTTAGGCAGTTTGAACAGAACATCTAATTATATTAAAGTGCAAGGAAGAAACTTCCCATCTACAGTCCTGTAGCACTTGTCAGCCTTGTGTCTGTACACACTGAGTAGCTTAGTGTGGTTTTGGAGGAAATTCTGTTAAAATATCAAAAATCTGCAAGCTGCCTAACTGCACGTTAGTAGAGTTTTGTCCAAGTGTTTTTTTCTGCCGCAGAAATACCTTTCTTAAAGTTATGCAGGGCTTAATTAGTCTTTAATAACTCCAGATATTACTGTAACTTGAAGTAACTGACTTAGAAGAAAACAAGTAAATCTGAACCAAAACTGAGGGAACAATGAAAACAAAAGGTGTAGTATCATACAGAAATCTTGAATTACTGCAGCCTTGCATAAAATTAGATTTATTTATTGTTATTTTTTAACTGTCATGTCTCTAGGTATTTTACCATTTAATTGTGACATTCAGAATTCACTTTGTATATCCACAACCTCAAGTGACACTGGAGTTTCCTGGCACTATGGCCATTTTATTTTCAATTACGGGTCACGGAGCAGCGCTTGCTAGTTCTGTGGAATACTCGATGGCTACTTTCCTTTTGTAAAGCAGTAAGGCAAGTATTCAATTCTACATCCTAGCAAGTAACTGAAGGAAATGTTTGAAAGATCTCCTGTGCTGAAATAAGGTTCCTTTGTAACAGACTTAAATAGCTTTTAAATGAGATTATACACCTGCTTCCTCTAATGTATTTGCGTAACTATTTTCTTTGGAACTGCAGGAGGAAATAAATGGTTTCAAATAAACAGTGAAGCTCCTGACTTCAAAGAACTTCCTTCAAAAGCGAAATAACTTCACTTTCCTTTCTCCAATGAATAAAAAACAAATATACCTTACCTTGGTATTTTTTTTTTCTGTGTCCACAGGGATTTTCATCTTGGGTCTTTTATAGGAAAAGAAGTAGTGTAGGATGTCTAAATGAGTGCTGGAAAAGATTTATTGGATTTATTCTCATCTGCCGCATATCTTTATTATGGTGATGCAAAAAGATCGGTTCTCTTTGAAGATGGGCTCTCTCGCTGAGAAGAGTCTACAGCTATTTCTGCAGTAATGCTGTAGGAAAGTGTCTTTTCTTCAATGACTGCTTACCTGGAGTGTCCCAAAAATAGACCAGATAGTGTCTGTTCTCATGCTCTTCTTAACCAGGATGTTACTTAAGGAATATAATTAAAGCATAATAGATTTTACTGGTGGAGCCTGCTTAATTAGGATGTGTGCAGATAGCAGATCTTCAAACAAGCTTCTGTATACACACAGATTAAAAGTGTAAGTACTGGACACCCATTTATTTTCATTGTTCTTACTGCTGAAATGCTCAGTGCTCCTCAGTCTGTTCCAGGATTTCATTAGTTCATTTCTTTAGCAAATCGGACCTGGAAGGACTACTTCTCACCTGGAGTATGCACGTTTGTGCAGTGTTTGTCAGTGTATGTTTAACGTTTTTAAAAGCTCGATTTTTATTTTATTTTATTTTTTGCTTTGGTCTGTTACCAGATTTGTGTGTGCCCTCTTCTAATGCGAAATAACGCTTACACCGATCTGCTGGAAACAACACAATTACTAAGATTTCTGCCAGTTCAGCTTCACAGCAGTTTTTTGTTCAGAGGAACATTTTCCAAGTTGATGATTAGCAATATATTTTATTCTTCTTGGCAAGCCAGACCTGGTATGAGTTAATATGAATAGAAGGACTATGTTTTACGTATAAAATGCTCTCTCTAGCTCTGTATATGATCTGGCTTCCTCTTGCTTTAATCAGGGCACAGCACAACTTCAATAAAGTCACTTTAATTCCCTTTTCTGAAGGAAGCTTTTCTTCATGAGCTTGTTTACAAATAGGTTCGTGTGCTTGCCTCGTAGTGAAGTATTGCTTTGCGTCCTGCATTTGGGGCAGGATTTTTTTAAAGAAAAAAATTCTGTTAGAAAACTGAAATAACGTGTCTTTATATGGCATAAAGTTGTAACTGCAAGGTTATGTATTTGGTTGAACTTTGTTAGCAGAGTTGTGCTGGGTTTGAGTGAGCTTGCATTCCTCGCAGGAACATTGGTGTGCACAAATACTTCTCCTTAAAAAAGGCCCTCGCTTTCAATCGTTGGAGCATCTGGCATCCAAAGCATCGGTTTAAAAACTTCTTGCCAGTTATGATAGCAAACTGTACTTTTCTACCTACATGAGATGTTTCTGAGGCATTTAGGATAATGAGGACAAATAGATTTAGGCTGAAAACAATTATTTTGAATAACTGGGTTGCTATTACAATATTAGTTATTTTTCTTTAATTCAATTACTTTGATTTTTAAAAATGTTTGAGCTATTCTAGATGTTCTGTGTAATCAGAGGGGAATATGGAAATAGCAGGGAGTTGCTTCACCCTGTGCTGTAAAGAAAAAGGGAATTCACCTCTGAGCCCGAGTGTGGTGACTGGTATGCCCGTGCTTACCTGGGCAGTGCGTGCTGGTCGTGTAAATCTTAATGATATGGAGAGTACCAGGATACTTCTGCTGTATCCCAGCTCTTCCGTGTAGCCAATCTCTGGTGCTTGACAAGAAGGCGATTTCCCCCTCCACCTTTAAAACAAACCCAAAGGAATCCGCTCCATCCACTCACCCAAAGAGAAGCCCTGCATTGGGCTTGGAAGACAAGAAGTTCATCTCTGACCCCTGCACGTTGCCAGCAAAGACTTTGCAGCCTGAGATTACACTGCTAAAAGCTGTATTAATTTAAATAAAATGCAGCTGAAACATATGCAGTGTGCTCCGAGGGGATATTACCTCAGGCTTAATAAGGAATGCTTCACAAAAGAAGAAAAAAATACGTCAGATTGCTGTAAAACTTATTAATGAGACTAAAGCCATAACTGGTCAAGACAGTTTTGTTCATTTTTTTTCCTTGACAGCTAGTTATGATCACTGGGGGAGAAAAGTACTTTAGTCCAAAGTTGAAATTTAAGTGATTGCTCTGGTATCTGGTTGGGCTTCTAGCCTGGCTCTGTTCTTCCTCTGTATACGCAATTAGCTGTCAAAATGTTCTCTGACATCCTGAGTTGAAATACCCTAGCTTTTGACTGTCATTTTAATCTTTTTATTTTGTGGAAAGACATTTTAAGAAAATGATTAACATCTGTTTTGTTTTTTTTTTATCTCCGTGACTTTTGCTGCTCTTGTTCAAGAGATGGGGAAATGGGAAGAAATGGTCCTCGAGGCTGATAGCATTTTGCACTTGCATGGAAAAGTGGTTTCAGAACTTGAAATTAATTTTTTTTTGCTGCTGTTGTCATTGTAATTTATCACTTAAAGTTCATTGAAGGAGCTTGCATTAATTCCTGAATATTCTGTTTAGTGGTTTTCAAAGCTCCTCTGTTCAGGTTAGTGGTTTGGAAACCTAAATGAGCAGCTGGATTAGGTACAGGCGTTAGCTGAGAAAAATAAAGTGTGAAATGAAGTTACTGGGGACAATCATTACAGCATGGAATAAAAGCAACCATAGGAATGAGGCTTGCATGTGTAAGAGAGAGCACCCAGGAGATGCTTGGGAGCTGCTGACTTCCTTTCAGGCTTAGGGGGTGAGGAAAAAAAATTGCCAGAAGAAATCTTGTATAAATTGAAATCGTGGTAGGAGCAAGAGTAAAGATTCCTCATTTTGCCTGTGCAAAAGTGAAAAGCCTTGTTTTCCTTGGAACTAATTACAGAAGACAGTAACATTAGCATTAATATTCCAATATTAATACTCTAATTACAGAAGGAGTAATATTTATCTCGTCAATTATGCAGTCTGCCCCCTTCTTAATTGAAGCTCCTGAGAACGCAGCTGATGTCTGAGGGTTCAGCTGTTGGTTTCCTTCGGGTGCATCGCCAGTGATGAAAAGTTCTCCAGGCAAAATTATCTCCTGCTTTCTCTGCTTTTGCAACACTTGTTGTCTTAATTCCGTTTTATATTGTACAGATGCAGCTTTATAGCTTAAATAGAACAATTTACCTTTGGAGGATCAAAATCTACTTCCATGCCTTGATGGTGCTGTGCTGTCTTTATGGCATTTGTAGCAATAAATAATAGTAAAAGGTTTTTTGACTAAAATAAAACAATTTGATAACTGGATTTGATTCTAGATACTGCTGTATCATCAGATTAATCAAGTTTACTCTCCGTGATGCAGGGAGGAACACCTTGAACATCTTTTTGTTGCGATAATTCATTTAAATACAATACATTAAAAGAATATGAAGGCTCTAAGAGCAGTAACTCCCCACGTAGCTGCTTCATAACATTTTAATCTGTTACGCAATGGTGAGATTTTAACCAGGGGAAAGCTGACTGCATATATAGTAAATGGAGGAAGTTTTAGTGGGATGTAAATGCAGTATCAACGGCCTATCTATAAAACAGAGGCCTGGAGCTGTTCCGAATGAAGCCAGAAATCAGCCCGCTGTGTGGCTAAGCTGGAAAGAGAACGAGGGTTCACTGTACTTTGGCACTGATGTTTATTTGGCAACACACCATTTTTTTCTTATCTTGGCTAATGTTTTATCAGTCTGTGCACTTAGACTTGAATCACTTGAATTCCATTTATTCACTATCCACCTGAAAATGTGAAACACCGGAAACTATGGAAGATACCTATTATATACCATAGTAAAGACCCTAATTTATTTTCCTTTACTGCACTCTGTACAGCTATGGTCTTATCTATTGAAATCGTGATGCGATACAGATCAATATGTCTAAGTTTCTGTCACTTTAAAAAGAAAAAAAAAGATGCAAGACCAAAAAATTTCATGGTGTTTCTTCTCAAGGTTTATTATTTCAGTCTGATTCATTTCCTGTTTTTCTGCTAATGTACTGACAAAAGCAGAAACGAGTATCCTTCAACTGCATGTTTGTAAATCAAGAAAATATGTAATTCACTGCATCACAAGTGGCTGTGTGTAGCTGTAAATGGTGCAAAGGTTGATGCAGTTCTTCCTCAGTCCCTGGTCGTGCGTTTCCTTCCCTGGCTGCCCCAAGGGTCTGGATGTGATGGAGGTGGTGATTCTGCTCAGGTAAGGGAAAGATGAGGGTAGGGTAGAACTCCTTTTCTCTCACATGAGAGCAAGGAGATGCTCAGTAAAATCAGCAGCAAATGAAGGCCTGATTTTAAAGGAGTAATCTCTTCTCAAGCCAGGTTTCACAAGACCGTTGAGCTCGTTACCATAGAACTTGTTGAAGATTCACAGCAAGGAGAGCGATTTGATATTTAAACGGATAACAATATACAAAGCTAATGACAGAAAACGCTGGAACGTACTGGCAGGGAGATAAACCTGCTTTTTGGATTTGAAAGCAGTCTAACGAGAGTTCACATTTAGGGCATGGGCCCAGTGGGATACTTCTTGCACCTTTCATCTCCACCACGGAGCCCTTCCTGTAAGCTCTGGAGGCAGGATCCTGTCCACGGGAACTCGGTGGAACTGCTTGTGTTCCTGGGAAGTTTGAGGGCAGGCAGGAAGGCAGGTGGGTGTTCAAATGACAGTGTACTTTTTTCATGGTCACCGATACCCTGAAATGTATTAAAATTGCAACGTATTAGCACATTTTCATAAGATTTATGATGCTTGAATAAAAGATGGATTCTTTTAAATGCAATTTTTATGTTAAAGGGGTAGTGGAAGAGTATGTCTTCCATAAGAGCTAAATCCCATTCCTCTCAAGCAAATGCCTGGAAAAGACAAACACTTCCAGCAGGGCATTTCTCATGACATTGTAGCTCATACTGTAATTCACAAATTTATGAATTAGGAGGCAGATGGAAGTTTGCAGCTTCTTTTAGAAAATGTAATCAAATAAAGTAATTGTTTAAATGGCCTTTTAAATTAAATTTGGGATTACAGTAGTCTAGTATTTAAATCCTTTTCAAACTTGTATTTCAGAATTAGTTTGATAGCATGGCAGGCGTGGTCTTCGTGTACATGTTCGTATTTCTCGGTTGAAGAATGCTTCTCTTTGGGGAAGCACCAGCAAGGCCTTCAATCTTGTAAATTCTTCTTCCAGTTGAGCATTTCTGTGTGTCGGTAAGGTTTTATTAGGTTCTTAACTAGAGATAATTTCGTCTAAAAGTATCCACCTTTTTCTGTAAGAGTGTGTGACGTTAGTACTGGAAATGTCATTAAGTGCTTTGGGATTGTCTGTGCCCCTTTTCATCGAGTACTTGCCTTTCTGGATGTGTGGATCCCTGAAGGATGGGAAAGGCACACTTTGGAATGACACAGCCTGCAGGCTTTTATGGACCACATCTGCTGGGCAGAGAAAAACTTCAGGGCTCTTTCTTCAGTGATGTCAGTCACCTGGAGGACGTTATGCTGTAAAATCAGCAGTTGATTAAAAAGGAGAAACAATCTTTTTTCTACTGTGGATAGATGAGAGACGATGTGGCTAAGTATGAGGAAGGAAAAAAACATGCCTTATTTCTGCTCCAGACAGCAGCGGGATTTATAAATGTTGATGAAGATAGCCATGGTGATGAGCGACCAGACTGCTGTGCTGCATATCCAGAGTACAGGCAGCTGAGTGCACGTTGTGGAGTTACTGTGGCTTGGTGCTTGGTAGCTCAGACGCAGGAGGCTGATGGTTCATGTGATCCCCAGCTAGCTGAGAGATAAGGCACGTCCTCCCCTGCCCGTTGTCAGCGTGAGAGCTTGGCAAGTCCTGGTATCTGGCTGCCTCAACCCCCTATCTGTGAAACAAGAGCAAGGCTTCCTTTCTCTTCGTGCTTTATTTTTAGAATTTAAGCTGCCCGGGGAAAGCCGCAGTCACACATATGTGATGTTCGTAGTGGTCTTGGTAGGCCTTCCAGTTTGATTGAGGCTGCTATCGTGAAGTAAGCAACAAGGAATACAGCTATTTAGGAGCATGTGTCTTTGTGTGCCCAATATTTGGGACTATCAGTATCTCCTATGATTAAGATCGTTGAATATTTGACAGTGTAAAGGCAGGCTTTTGATGCAATTTCATTCAAAATGTAAATGATCTGAAACTTCTGTCCAGGTTGAGCCGCAAAACATTAAAACAAAAACCCCGCCCAAACACTGTTTCTGAGAACAGAGGGAAGGTTTCTTAATGATGAAGAATATAATCCCTCGCAGCTGCTCTGATGGAGCTACGATGTCTGTTCTGGGGCGGAGGTGGCTGGCTCTTTCTTAACCCGAAGCCTTGCTCCATCTCTGTTCGGTGCCTGTGGGAGCTTGCAAATGATGGCAGCTTTTTAGGAAACTGTTCTGAGCATTTGCTTTAAAGACTGGTTTATGTGTCACCTACATTTCTGCGTTTTCCTCTTTAGAAACCCATTGGCCAACATTAATCAAACGTGATGTGGGGATAGAAGTCTCAAAGAGAAACTAATTCTAGCTAATGCTAGCTAAGTCTTCTCTCTTGGTCTCTGCGCATCACTAAACTGCAAAAAATTCATACAAGAAAACATATTTATGCCCTAACCAGGGAAAAATGTCCTGCTGATGTTTAAATCGTGATAGAAAACAGCTACGTATTTTGGAGAGTGCTGCGGTGTAAGCTTAGGTTAGGAAATGCTAGTGAGAGGTCTGTGGTAGCCTCGTTCCTGGAGTTGTGTACGTGGTGTTGGGCAAGGCCCTTAGGGGCTTGTTGCGTGTTTCTTCAACTCCGTGCCCATCTCCAGGTGGGAAGGGGTTGATTTCGAAGTAGCCGTCCTCCACTGTCAGTGCTTAACAGAAGCTTTGAACCTGTACAACCCTATGAAGACACAAAACAGCCTTACAACTTCGCAGCCTGCATTATCTTATTTTAGGAGGCAGTTTTGGCCTTAGCGTCTGTTTCCCATTCTGTAAATTAGGAGAAATAATTTTCCATCGCGGAATTACTGCGACAGCTTCACAGGAGTCCTCTGAAGATTGATTTGTTGATGGTTTTGAAGACGTTAGTCTGGTTTAAAAAAAAAATAAAATAAAAATCTTAGGCTTGTATGGTATTTATGAATTCAGGGTTGTATAATGTTGTAAACCAAAAAATGTGCAATAAATAAGGTATGGGGCCTCATCCAGTAAGGAAATGAGAATAGCCACCCGTGGAACGAGGCTGGCTCCAGGAAGATGGGTATGGGTGTGATCCTCCGCAGCTCAGAAGCCAGGCCCAGCCTTTAGGATCCTTCTGCCTCGCCGGGTGCCCTTGGCCCCAGGACCTGGGAAACGGCTGCTGGAGCGCTGACCTGCATCGGAACGGTGTTTGATGGGGATGTGTCAGGAGCAGGTAACACGAGTGAGGGCTTTCTGCGGGAGGGCAGAGGAACAGCGAGATCCTCTCTTACTTTGTGACGTGATTGTGGTAGCCTTGCTGTGCTGCCCCGTAGGGCACAGCTGCACAGGGCTCTAATACGTGGTTAAACACCTTACGGGAAATAATTGATTCCAAGTGGGAAAGATCTCCCTTATTTAATATAGAAGTTTTGCTGCTCTAGTTGCTAGCAAAAAACATGGCAGCTCTTGGTGCATCCTGCTGGTCTGATCTTGGTGTTACAGGCAAAAGAAAACAGGTTAGAAAAGCCGCTCTTCAGCTGGGAAGTTACGGTAGGAAGCCTGGGTGTCGGCACTGCTGGAGAACGGCCTGGATCCAGACAAGTATGTTACTTTTCTTATTCATTATCAAGCCAAACGTAAGGAGGAAGTAGACGATGTCACTTACACAATTATTTCAGACCAGGCAGAGAGAGTACCTGATGGAAAAAAAAGGTATTGCTAAAAACTTTCACGCTTTCTTGCTGCCCCGAGGACAGCTTGCCAGGTTTCTTCCCCCACCCTGCAGGAGGTTTGGTGAGCTGCAATGAGCGAACAAACAGTGTTGCATCAATGTGCCAGTTCTGCAGACTTCTGACTTCTCTGTTAGCTTATCTTTCACTCCACCCATTTCACATTTCTTCCGTCTGTCTTCTTCTCCTCTCCCTTCCCTGTCTCAGCAGCAGAGCTCTCTAGGATTGTGGTTCCGGTGGTGAGTACGTGAGTGGACGTTGGGGCATTAAACGGAAAGGAGGGGGATTGTACCCGGGCAGTGAAAGCTCTAATTAAATTCTAATAACTCACTGGTTTTTACTGGCACAGACACTTTTCTGTTCCATTGAAAAGCCACAAATGCAGCCGGAGCGGCTGCGAACCCTAATGGGGAAGTGTGGGCAGAGACAAACTACTCAGGTTATGTGAAAATTTAAATTTAAGCAAAGTGCTGTCTTTCTGAATGTAGCTCTTATCTCCGTCGTACGGAACAATGTCAGCCTGACCAGTTCTGTAGGAAGGCTTCGCTCTGTGTACGTTTCGCTTTGAGTTAAAGCTCGCCCGGTATAAGTAAATAACAAAAGTCTTGTGATGCGAGGCAGAGCAATTCCTTCTCGGACAGCGTCGTGCCTGATATCCGACTTGAGTTGGCAATCAGGACTCTAGTTTATTTGTGTTTATTATTCATATTCTCCACCGGCTTTGATGTCAAATCCTTTTGAACGTGTCTTCTTGCTCTTCTAAGGAGGATTCATCTGGAATACTGGCTAAAAGTTTGCAGCAGAGTTCTCTATAGCTGTGTGCGGTTGTAAAGAGGGAGGAATCATTTGTCTCTCCAGTATTGGAATGCTTTCAGTCAGCAGATTTGGAGCTTCTAAATAAGTATTAAATCATAAAAATTAGTATTTTAACAGCTTGAGTTAAGATGGGCTGATTAAAATGCCTCACTTCAGAGCGTTAGAACTTTTTAAACGTTTTATAAGCCTATTTTTTCCAGGTGAAGTTGCTGGATTTCAGAATCAGTGCAAAATGAAGTTATTATTTTCTTTAGAACCAGATGTGCAACTGGAGCTTTTACAGGGAGCTTTCATTTTTCAGCAACAGTGATTGGGACTGCTTTATTCTCAGTATTGGCACCGTTAGAGCACATGATTCATTTTGGTCTCATGCTAGCTGTAGCGAGGAAACCACATGCGTATTGCAGCCTAGCAAGCTTAGAGAAGTACATTTCCAATTGCATGCAGACCAGCCACCAAGGACACTTACTTATTCCATGGAAGCCGCGTCCTGCGGTACAAAGTAGACTTGGGAAAAAATGAATCTCTTGCACAGATGTGTTTTGCCTTTGTAGGCAGCAGTTGTGCGCGGTATGAAGAATAGAGCTGACGATAATGCTCCGTTCTTGAAATTGGAGTTAGTTTCTGTAGGTTGTTTGTGCTGGCTGTTTCCCCACCCTCCCATCCTCCACCACAACCCCACGCTGCCCTTGTTGAATTTGTTCCAACAGCCCCTGGAAAGGGCTGAGTTGGGGTTAGAGCCTCGGTTTTCTACCTGCGCAGTAATCCTTAGAGCTGAGGGGAAGGGCTCTTGTTGTGATAGCTGCCGGAGCTTGCTAAGAGCTTCTGGCATCGTGGCTGAGTGCCTTGTATTGATCCGGGCTTGCTGGGAGATGGCAAACGCAAACACAGGTTTGTCCAGATCACAGTCCACTGAGCTGGAACTCTAGGTGAACTCCAGATAACTGGGTAATGTTTGATAAAGTCGACGGGTTATCTGGAAGGAGACGTGGCCCTCTGTGAATCCGAAACTCGAAGCTCTTCAGCGTTGGTTTTCATTTGAATGCCCGCATCCTCTCTGGTTTGTCTGGTTTCTTTGTTAGACGCTCGTTTTTTCTCCCAGGAGCTGCTTTATTTTTTTTCCTTTTCCAAGAACCAAGTCATGTTGGCAGGAGCTGTGGAAGCTGAATGTCGTTATCCTTGAGTGTTTGCGTGCAGGTTGGTAAAATTCCCATTTTAAATCTGTTTCAGCTATTGCAGGCTTTTGTTGGGGTCCTTCCACCTGACGTGTGGCACCGCGTGAACCTGAAGCACTGGAAGGGGCTGTTTGTTATAAACACACGTGTCTAGCTGGGAGTAACGTGTGAGGATGACTCTCGGCATCCTTACGGAGCGAGCTGACTGAGGGCACCTCCTCGTACGGCTCAGCTCTGGGGGTCTGGCACAGCTGCTGCCAGGTTTGTGAACGTGCCTTTGTGCCGCACGCGAAGCAAACGCTACCTTTGGAGTGGAAATGTGAGGTGTTAGTGCTGCAGGACTGCGGCAGAGGGGAACCCCTGCAAGCTGTAAAACGCTGAGTGAATAGGGGGTCTTCTGGGCTAATTTTTGAGGGGTTCTAGTTTTGCTGTCTGCTCCCCAAGCAGCCGGTGTGAGGTATTCTGCCGCTGTCACGGGGTCAGTATCTGCCGGCTGTTTGAGAAATCCCTTAGTCTTAAGTGATCCGCAGTGCCTTCAGACTGTTAGCTTTGGCTCTGTTTCCTGCTTTTAGAATAATTCAAATGACTCTTTCCTCCTGGAGGCATCTGCTTTGTTTTTGAAGATGGGAAAGAAGACGAATGCCCCGCTGTCTGCCCTCCTTCCGTCTGGGTCAGGCTGCGTGGCTGAAGGGACGAGGTAGGCGGTTGGGGGGCTTGCGCTGCTTCCCTGTCGAGCCGCTGGGAGGATGGGGACATGGCAGCAAGCTTCTCTCCGCCAGCCTCTTTAGCTCTTGCTGCCACTGCTTTGTTCTCCTCCCGGCTCTGGCTGGTGTGGAGAATTCACCTGAAGCCTGGGAGCGTGCCTGACAGAGCAGTCGTCTCCAGCTGCAAAACCGAATCTGTCCTCCCCCTCTTCCTGCCGCTCTGCGTTCAGCTCCGGAGTCGGGAATGCAGCCTCCGAGTTGGGTGAAGTCCCCGTTGTGCTCTGCAACTGCTTCCAAAGCATCTGTCGGCAAGGCGATCTGACGTCAGCGGTGCCAGGGCGAGGGCTGCCTTGCGCACGTTCGGTCCCCTCGTTCGCCTGGGCGATGCCTTGCTGGGATCGAAGCAGAGTTAGCAGGGGAAAGAAACCATCGCGAGCGCTGTCTGCAGCCTGCTACTCGCCGTGTGCCTTCTGTGGGTAGAAAATGTACCTGAGAAGCTACGTGTACGTATTACAGACGTTTCGGATTATTTTCTGAACGCTTGTGCTTGACGCGCTTGGCTTGCAGGATATTGCTTTCAGCTCGGCAGTAGCAGTTCTTTGCTGGTGTTTGGAGTGAAGATATCTCTCAGAAACAAGAGTCACTTGAGGATTTCTTTTCCAGTGTTAATACGAGGTTTGTTTAAGCAACAAAAATAGAAAATCATATTCTGCAATTTGAAATTCACAACAATTACCTGACAACAGAAAGGAAGCGGAGAGCTAAAGGTGCTGTGTGAACTTAGGATCCGCCAGAGAAAGCGGTGCTGTGTTTTTAAAGATGAACAGAGGATTGACTTCTGCCTTTGCTGATTAAACAAGTATATTTTACTTGGAAATAAATATGAAAGCATGTGTGCTAGGCTGAATTTAAGATGCTTGTTTCATCTGAGATTTATTTGCATGCATACAGTTGAGGAGAGCTCTATTTAAGGCGATCAGAGCAGAACCGTGGGTGTCACTGTGACAGAACTCAAAGGAGGATTGCAGCCGATTTAAAAAACAAACAGGAAGCTTTTGTAGCTTATACAGATTGTTTACTCTGCTTTTTAAAGAAAAATTCATCCTGACACGTGAAGACATCATCTCAAGTTCAGGTTAACAAGTAGTCCTGGCCTGAGGTGGCATCTTCTGTACTAATTCAGTTTACCAGATCTGATGTTTCTGTGATCTTAGGAAGCTTTTACATTTGACTTTATTTTTTTTGCTTTGTTTTTTAAGGTTTACCAAAAAGGATACAGTTGAAGGCATGTGTCAGTGTTACTGCTTAAAAACCACAAAGTGTGGTTTTACCTCAGGACCTGAAATAACCCCCCTTTGGTTGGAAGTCATGATTAGAAAGTGGTGAAGCTGTTTTCAGTAATGGAGAAAATAAGCACCGTAGCTTTTCTAGGAATTGTGTTATGCTCGCTTCATTTTTTTTCCCCCTCTCGTAACTGCTTGAAATGGATAATGTGTCAGTGTTGCACAGAGCGCTCTAACTGATGGATGCTGCCGTAAATGTGTAGAAAAAGCTCTTAGAGATGATGCTGGGTGAAGAAAAATGTGATGCCCGAGAAAGTGTACTTAAAGAGCTGCCAGAAGGAATGTGTGGGCTTGCATTGCGAGAGGAAGAGTTGGGGAAAATGCTTTGCAAGCCCCCGTAAAGGCACAAAGGCAAGGGAGCTGCATTTCAAGGCCAGTCCCTGTGTGATGGGGCCTGATGATGGAGATGCAACTCGCTCATTCAGAAATCACGGAGTCAGTGTAACAGTGTGCAAACACCTTGCCCCACGCTTGCTGTTCTCCTTCCCAGCAGTTGCTCACTGAGCACTGCTGCAGCATTCCTCAACGGCTGGAGGAAACTATTATCCGTCCCCTGTGCTTTCTCTGACTTTATATTCTAATATTAAATATACTAAGCACAGCAGGGAACCGTTAAGTGTTTTTTAAGCTTAGTTTTAAGTGGAGTGATAAGATTTTCTGGCAACGTCACAGCACAAAGGAACTCAGCCCAGCCCCACGTCCGTGTTACGGTTACGCTGCGTTGCTGTCGGTGAGAAAGGTTTGGAAGAACTCGCATCCACCAAGCTAAACCCTGCTGCATGCTGACGCAGCGTGTTCTTTGGCATGGTATTTGATGCTGTAGGTGGTAAAACAGCGCTGGCAGAGCGACTTCCCCTGTTGGCATATACTCTATTTCCAGCATAGGTACAGCGTTGGATGTACTTTAATGGCATACGTTCAGCATTTTCTTGTTTTGTGCTTTTTAACTAGCATTTACAGGATTTATACTGCTCGTGGAATCTGTAAAGGCTGCTAGATCATTCCCCTTCTCTTGCCATGTCTCTGCTGACTGGGCTCTCTCTCTCCAGCCCAGCCTTTTCTCATTTACTGAATTTCAGTGGGACTGGAAGAATCCTTTCCACTTGCTCTTTTCCCCAAAGAAGCGTCTGTAAGATCAAACTTTTCACCTTGTGAATCGGTAAGCAAAGATTTAGTGCTTTATGGCTAGCTGATTTGTCTTTGCTGCCCTTTTTTTTTTTTTTTACTGTTCCCGTTTTTCTGCAGCAGGTTAGGCTGTGAGATAAGTTCCGTGGTACTTCTGCCATTTCCTGACGCCAATGGTTTTTCTGGAGGCAGCGAGTGTTTCCTGTCTGGAAGCTGGAGGCCTTGTTCCTGGCAGGAGGGCTTATTTTTGTTTCCCTGGCTAGACCTTTCCCTGTCTTTGTTTTTTGTCTCTTTCTTTCAGTTGTTCGTTCCGTTTTGATCTTGGTCTGTCTTTAAAATGGCACCAGCTCAACGAGGGCTATCATCAAATAAAAAATCATCCGTACAGGGCTGTGTAGCTAACGTCTGTATGTTGACAGGATACATTCATAGGCCAGGCGGCAGTGGGACTGGACATATTATGGTGAGTTTTTCATTAATTTCTCTTCTGGAGTGAACAGAAATGGTAAGTTATGCTGGTATGTGGACGTTATATGACGACTGTTTCAGTGTGTATGGCATTAGCCATGGCAACGTTCAGGAATCCCTGTTGTGGGCCTGCTACTGCTAGCATGGGCTGCCTTGGGCTGTTCATTCAGGTACCTGACTTCTTCTGAAAGTCTTACATGGAGTTAGATTTATCAAAAGGATTAGTTAGTCTGTAAAGAGACTTCTGTCAAAGGAGACCTGTGCACAGAAGCCGTTCGGCTGCCAGGCCTGAGATGCACTTAGAGTTTACAGCGTCTGTAGGGAGGTTGCTGCAGGTTGTCAAATGGTGGCTTCCAGAAACCCTGACCAAGCATCTGTCCCGTGCCCCGCCAAGGTAATGCAACCTGACTCGCTCACTGAGAAAAGTCAAAATCTGCATTAACTTGCTCCGTTTTCCAGTTAGTCGAAGTACTTTACAAATTTTATTCAAAATATATGTATCCATTTTAGTAAAACTGATAAAATAGCACCAGGGAATTAGAAAGTAATACACGAATAGTTTCCAGCACGCTTTGAGACATATTTCAAGAACAGTGTGCTTTTTTCTTCCCCACCCTGAAAACAGAGGTTAGTTATGCCAGAGGAAAACTGGAAGAGAGCTGGGAGATGCGGTCAGTCAGCTGGTCAGTAATGTCTTGCCTCAGTGCAAGACAAACTCCTGGCTCTTAACAAATTTAAAACTTAGTAAGAGCCAGGACCTAGGATCTGTTAGCTCCCATGTATTCTTCTTCCCCCAGACTGCTGCCTCTGCGGCGTGGTGTGCTGCTGTACAGAATCTGTGCTGTCTCTGGCACTCCTGCTGTTGGCTTCATATCCCACTGCTGCGATGTTTGTCCCCTCTTACATTGTGGTACGTTTTATTGGGTTTGTTTTTATAGCAGGGCAAATTATGAAGCTTGTTTGAAAACAAAAGCTGCTCAGAACTCATTGTGTAGTCATTACTGTTTGATCAGGCATGATTACAGGCCTGAAATTACATCTGCGTATTCTGGAATTTTATGAAAGTCGTGGTTATTTTCATTTTGGAGCAGCTTTTCCTGAGGGAATGATCTAAGTGTTCAGAAGTGTTGCGATGTTTTCCCCCTGCGGTGTTGGTGACACTCGCAGGAAACAAAACCTTCTGGCACTATTTCACCTGTGTATGTGTTTATTCCGGTTATTTTGCGATGTATAGTTCAGATTAAATCGCAGCTGAAGTAAATGCCAAGGCATCATCCAGTAGTAGATTTAAAGAGCAAAAATAAAAGTAGGGAATTTGATTTTTGACTGAAGTAAATGCAGAGCTGAAAAACCCCTGCTTTGAGATTTTGCTTTAAGCAAAGAAAACAGGCTTTGGGATTATTTTGATACTGCTGCAAGAAGAAAGCGTCGCCATCACTTACGCAAGAAAAAATTCTGGCACTGTGAAGCTTTTAATGGTTAAAGGAAAAAATAGTTCTGGTGTTTTGTTTTTCTTTTTTTTTCTTCCCAGGGTTTCCAAGACTGGTTTGTGTTGGCAGAATTTGGTGTACGTTTGCTTGCACAGTGCCTAGAATAAGCATTTTTTTTCTTGTACAGCCAGAGGATGCATGGTTAAATGAAGGCTGCTCTGCTCGGTTAGATAAGGGAAAATTGATCCTGTTAGTCTTGTTTGCAACAGATGTAGGCTTGGAGATTTATGAATAGGAACCAGTCTGTCTCCACCGAGTTGTTAGTTTTGGTCAACCATTGCGCTCAGTGTATCTAGATTTACTGCTGCTGGTTTGGAAAATTAACGTTTCTAGAATTTCAGGAATTGTTGCCATTTGCCATTTGTCAGCAAAATGCGGGCATACATCGTGGGCCCTTACAAGAATATCAGTCAGCCTCCATTTTTACCGTGGCTGACCTCACTTGTCATCTACATCTGTGCAGAAGAAAGCTTTTACTGGACTTCTGAATGGTAGAGGAAAAGATGCTTCTCTCGTAAGCTGCTTTTGTTTAATTACGGAGTGTTCCTTTGGGATTTGAAAGCACTGTGTGTGTGTCCCCCCCAAAAAAAGAGAAAAACAAAAAACCAACCAAGCTGAGCTGGGAGGCACATGAGAATAAGAGCATGCAGTTCTGCGAGAGTCAGGGGAACGGTTTTGCTGGAGCTGGCAGTCAGTCACTCAGACTTTCAGAATGAGTTGAGCAGCTTGCAGGACTTCCTTTCCTAATAGCAGCTGTCATGGACACATGATACAGGATGTATTGCGCATAAATTTCTAAGGAAGAAGCATAACTGTTTTTTTATAAGCTGTTGAAGATTTTTCTAGCTGTCAGGATTGGTTAGTTGTGCTAAATACCACTGTGAATTTTAAAGTAGAACATTGTATATCAGTTAACTTCTGTCATTTCTGCGTTGTTTACTCTGCAGGGTTCTGTATATTTTAAATACTGTCAATCTTTTGATTTTAATGGCCGGTCAGTCTGACTGTCTTAGGCTCTGAGCCCAAGTGGGTCCATAGTCTGTCTGCTTGCTTCATTGTCTTACAAACAATTATGGTTTTGTTCGGTAAGTGAAAATAACATTTCCAGCTAATTGACAGAGGACTGCAAGGAAAAATGCAGTTCAGTAGAATAAACTGGGACGTAACCTTGCAGCACTTAGACTTTTAAGGGATTAAAATATCTCTGCCTTGCATATGTTTTTCTTCTTAAATCCTTGTACGTAATTGAAGCTGTGAAAACCAAATTTTTTTATAACATGATTTGGAATATGGAATAATAATATAGGCATGAAGTCTATTAGAGAAGCCATAGTATTTCTCTTTAATGTTCATTGATGGATGTGTTACAGATGAATTGCAGTTGTCTTCTTGCTTTAGTGAACATCCCAGTTGAAGTGTAGATTAACAGCTGAAAACAGGCTGCACATGATCAGGGACCTTTGCTAACTTTTTTTTCTGCTTTTGGTATCTCAAATATTACTTTGTTTAATTCTAACAAGGTATTACTTATTTCTAAACCAATCCTAATTACTAAAAGACTTTGAAAGTAAACTGACCCTGTGTTACAGAAATTCCCATATGTTAAAACAAGGGTTCTCCCAGGAGCAAAAGGACCCTTGTTTTTCACTTGTTTTCCACTGATCTAATGGCCTACTCATGTCAAGCTGGCTCTTCCCAGACGCTGTGACTCCCTTTCAGTGTTGGGATAAGGCCCCTACTTTGTTCTGCTTATCAGTTTTGTGCCGATACGGGCATGTTTGTGGTCTTGTCAGCACCTCTATTGAGTCTACTGCGAACTCCAGTGTGAAATTAGTGACTGTTTGGTGCAGTACCCGCAGTCAGCTCAATTCCCAATCTTTTGTACGCACAGAAGTTAAAAGTGAAATTATTTCACTAGAACTGTTCTTCTCTTTCTTCAAAGTTGATATGTAAAGTTTAAGACCTGTCATGACATTTCTAAGGGTTTTGGCGAATTTCTCGTTGAAATGTGGATTTGGGAGTCCTATTTCTGAAATAATGGCTTCTATGCATCTATCAGTGGTCCATCATAGATACAGAGAAGTGAGAGCCCAATTAACTAAATGAAGAAGTAATTTGCACTTTGGAAAAGATCTGCTAGTAATAGGACACTCTGGTAACTTGAGTATGAATGGTCTGTGTGCTTAAAGCGAGGCATTCGTGTATGTGGTGGCTGTCAGAATGACCTGGGACGCGAACATAAAGGTATCTTGCACAAGTGTCTGAGATAAGAATTACTTTTTGCTTAGATCAGTTTTGGAAAATGTAAACTACCATACTGGTGCCCTCTCTTTTGAAAACTAGAAAGCCATAGTGCAGTAAATTTGACCTTAGTATATACTTAAAGTAGTTTTACACAGCTCAGTTTGAGGTAGATCAATTATTTAGGTCACTTTGACTTCACATTTTTGCATCCTGGCACGCTATAATAAATCACTGTGAATGGTAAACATTAATTTCTCAAGGTCTGGGTACTTTTTAAAGCTTGAGAAAGCTTCTGATATTCAATAGAAGTCAATTTTATAATCTTTTTAGTTTAAAGAGTTTATATTATTTGGATTACATTCACCTTTTATTAGAAATTAAAATTAGAAGGCATGAAAAAAATGCACAGACTGCATTTCATAGAATCACAGAATATCCTGAGTTGAAAGATCCATAAGGATCCCTGTGTCCATCTCCCGGCTCTACACAGCACAACCCAAAAATCAGACCACGTGTCTGACAGGATTGTCCAGACACTTCTCGAACCCCAGCAGGCTCAGGGCTGTGACTGCTGCCCTGGGGAGCCTGTCCTGGTGCCCAACCATCCTCTGGGTGCAGAACCTTTCCCTAACCCCCAGCCTGACCCTCCCCTGTCCCAGCTCCATGCTGTTCCCTCGGGTCCTGTCGCTGTCCCCAGAGAGCAGAGCTCAGCGCCTGCCCCTCCGCTCCCCTCGTGAGGGAGCTGCAGGCCGCCATGAGGCCTCCCCTCAGCCTGCTCTGCTCTGGGCTGAGCAAACCAAGGGACCTCAGCCACTCCTCATGTGTCTTTGCCTCTAGACCCGTCACCACTTTTCCTCCTTTGGACACTCTCTAACAGTTTTATGTCCTTATATTGTGGCACTCCACCCTGCACACAGTGCTTGAGGTGAGGCCCACAGCGCAGAGCAGGACAATCCCTTCCCTCGCCCCTCTGGCGGTGCTGGGCCTGAGGAGCCCCAGGGCAGGGTCGGCCCTTTGGGCTGCCAGGGCACGCTGCTGGCTCATGTGCAACTTGCTGGGACCACAACCCCCAATCCCTTTCTGTGGTGCTGTTTTTCAGCCTCTCATCCCTGTGTGTACATATAACCAGGGTTGCCCTGTCCCAGGTGCGTGCGGAATCTGGCACTTGCTCTTATCAAATTTCATATAGCTGGTGATTGCCCAGTTCTCTAATTTGTTAAGATCTCTC
This sequence comes from Nettapus auritus, assembly GCA_011076525.1. Lineage (NCBI taxonomy): Eukaryota > Metazoa > Chordata > Aves > Anseriformes > Anatidae > Nettapus > Nettapus auritus. The sequence continues at coordinate 136,507,735 of CM021766.1, read as the reverse complement.
TGCAAGGTCTCTCTGCCTTCAAGGGAGTCAGCAGCTCCTCCCAGTTTAGTGTTATCTGCAAACTTAGTGTACCTTCAAGTCCTGTATCCAAGCCATTCGTGAAAAGATGAAAGAGGCTGTGGAAAGGAGCTCTGTAGAATAGTGACTGGCTGCCAGGACGATGTAACCCTGTTTACTATAACCCTTTGAGCCCAACCCATCAGCCAATTGTTCACCCATCATATTACATATTTATGTAGCTGTGTGCTGGACACTTTGTCCAGAAGGATACTGTGGGAAGCAGTATTGAAAGTTCTGCTGAAATCCAAAAAGACTGCATCAACTGGATTCCCTTGGTCAACTAAGAGGGTGACCTGGTCGTTAAAGGAAATAGTTTGTTAAACAGGACTTTCCCCTTGTGAACCTGGGTTAGCTGTGACCAATGACTTCATTGTCTTCAGGTGTTTCTCATTAACTCCCAGAATAAACTTCTCCATAATTTTATCAGGCACTGAAGTGAGACTGACAGGCCTGTAATTACCAGGGTCTTCCTTCTTGAAAATTGGAACAGTGTTTGCCAGCTTCCAGTCAGATGGGACCTCTCCAGATTCCTAAGACCATTGAAAAATAATCCAGAGAGGTCTCGTGATGACATCAGCCAGCTCCTTCAGTACCCTGGGTTGAATCCCCATCGGGCCCATAAATTATCAGCCAGTTGGAGCAGCAAATCCTGCACAAGCTTGAGGTTGGCTGGGAGTTTATTGTTACTGCAATCATAGTCTTCCAAATTGCCATAAAAATTTTCTCTCTGCAATGGCAAACAGCGTCTGTTTAGTCCTCCGGTGTCACCCAACCTTGCTTCCAGTGGCCATATGCTTTCTTTTTCCATCTAATCTCTAGAAGAAAATCCCTGCTCAGTCAAGTTGGCCTTCTGCCCTTCTTGCTTGAGTTTGACGTTTTGGAATTGACTTCTCCTGTGCTCTTAAGTGGTACTTCAGAAGTGACCAGCACTGATGGGCCCTGGTGTCTTTAAAAGCAGCTTTTCAGGGGACCGTACTATTTCCCCATGCAGCCTGAAGTCTGCTCTCCTCATATCCAGGGATGAAATTTTGGTGGCTTTTTCTTCCTATCACCAAAGACTTTAACTATGGCCACCAATTGCCACTTCCCCCATGAGATCCTCCCTGTTGAGAAGGAATGAAGGTACCAAGAGGGTCCCTTTCCTAGTTGGCTCCCTTAGTACCTGTACCAAGAAGTTATCATCAAGGTGTTTTAGGAATCTCCTGGCCCTGCTTGTATCAGCTGTGTGAAAGTCACCCATAAGGATAAGGGCGGCTGATCTCTTAAATATATCTTTAGTCTTGTAAACATTAAATGGCAAATATGTTGCTATTTTTAAATGCAGATTTTGAGGGGAAACACATTGAACTGTCCCTTGAAGATCGTTCTAAGTCTTCATGATACCAGACTTCTGGGTGAAACAGCTTAAAGGCAGTAGAGGTATATTCTTTAGAAATCCTCAGACAAAAGTGTCTTTTTTCCCCCAATTTAAAACTGTTACGGAGTGAAGTAACACTTAAAGAATGCCTATTGGAGCCATAAACTTGATTGTTGTTTAAAAATCCTGTTCATTGGCATTTAATTTAGTATCTTAAGCTTTTGCATGTTTTATATTGTCCCATTTTATTTTTACAGTTTTTACATTACGCAGTAAACAAAACAACAGCATGTTTTTGTGATGTCTTCTATAGATGTTTGTTTGTATCTGTGCATAAAGAACATCATGAACTAGAAATTCCAGGCTACTGTATGATCACAACAGGAAATCCTCACTGGAAGAGGGAAGAGGGAGGTAGAACTGGGTTTCAGATCTGTAGATGCATTGTCAGTGGATGAACTTTGAGCTCTGGGCTTTTTTGCTACAGCTAAGTTGAAGTAGTGCATTTCACAAAACAACTACAGAGCATGGGTGTTTGGAATTACAGATGTCAAAGGAAGCTGTTATTAATCAGTTTTATTCAAGAAATTGCTTTCAGTATACCAACGCAAAGTTGATGCTTGGCTAAATCGCCTGGAGGAACAAATGCCTGAGATGAAAGGGTGTTCATTTGCAACAGGAAAAGTCAAAATTTGCAATTTAAGCATCAATGACGTGAGGGACTATTAAGGGTTTTAGTGAGGATGCAGTTGCATCTACCTTTATGCTGTATTTCTCCTTGAGAAAGTGAATATTTAAGCCTGCCCTCATTTTGCAAAGGTGTGTGAAACTACTTGTACTAGTAGCTGAGAATCCCTCATTTGTTGCTCCTGTGAGTGCATGTGTGGTGCAAGAGCAGGCAGTGTATTAAGTTTGTGCCTCTGTGTTTGAAGGACACTTAGGAACACGAGCACATTAGTCTTCTGTAGAAAGTAGCTTGTGGAACTAGGACCTTATTGTTCCTTTCTTGCAAAATCAGTAGGGTTGTACTTGGCTGTCCTAGAGCATTTCTTAAACTGTTGAAATTGGTGAGATCTTAATGTTGTGTTATAAAAAGCCATACCAGAAGATATTTTCCTGTTATCGTGAAATTGAGAACTCGTCCCTTTCCAAGACTTCCAAAGCCTTATTTACCGTCCCTGCCACTGCATTGTGTGGTCAGCAATAGCATTTACTTAAGGCAGCGTGATCAAAAAGAGTTACCAAAGGGAATGAACTGGCTGCAAGTGATGCTAGATTTCTCCATCAAACTGTTTAGGAGACGTTGCTGAAGGAACAGGGAGCAGTTATGTGCTGGGCTTTGTGAGTTACGTCTATAAATGTCATTTGTGCTTTTGGAAAAGTTCAAATTATAAGGTGTTTTGTGCTGTGGTAAGTTGTCTTGTGGTAGTCTGTGGCATGAGGAGAATGCGAAGAACTGCTGGAATCTTGATTTGTGGTAGGGTTTTAGGCATGGCAGGAAGCCAAAACCATGTTTTTTCTGTAGTCTGTAAGTGCTTTTGAGGAAATGTTGAGGACAGTGGTGAACTTATATTTTTAGGAATTATGCTGTGTGTGTGGCTTTTTTTAATCCCTTCACTGCTGCCCGTATTCGTCGCTTCTGTATGTTGACAGAGCTTATACTGGGCTGTACAAGTGGTGCAGAGCTTGGAATAAATGCTGCTCAAACTCAGGTTATTGATGTTCATGACCGTGTACCGCCGCTCCTTTCAAGCCCTTTGATTTCACAACTGCACTTTTCACGCAGCCTATCTCCTTCGTACGGGCTCATTGTTACTGGATAATACAGGCATTGTGTTCTCCCGCTGTACAGAATGAAATATTTTTTCCTTCTCCTGTCAGTACAAGCATGCAGATGCTGTGTTGGGTTGGGCAGCGGGAGGAGAATCGGCCAGGGCTCCACACGGTGCTCGTAAGGCTTTTGTGGTTCCGTACGGCTCTGCTCGTAATTAGCATTGTAAGGCTTGTCTTCATTTCTTTCTGTCATAAATCATCTGCCAAGTCTTCTCAGAGAAGTCATCTTTGAACGTCACTAAAGCGGCAATCCAGAATTACTATATAAGGAAGAGAATGGCTTTTAAAACTAGCTTCGTGCACTTAAACCTAGGGAGAGTAATTGATGATTGCTCTTCTAAAGAAAACGTCGGAAATTCAGTCAGGACTTTGAGAAGTTGCCAGTTATTTCACGACAATCTGCTGTTTCTGAGAGGCTGCTTATTAGATTACATTACGCAGAGAGAACTATAGGACCTAGCCGCCTGCTTCTGGAGAGCATGGGAGAATTTTGTTTATTTAAAAAAAAAAAAAAGACTGGCTCATCATCACCAGAGCTTCCATTTCTTGATTTCATACATCTGTTGGAGCTGGCAGAAATGTTGTAATACACATTCTTTCCTCTCCAGAGAGAGGGAGGAGGAGGCTTATAGTCATAGATTTGGCTGTGTTACTGTGTTTACTTCCTCTTTTTTACATGTTATTTAGTTTTAAATAAAAACAAAAACACCTTCGTGCTTGAAATAAATGTTTTGATTTCTGTACCTTCATGGATTCACCTGGCTGAAGAAGACTGGTGCTTTCCACTAGTCTGGTAGTATCTGTGTGAATATGCTAATATTACAAAGTATGTAGTTATAATAATGCTTTTAAGGTTATTCTTGCACTTCTAGACCTACAAACTGAATTTATAATCAGCTATAGGCTGTAGGATTTGTGTTTCTGTAGAATATCTCAGACACTGTCTACGAACTGTAGACAATATCTATGATTCAGTGTCAAGATCCTAGACAGAAGAACATTCACTTCTGGCACCATTGAGCAATTTTTTTGTTTCACCTTTTTTTTCTAAGATAAGGGTATGTTTTAGCTCACTGAAAGAGAAACAGTGGCAGTGAAACCACTGAATGGTGTTGTGGGGGAGCAGAAGCAGGTGAAGCATCCAAGATGTTCCCACTGGGAGGGAGACTTCCAGGGAGCCTGTGGAGGCTCCATCCTTGGAGCCCTTCAGAAGCCGCCTGGACGTGGTGCTGGGCACCCTGCTCTGGGTGTCCCTGCTTGGGCACGCGTGGCACCGGGTGGCTCCAGATTTCTCTGCCTCAGCCACTCTGGGATTCTGCTTGGCTAGATTTTAGGCTGAGAGTGTTCCCTCAGGAGGGAAGACCGTTCCTGAAATTGGCTTTATTTTAGACAGACCCTGGGAATAAGACTTTTTGTGTGGTGTTCCACAGAGGTAAGATTTTCCATTATTTAAAAGACAAAAAAAAAAGTAATTATTCAACACTTGGAAAAAACAGAATACAGTGTCTGTAATTTTCCCTTAAAAAAGTCTATTGACCTGAAACATAAGACCTCTTTTAAACAAAACCAGGAGATGGTGGTGTTTCTGCTTTTCAGTTCTTACACTTGATGTAGGTAATGCTCCCGTGGGGTACTAGCCTCTACTACCGCCCTACGGTGGTAGTGTAAATGCCTTTGTGCTGACTTGGCTGGCTCCTAGTCTTGGCCCGGTCACGGCAGAGGTGAGGCCTCAGAGGTGAGGCCTCGGATGTGCAGCACGTGATATCCAGTTTCTGATTTTATCACACCAGGGTAAAATTGTGGAAATCCAGTGTACTCCATGCAGGGGGAGGTAGGCTGGGAAATGCTGAGGAGAAAAGTGGTGCCAGCAGTTGTTGCATCCACCCATGCGCCACTGTCTCCTGAGAAATGTCCTTCTCTTTCTTCTGTCACAGAAGTGGTTGACTAAGTATTCTTCTTGTACAATTAAGCTGACAAAAAAAATGGGAATATTTGCATGTTTGGGGCAACCTGGTGTTTTTGGTTGGAGATGGTGTGCTACCTGTGGCAGTCTCCTCTGTCAGAGGAAAACGGGAGAACACCTTTCTTTCTCCTTTGAGCCAGTCATTTAAATAATAGGGACCCCTCTGTCTTAAAGAGAGTAATTGAACCTTAGTACGTGATAGGAATCTGTCTTTTTGTTGATGTTTTTGCTCTTTACTTTTTAAAATGTCATGAAAAATTCGAATGTCATCATCTTAACTCTAGTCTTTGGTTGAATTGCAGTATGGAAATGGAATGGCAAAGCAGTGCTGCCTGTCACTCACTCTCCAGCTCTGCTTTCTGAAATATTCAGGTGCTTTACATATAAAAATATGCATCTGCTTACTGCTCTGCAAACCCTTAGGATATGAGAATATCCTGAGTTGTTTAGCCACAGTGACTTGATTTCTTCTGGTCGTCTAAATGGATTCAAAACACACAGAGAACTCCTTAGTTTCTTTTAACTACCCATATAGGCTTGGTACGTTATCTGATCACGTGTGGAAACTGTAAAGTAGAGGAAACAAAAGTTTCCAATGCTCTCGGCTTGTTAGGGTGTTCTGTGTAAGAACTGGTTATACATTTACTTGTCACCTTGGATTATGGTGGTTCCTGTGCACACACGTGCACATATCCTTAGGGAGCAGAGGGATGAGGTCGTCTTTCTCAGCACCACTTAAGAACAACAAAGACGTTCCTTGCCCCCGGGGAATTTTAGACTTGTTAAGATGAGAAGGATGTAATGGATAGAAAAAAAGAAGACAGAAGGAAATACTGGGTCAAAAGTATGAGAAGAAGATGGTAGTAATAGGAATAATAGGTCATTAGAGTAGTAATAGGAATAACAGGTCATTAGAGTGCTGTGATGCTTCAGAACCAGAAGTGATGGATGCCATTCTAATCTATTTTTTCTTTTCTTCTAATTTAGGGAATTCCTGTGAAGAACTTGCTGCAAGCAAAGATATGTGTGAATTTTCTGCGTGAAGACTCTCAAACTGGATTACATAATAATATGACTTAAGCATGTATCCTCTGGCTCTTGTATTCTGATCCTTAAAAATGAGTGGGGTTGTATGTGAAATTTAACCCATTTTTGATGAGTGATCTAGACATGAGTTTACATCGGCAAATGGGCTCTGATCGGGACCTCCAGTCTTCGGCTTCTTCTGTGAGTTTGCCTTCGGTTAAAAAGGCACCAAAGAAAAGAAGAATTTCCTTGGGCTCTCTTTTTCGGAGAAAAAAGGACACAAAACGCAAGTCAAGGGATTTAAATGGAGGTGTTGATGGAATTGCAAGCATTGAAAGCATTCATTCAGAAATGTGTACAGACAAGAACTCTATTTTCTCCACGTGTACCTCTTCCGATAATGGAACAACCTCTAGCAGCAAACCAAGCGGAGACTTCATGGAATGCCCCTTGTGCCTTTTGCGGCACTCCAAGGACAGGTTCCCAGAGATAATGACTTGTCACCATAGGTCTTGTGTGGATTGCTTGCGTCAGTATCTCCGGATAGAAATCTCTGAGAGTAGAGTTAATATTAGCTGTCCAGAATGCTCAGAACGATTTAATCCTCATGATATCCGTTTGATATTAAATGACGACATCTTGATGGAAAAATACGAAGAGTTCATGCTTAGGCGATGGCTGGTTGCGGATCCTGATTGTAGGTGGTGCCCAGCTCCAGATTGCGGGTAGGTTTTTTTTCCTTCCATATCTGCAAAAGAAGTGAGAGCATAAATAACGTGCCTACCACCGTGCTTTTTGAAAAGTTAATTGCTTTGCCTTAGTATTTTGTTGTGTGTTGTATGAGTGGGTAGCAATGAGAATTCTCATTAAAAAAACAAACAAAAAACTTTCCCCCAGTTTTTTCTCAAGTAGGATTTTCTTATTTTGCACAGAGAGAGTTTCAGTAAATGAATGAAATTGATTGGTAGGTGGCTGCTATGTATCAGCCACAGGGAAAAGCTTCAAATGTTGCACAGTTAAAGCAAGATTGCAAAGCTCAGACTAAAACTAAAAAAAAAAAAGTTGAAAATTAGTTGTCTGTGCTCTTAGCTTAGTCCATTTATTTGGACTTCTCATGGAAGAGAAAGCAGATATCTTTTTTTTTTTTTTTAACAATGAAACATGTTTGAAGATTTTCTTCTTATAAAAAGCCCTCTCCAGCTTCAGATGTCTTCTGGCTGGTTGACACACCACTTGTTGCCTGTCAACAGAGTTCTGATGTAAGATAATAATCAGTTTGTTCCTGCTTATTATCTCGAGAACGTAGTGTTTTAACATTGCTTTAATATTTAACCAGCTCTGAAATCATTCTGAATTCTGACATGAGTAGGCCGAATACTACAGCGCGGCTCGTCACGCTTTTCTACCGTTGGTGGCTCATAATGCCATTTTTTCAGCAAGTTGCTTTTTTAGAGGTTTTATTTTGCATTACTGTAATGCCTAAAGGTTACAGCCGTGACCGTAATCCAGATGTGCGGCGCACGGTAAAAACTCTGGGAGAATATCTCTATTTTCGAGCGTCACAGATGAGCAATAAGTAGAGATAAAAGGGAGGAATGTTGGAAGAGTGCAAGTTAAATAGGACAGGCAATTAGGTAGATTAAGCATTACTATCAGAATACTTAATATCTAGGAGCTTTTCAAATTTAAACAGTATATTAAGAAACATTTTAGATGAAATACAATTTTGCTTTCATACTTTAAATGAAATAGAATTGGCTCATGTGGATCAAAAGCAGGGACTGGAAATAGGACAGCTTCTCGGGTCCTCTGGTCCGAAATGGGTGGCGCTGCTGTGGTCGTTCGAGTAGAGGAGGAAAAATGACTTGGGAGAAGGATTGGTTGCATGAGTTTGTTAACAGGTCATGTGGATGAAATCAGGAGAGCTTCACTACTAATGAAAGCAAACTATGGAAGCAATTTGCTCAGATTCCCTGAGTTTTGGTGTTCTTGAACAAACTGATGTTACTCAAGGTGTGTAGAAGTATATGAGAACGTGGCCACGTTTTCTGTTAAACCATGTTTCAGTGATTCACATAGTCTAATGAAGTGCTGAGAAAGAAAGGCACAGATTTGTTTAATGGAGAATTTTTACTTTTTTTAGTGCACCTCAGTTTTCTCATCTGTTTAAAGAAAATCCTGTCTCCTTAAGCAGTTAGAAATTATAATGGTAATTTCTATTGATAATATCGTTACAAAATTATGGATTGGGTCTTCAAAGAGAAGTTAAAGCTCTGTAATCATGTGGGGCCACAGCCATGTATTAGCACGTAGCAAAATATTTAAATCTTTGCTCCAGAACTGCCTCCGGCCTGCTCCTTCCTCGGACCAAGAGTGGAGTCCCACAGCAAATGTGTTGCCATGATGTCAAACTGACAGCTTTTTGAGAGGAACAAACCGATGTATTATATGGGTATCTTTAACTGTACCTTTGGAAACACGTGGTAGGGAAATGCTTTACGTGGGATTCAGGTTTTAGTGCATAGATCCTCACTGAGTTCTCCCTGCTAGTTAAAAATAGGTGAAGTTGGTGACCTAGATATTTCTCCCAGTCATTTATCGCTGTCACCCTAAAGAAACCAGCAGGTACGACCATGTTTTGCCTTGCTCCCTTCCTCCTCTTTGTTTTTGAAACCTTTAGCGCTTTGAAATAGGTTTGGCAGAGGGAGGTGGAGCTCTGAGTATAATTAAATCCACTAAGTTTTGTGGAAGAAACACACACTACTTGAGCAGAGGAGAGGGACACCCCCAAAAACACCTCCAACGAGGGAAAGGACCACGTGTGACTCCTACGGGTACCTTCTCCAGCCTGGCCCCAGGCAGCATCGCAGCAAATGGTTTGCGGATGTGCTCCCGGCCGGCAGGGCAGCTGCCAGAAGGCACCCGGCAGAGATGGGAAGGAGAAGCAGAATCGGAAGCAACGGGGATTTTTGTGGGGTAGTGAAGAGAGAGGGGGTGGAGGGAGGAGCTGGACAGGCATGAGGTTTAGGGAAGCGAACACGATCCAGCTTCTCACTGAGAAGTTCATGCTAGCAAAGGTTGTTTGAAGACCCCACGCCACACAGAGCAGGCACAGACCTCAGCAGACAACTGCTTTACCAGTGATGTGGTGCAACTGTTCTAATTGTGGTCGCTTTTCTAATTGCTTTGGCAACTGTACTCAGCTTGCACAATATCCACTTAAAACTGAGGGTGATTCTGATCAGTTTTTGATGTGTGCTACTGGTGGATTGTGTTAAAGTCATAGCTGGCCTGATTTTAGGACGTGTCAGAATTTTCCTGAAGGAGCTGGATGGCTTGCATTTACTGAACCTGCGATTAACCCTAAAGCAGGAGAGGTGCAAGAGCTTCAGGTGCAGGGAACAGGGAAGCCTCATTTGCTGAAGCTGAGCATTTCAGTAGGGGTGATTTACTGCCCAAAGAGGTAAGAGAACGAACCGAGTGGATGCTGCCTGACTGCTTCTGTGCAGCATTGGGAAGACATCTGGCACGATACTGGCTGTGGGGAAGGAAAGGAGGAAGGCTAGATTAGGGTAAGATTAGGTAAATTAGGCTAAATTAGGTAAAAGCCTCTGGACCAGCTGTACCCTACCTGTAATAGCTTGCCAGGGGACACCAGCAAATAGTTGATCTGTCCATGGGATAAGGAAACCCCTTGGGCTTTCTTGCAGCCAAACTTTTCGAGGGTTCTGTTTTGAGTTGTCAAATGTCACTTTTATAAGCCTCAGTGAATCAGTATTCCAAAAGTGGTCCGTCCTTTATCCTGCCTGAATTATTTAGGGGTTTTTGCGCGGAGAGTTTATTGCTGACATTGTTAGAAGAGAGCTGCAATTCTTAGATTTTTATCTTTGTCAAGCAAAACGTAGATCGGGGAAAAGAGTACGCATTTTTTGTTCCTGTTCTGCTCCTCCCATACATCGTTTCTGCAATTAATTGTCCTTTTTTTAAAACTTGCTGTTACCCTGAGTTCAGTTATTTGTTCTCTCAGCCTAACCAGATCTTTGAGCATTCACACAGCCTATAAAATGAATGCAGAGCGTTGAGACTAAACCTGTAATCTTGCACAGTTTGACCAAACGCTTACCCTGGTCTAAAAGGTTACTTCCAGAGGTCTGCCAATACTTCGGTCCCCAACAGGGAGTGCTTTCAGGGACGTGTCCATCCCCTGGTAGCCGTGGGAGGCAGCAGATGAATTGGTACTTCACTCGGCAGCCTGGGCTCGAGATGCTTTGATGTAACACTGACGAGTCGTGGATGTGGCCCTTTGTGCCCAAGAAGCGTTTGGACCAGAGCCGCTGTGTGTACATGCAGAGTAATTAGCTCGTCGGTTGCTCTAAGTGAGGCAAATTGAGCTGATTAACTTGGCAACCGTATCGAAGATTCCAGCAATTACCGAAACAAGTTTTTGCTTGGAAAGTAAATTGTTTGAAAACAGGCAGGGATGTGTAATTTTGTGTACCTACATCATCTGGAACGGAAAGGTTGAAAACTCCTGTTTGTTCTGCTTAGCTTTTAGAGAGGAGCAACCTCCAACGTGCTGGTTTAGAACATGACTAAAATATCACATTAACTTCATGGAGCTTCAGATCCATCAGCTCTAAAATTCAAATAGCCAAGTTTCGGCTCAGCATCTGTGTGGAAATATTTTTAGTATCATTACTGAATATTTTACATGAATTTCATGCAACTACTGTAAGTGGGGCGGGGTGTGTTGAAAATTAACAATTTACCCTTAAAATAAAGCTACTTTCATTTGAACAGCCATAAACTTCAACCCTGCTGTACCTACAGATCTGCCGAGGTCTGTACAGGAGGACTGTTTGTATGAAGAAAACTACACTTCTGTTCTAGGTGTTCACAGCAATGGGCGTAGTATTTTCTGTTTGAAACAAAGCGATTGCATAAAATCATTGAAAATAATACAATGGGTAGGAATTGAAGTTAATTTAGCCAGCCAAATCCTTATGTTATAATTCCTCTGTTTTGATATTTTAACATGTAGAGTAAGCAAACATCTGTTTAATGCAGATAGCAGCAGTCGTGGTAGAAGGCAACCAGTAAGGTACCAAACTGTCATGCAGCACCAAGCCTGATGCCCTTCGAGGAGCAGATCCCACTAGAAATGATCGTAGAAATCAGAGAATCATAGATTGTTCAGCAGGGACCGTCCCAGATTAAAGAGAGATGGTCAGATTTAGACATGCCTGTAGTGACTGGGACGCTTCTGAAGCAATAACTTTTTCTAAGGTACTTAGACACCCTTTTTTTTCCTTCCTGGTCTTCTAAACTGTTGTTGCTTTGTGACCTTCAATTTCTGAGCCTTAAATACGGTGTGTTCCTGTCCTGCTTCAGTCATTAAGGCTGGGGAGAGCAAAGTGCTGCCTTGATTATAGTATTCCTGTGCAGTCTGAGTCTAACACCTTTAACTTCCACGCCTGTGGAAGATAAAGGTGGTAAAAGGAATTTGTGCTAGCCACGTAATGTCAACTCCTGATCTTCACTGCCTTTGTAGCTGCTTCACCTGCTCTGGTAGCTCTTTTTAGCTTTAGTCTATAAATAAAACTCTGTTTATTAACAAAATTTTCTCTTGTACCCCCTTATCATTGAAGATACGCCGTGATCGCGTTTGGATGCGCCAGCTGTCCCAAACTGACATGCGGACGAGAAGGCTGCGGGACTGAGTTCTGCTATCACTGTAAGCAGATTTGGCACCCAAACCAGACCTGCGATGCGGCTCGCCAGGAGAGAGCTCAAAGCCTGCGCCTGAGAACAATTCGTTCTTCGTCTATCAGCTACAGCCAGGAATCTGGAGCAGCAGGTATTTACGCTCGGGATGCTGGGCCTGTAAAACATCTCTCTGCAATGTTTGCACAATTAACTTGGAAAAGGAAAGAACTGAATGGTAGCTTGGTAGATACTAACTCCTTTGTGTTTCAGAAACGTAAAATATGCAGTTTTAGGTTTGGATTCAAATTTTTGATGTTAATATTTGAAGTACTCTGTGACCAGAGCACCTGACTTGGACCTTAGAGGCATGTCAGCATTTTAAATGCTTACTTTGTAGCTGAAAAATGGAAGCTCTAAGGAGCTTGGTGCAAAGCAATCTCTGTGTTTGACAGGCTGACTTCATTAGCTCTATCCCGTACACACTGGGAACGTGTATTTTCTACACCGTAGGTGAAATTTCACAGGGCTACTAATAATAAATGCTGTTAAAATAACTCCCCACAACACTAATTTCACAGAAGGGACTGTTAGGCTGAGGCCAGCTCTGCTGTTTGACATCTATGTTTATTTTTTTCCTTATGAGTAGGCTACTCCCTGTTCACAGGGAGTTACCTAGTTTCTGTTTTTCAATAAAACACTCGTTTTTCTTGGCTATCAGAAACAAAGCAATTCCAGCTTCTGAAAATCTTGACTTCTTCATAACTTAGAGGAAAAAAAGAAGGGTGGGGGGGGAGATAAACCCTTCAGAGCAGTGTGTTGCGAAGTGAGAGTCCAGTTTGCTATGGGCGAGATTTGGCTTCGGCTTTCACCACACTCTGATCTGTTTGGCAGCTTTTGTCTGGCTGACCAAACAAAGTACATACTTTGGGGAAAGAGCCTCTTGCAACTTGAATGTAGTTAGAGCTGTCATTCCTCAGTCCAGCCTTAGCCTTGGGAATCTTTAATTTGTTGTTTGTGCTGGCTTGTTTTAAACAAGTCGCACCATTTTGCCTTAAATTGGCCTATTTCTCCAGTGTTCAAATGAATTTTAAAATAAACTTTAAATAAATTAGCATTCCATCTCCTTTCCTTTCCCTTTCAGTCCCTGCTAGCTTGAACACCAGCAGCTTTGCCACATCCATGCTCAGTTTAGTTGTGTCTCTTCCCATCTGGGAATAGCTAGTGCATCCTTTCAGCTGCTCACTGTCCAGCTGCACTGGAGTTGGTAGAGTTGGTTCTGCCAGTTCCTCACCTCTCTGGATATTCCTGACACCAGCTATAAGCTACATTCCTCTTTTCCTTTTATCCTCACCAGTAGCACAAAGGTAGGAAAGCGGAACTTCTGCACGAGGAGCTGCAAGTTACTTCAGCTGCTGTGTATAAATAGCTTGGCCCAGAGTGCACTTGCTAACCAGTGATGTAAAGGAACGAAGATCACGACTGTGATTGTGTCAGCATGCAAGTATTTCACTGTTGCGCAATGCCCCCTCGTTTGCTAGTGAGCGAGCTAGCTGCTTGGCTACAATTTTTAAATATTTGTCTTAGGAACAAGGAGAGCCTCTGGAATTTTTATTTCTTCAACAGTTTTTTTTTCCCTAGGCAATAAGTATTTCTCTCCTGTGAAGAGAAATCAAGAAGAGCGGTGATGCCAAAGAGATGTAGAAGGGGAGATGGAATTACGATAAGAAATAACATAGTGGAGATAGTATTGAAGCAAAAGATTCATAACAGCATGAAATGTAAAAAATGGATTATATTTAGAGAGAGTGTGCTGTCAGTCCTCTATTAACATGCAAGTGTAATGTCTGACTTTAATATATATTGCATTAAGCTTAGAAAATCCTTGAACAGTGTGTGCATTAACTGTTCAGTTACTTGAATGGGATCTAAGACACCTTGTTTTGATTCGTGTCACTTGGTCCACGGGTTTACAAAAAGCTATCGAAGAAGTCGTTGCAAAACCATGATTCGTAAAGAAAACTTACAATAAACTTTTTCCATTTTTCAGGTGATGGTTCAATCAGCTTTCCCAAATATGTCTGTATTTTGATTAAATCTGTTTGCCTACAGAACTGATGCAATCTTAATGTTCGTTTTTAAACAGCTGATGACATAAAGCCATGCCCACGCTGTGCTGCTTATATAATAAAAATGAACGATGGAAGCTGCAATCATATGACTTGTGCTGTCTGCGGCTGCGAGTTCTGCTGGCTGTGTATGAAAGAGATCTCAGATTTACACTATTTAAGGTACATCCAAGAAAAAAGATCTGTATGGTTGGTAACTTATTTTCTAAAGTACGTAGAAGTAGATTCCTAAGTGCTAAAAGTCTGGCTTTCTTCCTGTTGGAGTACAGAATGAAAGCTGAAGTATCTATGTCTGAGAATTAAGTTAGTTTTCAATGCAAGTACTTAAATCAGTGCATTGTTGTTTTATTATACAATTTTTCGTGCATGCACTGTGTACTTTGTACAACAAATGAAGTGTTTTAGGTGGACATAACCACTGTTTTTACTGACATCTTAATAATGCTGAATTGTGTTTAGATAATGTAACACAAGAACTCTGATTATGTTGCATTACCTGTGAGCCACAGATAGGCACGTGGTAATATGCAGTGTGTTTCTCTACATTTCAAAATATTCTCTAAAGCCACACCTAGAAATCTGAAGAAATAACTAATAATTCGGTGTCTGTTAGTTGAACCTAAGAACAATAACTTTGTAACTACAGAACGGTTTAGTACTTTATAGTTGTGTCAGTTTACTTGCAATTTCTTACAGTTTTCTTACTGTTCTGTTAGCCCCTCAGGTTGCACGTTTTGGGGAAAGAAACCATGGAGCCGTAAGAAGAAAATACTGTGGCAGCTCGGGACGCTTGTTGGAGCTCCTGTAGGAATTGCGTTAATAGCTGGCATTGCTATTCCTGCTATGATTATTGGAATTCCTGTGTATGTGGGACGGAAGGTAAAATACTGTGTTCAGTTGGTTGTCTTCATTAGCTTTTTTTTTTGGGGGGGGGGGGGGGAAGTCAAATTACTTAAGAAAAGGTTGATGTCAGTTGCACAGGAGACAGTGTTTTTAAGGATGTAGTTTAATCTTAAAATCAGGTAGAACAAAATGCGGAAAAAGGATTTCTGTACTTTGTCATGGGAATTCTTGTATGCTTTTTCAAAATTGTCGTCTTTAATCTCTGGTTTCCGTTGTGTTCATCAGAACTAAAGAATATTTAGAGAGAAGGAAGGCAAAAAAAGGCTGTAAGCAGTCACTTACCTTGTCTTTCACGTGCCTTAGCATAGTTCCCAGTAGGATCTGCTCCATGATCTGGCCAGGCACAGAAGTGAGACTGACTGGCCTGTAGTTCCCCAGGTTTTCCTTCTCCCCTTTTTAAAAACGGGGGTTGTGTTTCCTGTCTTCCAGTCAGTGGAAACTTCACTGGACTGCCGTGACTTCTCAAATACGATGGATAGTGGCTTAGCAGCTACATCTGCCAGTTCTCTTACGACCTACAAATGCCTCTCATCAGGTCCCTTGGGCTTGTATGCCTTCAGATTCCTTAGATGGTCTTGAACATGATCTTCTCCTACAGCGGGCAGTTCTCCATTCTCCCAGTCCCTTCCTTTGCCTTCTGCAGCTTGACTGGAGCACTTGCTGGTAAAGACCTGAGGCGAAAAAAGTCGTTCAGTACCTTAGTCATCATACCTACTTTGGTTTTGTCCACTTGGAGTACAGCAGTGAAGCTGAGCCTTACTCCTGCTCAGTTAAAACAAAAGGGTGACCCTGCCCTCTTCGTATAAGTAGCTGGTGATTCTTTCTCAACAAGGTGCTAGTGTGGTTTCATGTATTCCAAAACCTGTACCCCTTTTTGCAGTGCTGGTGCTTCAAGCAATTGGTCTCCTCCTAAGGGACATAGTGTACCCATTCCCATTGTGCTTCATCCAATTGTTTCAGGGCATTTTTTCAGTTTCTCAAGGCTAGTCTGAGCTCTGGCAGTCTTGTAGCCCTGATAGGTTGATATTGTCCTGAAAGAGGACAATAGAAACGCTTTCCTCTTTCCGTCTTCCAACTTAATGAAAATGGTGGATACTCTTAGATTCAGAGCACATCTCTTGGAAGGACGAACAGGAGAAAGAGTTTCAATTTGGTAAAAACAACAAAAAAAGAACACAACCTAATGACGAATCTGGTGGTTTTTCTGTCAGCTTCACATGAAGTTAATGGTTCTTTTCTCCAGACTTTTTTTCCAGTCTGGACCATTATAAAAAGCATCATGTAAGAAAACTTCAAAATTTGCAAGTCTGTGTGTGACATCTGTTTGGCCCTGCCCTCAAAGCCAGTCATCCTCTCGCTGAAGAAAACAAAACTGATTTGCTACTGATTTTTTTTTTTCTCAAACATTTCTGAATAATAAATCTCTAAAATTATTATTAGTGACTTTGAAATTGGGCCTGATAACGTATTTTTCAGGTCAGCTCATGCAAGTATGCTCTAATATGCTGTTTTCCTACAGATCTTACTCCTTTGTCACCAATCACCTGTCTCACAGGTAATCTTTAGTGACATCTGAAGGGAAAAAAAAAAGGCCTCCAATTTAGTCTGCTAGCTCTTCCTTTTTGTTAAATAGCAAACGGATCTATTTTGGTCTTCCTCTTACTAGCAGTGTACTTTGAGAATAATTTCTTGTTAGCTTTGGCCCTTGCTCTTTTATTTCCTCTATTTTAACCTTTCTGACTTAGTCTTGACACCCTCATGCTGTTCCTTTGTACTTGTTGAAAGCAATCTGACCTACTTTCCTTTTTTTTTAATGCTGCTGCTCCTTCGGTGAAGGAGGCCACTTTGTTCTTTTGCAACATTTTCTTCTGCTCAGGGAGAGTTCATGCGTGTATCTCTATAGTTTCCTTAAGGAAGCACTCGTTATTCTCACCCGTTTTCATATCCGATAACGTACCAGTTCTCTGCTGTGATTGAAATCCCTCTTCTTTTGGCCCGGTGTTCTTATTTAAGTATTCCTTCTTCTTTCAGAATTCTGAGTTCTCTTATCTCATTGTCATTATTACCAATGTCACCCTCTGTGGTTCTTCATCAGTTTCCCCTCTGTATCCATCCCTTCCATTCCTTTTTGTTGCTTTGTGTTTAAGGACTCCAGAACCCTTGCAGATTGCTGGTGTTTTTCTTTTTTCATACTCCTTTTGTTTTGGGTAGTTAAAATTGCCCATACCAATACAATTCAGTGCCTGAGATGATCCTGCTTAATGGCTCACAGAGACCCATAAAACCTGATCTTCCTGGATTTGTAATTCCTACACACTCATGCTGTGAGAGTATTCACGTTCAATTTTTCCTTTTAATCTGTACCTGCAGGCTTTCCGGGTATGTTCCATGCTCAAGTGCCCCTCATTCCATGCTGTTCTCTCAGAGCAAGTACATGCGTTCTCGTATAGAAGTGCAGTGTCTTCTCCCTTTCCTTGCCTGTCGTGCCTGAACCAATACAAGTTCTCATTTTATTCCAGAATGAGAACTACCCTATTAAGTCTCAAACTGAAACTACAGAGAGCTCAACATGTAATAAAACTTCCAGTTCACCTTACGTTGTCATTCTTCTTGCAGTAGCCTATCAGTACAAAAATAGTGGTTATCCTCTTACTCTCCTGTGTTCCTCCTTAGATGCACTGAGGATTAACGTAACCTCATGACAACCATTGAGATAGTGACCTGTTGTTCATCTGTGATTACATCTGAACCAAGAATGCTGACAAATGAAGCACATATGGCTAAAAAGCCACATTTCTAGAGAGTTGAATAAAATAAAAAGTAGGAAATCTCTGTCAAAGTGATCTTTGGAGGCCTTTCAGATTTGTGTGGCTGCAGATAAATTTGCTGCAGGTAAATTTGAGATGGTCACGCTTCAGAAGGAAAGACTTGAACCATTAGTAAGGGTTTTGGTTAGCAGATCCTACAGTAAATAGTAGTACTGCTAAGACTCAGGTCTGCTAAAATATTTCCTACCTCGACAACTTGTCATGAAGAGGTGCCAGAGCAATGGAGTCGTTGCTGTTCTTCCCTCCAGGTTATGTTTGGTGAAGGCTGCCTTACTACAAGGTTTTCATGATGTTATTTCGAGCTGTGTTTCCACAGATCTAATCTGTGAAAAGTTCACTCTGTATCGTTCAAGGGAAAGGTAAAGGGGAAGAAGAAGGGTCAGTTTGCTCAGAGGTGGCAGTTCTTTGATCCAGAAAATGGTTTCCTTTTCCCAACCATGTAAGGTAGAGAAATGATTCAACAAATAAACCACAAAAGCTGTTCAGTGTTTTAGCTCTCTTAGCTTGAGGCTGAAAGTAAATGTTTAGTTGCTGGATTGGAGGAGTTCTTTCTTTTAAGACAGTTGTGTAAAATTGAGCATGAATTTTCTTGTTCTTTGAGAAAGGCTAGGAAATAAATCACGACACAGAATGTGGTCTGCATGGAAGAGAGCAGGATACAGGTTCCAAACGATGTCAGTTCTATTGTTGCAACAATGTGTTATTGATTATTATAATACTCTAAAAACCCTTTCTTCTCTTCTCTCAAGATTCACAATCGATACGAAGGCAAAGACATTTCCAAGCACAAGCGAAATTTGGCCATAGCAGGTGGTGTAACCCTATCTGTAATTGTTTCTCCAGTTGTAGCTGCAGTAACTGTAGGTAAGCAAATATTTCTGTTCTGTATATTGCTTGCACCTTGCAACCAGAGTTGTATAAACACTTGTGAATAAAACCCAGATAAGCCTGATAGTTTTATTTTGCAGGTGAAGAAACCAAGACGTAAAAAACACATGAAGTGTCTGAGGTTATACATACATACTCATAAAACTGACATATTTAAAGCTTTCTCTTAAATGATTGACCAAAAAAAAACATGCTGCAGAGTCTGTTCCTATTTGAATAATTTCACATCAAGCTTTTCTCAACACAGAAGAAAAAAACTCTTTTACATTTAACACTACAGTAGTTGATAAACCTCTTGCTGTGCACTGGGAGTCGGTTTGAATTTTGCCGTGTTTTTTTCATAAGGACGTGGAGGATGGCATTTGATGGCTCTGTATTATGACACTCATCTTCTCACCACGTAGCTCCAAGATCACTGTAAAGAAACCCTGATTTTGAGACCCCGGTGTGATTCATCGTGCCGTTGTGTATGCCGTGTTCCCCTTGTGCTAGAAATAGCGCTTAGAGAAATGAGTGGCCTTGGAAGAAAGGCTCACTTTTAGCTAGTCATTGTCTGAATTGGCCATGAAGCTGGGGTTTTAAACTGCTTGGTAACAATGGGGAACCACAATGCAAATGCAGATATGCTAGTCAACATAGTGTCTCTGGTGAGTTCCAACGTTGCATTGAATTCTCATGTAGCTGTGGCATCAGATTCATGCTAAACAGGCAGTGGGACGCAGTGTCTCAGATGTTCCTGTAGATCTGCTTTACCTCATGATTTCAAACTGTTCCTTATCCTTCAGTAGAGATAAAATTTGTCTCTTTAGGGAAAGGAGTAGGTTTTATTTTGTGGAGCTTTTTAGGATCATAGAATCATGGAAAGGCTCATGTTGGAAGGAATTGTAAAGATGATCTAGTTCCACCTCCCCTGCCACAGACAGGGATGCCACCCACTAGATCAGGTTGCTCAGAGCCCCATCCAGTCTGGCCTTGAGCACCTGCAGGGATGGGGCATCCACAGCTTCGCTGGGAAACCTGGGCCAGGGCCTCACCACCCTCTGAGTGAAGAACTTCCTCCTAACCTGTAATCTAAATTTCTCATCTCTTAGTTTAAAACCATTCCCCCTTGTCATGTCATTATCTGCCCAGGCAAAAAGTTGTTTTCCATCTTTTTTTTTTTTTTTATAAGTCCTCTTTTAAGTAATGAAGAGAGCTGCAATGAGGTCTCCCTGGAGCCTTTTCTTCTCCAGGCAGAAGATCCCCAGCTGGTGCTCCAGCTCCTTGATCATCTTTGTGACCCTTCCCTGGACACGTGCTAACAGCCCCACATTGTTCTTGTGCTGGGGGCCCCACACCTGGACGCAGCACTGCAGGTGGGGCCTCACCAGGGCAGAGCAGAGAGGCACAATCACCTCCCTCACTCTTCTGGCCACTGCTCTGTGGATGCAGCCCAGGATGCAGTTGGCCTTCTTGGCTGCAAGCGCACACTGCTGGCTCGTGTCAAGCTTTTTGTCCACCAGAACCCCCAGGTTCTTCTCTGCAGGGCTGCTCCCATTGAGTTCTTCTCCCATTCTGCACTCATGTCTCAGATTGCCCCAACCCAGGTGCAGCACCCTGTACTAAGACTTGGTGAACCTCGTGAGGCTCACATGGGCCCACTTACCTAGCTAGTCCCTGTCCCTTTGGATGGCATCCCTTCCTTCTGGTGTGTCGACTGCCCCACTCAGCTTGGTGTCAGCTGCAAACTCGCTGAGGGTGCACTCGATCCCACTGCCTATGTCATTGATAAAGACATGAAACAGTCCTGGTCCCAAAACAGACCCCGAGGGACACCACTCATCACTGACCTCCACCTGGACACAGAGCCATTGACCACCGCTCCCTGGGAGGGGCCAATAATTCCTTATGGATTGAATGGTCCGCCCAGCAAGTCCGCATCTCTCCAATTTGGAGGTCAGAATCTCACGTGGGAACATGTCAAAGGCCTTACAGAAGTCCAGGTAGATGACATTGGTCGGTCTTCCCTTGTCAACTGATGCAGTCACTCCATCACAGAAGGCCAACAGATTGGTCAGGCACGATTTGCCTTTGGCAGAGCCGTGCTGGCTGTCCCACATCACCTCCTTGTCCTGCATGTGCCTTGACACAAAACAGCGGCCTGGAGAACGTGAATTTCCTTACAGAATGCCGAGGAATTTCTCTTGAAGGGGACTTCCAAGTGGAATGTTTCCTTTAGTTTAGACCGAGGAGTCTTTGCACTGGGTCTGCCTCTGTCCTGGCTCTCTCAGAATGTGCCAGCTTGCCCTTTTTCAGTCTGCCACCTTTCTGTACCTTCGTGTGCTTCCATACACAAAGTCTTAGAATGGTTTAATTCATATGCCCAAGGAATAACTTTCACAGTCCACTAGAAGTGGTGGGATAAACGTGCACATGTATCTGTGTGCATCTTCGTTCCGCTGTGTTCCCTCTGCTCCCTGCCCCCAGAACTTAAGGAAAATTTGTACAATTCATAAATGGGATTAGTATGATTCAGAAAATATAAAAGATCTTTTGGTAATAATGACGTTAAGTCCCATTAAATCAATAGCAAAGCCCTGTCTGACTCCACTGAATGCAAAATCTAATAGAACTTGCATGAACTTTAAATACGAAATATTTTAATTTTGTTTATGAAAGATGTTCCAGACCTACTGGAAGCATTAGTTCTCCCAGCGTTATGCTTCTCTACCTGCTGATACTGAGAGAGGAGCCTTCTGCCTGCTGAAATTACTTTACTGTCACTTCAGCTAGAGATTTATCAGCGCCTCTTAATTTTGCCCCCTCCTGGTTTCTTTCAGGTGTGAGATACTTCAGTAGTCACCGACCATGAGATCATTGTTATGAAAGAGTGTAGAATATAAGTCGTGTTTAATACAAGATGGTACTTCCTCTGCAGGTATTGGTGTTCCCATTATGCTGGCGTACGTGTACGGGGTCGTTCCCATTTCCCTCTGCCGAAGCGGGGGTTGTGGCGTTTCAGCAGGCAACGGGAAAGGCGTCAGGATAGAATTTGACGACGAAAATGACATAAATGTTGGTGGAACAAATGCAGCCGTAGGTAAGAAAAATGTTTCATTTTCTGTGAACGGGGGCTTTGTGACTTGTATTTGATGGCCTCAGATACCCAGAGTACGTATTTGGGCATAGAGCAAGACAATCACAGTCGTCTTGTGTTCTGAATTTCATGTAAGATTTTCTCCTGCTTTTGACACAGCACTAGGTGAAAGGTAACAGCAGGCACGTTTTAATTTCCTAGAATCCAGTCTTGCACTTTGGCCAGTATGACTGGATGGTACCTGAGTATACCACTTCTATTTTACTTCTTATGTTAAAAATGATTAAATGATCTTTTTTTTTAAGGCAGAAACACATTTTATTTTCTTTAAAGTCAGTTCCCAGAATCCAGATTCAAAGTAGCGATGCATTAAAGCTCTGCTTTGCCCATTTTAACCAAAGCCAGACTCATGTAACGTCCGTTCCATAGGTAAAAGTTTTAAGATAAAATCAAAGTATCAAAGCTCTTTTTTTTTTTTTTTTTTTTTCCAGAACACTGGTTTGTGGAAGCTTGCTGAGTTTCATATTTTATCCATAGTAGAGAACTAAATTCTTGTAGCTGCTGATCCTTTGTAATTTGTGTAGAAATATTCTTTGACATTGGGTCTCTCGAAGTTCCTTGACTCCATGTTGCATATCCCGTGGTTAACTTGTCAGTGTCTTTAGTGTGCCATACCGGGCATAACCGTGATAGCAACACCAAGAAAGGGCCAATTTTCTTAGAAGTTATTCTATTTTATAAATCCTCTTTCTCGGCATACTTCCAGGGACAGTTCCCACGGTCTTGTTCTAGAAACTAGGAAGTTCTGCTTCCACGGATAACGAGCTTTCTTCCTCTCCGTCTAGACACCACTTCGGTAGCAGAGGCACGCCACAACCCCAGCATAGGTGAAGGGAGCGTGGGAGGACTGACCGGCAGCTTGAGTGCAAGTGGCAGCCACATGGATAGAATAGGAGCCATCCGAGACAACCTCAGTGAAACTGCCAGCACCATGGCCCTGGCTGGAGCCAGTATAACAGGGAGCCTCTCAGGAAGTGCAATGGTTAACTGCTTTAACAGGTGAGAGACACCCTTCCTGACACATATGCTTACACAGAGAAAGTTGTGTTACTAGGTTTCTTGATATGTATTTTTTAATTTAAGTGGTTCATGCTAAAAGGCACTGTCTGAGATAGAATTTGTCTGTGACAAGCTTATTGGTGTCCAAAATATCCTACTAGACCACGGTCTTCAAAGAGTTTGCGTTTTTTCCTGCTTCCAGGAGGCACATCACATTTAACACAGCCGTGGCTTCTAACAGGAGAGCTGTCTCAGTGCATCTCATGGCCGAGTCAGAACTTCTGACCTGTTCAGTAAATCACCAAATAGCAAACTGTCCCTTCTGAGCCCCTCAGCTTTTTGTCACCTGGGTGCTCAGTGCCTTCTGTGACT
This sequence comes from Nettapus auritus, assembly GCA_011076525.1. Taxonomy (NCBI): domain Eukaryota; kingdom Metazoa; phylum Chordata; class Aves; order Anseriformes; family Anatidae; genus Nettapus; species Nettapus auritus. The sequence continues at coordinate 136,484,538 of CM021766.1, read as the reverse complement.
GGGGTCTTACTGTACGTTTTGGCTGTCCTGTATGCTGAAGAGACGGAGCGTCCTTTCCAGACACTCCTTTTTAGTCCTTCTTAGGGATCAGGATGGAATTAGCTCCTGAAGAAAATGAGTAGTGTTTAGCACCTGGTTTAAGTAACTCAGGTCCAGGCTACGTAGAAAAAGGAAATTGGTGCAATGAATAAAATGCAATATAAAGCGGAGTAGAGAGCACAGTTCTCTGACTGTTATTTCATCAGTAATAATTTGCAGCTGTGGAAACATGGGAACCGTCTTGAACTCGTGTATCCTTCTGATTGTTTTGTCCATTTTTTTAGAGGACCGTACGTTATCTGCAGACGAACTGTAGATTAGTCTGAAAGTTGTTCTTGTAAATCCCAGGGAGGAAGGCATCCAGAAACTGTTTTTACATGCAGCGTTTTGCTCTGCTGGGAATTTTTGTCTCTTTGGGGTTTTAACTAATAAAGTGCTTACTACTGAACGGGGGAGAAATTTTACAAGGTGACAGTAACTTTCAACTAGGGTGCTTTAACTGTAGCAGCAGTGTATATAACTCTTTTTTTTTCTTTCTCTCCAAGACTGGAAGTACAAGCAGATGTGCAGAAAGAACGATACAGTCTGAGTGGAGAATCTGGCACAGTGAGCTTGGGAACAGTTAGTGACAATGCCAGTACCAAAGCGATGGCAGGATCCATTCTGAACTCCTATATCCCTTTGGACAGGTAAGAGAGAGGTGCTGAAAACAGAAGATGAACGAATCTTGCTTATTAAGGGATATTCTAAGCGTGCCTCATCTGATCTACTTAAAACTTTGAAACTACATTTTTTTGGTTAGAAATGGAATTAAGTATGATGTCTTGTATTTGCCAAGGTTATTTCCCAGGCGGAACACACGACCGTTGTAGCTCAGTGAAGCATTTGCTCTTTCAGACTGCGTGCTTCTGTTTGGGCTGTTTGCTTGGTTCAACACTTTTTCTAAAACAAGTCCCATCTCTGTAACTTTCTTCTGCTCTATGTATTTTGGAAAGCAGCAGGAGTTTGTTTGGCTACGTTGGCTGGCTCGTCTTAGCTGACCAGATACACTCACAGGTTTTCTTGTTCTAGGGAAGGCAACAGCATGGAAGTACAAGTGGATATTGAATCAAAGCCAGCCAAATTCAGACACAACAGCGGGAGCAGCAGCGTTGACGACGGCAGTGCTGCGGGTCGCAGTAACGCTGGCTGTTCCTCCGCCTGCGTGCCAGAAAGTAAAGCTAGTGCCACCAAGTGGTCCAAAGAAACGACAGCAGGAAAAAAGTGTAAAGGAAAGCTGCGGAAGAAGAGCAGCATGAAGATAAACGAGACCAGAGAGGACATGGATGCGCAGCTGTTGGAACAACAAAGCACAAACTCCAGTGAATTTGACTCTCCCTCTCTTAGCGACAGTATTCCGTCTGTAGCAGATTCTCACTCGAGTCATTTTTCTGAGTTCAGTTGCTCAGATATGGAAAGCATGAAAACTTCCTGTAGCCACGGCTCCAGCGACTATCACACTCGCTTCACCACGGTCAGTGTTCTCCCAGAGGTGGAAAACGACCGCTTGGAAAACTCTCCCCAGGCGAGTGGGATCCCTGCGCCTGTGCCGCCAGCCCCGAGCACTGACGTTCCGCAGCTGAGTTACATCGCCGAGGAGAGCGTTACTATCGCGTCCGCGACAGACGTAGATCTGGGCGGTGCTGAAACGCTGAAAGAAACAAACAACAACCATGCACAGCACGCTGCGGAATTGAGCACTGCTATTCAGACTGAAATTTAAGCCAAAAAGTGCTGCAAAAACGTATTTACCACTAACGAACCCTGCCTGAAAGCTGGTTGAATTACATGCGGTGACTTGCGTAAGTTTCAGGTGACCAGCAGAAGCAAGGTTTTGATACAACTGTGTTTTATATATTCCTGTCTAATAAAGAAGAGTACTTCATATGGATCCTAGACCTGTGTGAAGGGGCACGAAGGCTTTAACAAGTGCATTACAGCAGTACAAATACATCCATGTTTTTTTATTTTTTGCCACGACTTTGCTTGAAAGCATATGCTTGGTGTACTTAGATAAAAAATAAATAAAAAATTGGGTAATCGTTAATATGTTAAATGCTAAAATGAATACTACGTCCTGCACTGTTCACTTGAAAAATCTGGGGTTTGGGATAAATGGGGGTTAGCTGAGCATTAGCGACTTAAAACCATTCTAGTGTGAACTCTAAGGGAAGCAGGAGTTTTGCAGAGACCTGTCCAAACATCTCTCAGCAGTGAATATTCCTAAGGATCGTTTTGTTTCATAACTGGACACACTATTTAGAATGCATGTAGAACGAATCGCGTGTCTTCAGGTGGATGTGGCCTGTGTCAGAAGCGTTTGCGTGTGCACTTGGAGCGAGGTTACGGCATTTTGCGTGGTTTTGAGACAGAAGAACTTGGTACTTAGTGCGTGGCGGAATGGAGACATCACCCGTGAAGAGCAGTGGGGTCACTTATTTATTCATGCAACCAACCATGCGGCAGATAAGGCTGCTATATATCGTGTAAAACCTGTAAAGTAACAATCCGTTGATTTAGAAGCATCGTAGAAAAGCAGGTGCAGTCACCTTTCACGAGGGGGGGAAAAACGGTGCCCCATCAATTCTTGGTGCCTTCGGAAAAGACTGGGTTTGAAGTGCCTGGTCGTTGGAGGATTTTACTGTAACGTTCTCCAGAATGTCCTCTTTGGCCACCTTCAATCACAAAAGAAAACTCTAGCGAATAAAATGACTGTGGTAGATAAATGTATGATAATAAAGAAGTATTAGCCTACCAAAGACTCACTCAGGCTTTCGTGAATGACGTTCACGTGACATCTCGTTGCAAGACGTGCAGTCCCCGAATCAGAGCGCAGTGCAATGACTGCCCACGTGCACAGATGGGTTCCAAATATGCTGGCTTTTTTTTTTGTTTGTTTCTGTTGCATACGGAAGATGCACAGCTGAGCACAAGCTGAAGTTGGCCAAAGCGCCTGCACTGTTAATGTTTTTTTTAATTATTATTATTTTGCTATGTAAATCACTAAAAACGGGAAAAGAAATTGTGAATACCAGAATAACAGTTAACGATGTTCTGTCTCGTGTTTCATGTATTGCCATTATGGTGCTACTGGAAGTTTGGTTGGATAAAAAGAAAATGCCATGAGCTGCAGTCCTCTTCCGTGACTTACCCTCACCGGTTTCATTCATACGCTTATAACACTAGTGCCAGTTACGTTATTTGATAATGCTTGTTTCAGTATTTGTATATTTGCAATTCAGTTTTGCTCAATAATATGCGTGTAAACTGCATATCTGAAATAAATGTCGAAATCCTGACTTGTAGTGGTCCGTGGTTTAGCGCGCTGATAGCCTTGTAGAAATGCCCGTGTTCCCGGAGGGCGCCTCTGTCTGTGAGGGGCTGGCTGCTGTCGTCTTGCCTTTAGTTTTCATTTTGTTTGCCGTGCTTTGGAAGCTGAGTGCTCTGGTGTTGGACATACAGGATCTGGAGGTGGTTGCGTTTCTGTGCGAGACTTCAGCCTCGTTTCTTCTCATCCTACAGAAGGGCAGTCTGAGCTGCGGGCAGGGCAGTAAGTGATTCTCAGAGAGGATGTGGCTCTGGCAAGCAAATCGTTCCGTTTGAAAATGCACCACTGGTACAAGTGGACAGGCCGTGGTTGTATTGCTGAGCTGCACTGAGCCCTGATTTCTCCTCTATCTAAACGGCCGCTCATCAGTTCACACAGCCTCTGAGTTCATTCTGAAACTCTGCAGATGGCCCAGTATTTCTGTGATTCCTTTTAATGGTATTTCTTCCTTAGGTGAGCTCGAGTGTTCATTAGGTTTGTTTTCTCACCTGCATTTTGACGGGCTCAGGAAGTAAAAAACCAAAACTGATGGGGGTGCTGTGACGCACGGATCCCTGACCCGTGCCTAAGCTCTGTTGATAACAGGCTGAATAACGAGATAACTTGGCTGGGTCAACCCTAAATCATTAGAAAGCACTGAGTTTCTTACACTGTTCCCAATAGCAGATGTTCCAGGAGAGAATAAAAAATGGGATGAGTGAAACCTAGCGTACCCTAGGAATGGGAGCAAGGCACTAAGGCGATTTTTGCCATGGCATCAGGCACTTTTTCTGGGGCAGATAGTGTGGAGTTCTGTAGTGCTTTTTTTTTTTCCCCCCAGTCTGATTGCTTTTAAAAGTACATTGCTACTGGAGTAAGGTGTTGAATTAGGTCCAGCGTTAGCCGAAGCATTTGCTGTTAATCTTATAATGCCAGTTTGTGAATTCTGATGTAATTTTTCAGGCCTGTATAGACTCTCTGTTAAGATCATGAGTTAAAGCATTAACTGATTCCTCTAGGTAGAGGCTGGAGAGTGAAGTCAGAGTAAAACGCCACTGACTTGGTGAGCCACCCGTGCTTGTCGTACATGGCACAAGCTCAGTTTTTGTGGGATCTCCTCTGACAACCTGCAGGCAGTCGCCTGAAGCCAGAAGTTACTTGCTCCTTCCCGCAGAGCAGGAGGTGAACCTCCCCTTTCGGCTCCTATTTTCACTTCAGTTTTGAATCTGATGCCTCACGCAGTAGCAGTAGAGATCTTGCTGGTGTCTCCAGCTCCGAAAATGTCTGGCTTGGCTTTGTCCGGTGTATTTATGAAACGACAAGAGCACATCAATTTACAGTAATGCAATCTAAAGCTTGCAGCAGGGAACTGTGTTTTGTTCTGTGAACTTAAACCCAACAATCTCTCAGTACCTCTGTTTTGCTGTGCGGGAAATTGAAAACATGGCTTGCTCTTGTAAATAAGCTTTATCCAATGATAGTATGAAATCATCTTTGATAATTTATATTCACATTAAAATGTAGTTAATAGAGATGAAGTATTTTTTTTTTTTAGCAGAATGCTGTTGTGCAGAGTCATCTTGTATCATTTTTTATTCAGAGGTAATATTTCATATGTGAGGCGATCCAAACGGCACTGTCTAATAAATTTAAATTTAATGCAGCACTGAATTGTTTGGAACCTATAAAAAAGTAAAGATGCATCAGTGTATTGATGGAGGTGCTGTAAGTGTACTGAGGAGAAGATGCCTCTCATTTATAGAATTACCGAAATAGAGACTCACTTAAGCAATGGGCTTGTTCTTGCACTGAAATAAACTACAGGAGAAGTCAATTCCCTTGAAATAGCCATCTGCTCTCCCAGTGGGCTGGCAGCTTGTCAGGTATTTTTCGCAATCAGGGTGGGGAGGCCCTGGCACAGGCTGCCCAGAGAAGCTGTGGATGCCCCATCCCTGGAGGTGCTCAAGGCCAGGCTGGATGGGGCTCTGGGCAGCCTGGTCTGGTGGGAGATGTCCCTGCCCATGGCAGGGGGTGGAACTGGGTGGGCTTTAGGGTTCCTTCCAACCTAACTCATTCTGATTCATGGTTCCTGGGTGGTTTGACTAATTCATGACAGACCATGAATCTCGATGAAATTGTTTTTAACCTCTGCCATATCAGAGAGTACTTGAGATAGTGCTGCAATTTTAAGTAGATAAAAACTGCTGTGTAAGCTTTCTGGCCAGTCTGCAGATTTTTTTTTTTTCTGGTGTAAAGTGTCTGGACTTGTACATCGCTTCCTTTCATTGAATCAGTGTCACTAAGCTGTGTGTGTGAAAGGACAAGCTTTTTTTTTTTAAAAAAAAACACTGATGGGTAAACATTTTTGACTATGACGTATGGCTCTTCCCTCCCAATAGTTTCTCATTATGCAAACCCAAAGTAATTTTTAAATCGTTGCCTACTGAGTAATGCCATTGCTTTCATGGGTAATGATGTTTTATGAGGATAACCAAGGAGATGATTGAAAAATCAACCGGAGTTAATGAACTTAAAAATAAGTTCTGGATAAAAATTCTGTTGTTCTAGGTGCTTAGGAGATTGATTTGGCTGCCTCACTAGGAGAAATGAAAAAGTTGCATGTTACAAAATTGTCTACTTAAATTTACACAATGATATTTAAGCCAAATCATATTGGGAAGGGAGAACAAGGGTACTGAGCAGAAAATAAGAAACACAGAAGCGGTGAAAACAAGGAACACTCCTCAGGAGGTGTTTGGAAAGGAAAGGTGTATCCCAACGGGGTTTTCGGTCCGGGTGCGCAGGTGTGCTCTGATGACGGGTCTGTAGTGTTGTCCTCACCAGCACACACGAGTCTCTTTTTTACATGAGCTCGAGTTCAGCACACAGACACGTCCCTGCTTCGGGCTGTAGCTGTGTGAAGGGTTCTCTGCTGAGAGACAGAGAGCAGATGGCACCAGGAAACCCTGGGGCTGTGCCGCAGGAAGCCTCTTGAGTTGCTGTTTTCAGACCTCATCATTGACTTCAGATGGACTTTTTGCTAAAACAGCTTACTTAACGTGGCAATTGATCTCACATACTTGATTAGATCGAAACAGAGGTATTTAAGGTGCCCTTGACTACTAGGAGCAGCAATGGAGTTGTAGATGGGGATGTTGAAAATTTTAGAGTCAGGACCCAAACTGCTGAGTTGTCGGGACAGTCATAGTGTAAGAACTGTGTATGTGTGTGTGTGTGCGCATTTTTTATATATATAACATATATATATAAAAGTTTTTCCAGAGGAGGCAGAATTTATGTATGTATTATGCATTTTTTTAATGATTTAATTCTATTTCTCTGCAGTTCAGGGTCGAGCAGTAGCTGGGTGACCAGTGCTGCGCAGGCAGAGACCTGGTAACTGAGGGAGTGGCTTTGGCTAAGTATGTAACGCTTCTCCAGCCAGGCATCAGGGGCTGATGGCCTGCTCTGAGCTGTTTTTCCCCAAAGCACCTGCCCATTGCCCTTGGGTGTCTGCAGCATGTGGTCCGTGAGCACCAAGGGCAGCGCCAGAGCAGCCTGTAGGGCCCTCGGCCAGAAAGGACGCAGGGAGAAAAAGCAGGAGCCTGGATGGAAGAAAATCCATTGCCCTGGGCTGGGCTGGGACCAGACGGCTGCACTCAGGCCAGGAGGCTGCACCTCCCCACCTCATGTGAGTGAGCAGCCATCTGCTTTTGGAGGCGGACAATTACAAAATCCAGTCACATCAGCTCATTTTTTTGTTGGTTTTGTATTATTATGCTTTCTTGTATCAGGCATTTTAAAGGACACCGATGTTTCTAAAACCGTGCACATCGAGTCCCGTGCTGCTGCAGCATTTTGGTTCCTCTGACTTCTGTTGACTCAACTCATAAATCTTGACTTACAAGTGGGGAAGGAGTTTTGTTCCTGCTGTTCAAGATACCTATTTTGTTTAAGAACCAAGCCTAAATAGTTCATTGCACCCTTCAGCAAGGCCTGGTGGACACAAGGAGTAAGTAACTTTTTTGTGTGTGTGCACATGGATTACAGGATCCAGAGCAGGGGCTGATTAGTGGGAAAAAAACCTTCCTATATAAGAGCAAGAAGCATGGTTTACCAGTACTGGGCCTATGCCAGCTTCTGTTGCCTGTGCCACTTTGAAAGAAGAGTAAAAAAGGTGTGGTGGTGATGTCCTCATAGGGAATCAGCTTTTTGAAGCAACCAACCCTGACAACACCTCTTCCTCAAAGAACTTCTTGCCCTGGGCCCTGTGTGTGACAGCACCCATTATACCTGGGTACAGGGATACTTCACTAAAAATTTTGGGCTGCCTACTAACCAGCCTTCTGGGTGTGTTGGTGGTTTGGCTGAATTCACAACGGGGCAAACCTTACGGCCTGCCTTAAGCTGAAAAGGGAAAGCAAAACCCCCTTTGTTGTCAAATATCTAGCTCAGGTTGTGTTTGATTTCTACTGAGGCCTGTCCTATCCCCAAGGTTAAACTAAGGACCAGCTCTGTACTTAGAAGATGGGTAACTTCAACACGAAGTGCTGATTATTCAGATCAGGATGCTTGTTATTTAATCTTTTGCTGACTGCACCTGAACCACAGCTCTGACTGCAGCTGGTGATGGCTCCCTCCTGTCAGCTGGGCACTGGGTTTGCTTGCTGTGGTTCTTTGTTTAGCATTTCTTATCAAAAGGTAATTTTAGCTTCCTGCTCTGCTATCTCTGGCATTGCTGCCTCAGACTGAGCAGACCTCTGTTTCATCTGGCATTCAAGCTAGAATATATTACCAGAAAGGATATCTTCCTGGAGTACTTCTAGGCTTCTTGTAAAATGACTTTTTTCTAATCTATGCTTCACTAATATATCTCCTCAACCTAGCAGATCTTTACTATGTTCAAAACCAGTTTTCCTCAGATAACCTCACTTCCCCCTTCCACCACCAAAGATGTTAGAGAAATAGAGATTTGAAAATCTTACATGTTTTTGAACACTTGACATCATATCATAGTGGCTCTTCGATGCTTCTGTTCCAAGAAGATGGCTGAAGCAAATTGTTTTGTTGGCTTTACCCCACCTAGAGTCCTTGGTTCTTTCCAACCCAAACCATTCTGTGGTATTGAAACTGGGACGAGTTATGAGTATTAGGCTGTAAGGCTGGAAAATACCTCAGGAGAATGGTGCGAACACAAACCAGGAATTAATCTTTCATGTTAGCATGTGATAAAATAGAAAATGTCATAATGGTACTTCAAATAATTTTCCACATGTCCAGCTTTGTTACATGCACGCCTCTGACAGATGTGCTGTGCTCAAACCTAGGTCACTGTCCCCTGTGAAACCTGTAAGAGGCAAGAGCCCAGCACTGCTCTTGATGGGTCACAGCAACGATGGCCTCTCTGCGAATAGAGGCTGGGTTCTTCCTCCCTTCCTCTAACAACGGGGTTTCTCTGATGAATTCTGACAATTTTCTCAATATTACAGGAACCTTAAAACTAGCAATGGAAATAATCTTGTTAAGTAAAACATCCTCCCTAACACAAGTATTGAAATACACCTTTTAAAAATCAGTAATTTTAATTATTTAATCTGTTTCTAGTGAGGAAAAAAAAAGTGTTCTATAAACACTGGAGAAAAACTTCAGCAGGATTTTATGAGAAAAATATTCTGACAGCCAGCTAGGAACTACGAGGAACCTACCACGTTGATCACCAAAATATTCTTAAAATCTGTAGTTTACCACCACCTTCAGCTCTGTTCATTCAAAGCTGCAAACCCCAAAGCCAAATCACTTGAAACAGAGCTGCAGAAACAAAAGGCACGCATGGGGAACTATGGGTAATTATGTAGTACAGGTGTACTTCTGTTGCAGAAGGCAGTACCATCCCGTTTGACTACAGAATTAAGTCTCCATGCCAATCCCTACAAACCTGACAGTTTAACCTGTATGGCATTTCTACAAATGGAATGGAAACATAAGGCTCTCAACCCCAAAGCATACATACGAAGTTTTCTCAGACATACTAAACTACAGCAGGAATGACTGAAATCACTACAACAGAAATCAGTGAACATGAGTATCTTTGCCCCTACAGCTGAAGAATAAACTGCCTGGCACTGCATAACTTGGTTATGCACAGATTAGATCACCTACAGAGCTCTCCTGGACACACGACAAGCTCCCAAAACGAGGACATTGAAGGACAAGAAGCATCAGTTGTGCTGACAGCGTTTTAGGAATTAAAAGCCACATTCTTAGTATTCTACTTCAAGACAAAATTCTTACACCATGTCAGAATTGCAAGTCGGAAGAGCGTAGAACCAGAAATGAAGAATCCATAATCTGAACTTCTCAAGAAATAAAACTTTAATTTTTAATTAATATACACCTGAGAAAAATACTTTTAGAACAACATTCCCAATGATACTGCTGCAGTGCTTGTGAGTTCGATACAGATTTATATCACGTGCAAAGAAGGCATTGGGGTATTTGAAAAACCTTTAAGCTTCGTCTTGAAAAAATGCAGCTTTGTCTAAATCATACATAAAACATAAGAACTGCCTGAAATAAAACAAAAGTCACATTGGTCCACAAAGCGGTTTTAGTTTTAGCTTTAGCTTTATGAGTATGTCTGCAAACAGAAATACCCGGTGTTTTAACTAATCTGATTACAAAACTCGGAGTTAAATATTTGTAATGTGAAGTGCAGCCACTTGTTCTCTTTTTCACCACCACTACTCTAAAAGCTGTGCAAACCAACAATCCTTCTACACACAGAGAAAATAAATAATTCTCTGTGCATTAAAAATTACTCGCTTGTTCGTCATTTAAAAAACCCACATGCATTCATTTAATAATTAATTATTTTGATTCAAAGTGTTCCATGACAAGCTAATGGATTATTCATTCACCTTTGCTGCTAAGCAGTGCTGCACCAAAATATTTAAATCTGTTTTGTGTAGATCAGATGGTGAAGAAGCAGATGGTCCGTAGCAGTTTATCTGAAAAGTGTTTATACTTCTTGTAAACTCATTTTAGCAAAGCTATTGCTAACTGACCCGTTTACCTTGAAGACGCTTCTTTATCACAAGAACATACAACCCACAAAATGATGACTGAAAGCATACTGTCTGTCGTACCATCATGATATTTCACATTATATATAAATGTAAAATATGCATTTTATCTAAGTCTAAATAAAACCAGTATGCCAAACTTGAACTCTGTTACTGAACACAAAGACACGCATTAAACTGTAGAGATTAAAAATGTGTACGACGACAAAAAAGCAGCAAGTTTTAAATGTGCATATACCATCAAAACAGAACCTGAACAGTCCACATATGACCCACTTCAACCCGTGCGAGCCTGCAGTGTTTATACGGCTATCTCATAAACATCAGCTATATCCATGCAACAAATACATTTTAACTTAAGTTGTTCTTAAAGTTCATAAGCCTTCTTAAGTCCCTCAAGATCTTCCGAAGAGTACTGATGATTCTGGTTTTCTGCAAGCAAGTCCAGCAGCTGCTGAACCTGTTTTTTTTCGTTTTTGCTAAGAAGGCCCAGCACCACCTGAGAAGGGAGATTATTTTATAGTTAGCACAAGCAATTACTGTATTGTTTCCTACTGAAATATGAAAATTTCCTCTAAGTTTCTGTTCAGTTTAAGTACTCATTCAGCCTAGGTTCTTACCTTAAATCTTTCTGCTTTGCTCAAGTAGAAAAGATGCTGATATACAAGACTGGGATCTTTTCCAAGTACGTAATATTCCAATGACTGGATAAAAATCAGAAAGGTCTCTACTTCAAGTTTGTTGCTTAACAGCACTGGTAATTTTTTGGGATCAGTAACTGTTAGAAGATCTGCACAAGCAACTTTATCCTTATTGGCATTCACTACATTTATAATCTGACTGAAGTCGTAAGCATTAGATGGTTCGGAAATCGACAGTTTTTCAAAGGTCTTCAATGGCGTGCTCTCTTGAACCTCTTCTTTAGAAGTACCATCATCAGTCACATCTCCTGATGTGGCAAACTGCCTCTCTTCCTGTTCATCAGATTCAGTCACCTTCACAGAAGAAATAGCATCAACTCCTTAATTTCATAAGCTGCGTGCACATATTCAATAATGTCACTTCATTATAGTTAACGTTTTACTCTTCATAAAAGAAAGGCTCCTACGTTTCTCTATATCCTACTTCGCCCCGGAATGGTACCTTTCTAATTCATCTTTACAGGCTTCTAGTCAAAAGTGTGCATTTTATATTTCCCCTCACTGCAGAAAGACATCTGAAGCACCCCAGGAGATCGCTACGGAGGACTGTATGCACGTATTAAACGTGAAGCTGCAGAACACAGGCACAACGGAAGTTTAGCCCCCAGAGAGCGGTGTTTCATTTTAGCGCCGTGACTTCAGAACAGTACAGGCACTCAGCAGCGGCATCAGGCTGCTGCTCAGACTCGTTGTGGAAGCAGAAAGCTCGTCATGGTGTAACTGCATGAATATCCACTTAATGTCTTCAGAGATATCTGCCTTACATACAATTATAGCTTGATTAAAATGCAATAATGATAATAAATCATTTCCTAATTAAATTTTCCTTAGTTATCTTTGCAGTCTGTTTTCACGGATTTCCCATGTATTACAGTAGATAAGACGGAGCGCTCTCTAAGGGGACAGCTATAATTACGAGAGCAAACGTCAATGCTTCCTGCCCCACCCCTGGAAAAATGACCGCTGCCAGTAATGCAGATAGCTGGTCTCTGAACAATGCCTTCACTTCCCAGACCTCCTCTGAACGCTCTCCCAGTCCCTTTGTCACAACTCACAGCTTCACCAACACTATTCCCAGCTTACACCAGTAATCCCATGAACTTGTGACAACGTGAAGCATATCAATAAAACAAGTTGTTTCTATATTAAAATCTGTTACACCACCATTTTGAAATTACACCATCGAATTACAGTCTCAGTTTCATACTGCATAGACTACAACTTGCATCTCTTAAACAGAAAAGGGGAAAAAAAAACACACTGGTAAAGGACTAGCAAAGTTACAATCAAAAACATCAGGTGACTGAGAAAATCCCTTCATCACCTAACCAACACACAACTCCACAAAGCTAGTATTTTGATCCTGAGCGTAGCATCACATCATGCATTTCTTCTGTAGGACTCCACAGATGTTTCACCCATACCGCTGTTCTTTAAGGCAGGATTTTATTCTTTGGACTGGTAACTTTACTACTAAGGCAAGAACATCCAGCATGTCTGCTAACAACAAACCTCTGCCAGAGGCCTCCTGAGCAGCACAGACTTTAGAAGAAAAGTGGCTATTTGTCAGCCGCATTCTGCCAAACAGGGATTTCAAAGTAAGCAGTTTTTGTTTACAAGGAGCATATGCTCAAGCTTAATGCCATCTAAATGTACTTTTTCCCTTTCTGCTGTGGTTATGAACATACCTCAAAGCATGCCAAGCTTTACTAAAGAACACAGTGGGTGCCAAACACATCTTATGTAAGAATCTTCCAATATGCCCTTAAAATAACATTAAAAGTACAACCCCACCCCCAAAAAGTGTATAGCTAAGGACTCCGAAACAAAACCTTTAACAGTATCTTTTCAAATGGACAGTTTCTGTACGGCTTGCTTTTAAAAATGAACAGACGTACCTCTTGTATGGTTATTTTCTTCCTTGGCTTTTGTAGACTGCCAGGTACAGCGCTGCTGCCGAGGTTAAGCAGTTGGGTTACCTGCTCTAGTTCATTTTTTGCCTCAAGCACATTTGGATCTATTAGAAGGACTTTGTTGAGATCATCAGCACTGGCTTGATAGTTCTGCAAGCAAAAGGGAAAACATTTTTTTTTCATAAACACGCCACTGGAAATATAAATTATAATTACCATGCTGTCCTTTCCAATTAACAGAAATAGAAGTGCTAGAATCTTGACATCAAGTAGACAAAAATCATCTAAATACAGTGTAATTTCATTAAAGGAAGAAAAAAGCGAAACCACAGATGAACTTGAATATTTTGTGACAAAAGACTTCCTTATTAAGTACATACTATGAAATAATTAATGCTCTGAAAACCATTCCCCTACATCAGTAAATGGCTTATTGAAGATTGTTGCTTTTAAGCATAACTGCTTAATGCTGGAACACCTCCACAAGATTGATATAATGCTAGACCATCGACAGTTTGCATATTTGTTTTGACTATGTAAGAGTCACTGAAGTTAAAACTATGCCTAATCTTCCTGGGCATTGCTTCAACAGATAATCTCTTACAGGTTGGCAGGGGAAATTTCTGGTTATACTCGAGAAGACTGAGATTACATCATGAATTCTGGGATAACCAGGAGAAGGACAAATAAAGAGACAGAATGACATTAGGACATAATTCCTTCAAGGGTCAGTCTTGTGATTTATTTAATGTTTTCACTTCTAATTTTGGCATTAAGTATGAATTTTCATATTAATTTTTCTGGACAGACGAAGTTAACAGCAGCATCAGTTCTGAGGAAGACTGAAACACCACATGAAAAAAAATCAAGATACCTTGAAGGTGGAGTTTCAAAAATAAGGATGAAATGTAACAGCAGATAGTGAAAGACCATGCAGAAACACAATTTATTCAAGTGAGAGACCTGATATTTCTTCTGTTCCCAAGCAGTATCACAAAGTTATCACAGGTCATTCATGTTACTACAGAAAAAAAAGTCCTCTGATGTATCAGTTGAGGTATTTCCTCAGCATCTTAACTGCAAATGAAGCACCAGTCTACAAGACACTCATTCTCTTTTCTACCTAGAATATTCTGTTTAATACCAATTAACCGTATTCAAGGTGCAGAGGCATTGCAGTAAGTCTGTAAATGAACCGAAGCTTGCTGTATTATGAGCAAGAGTTCAGAAAACCAGAATTACTTAGCCTCTGCAAATGAAAGCAGAAAGGAGAAAGATTGCTTTCATCAAAAACAGCTACTGTTTAAGCTAAACCGTTGGAACTACAGATGTGAAGATTCCTAACTATAGAGAAATGAGGTTCCAGAACAAGGGTCAGAACATAAATAACCTCCTGGGTTTCAAACAGCAGCCTGCCAGATTTTGTGACAAACTCATTTGATACGGTTGTACCCAAAGCAAGGAACTATCAGCTGTAGGAGATACGGGCCAGTCCCACGTCCCGTGTTACAGGCCTCATTCACCAGACGAGCATGATTTCCATTCTGCTCTTCCTTTACATCTCAGTAAATCTATAAAAATCATTGAGTAAATTAAATTCCACTGCAGCTTTTTGCCAAATTAAGTACCCAGATATTTATAAAAAAATAACACTTTCCAGCTTAGTTACATCTTTGCCAAAACAGACACATCTAGTTAGTGATATCTTTGGGTACACATTCGTTTGTCAACCCCAGATCACTTTTGTTGCTTCCTCTGGTTTTACCACTCACTCACATCCTAAGAACTTGAAGTAATGAAGGCACTAAATCCAAGAAAAATGTGTTTCTTTTTTTGAATATTCTACAAAAGAACTGCTAAACTGTTTCTCCAATTCTTGGCATTCTTCACCCGTGTGTAATTCTTTTTTTTTTTTTTTTTTTTTTTTTTTTACCAGTAGATTCACTATTTGTTCCTATTTATACCGTTTATTTAATTTTGTTATTAACTCCAACAACACACAGTTACAGATGATTAATACCTGGGAGCTTGGTACAGCTACAAAAAATGACTTTACACAAAATGAAGACTTTTCACCTTCTTTGAAAATTAATCAAAGGAAACCTTCAAAATTTTGTAGCTACTGAAACAGAGGAATACATTTATCATCAAAATGTTCTCATGGTTAAAAGACCTACATTTGGTGTTGCAACACAGAATGTGAATAGTCAGGTATACTGATAAGCACAGACTGTTCTCAAGTGTTTTGTAGGCTGAGTGACAATCAGTTTTGGTTAAGGCATCAAACGTAAGGGAGCTCCGATGTTAAGTATTTGTTTGAAGAACTCTGCTAGAACTTGGTGGGTATTTGGAGTGATCACCTCCAGTTACAAAAAACACAGGAGAAAGCAGTTAAGTTGGTTGTTTAAAGACACCTGTAAAAGTTAATACAAAGTAGATGATGAAAGCTGACATCATGAGGCAACAGAAATGAGAAGCTGATTGTTCAATGTGAGAGTTGACAGGTAGAGTAAGGATTGCTCTGAAGGAATTCTGAAGTACAGAAAGAATTTAACTCACCCCGTGAAGAAAGGGGAACCAACAGAGCGATGGACAAAACGACGATTCAAGTGATGTAACATGACATTTGCAGTCACACTCAGGAGGGATACAAGCAATGTAAGACCGTGTTTTACCAAGGTCAGATAAAACGATACTCAAGAAACCGTGATATAAGACAGGGACGGTACAGACAACTTCAATGTACAAATGGAAAAGAAAAGGTTCAGTCCCCATACTGCCCACAGGATGAGAAAGGAACTCACTGACAAAGGCTCGTAATGTGTTTAGGGGAGGAAGAGGGAAGAGAATGAAGAAATTAAAGGCTTGGTGCAATAGTGACAAGCAGTTACATATGAGCAGATGCCAAAAGACAGCTCGAGATTTTACTTTGCACAGATGAAGACAGACTTGAAAAGAATCTGTGTGTCATTAGCAAAGATATAGTGAACACCCTGACAGAAAAAAAAGACTGTGACACCCAGAAGTATATTAGAACATTAGAACAGAGGCGAAACTTGCTTAGCTAATCTCCAGTCAAAGCTCATTTGTTCCAATATTCCTGTCTTTTCTCAAATTACTGCAAGTCAACATGAAGATTTTTACGTTCCAAAAATACGTATTTTTAATGTATGCCTAATGCTTTACAAAGTAATAAATCATCAGCACTGCATACTTGGCTGGTGTTCACTCATTGACTGTAACTACCTGATTGCCTTTGAAGAGGATAAGCAAGTTTAGAAGTGCTTAAGAATACCTGTCATGTTCTTTTTCCTCACCTGTAATCCTTTGTACGCTAGTGCTCTTCTATAAAAAGCTTTAATATTAGAATCTTCTATTTGAAGAACATGATCACAATCTTGCTTAGCCTCTTCATATTTATACAGTTTCAAGTAACAGAGAGCTCTAACACAGAAAAACAGAATACACTGCAATATAAGTAAATTCTAGCGTACTGTAGTGCCAACAGTATCTGAGTCATAAATGTTAATTCAAAAATATTTCACACAATCTTAATTTTTTTTAAACTACATCAAAACCAGTAAGTATTAATGACATCACTGGATGGATTTAGAGAGAGCCAATTCATTCAGTAACAAGTCGAAATTCAGGTATGAATAATGCTTGAAGTTAAGCAGGTAAGTACTTATTTTAAAAGTGGATTCTATCTTAGGTTCGTATGATAGTAGAATAATGGATACAATATGGATCCTACGCAGCCATTCTGGGTAAAAAAGTGCTCTAGATTAAATAACCACTACTACCTTCTGTACCTAGTTATTACTTGGAAGTCTCCTATTCAAGTATTGGCCTAATCAAATCCTTCTTAGTTCATGGAAGCTGATAGGATTACAGTATAAAGAATTATGTTGCAGAATTAGGTCAACCTTTAAAATAATGCTGCTGTGTGACCAGGATCCTACTTTTATTTTCACGCCGTGTCCATTCTCTGAACTATGATTCTTCATGGTTGAGATACTGCTACTGCACACTAGTTTTTAATTAAAATCGTACCAGTATTCTCAAAAACAATCTGCAAAACACTATGTTAATTATAACTTTTACCATAGCTTATTTTACATAAACTTTAAAGTCTTCATAAAAATATTAGTGACATTAATACTTGCTCCCTTGGAAAGTAACGCTGTTTAACCAAAAATCAATTTTGTTCTTAGAAACATCAAGCGGAAAAAAACCTTTCTTTACAACAGTGATTGAAGGGCTGAGAAATCTCTATTTGCAGTAAAAAAACGCTAGTGTTGTTATCCCACAAAGTGGGGGTTAAATTTTAAATCTTTACCTGTTGGTGTAGATTGTACATTCTCTGTCATTTAACTTCATGCATTCACTGTATTTATTTACAGCTTCTTCGTATTTACCGTTCTTTACGAAATCATTCCCTTCATTTTTTAGTGTCTTGAACTCTTCCTCTGCTTTCTCACCTATGTAACGGAAGGATCACAGCATTACCTAAGAAGGTCAGTTCATTAAGGGTAACTCAGCAGCCTACCCACACTTAAGAATAAATGCCTGGCATCTGGAGGAGCATCTTTATCAGTCTGCACATTACAATTTGTGTTCTTGATCTCCGTGCTGCTCTAAGAAAGGCATGAACTAACATACACACCTATGGCACAACGTATACCTTCCAATGCACCAGGTTAACTGTTTTGCTGAAAATAATGTGAACGCAAATGGACAGCTCTACACTTTCACCTCTTCCTGTCAACCTGTTCTGTGCAGTACAGGGGGATGATGTATCTCCACTGACATACTGGTTTTATTTATAGTGGTGGAGATTTGATAAGCGGGATTAAAGGCCTTCTAGATCTTTACCATCACACCAAAAACCGTAATTTCACCTAATATTCTTTCTGCAAGCAACTGATCCATCACAGTTTGTATGTTAAACTGACAAACAAATCATCACATCAGTTGGGGTTAGTAATGCATCAATAATAGTCCGTTAATGATTTCTATAAAAACGATGTTCTCAGAGTAGCCTGAAGACACCTAACTATATATATTTTTATGTTGTGTTGCTCTTTAATAATTTTCTTTCCTTCTAAACTCCACATCCTTTGTTACATGTGCTTCTGGGTTAGTCTGCGTTTTTTCATTATGTTTGCAGTGGAAAACCGACCCTGACTGCAGTTGCATATCTAAGTGTGAGCAAACAATAATCAGTAACATAGTTTCAAGCAAATCATATTGGAAAAACCTATTTTCTGTATCTTGCTAAAAGAATCTGAGTCCCCTGCCAAGCTTCAGGTTTTAAACACCGCATATAAAGAAGAGCATTTTAACCAATAATTAAACTCAGCGAGCTCTTTTAAAAAAATATGGCAGTCTCTTATGCCAGGAAACTACATGCAGACTTGAGAAAAACATAAATAACTATAAAAACATAAATAACCATTTGAAAGCAAAGCAGATTTAAGCAGGAAACATAACTAAATTATAGCTCAAGTTCTTAGGACACAAAAAAACCCACAACACAATCCTGGCAAAAAAAATGTCAGCCATGCATAAGGTTTATATAATTACTGAATGTTATTGCTGGCACGCTTCCAGTGCCAGCTATTACTGGGAGGTCTCAGTGATTTAATACGAGCCCTAGAAGGGGACCACAATCTTTAAGTTGGCCTTCAGTGAAGAAAATGGTTACACACTTTTCGTTTGGTATTTCTAAAGACAAAACCGAAACAAAGCCCACTCTATTTGAAAGAAACTGATACAAGTTTTTTGTATCAAAATCCCACAGACCAAACTCCATGAAGACATTGATGGCTGATTTCATTGTGTTTCAGAACAGGTTAATGTGATCACTGGTGTTCTGATGAACTGCTGATCTTCACACTTCTCCCTATGACGATCTTCAAATTCTCTCTCTTCACAATATTATGCAAGGTTACATAGATGTAAATTTAATCCTTACTAGTTAAAAGGTTTAGATTAAATAGGTTGGTTATACAATGAAATCAACAAAAAAACAACATTTTGTATCCCTTAATAACAAAAAAAGCCTGGAGTACAATCACTACAACAAAAAAACAATTTTTAATCTAAGAATTTATGTTTAATAGCAACCCATTTGTGTAAAACCATCAGTTTTCTACTGCATTTAAAAATAAATGCTAAGTCCAATCCTAATGAGTGATAAATCAGTACTGATATGCACTGACAACAACTGTAATGGAAATACTAAGGTCACTGAAAATTTTAAAAAGTAACCTTGTTATGAATTTAAGTGAGCTTAAATTATACATTGACATCCTTCATATTCCTTAAGTGAAAAACAACTTTCTGTTGCATTACCATATTTCAGTTTGCACTGTTATTTAAATCATACGTACACTATGCTATTCTAAGTTTCTAGAACAATGCTTTATTCTTGAGAAGAACATCAATTCTCAAAAATGCATACATGTGTAAGTTGTCTGTTGTTCTACATCAGGTAAAAATGAATTTAAAGGTGATCATTCAGATAGTATGGAAGTCTTTAAACTTGTAGGGCCCAAGAATGCAAAATATTTGTGGGCATGCATGATATCAGTAATGGATTATGAACAGACAAACACACGCTACATATTTGGCCAACAATGCAGCTATGCATTGCAGTCTCCCCTCTCTTAATCAAGGGGAGATTATCTTTAGTGCTAATTTTCTTTATATTGAAATAAACCTATAAAAGGGAACCAATTAACAGTTAAGTAAGAAACAAAAACGATACAGCTAAAGACTTTGCAAGAAGAATCTTTTGACATCAATAAAATAGAATGAGAAGGGTTCCTTTGCTTGAATTACTGGAGTAGAAAATATAGAAACTCCAACAAATGGGAAAAAATCAGGAGGAATAAAGTCTCCTAAAGGAATAAAGCACGTGGTACGTATGAGTAAGTCTTAAACTAACAGTTTTGAAAGGTGACTACTGAATAATCATTGTCAAAGTTGAAATCTGTACTTAAAAACACTGCGTTATTCTGTGGCCTGTTCAGTCTACCTGAAAAGTTGAATAATGCTTTCATGAACAATTAAACGATGGCTACAGAATATGCAGTGGTTTATGCTACTGAGGATGGGTTTCTGGTGTTGGTCTGGGATTGTTTGATTGTATGTTTTGGAGGGGTGAGCGGGGGGGCAGAACGAACTACATTATAACTTAGCATGAGGTCAGGGAAACCACTAACACTAGTGATAGGACTCAGCACACTGCTGATAAGTATTTGTTATATTTTATGTGGCTTTAGAAATTACTTGCTACAAACTAAATCATCTGGACTAAAAAAATTATCATAACCGTGGTTCCTTAAAGCGCATTAACCCTAATCATACAAAAGACTATCATATTTGACTTTTCACAAAGACCTGAAATATTTTCTAAAGATGTTCCTTTGACATTATTAAGTTGTATTCAAATTTTCAATTAACATTATTTTCTTGTACGTACATATACTCGCATTAGCTATACGTACGATTCATCTGCAGCTGTTCTTCTCTGTTGGTATCAGTAGTACTGCTTGGCTTAACCTCTGAAGTAAAACTTCCTCCATCCCACCTGTGTAGCTGAGCAGCGACTGGGACAACTGGAATCGGTGGCAGTTTCTCCCTCCAGCTAGAGCCATCCTGGTCAATTAAAGTCTTTGTTATTCTGAAAAAGAAAACTCCTATCAGCATGACCTTTCATATATTTATTTAATGCTTTTATAAACTACAGCCAAACTAAATAATGCGATGTTCCAATTTTCCTCCAAACAACTGAACAGTTATTCTTAAGGCTAATGAAAAAAATGTCACAGCAGTAAATGCCATTGAATTAATTTGATTTTTTTTTTTTCCATTTTAAATTAAAATACTTATGGTAGGATGTAGGAGACAAGAAACTGACATCAGCTAGATCTATAAATATTTAAGCAAATGAATTATTTTGCAGCCAAGCTCTAACTGCTGCCTGAAACACGCAGTAAAGAAATAGAGGAAAGACATTTAATTTTGCCTAGTTTTCTTAGGTGTTCATTGGTGTTATTTCAAGCATAAGTAAAATACAATATCCTCAGATACAAGCGGTACCTAAATTTGCCAGTATCAAGCAAAACCTCTTACATAACAATTTTGTAGGTAAACAGTGCAGGTGATAAAGTATATATTAAATTGCGTTTTATACAATGGTCAGAAATTTTTCTAGTGATCACTCTTCATCCTCATTTAAAAAGGCAAAGAAAAATATATTTGATCTTTTCAGTCTTTAAGCAATGCATTTATTTCCACACGTGAGAGGTTCAATTCAAAATGCACTGAAGTGGGAGCTTCCCAGTGCTGTTTTGGAGCAAGACCTAAATAAACATGAGTAAAGCCATGTAAGACTTAAGTGTTTCTGTTACAATTTTTGCAGTGTTTTAAAAGACAACAATCAAACAAACAAACAAAAAAAATAAAATTAATCTACGATGAGAAAAATGTTGATTTAGGTCTTCTGATACCAAAATAAACTTAGCTCTTAAGTTCAACTTGAATGTGACATTAATGTGATAAAATGAGTATAAATAACCCCAATAAAGTTTTCTTCCTTGATTTTTTTTTTCTCTTTAAGTATTTGAATAATGGCTATAAAATCATAATAACAAAAAATCCTCAGTGTAACATTATGGCAACAGAGTCAAAGCAATTCTTTTCCAGTCTGGGTCTGAGAGAAGAACCAATACAAGAAGCAGCATCTGGTCCAATGTTATTTCAGACTCATGGAATGGTTAAAGTTGGCAGAGACCTCTGGAGGTCATCTGGTCCAATCCCCTGTTCAAGCAGAGACAACTAGAACAGGTTGCCCTGAACCATGTCCAAGTAGACATTTACTGTAAAACAGAAATTACCAATGTATGTCGATGATGTAATTAAAAACACTGTTTGTGGAGCAATGTAACATGTGGTTTTATGTATTACATAAAATGAAACATACCATAAGTTCTTCAAATGCAGAATATCACATTTTGTAGCATTATGTATCTGTTTCATCTCTTTCTAAGTGACCAAGTCTATTTTTCTACGTATTAGCTGCACACACCCTTTCAGGGCATTCCTTTACCTGGACGATTAGTAAGCAGTATTTTACAGGACAAGAGAGAAGCTTGCCCAAGTTCTGTTTTGCTCTAATTTTCCTGACGCCTTTAGGTTTTTAAAGCATCGTACAAATGCAATTAAGAAAAATGTGGCATACCATTGTAAATTAAACAGCCCTAAGATTTACTCCATTTTTTTGGTTAGAGAACAAAACTGTACACTTGATATTAAAAAGTCAATTACTTCTATTCTGGTACTTCTCACAGAAAGTAACAGTTTCAACTGTAAACCAGCATCCCATTTCCCTCCTGTTCAGTTCTTCTCCACTTATAATGGCTTTACAAAATTGGACAAAAAGCCTGATTTAATTAATCAAAATCAACAGAAAGAATGCTACGTTCTTTTACAATCGATCGATTTCTTGTCATAGAGCAGTCTCTTAGAATGGCCTTCTGCAAAAATGCATACCTGTGTACTGCGGCTAATTTAACGGAGCACAGCTATCTCACAAAAAAGGCTGCGACAGATACTCATTGCCCAGCACCAGCACCCTAACTTGACCTAACAATCTCCTTGCGGTTTTGGAATTTATCACAAAGACATAGCTGGTACACTACAATACTCACACGGGACTTTTAATAAATGTTCTCAAGTTGCCTAATGCAATTTACTAACTGACATTAGAAGGGGTTGAGAGGATTTTGGAATGAAACTTCAATTTAGTAAATGGAAATGCATGAACATACTGCCCCCCATTAGAGTTTGTGTATTTCTAACAATTAAAAGCAAATAATAAAACAATCACTCAAGAGGAAATTAAAATACAAAGAAAGTCACTGATGTTCACAAAGCTAGTAAAACAACGCTAATTAAAAGCGTACTTGAAAGGCATTTTCCTGTGACTTGGCACAGACCATTAATAGAAACAGTCCCTCTAGTTTAACTAAAAGTCACCTCAGAATAACCAGTGACTGATGATCATCTAACCACGAGAAACACACAAATAATTGTTTATATTCTCAGTTACCTTTTCACCAAAATATGTACTTACATTCCTGTCTTTGTTACTTTCTTTTGGTTGTAAAACTGTCAGGTAAAGGCTTGATCTTAAAAAATTCTGCTCATCTTTTACATGAGAATTATCTGAAATATCAAACCCCTCGGATTCTAAGATTTCTGGAAATCCTGCTCAGCTAGGTAAGGACAGAAAGACAAGCCTTAAGATTCAGTAAACCTGCCTTCAGACAGAAGTCGGAAGCTCAGTTTGTCTGTCAGCTTCCTACAGCATCACCATCCAATTTCCTCCAGGAACTTAAAACCAAGTAAATCCTCCAGTGAAAGCATGCTGTTATGACCTGACATTCCTAATAAATTCATAGAGCTATTTTGGGGTTGTCCCATTAAGTAAAAAGGCAGTAGAGTAACTACAATTTTTTGGTTAAAATTCATCTTAAGAAGATGTGTTACTTTGGAAATTAAAGTCGATACTTCGGTCAACAATTTAATTTATGAACGATGAATAATTCAAAAGTAAGTTATATTCGAAGTTCAATTATGCAGGAGGCTTATGCTCTAGAAACGAAGAATTTGCAAGCAAAAATGAATTACCAGCAGAAGAGAAGAGAAGAAGGAAGAAGCAGCTGAAATAAGGTGATGGGTTGCCAGGGAGGAAAGAGTAATGAGCAGTGAAGCTAAAAACATAAGGAAGGCCTAGAGGGGAGAAAAGGAAGAATGTTAAGGGAAAAGAAGGAAATAAGCTTATTACTAAGCAAGTTACAAGTCATTGTCAGGAGAAATGTGAAAAGAATATCTGCAGATAAAATAAGCCAAGAAAAAAAAAAAGTACAGTAATTCACTCAGGTCAGTAAGTTATTTCAACAAACCAAATGGTCTACTACCAATGCAGACAGATCAGTAACTATTTGGTGTGTTATCAAACTAAGACTTCTAGAGGAGATACTAAAGTAGAGCTTAAAGATATTATGGCCTCTTTAATAAAGCATAGGGAAGATTGTAATCACTCATGGTGTTGCCTTGAAAAGTACTAGATTCCATTGTAAAAAATGCGTGTGAATGCAGGTGCCTGCTCAATTATTAATGTCCTACTTTCATAAATACTTTTGTTCAGTGAAAGAAAAAAGGAAAGAAAAGGGAATGGAAATCCTGTCATTTTGAATGGAAGTACATTCCATGTGTTAATGAGAATAGATCTGTATAAACACTATCCTAATTGTGAACTACTAATATATAGTAGAAATTGAGGCACTTCTCTTGACAGCAAGAGTTAATGTTGGAAGCATCAGAAATGAAGTAAAAAATAAGATTCAATTTCATTATTTACACCTCTAAGCTTTGCAGTCAATCACTGTATCAAGCTGCTTCGGTGTCTGCACAACTGCAGCACAATGGAGGATTAACACTTAACGTGCATCTTCAGCTGCTACAGGAAGAGCGCTGATAGGCACAGGAATGTCAGAGAGAAGGTAGGGACTTAAAATATTACTTTACATTGCATCAAATACAAATTCAGAAAGAAAAGAACTTGAACCAGTGCAAAAGAAAGCCTTTTAAAAATACAGTTTTGAAATAAAAAATGACCTACTGCAGATGACAATGGTGAAGCGATGGGAACACAACTGAATGAAATAACCAGCCCACTAGTTAGAACACACTAGTTGTGATGACCCTGTCTCAGGCATGTGGAACAGAGGGAGGGTAGGCCCCAAACAAAGCTGAATTCTACTTTTCTATTTGGACTGATGAGTAGAAAATGTACGAAGTGCACTTACCTATTAACGCTATCGTTTGCTGCTTGTATGCCGCTGTCTATTTGCAGAACTGTTTTATAATCGACGTACGCCTGTCGATACCGCTCCATGGACTCGTATGCCATTGCTCGTCGCAGGAGAGGCTTAAGGGAAAATGCCTGAAGCTCCAGAGCTCTGGAGAAAACAGAAGGAGATGGTGTTGAAACTGAATAATGTAAATAACAACAGCAAGAATGTTTCATGAGATAGACATCTACATGGAACAATTCTATGACTTCAGATGGGTCACACAGTAACATAACCCTGGAAACACACACCTGGGTGGTTTATTATTAATAATAATAAGTGAGATGCAGTTATGTAACTGCTGGTGTTTTTACTACAGCTTACTCTGCTTAAATCCACATCTTCCCTCTGCAGAACTAATGTTTTCCTGGTGATGTAAGTAATATAATGACAGCTATTAGGAAAGGTTTTATCCTTAAGTTGTGTCTAGATCACAGAATGGCTTGGATTGGAAGGGACCTTAAAGACCTGTGGGGATTTCAAGTATATGATGCTTTTACCTACTCAATTTTCAATTCTTCTTCCTTACACTGTGCGATCAGAACTTCTGAACACCATGTGCTTTTCCAGAGAAGTGACAAAGCAGCCCACAAAGGCTTTATAGATTAAATATTACCTTTTATTAATTAATGATTCTTGCTAATGAGACAAAAAGATAAACTGAAATACTGAAATTAGAATGAGTCTAGACGATTAGATTTCAAAGAATCTTGAGGTAATTCAGGTTCAGAGGTCCCTAGCCCAACCTTCTGCTAAAGGTCACCTCTGAAATCAGAGAGCTGCTCACGGGTTTATCCGGTCAGGCCTTGAAAACCTCCAAGGAAATTTCTGCAGAGCCTCTCTGGGCAGTCTTTCACAATGCCCCACTGTTCCTGTGGGGAAAAGTTGTTTGTTTGTTTGCTCTTCCCCTAACATGCAGTCAAATCCTCTTGGGTTCGTTTTCACCTGTTGCCACTTGTCCACCCACAATGTACTGCCAGAAAGAGCCAGGCTCCATCTTCTGGACAATCTCCTCACAGGTTCTGGCAGGCTGCTGCTAGGACCTCCTGAGGCCATTCTTTAAGCTGAACAAACCCAGTTTCCTCAGTTTTTCCAGGGAAGTGCTCCGGAGACCACAGCCTCCTCTGAACACTTCACTGAACTCACTCCAGTTGATTAGCATCTTTCTTGTTCTGGGAAAACCAAAAACCAACACAGTATCACAGACGTTATCTATCAAATGCTGATTACAGGGGGATAATCGCTTCCCTCAATCCACTAGCTATGTTCCCCTTTATATGGCCCAAGATGCTGTTGGCCTTTTTTGCTGTAACTTAGTTTTTCGCCGTCACTCCTCCATTAACAATAAAGAAACAATGATTTCCAGAACAAACATTTCAATTTCATAAGCATTTCCCAGCACTCCATTTCTCCTTATCTTGCTGAATGCATTTGCAAAATACAACAGCACGACAACACGGCCGTTAAAAAACCTCTGCAAAAATGCTTCACATTGTGTAACTCAGACAAAAATTAACACAATTTCCAGGTTCCTAAAACTGAGAAAGAAGAAAAAAAAAAAAAAACAACCACAAATACACTCAGGGACTGAAGACACCGCTTGAAGAATAGTATCAGTGGGAATGGAAAACTCCCTTTCCATGGCAGAATATAAAGATAAAACTTAGATACTCTCTACAATTAATTACCTTAAAGGAGGCTATAGTGAGGTGGGACTGGTCTCTTCTCCCAGGTACCAAGCGATAGGACAAGAGGAAATAGCCTTAAGTTGTGCCAGGGGAGGTTTAGGTTGGATATTAGAAAAAATTTCTTCACTGAAAGGATTGTGAGGCGCTGGAACAGGCTGCCTAGGGAAGTGGTTGAGTCACCATCCCTGGAGGTCTTCAAAAAACTAGGAGACCTCAGTGCCATGGTTTAATGCAGGACTTGGCAGTGCTAGGTTAAAGGTTGGACCAGATGACCTTCGAGGTCTCTTCCAAGATAAATGATTCTATTCTATGATAATACATCCATCAACCAAGCAACATCAGTATATTAAATAAGAGAAAATGATGTTAGCACATAGGAGCCCTATTTCACTCTCTGCAGCAAGAAATACAAGCACTCCAAATCAGTCTTGAGACAGAGACATCCAGCAAAGGGTTTTTTGACTAAGCCCTACATAGCTAAAACTTCATAAACGTTCAATAATTCTATATACTTTCTGTATCACAAACGTAAGCACTAAACCATTTTTTTACTTTGATGACCTCTTCATAGATTATCCCTTTTGTTGTGTTGCCTAGAGTAGATTTAATTGACATTGCCTAATTTCTGTGTTTGAAGTTTTGTGGTTCTGCCTCCCAGTCTCTACATTCTTTCTACCTCTGTTGTGCTACGCATTATGGGTCCTCATGGATCTAGAAAATATGCATGAAAGTAAGAATACTACGTAAGTAATATGAAAACCAAGCCTCCAACCACTAGGAATAAAAAAAACCAAACCTTTTTATTACTGACTTTGGTTGAAGTCTTACGTACTAGAAACCTCCTGAATTGAAGAATGTCATGGCACTGAAGTAAGCCATCTTGTCTCATCAGCAAGCTGTCTATGATCCTGCATCTACTTTAACAAAATACTGATAGCCAATCATTTTTTTCAGATGACATTTTCAGAAATCTTTTTTTGTCAGGCAGAATTTATAGTGTAAGTCAAATATTCAGTTAGTATAAAGTTACATACATACTTTAGATTTTTTTTTTTTTTTTTTAACAGGTTCAACTATATTAATAAAAAAATATTT
The DNA here is from genome assembly GCA_011076525.1 of Nettapus auritus. Classification (NCBI taxonomy): domain Eukaryota; kingdom Metazoa; phylum Chordata; class Aves; order Anseriformes; family Anatidae; genus Nettapus; species Nettapus auritus. The sequence goes on along the minus strand of CM021766.1, from coordinate 136,456,747 downwards.
CTGACCATCTTGGGCTCCTCTTTGGCCCTTTAAGCCTCAGTCTTACTAGTGCTATTTAAGAAAATATAATAGAAGACAGCTGGAAATACACCAATAATTTAGTTGAAGGCAGTGTTAGGAAGTTACTGAAGGTGTCTGATCTTTCACACCCGCGTCCTTAAAAGCCACTATAAGCAGAAGGATTTTAGCTCAATTACTTAACAACTGTAATCGCTGTTCCTAACTATGCTGAGTTTATATTAAAAAAAAAACAACACAGAGAACACACATATTCACCACACAGATGCTTGAAAGTAATTTCCAACACCATGATAAGCACTTGCTTTAACAATTTTTTTACATACAGGTTACCATAGAGCATTATTGATGTAAGCCTACTTTTATTATAAAGATTTTAAGCTTTCTATGCATATCTGTGAATATGATAAGTCTAACAACTGCCTTCACCCAGTAAGAAAGCAAACTAAAACTTACTCTTTCCCTAGGTTTCATGGGACTGTTTTCATAAATGAAAAATAAAGGTATCTGTCATTCAGGCAGGGCTTCAAAGTGCAATAACAAGATATCATTTAAAGTGTTTAATCATCATCAGGAATGTTGTTGCTCTACATAGGAGGTTGCAATTTACCTGTTACAATCCTGAATGCAGTCACTGCAGTTGCCTTCTTTGAGGTAACACGCTGCTCTGTTCGAGTACAAGATACTTAAATCATCTGGAATTTGTTCTCCTGAAAGAAGTTACAATTAAAATCAAAGACCACTCTAAAACGACATTGGAGAATTAAAGTAGCTGCATAGAACAAGCTGTACTGCAGTGATGCAGTTTGCTGATGCAAAGCTGTAAGGAGCTTTCCTTTATCATGTCACCGAGAATATGGAGTTATTCAAACATGAAGAAATGCAAACATCTCTGTCCCAAGGAAGTTGAAACATTACTTCACTCATCTTCCTACGGTTTGTATTACACGAATAGGCTTCTACTGCCAGTGACGAAGTAATACGGCACGGTAACTCCTGCCAAAAATCCAGGGATAGGCTCGGTGACTTCAACTTTAGTTCCCTTAATCCACCTACATAAGGTTTAAGTAGAAGGTATCACACTCACCTAGACCGACGACGTGTTCAATGGCTTCGGAGTATTTGAGCACGGCTTCCCCGAACCGTCCTCCCTTAAACAACTCGTTTCCTTCCCTTTTCAGCGCCGCTGCAGCCGGCGGGAGCGAGGCGGACCCGTCCCCGTGCGCCCCGGGGGGCTGCTGCGCTGCGGGGCTCCCTTCTCCGTTCGGGTAGCCATCGGCGTCACCTCGCTGCTCCGGCCTCTGCGCGCCTCCCTCGGCCGTGCCCTTGGGGTCTGCGCTGCCGGCGGGGTCCCTGCGCTGCTCCTTGCCCTCGGCCTTGGCGCCGTGCGCCTTCCTCTGCGCGCTGCCCATGGCGGCCGGGCCGGCTCCCTGCCGGCGCCCTGCGGGGAGCCAAGGGGCGGCTGAGGAGAGAAGCCCCGCCCGCGCCCCGCCCGCCCCGCGCCTCACGGAGGGGGTGCCCGGGGAAAGGAAGGGTTTGGGGGAAAAGTTAAGGATTTGGGGCAAAATGACCGAAAATCAAAAGCTCGTGGATAATCTGAAAGGAATATTTGAAGCGTATTTAGGTAACGGGTGACATCTTTCACTGAAAATTAATTCTCAGCTACTCGAGGTATTTCTCCTTCAGAAGCGTGGCACAAAAATCACGCTGGCACGAGGAAAAGCAACGTATTTCAGCTCACAGAATCACAGATGTTCCTTCCAGCCCCTGGGGATGACTGAGTCCAACCCCCTGCTGAAAGCAGGTTCCCTAGAGCAGGGTGAGCAGGAAAGTGTCGGGGGGGGTCCTGAATATCTCCAGAGCAGGAGACTCTAAACCTCTCAGGGCAGCCTGTTCCAGTGCTCTGTCACCCTCACCGTGAAGAAGTTCTTATGCACATTTGTGTGGAACCTCCTGCATTCCAGTTTTTGGCCGGTGCCTCTTGTCCTACCGCTGCACATCACTGAGAAGAGCCTGGCCCCAAAGTTCAGTTCATGATGAACTCATCTATTACAAAGTCAGGTTCCAATGCTTTAACTGCTCCGGAATAGCTATAGTTGACGACAACTGGAATGGTCCAAATCTCCACAGGTTACTGTTTAATAATTTTTGATTTTTTTTCCTTTGTGCCACACACTATCAGTAAATCTGTTTTGGATTACATCTTCTTGGTTTGTACCTGGATTTTTCTAAACCAGAATATATAACAAACAGATTTATTAAATAATCCCAATCTCTGCTGCAGTGCAGTAGTAAAGAATGAACAAAGACTTACTGATCAACATTTATGCTGACACAGTAACTGAGGGGTTTTCTTAACTTCAAGAAATTCATTACAAATTAAATTCTAGAGTTAATTTTCAATGCTGTTTTAACATGATCTGATTTCTCATATTGCAAGCTTTCAATAGAGCCTAAAAGCTACAGTGGGTTGGGCCCTGTTGTGCTAGACATTATTATACCAATCAATTATAAATGAGAGTTCCTTCTTCAAAGAATTTACAATCCTAAAAATTAAAAATAGAAAATGAAAAAGCACACTGGAAGGAGAAACAGGGAATACAGAATAACTATGGTAACAGGTAACAAGGTGGCCAAAAGGCTTCATACAAGACTCCATTAATAAGGCTTGTAACCGTAAGGAGAATACAGTGACTTCTTCAAGGCCACAGTGTCAAAGAAACTTCCTATTACAGTAAACGTCTGGTCACAGATTACTACAAATTAAGATTTGGGTAGATGCATATTCATACATGGCATAGAGACCAAGTTAGAGAGTATACAGAGCTGCTGCCACTAAGTCTCAAGAAACAGATAACATCTCAATTATATTAGCGGCACAGTATTAGAGGAGAGCATAAAGCAATGCCAAAAATACATCAGCAAGCACAACTGATCACTTGAGTAGGAAAAAGCTCTAATTTTCTCCTACACAACATGCATTGTTTCTAAACAAATCAGAAACTTCAAAATGCAAATCTAAGACCTTACTCGCCGTTCCCTGTGAAAAACCAAGACATTAACACATACGTTGAAGAACTATCTGTAGCCTCAAATAAATCTTTCATTATTTCACATGGGATAACTCAAAAAGAAGTGAAAATGTACAGGCAAAGAACCCAGCCCATTGCATAAAAAAATGTGTCCAGGTCCTTCTGGATGTCATCCTTTGACCTGGACAGGCTGGAGAGTTCAGCAGAGAGGATCCTCATGAAACTCAAAGCCAAGTGCAGGGTCCTTCCCCTAGAGAGGAATAACCCTGTGCACCATTACAGGCTGCTGGAAAGCAACTCTGTGGAGAAAGACCTGGGGGTCCTGGTGGACAGTAGGTTGTCCATGAGCCACGTGCCCTTGTGGCCAGGAACGACAAGGGGATCTTGGGTTGCATTAGGAAGAGCATTGCCAGCAGGTCAAGGGAGGTGTTCCTGCTCCTCTGCTCAGCCCTGGTGAGGCCATACCTGGAGTACTGTGTCCAGCTCTGGGCTCTCCAGTACAAGAAGGAAATGGAGCTGCTGGATCAAGTCCAGAGAAGGGGTACTAGGGGACTCGAGCATCTGTCATATGAAGAGAGGCTGAGAGCAGGGAGGGTGTCAAGAAAACGCGGCCAGACTCTTTTTAATGGTGCCCAGTGACAGGACGAGAAGGCTACGGGCACAAACTGAAACACAGGAAGTTCCAACTGATTATGAGAAAACCCTTCCATGCTGTGAGGGTGACAGAGCACTGGAACAGGTTACCCAGAGAGGCTGGTGAGTCTCTCCTTCTTTGGAGACATTCAAAACCTGCCTCAGTGTGATCCTGTGCAACATGCTCTAGGTGACCTTGCTTGGCAGGGGGCTGGACTAGATGATCTCCAGAGGTAATTTGGTACTACGAAGTAGAAAACAGACTGATAAAAAAAAATAAAAATAAAAATTCTCTGTAAACAACTTTTGTGGCATCAAGTAAATTTAATACCACACAGGAAGTGAAACGAGAAGACTACAATGCTTAGTCTGCTTATAGCTGTTCACAGAGCATATCAAATTTATTGAACAGCTGAATTTACTTTGTTTCCAGATATACTTGAAAACCCACAGTAATCTGTGAAGATGTTTGCCTCCTAAATCTTAAAAATACTTCTGTATATCACATGAACACCTTACATTGATGGCAGTTGACAATCTTCCCTATGTTTAAAAGCCTAACCTTTCATCAGATGAATGGGAGTCTTCCTGTGGAGCAGCTAAAAGGCACTTAGTCACTTGAATGCTCCCAATGGCAAGCAACCCCCACATTACCTACATATAATGTTGGGGACATGAGCCATCCTTTCCTCCAGCGTATTAGCTGAGGAAACTTAGTGGAATCCTACTGGTTTGGAAAAATATATTTTGCCTAAACTCCCGTGCAACCAATGCATTAATAAATCACATATTTAGAGACTAATATTCACAATTAAGTGGAACATCTTAACTACTGGAAAACCAACAGACTGATTTTAATTTCAAGACAAAAAACTACATAGGCCACGGAAAGCACAAAAGCCACAGCTGTCTGGCCAAATTACCTTAAAGAACCAAGAGAAAGGGCGAAAGGGCGGAAATCAACCCAGGGATGTTATTCTGTGGCAGGCTGGAGTCTAGACGTACAGCTGAACCCAAAAGCAAGCCCCAGAAATTTCTGCTACCCCACTTCCTCCTGAAGTCACGAATTCTGATTAAGCCAGCAGTTTCATCTCAGCAGTCTTGCAGTTAATCACACACTAATACAGGAACAGGAGCTGCACTTCAACTGCTTGTGAGCTACAAACAGTACAAGAATTACAGGTTGTTTATCTCTAATATATACTTCCAGTGCATGCAGATGACCTCATATTAAAACAAAACAAAAACAAACTTGAAACTGTTTTCAAAAACAACAAAAATCAAGTGCCACTTGATCAGTTTTAGGCCCTTTGATCCAATTAAGAGGAAAAATGCAGAAGAAAAAAATGATGGTAGGAAGGTTGTACAAGAGAAAGATCTAAGGAACACAAGATGTTCTCTAATCTCAGAATATTCAACATTTTTCCATGTGCGTTTGTTATACCTTTCTTAGAAATATTTCAAAAAAAGTCTAACAAAATTGGATTCTAGATTTCCTATTAAGATCTACTTTAAGTAGTGAACGTAGAGAGATCTGGACAGATTGGAGAGCTGGGCAATCACCAGGAGGGCCAACCGTATCCTGGGGTGCATCAAGCATGGCATCGCTACTCGGTCGAGGGAAGTGACTGTCCTGCTCTGCGCTGGTGCGGCCTCACCTCGAGCACTGTGTGCAGTTCTGGGCACCACAATACAAAGAGGACATGAAACTATTGGAGAGCGTTCAGAACGGCTACTAAGATGGTGAAGGGCCTGGAGGGGAAGACGTATGAGGAGCAGCTGAGGTCTCTGGGCCTGTTCAGCCTGGAAAAGAGGAGGCTGAAGGAAGAACCTCATCAGAGTCTACAGCTTCCTCACGAGGGGGAGTGGAGGAGCAGGCACCAAGCTATTCTTTTTTGTGACCAGCGATAGAGCCTGAGGGAATGGTGTCAAGCTGAGGCAGGGGAGCTTCAGGCTGGATATCAGGAAGAAGTTCTTCACTGAGAGGGATGTCATGCACTGGAACAGGCTCCCCAGGGACACAGTCACAGCACCAAGCCTGTCAGAGTTGAACAAGTGTTTGGACAGTGCTCATGGTTTGAATTTTTGGGGTAGATCTGTGTGGTGCCAGGAGCTGGACTCAATGATCCTTATGGGTCCCTTCCAACTCGGGATAGTCCATGATTCTATGTACTTTTACTCTTCAAACAGAGAAAATTATTTGCAAGCAAGTATGGATGAATTTTGTGAATAAAGATTACACTATCAAAGGCAACATTTTTTTCCTTCAGCTTAAAATTAAACAGGAAGTGACATGACATTACCTTTATCTCCACTGCTTCTTCCACATTCCTCTACATTTTCTCTTCTTTCTTCACCACCTTCTGAATCCTCTATCTCTTCAATAAGTATTCTTTTTCCTTTGCCTTCAGTCTTCGATACAGGCTTTAAACCTTTCAGTTTCTTTTCAGTCTCCAGCAGATTTTTCTGCAATAGAGAAATAGACAGTAATAGAAGAAGCATTTTTTATAGGTATATAAATTGTAATTTATACCCAGAAAGTACACTTTGGTAAATAATACATATAAGGTCCTGAATGTACAATTATCCAGATAAATGTTACCAATACAAAAAAAGAGAAAATAAATCTGACTTTTCCAAGAGTCAGTATCAAAACCAAGATTAACACTCAATTTCTGTCTCTTAGAAACTTAATTAGAAGATACCACACAAATAAATACATTCATTTCTTTGCTTAAGCATAGATAAATGAATAGAAGTAGATTGTATTATTGTGGTATTTGGCATGGTCTACTCAGAAGGGACCCATGGAAAACAGGCTCTTTCCAGAATCTCTGAGAAAGCCCAAAAGCAGTTTATCAAAAAAATATGCTATCAACAACTCAGCATCTGATAGACATTTGATAGACTAATGTAACTGATTGAACTAGAACCAAAAGAGACAACAATTTCTTAGCAGTGTAGCAGGAGGACACTGTTGAATAATGACAAGCTTTGCTCCTCGTGTAAGAACCACAAATTAGATAATCAGACAGCCTCTCATTTCCATAAACATTTTTGGATGAATCAAAAAAATGCTCCAACTGCACTTCATGCTTTCAGAACAGAGTAAGACACACCCAGTATTATGCTCTATTCTGTTTTGTATTCAGTGCTCTACAAGGAAGTGCCATTTCAGTAGTCACTTCAACAACAACAACAACAACAAAAAAGATAAAGGACAGGAAAAAGCAAAGATTCATGTGGAAAAGTACATTGAAAAATCCCAGTTACTGACAAGCAAAAAAAATAGTGACTCTGCATATAACCATTCACTCTGCATGTGTTCCATGTATTTTTAATTAGCTCAAGAGGGTTTTGAGGATCCTTCAAGCAGAGTAACTCAAAAAAAAAAAGCACTGTGCCACCTATAGATGTCTCAGCCAAGGCAAAATAGCTGGCACGGATAAGAACAGACATTTGCTTTCAGCAACAGCAGCATTATACTCAAAGGTACTAATGTATCTGGATCCCTGGAAGAGTGTACTCACAATGAGTATCATATGTCTGGTATTATAACAAGTCTCAGCGTAGCCTTTGCACAAAGACTTTTGTGGAGTTTGTCAGCACAGACTCAGAAGCTATTTAGTGGTTCAGTTTTGTAAAGGTTAAAACAAACAGAAGTGTTCTTTCAGAAGAAAAATCTAGAAAGATATGTTCGAAAAGAAAAAGAGAAAAAAGCAGGCAGGTTGATTCCTTGGTGGACATGAACTCTGGAACTGTTCTGGACAGGAATTTAGCTGCAAGAACACCCCAAAGGGCAGGAATGCAGTAGGTGGTGAACTTGATGTACAGGCTTGGGCCTTCCTGACTTTTCTGGTGCAAGCAATAGCAGTATTGGATCGAGTAACTCCACAGAAAGAAGTACTGACCAGTAAGCTGCTAGCAGCTTGAAGTGTGCCAACAGTAAGAGCTAAATGGAATTCATGTGATGAGGCAATTGCACAGCATCCAGGAGTCATATGTTATAAAACTGGGGGCTAGCAGTATGATGGAGTCCTACTTAACAGGTGAAGAGCAGTTTAGTATCAGAACTACCTAATACTGAAGATTCTCAGGACAGGTAGCATCCAGATTTAAAGACTGGGTTCTCAGCCACAAAGCGTCCTTAAGAAAATACCAATGGAATGATACAAACCAATCTTTTTCTGCAAGGACCACATCCTGACCTTGAGTTTTCAAAGAAAGCATCCTGCTTTCTTAGGTCCAAAACTGACCTAAAAGGGTCCATGTTCATAAGAAGGTATGCAAGGCCTTTCAAAGAATCACAGAATGGTTTGGCTTGGAGGGACCTTAAAGATCATCTAGTTCAAACCCCAGCCATGGGTGAGGACACCTCCCACTAGATCAGGTTGCTCAAAGCCCCATCCAGCCTGACCTTGAACACTTCCAGGGAGGGGGCATCCACAGCTTCTCTGGCAACCTGGGCCACCTTCAGAGTAAATAATTTCTTCTGAATATCTGATCTAAATCTACCCTTTTTTAGTTTAAAACCAATACCCCTTGCCCTCCCACTACATGCCCCGACAAAGAGTCCCTCCCCAGCTTTTCAGAAAGCCTCCTTTAGGTACTGGAAGGCTGCAATGAAGTCTCCCCAGCGTGTTCTCTTCTCTGGGCTGAACAACCCCAATTTTCTCAGCTTGTTTTCATAGAAGTGCTCAAGCCCTCTGATCGTTTTTGTGGCCCTCCTACGAACATGTTCCAGGTCCTGCTCCTCAGGGCTGCTCTCAATCCATTAATTTTCATTCTAGCATAGAGATGATAGATGAGTATTTATAACATCACACTGAAGTGAGACCAGAACCCAGGTCTTCTCCTTTCAGGTTAACTTGACCAGCACAACAATAAAAGTCTGGCATCTCCTTTGATTTTTTCTTGTGAATTGTGTGTCGAACTTCAAATACTCCTATCCCAATGGATCTTTTTGACAGAAATTTCCAAGTAACTTTGATCAGCCAATGAACTAGTACTGTGAGCATGTTCAGCAGTTAAATTTTAGGCACCTAAATTACTTTAACACAGAAGACTTTGGTGCCTGCATGTTCTAACAGTTAAGTAGCAAATAGAATATTTGATCACATTCAGTTACCTAATTTCCATCACAGGCCGCTAAGTGGTCTTTGGAAACTGATGACTGACCCAGTAGCTCGATCATGTCCTCAGAACTCATTCAAATCAAACAATATAAATGGTATGCACTTTTTTCTACAACTGCTTACAACCATTTCCTAGTCATCTGTGGGTCATGTATCTTTACCTTAGCTACAGCGTTTTCTGGTTCAATGCACAATACTTTCTTCAGATCCTCTATGGCAGTCTCGTAATTCTTCAGCTGATTGTTAACAGTAGCACGGCGCATCAGAGCTACAAAGGAACAGAGTACTGTATGTAGTTTAAAAGCATTAAGTGGATAACTAGGCTATTTTTCTGGACATACGAAGTATAAGCGTATGAAGTATAAGCGTAAAACAATTTTTAAGATTCTGAATTTCCTTATAATGCCTCTGTATTACTAATTACCATTCGCTTGATTGCTTTTAATGATGTAATTTCACTTGCTGAGATAGCAATCATGACTTGTAAAACGTCTTCTATTACTTTTCTAGTTTGCTCCTCACATGCAAATACTGTATTCAGGCTGTATTCAAGCCTTTGTCTTCAGAAAGGATTAGATCAGCAACTTTCATTGTTTACAGGTTGTTTGTAAGGTGATTAATACTTCAGCGTTGTCATTTTGTAAACAACATATTGCATAAATACAAGAGCACTTACGATTATCATATAAAAAACTAGTTGCTCCATGCTTCTGCTTAAGTATAGCCATTACAGATCAACAGGACAGACTGCAAAAAAAACTCCCTGACCCCAAAAATACTGTTAAAATTATTTGGGGGAGCTAATTTCCTCCTTCTTCATACTTGGGACTGATCTAAAGCTCAGTGAAATCAAGAACACAAATGAATAGGAACCATTTTATTTGCTAGAAATAAACCAATACATAAAGGCACGTTTATGTTAAGTTTCACCTTTTACGTTGCCAGGTTCCATATCTAACACCTTCTCACAATCCTGCAAAGCACTGTCCCAGTCCTGAAGTTTTATTTCTGCTTGAGCTTTGTTGTTGTATGCAGCTGCAGTGGGTAGTACTGATATACTCCTGAAAAAAATTACCATGATACACTCATCATTAGGAAGCCTGAATGCAGAACGACAGAATCATCAAGGCTGGAAAAGACCTCTAAGATCATCTAGTCCAACTGTCCACCCACCACCAATCATGCTCACTAAACCACGTCCCTAAGCACCACATCTACTCTTTCCTTAAAGACCTCCAGGGATGATGATTCCACCATTTCCCTGGGCAACCCATTCCAATATCTAACCTCTCTCAGTGAAGAATTTTTTCCTAATATCCAACCTGAACTTCCCCTGGAGGAACATGGGGCCATTCCCTCTTCTCCTATCGCTTGGTGCCTGGGAGAACAGAACAACCCTCACCTCTCCACAACCTCCTTTCAGATAGTTGTAGCGAGCAATAAGGTCTCCCCTGAGCCTCCTTTTCTCCAGACTAAACAATCCTAGTTCCCACAGCTGCTCCTCTTAACACTTGTGTTCCAGACCCTGTACCAGATCCATTGCCCTTCTCTGGACAAGCTCCAGGGCCTTGATGTCTTTCTTATATTTTAGTTCTCCTAAACAGAGGTTATTAAATCAATTTTAATTAAAAACACCTGAAATAATACAACCAATATGGTTACTTCAAAGTAATTTCAAATTAATTAATTTCCTCCACCCACTTTATCATTTTGTTTTTGTCAACCTGCCCTTGGATCTCAATGGTTTTGAAAAATCTGAGTAACTCTGTGACACCTGCAAATTGTCCTATCACTATTCATCCACTTTTTCCTGACAGATAAAAATCAGTATCAGGATGCAACAGCGCTTTAAGTATTCTTCTGTGAAACCGTTTTGCACTGTTGAAAATAATCTAATTGTCCCTATTGCTCTTAAAATAACATTCACAAGTAACAATAATTAAAATTAAAGAATACAATAGTATATACTCACCGAGTGTAATATGTCACCGCTTCCATGTAATCTCCACTGGCAAAAGCTTCGTTGCCCTTTTCTTTTTCGCGAGTAGCAATAAAGATCTTCTCTTTTTTTGTCATGCCTAGAAAAAAATTTATACATCACCACAATTAATGACTTGCACAGATGCAATCACAACATTGTTAGCTAAAATACTTTGAATGTCATATTCTTTAAATTACTTTTAAAATGACAGGTATTATTAAAAGACAATTTTTATTACATTTTCTATCATAAAAAACTAAATTCTTTTGATATGCACACAATTCAGAATACAAGATGAAAGAGGTTACCCCACCATTGAATAATAATAGCAGAAGCGTGCTTTATATTTTTACCCGTCTCTCTCAACCTAAACGCAACAAACATTTTAACTGATTTATTAACTGATTTATTTTTTTTTAATATGGCTTCACTCTCAGTGGACCTTGTAAGAACTTTTATAATCTCTAGGTGCCCAAAAATATAGACAATTTTCCTCTATAATTTACTTCAATTTAGATTTACACTCTATAACACAGTATTACAGTTAAAGAAAAAAAAATGTTTCTAAGACATTACCAGTTGTGTCTATTTTCTTTTCAATTAGAGGTAGACTTGGCCTATTAAAGAATCTTGATTTTGAGTTATTTTCTTCACCTCCTTCATCAATTTTAGAACACTCCTTTTCCACGTCAAACCTTAAATTAATAAAAATGACAAATACAATGATGTTGCACAGTAAGAGTCCTCTACTAACAGAAAGGCATACTTTCTATTTCCATTTTAAAGCAAAGGTAAGCAGGCATAAAGGCAGTGTTCAATTATCCATGAGTAGTTAGGAAAAAAAAGTTTAGCGTTATCTCCTTTCCTCATGTTATTTTTTCCATTTCTCCTGCATATATTACCACTCCTTTTCCCATCCCTTCTGCTCAAAACCAAATAAACAAAAAAGCCTACCACCCCTCCTCACCATCTCCAACAAAAGACAGGTGACATTTATGAAATTGTATCTTTAGGTTCAATTCCAATTCTGTCAAACACCAGTATTAACTGTTGTTAAAAATACTGAAGAAATGTCTTTGAAGCGATTGTGTAATTTGAGAGAAATTTGAAAATAATCTCAGACACTTCCAAGAGTACTATGAAGCAGCTTTTGAAAACAGTGTATAAGAATTTATATTTAATAAATACTGCAGCTATAATCCTATTAAAAATATGCAATAATAAGCAATTCCTACACTAAACTTTTCTGTTTATGACAATGAAAGACAGCCTTTGCTTGTCACAATAGCATTCTCACTAGAATAGATTCTACAGCATCGTTTAAGGAGCTAGAGGGAAGCCACTAGCACTCTGTGCTACTGTATGCGCTGTGCTAGAAGTATGCACTTTGCCCACAGTCCATAATTTGGGGGCATCAGTCTGTCATCCAGCTGGGAAGGGTAATGTGCCACCATTACATTATTATTATTTTTTTTTTAAAAAAGATAAATTAAGCTATTTTTAATTCCCTTTTTAAAATGTACCTCCATAGACTTGTATTTTAGATGCTGAAAAAAAAACCAAAAAACTGAAACAAAAACGTATTTTATTTATATTTTCTGTTGATTTGTTATATTTCACAACACTTGAATAAAAAACACAAGATAACTTGTTTTCAGTTAGCAGCACCAGAAAGCATCATTTGCTATTTAACAGAATGTTTATTACGAAAAACGTAAGTTTCACTGAATTGTTATAATTCCCTGAAAAGTTAATATTGTTTCTGAAAAATACCTAAACAACAACTGCATACCCCCCAACAGTGTTCCATTATAAAATAAATAAATGAGTTAATAAAACAATTAAATATAAAGGGCTTAACATACTTGTCCCATTCACTGTAATCCCGTGGTATGTTTTTCTTGTTTCTTTGTTTGTTTTGTAATTTTTCATTCTGAAAGAGAAACAACCAGCCTGTAAGCCTGTAAGACAATTTTCAAAATAGGAAATTTGCAGCTTTTTTTTTTTTTTTTTTTTTTTATTTCTGCAATACATATCCATGCTAATTAACACCGTTCATGACTAATTCCAGCACAGTCTTGAAAATTGCATTTATCTTGCTTTAAAGAACATCTTTATGTATTTGATGGACCATTGTAATCTGAGTCTCACACTGCCTTGTTATGTGTCACAGAGGTGCTGGATAAAACTTTCAGATAGAAGAGACTGCTCTTCCTAATTAGTATCTTGTGTTGCCATCTTCTAAACCATCCTTTCAATACAGCAATGAACCCTACTCTTGGAAAACCCCAGCCTTGCAATGTGATGTTTAACACCGAGACTGAATCAGCAACTTCATTTTAGGCTTGTCATTCCCAAGAGAATGCAATGCACAGATTCTGACAGCCCCTGGAGCCCTCTGAACAAACTTAAAATAAAAATCTGGTTTGACTTGTAGATAGTGTTTGTACTTATTTGTCACACTCCAATCAAGCTAAATCCCAAGATGATTTACTCTCATTCTAGATTTCAGACAACTTCCATCATTGATATTTGCCTTACCTAAAATTTATCCTTAGGACAACTTATCCTGTAACAATAGGTCCCAGTAACTGACTCGACTGACTCGTATCGCAACCCAGCTCCTATCCTAATGGAATGTATTTCCATAGCCACCACCTTTGGCATCTCTTCCACCTCTGTCATCAGACTATGTTTCCGATAATGTCCCTCCCTGCTTGTTGACTTCAACAATATTCAGCAGCAAGGTGTGGTTCCAAACAGGTATGCCATAGTTGTACAGCCAGTTCAAAATATTTCCGTCTACTCTTCGCTGGCTGTTCAGCCCTCCTCTTACCTTGCAAACCAACTCTCACCAAGTTAGACCAGTGTAATTTCTTGTAGGATTGCAGACTTACAATTAGCTGGGTTCAAACAAACAATTTAATAGATACTACAGTGCAAACCCCAAATATCCGTACCAGTGCAAGTGAGCATGTGGTAAACTGAACCAAAGAAACAAACAGGAACCTCTTAAACTAGCTTTACCAGTGGTGACACTGTTACAAGGAAACACTTCTGAAGGTGAATATAAACACCTCCATTTACATAATGCAAATGTGACCCTTCCTATAAACATCTATAGCTATCCATAATGTTAGGTTACATAAGCTTTTGTAGTGTTCAACTTCAGAATGACTCTTAATGTTCTCAGTCATTCAAGAAGCTAGACAATGACATACATTTAGTGATTAACACATGTTTGGAGAAGTTAACTCCTAAATAGGGCTTCCTGGAATATTACATCATTACGTATGTATCTTGGGGTATATTACAAACTTTGTAATTTTTAAAATACCAAATCTCTTTTCAAACCAGAAGCCCTTAATTTAAATGAGCACACACACACAAAAAAAGATGAAACTCTCAGAAGAACATTTATAAAGCAATTACACAAACTTGAACTCATCCTTTTATGCAATAAGGCAGAAGCATTGACTTAAAATTTCAAAAATCCTTAATATTCTAGGTCTCATTCTTGGGATCATTGTAACCAAATCGTGGCTCCAACGAAGTAAGGAATATCTCAATCAGTAATATTTCAGAGCATCTCACCCAAGAGCCTTTCATGAAAAAGCTACATACGCATGCTGTATTAACTTTTCATTGGTACTTGGTATTATAGGCAGAGAACAACAACAACAACAAACAACCCTCTGCCCTTGTCATGTTTCTTGCCAAAACTCAAACCACATGAATCCCAAGGGGTTTTGAAGCCCAGTGAGTTATTTCTGGATCAAAAAACGAAGTACAGACTGGATTTAGTTCAGATGACAAACAGTTTGGCCTTGGTTCTCCTCTGGATCCCATACTAACACATTACTATTCTGTGTCAACTAACCAGTATTCTTTTTCAATGTGGAGTATCCAAAATAATATGAGGGCTATGTAGATAATATCACAGTAGAGTTTCATAAAATAGAACTTGGAATATGTGTTGCATGCCCTGGACTGTAGCCCATTGTGTTTGGCAAAGGAACCTACATCTACTGAAATCTCATCCGTACAATATTTTGGAATTGCGTATTTCTAAACCTATGCTTCCAGGACATGCTTTAGTTCTGTCCTGGAAAAAGGGAGGCAGCAAAATTGATTAAGTAATATAGACAGTTAGAAATGCTCTAGCTGTCTCTCCAGTCCTCTTATTCTACAGTATAGTTGTAACCTCAAAATCCTAGGCAGTGTGAAATGAAAACCAGGGTATTAAGAAACTCCCATATTGTGTAAAAAAGGGAAGTTTTACATTAAGTATTTATCTATTCATTTGTGGAAAATCTTTCCTATGACTTCACAGCAGTAAAAAGAAAACACTATGTAGAGATACAAGCTACGTAGCAAATTGAAACTGTACTTATATATATAAACTATACATATATAATTATGTACTTATATAACTGTATTTATATTTAGTATCAGCACAAAAAGCTGTACAGACACAAGATGCTTCCATTTACCAAACCTGTACCCACTGGTGTAAATCCACGGTTTTATGGTCAATAAGGATTTCCAGAATTGGCTTCACTGAAGTCCCTGGAGTTTTTATGCACCACAAATATACACAGTCTCCAATGACATGGAAGGGTTTGTGGATTTCTTTCTAGCAGCGAGGATTAATTTATCATACCAACTTTATACTTGATATCACATTACAACGTTATGTGATGCTAGTGCAAAAGATAGTTACAGACCTAACTGATTAACAAAATACGTTTAAAAATTACTACCTTGCCCATAGCTTTATCAAGTAGAAAGAAAACAAATAACAGCTGATTTGAAGTATTAATATTTTCTGAGATTTCATTATACAGGTGTCTTAGTGTGCACTATAGAAGAAGCGTCCTTTTATTCAGTATCAATCTAACAGTGTTGTAACTGCAATGCTACATTAAAAGACTGAATTCTAAAACACAATTTTAGGCCACTCTTTTCCAGTAAAGGTTACAATTCTTTCAGAGGTAGTCTTCACTGACAAAAGGAAAGGAAGTCATATACCACAAATAACACATAAAGCTGTATCTAGGTTTCCTCGGTAATAACACTAATACCTAACCTTGTATGGAGAATAAAAGTAAAAAAAACAAAAAAAAAAAAAAACAAAAAAAACAAACAAACAAACAAACAAAAAAAAACCACAACAACAACTTAGAATCATTTAGGATGGAAAAGACCTCTAAAATCACCTAGTTGAACCTTTAACCTAGCACTGCCAAGTCCATCATTAAACCACGTCACTAAACTCTACTCTTTTTCCTGGGCAGCCTGTTCCACTACTTCACAACCCTTTCAATGAAGAAATTTCTCCTAATATCCAACCTAAACCTCCCCTGGCACAATTTGAGGTCATTCCCTCTTGTCTTATCACCCGGTGCTTGGGAGAAGACACCAATCCCCACCTCACTATAGCTTCCTTTAAGGGTATTGTAGAGTATATATACTCTACAATATCTATAGTATAAATACTGGCTGACAATAAGAAGTAGTTTCTGACAATACAGGAGCACAAATCAGGCATTTACTAAAACACAGTAATTCAAACCAATACTTTGAATGTGTTACAGTAACAATTAAGAAGTACCACATGCTCCATAAGGATCTGTTTTAATTTAAATTTCTAAATTCCAAAAAGAAAAAGGTTTCAGTGAATTTGTTATGACAGCGTCCCAGAACTACAAACAGAATAGTGGGAATCAAACTGAAACCATCCATAGTAACATCTGACAAATCAAAAAAAAAAATCCCATTCCCACACCTACTTTTCTGTCAATCCCGCCAGTAGCACTATATTTAGTAGGATATTATAAGATTATATATTATGCATATAATAGTAAGATACAGTAGAATGGCAGAATACAGCTCCTGGCATAGCTTCCTCCAAAAGGAACATAGTTCACCTGCTTTAACACCACTCTGAAATGAGAAACAAACACATACAAGGGTGTTTAAGGAGATTTGCTTCAGACATGAGTTCTGGATCAGAATTTTATCTTTACTACAAGAAGCACTTTTGTTTAAGCATTGGTCTCCTGCAAAACAGCTTGAGGATTTTTATTTTCTGGTTAACAAAATATTTAAAAGAGGCTCAGTGAATAAAAGTTCTTACAGATGACATTTTTCTGATTTTAGAAAGACATAATTAACATACACTTGTAAAAATAAAGCCTTAGAAAACTGGAGATACCTGATTAGCAGGAAGACAGCTGCTGGAACAACGAATAGGCGGCAAGTTATCTTGTTCTTCTTGCAGCATGTCTGCCCCCAAAAACTGTGGTTTACGATCATCTTCATGCATTTCTGTCACCCAGCTCTGAAAATAAGTAATACATCTGTACCTTGAAGCAGTAGAACAGATACACATAGTCTACAATAACCCAAACAATTATCCTTATAATGCATTGCTTTTAATGGAGAAGAGCAATTATGAGGAAGATGAAAAATAAAGTTTAAAATCAAGCTTTAAAAAAACAAACGAACAACAACAACAAAAACATACGCTTAAGATCCTTACTCTAGGTCAAAAAGGGTTATTTTTCTAAATCACACTGCCAATTCGAGCAAAGATAATGATGAACACAGTAGGAGTTACATCCACACCTGCCCTTATTGTTTTTTAGGCAAATAATTGCCTTTATTGTTTCCCCCAGGAAAGGGGAACCATTTTAAAGACAAATATGCAAAATGAAAGCAAAAGTGCTTTTAATCATTCAGAATCATAGAATGGCTTGGGTTGGAAGGGACCTTAAAGATCATCTAGTTGCACCCCCCCTGCCATGGGCAGGGATGCCACCGACTAGATCAGGTTGCTCAGGGCCTCATCCAGCCTGGCCTTGAGCACCTCCAGAGATGGGGCATCCACAGCTTCTCTGGGCAGCCTGGGCCAGGGCCTCACGGCTGAGTGAAGAATTCCCTCCTAACCTCTAATCTAAATTTCCCCTCTTTTAGTTTAAAACCATTCATCATTGTCCTGTCATTATCTGAATGAGAAAAAGTTGTTCTCCATCTTTTTATAAGCCTTCTTTAATTATTGAAAAGCTGCAATAAGATCACCCTAGAGCCTTCTCTTCTTCAGGCTGAACAGCCCCAGATCTCTAAGTCTTTCTTCATACGAAAGGCATCTGAGCATCTTTGTGGCCTTCCTCTGAACCTACTCTAACAGCCCCACATCGTTCTTGTGCTGCGGGCCTCAGACCTGGACGCAGCACTGCAGGTGGGGCCTCACCAGGGCAGAGCAGAGGGGGACAATCACCTCCCTCCACCTGCTGGCCACTGCTCTGTGGATGCAGCCCAGGATGCAGTTGGCCTTCTTGGCTGCAAGCGCACACTGCTGGCTCATGTCAAGTTTCTTGTCCACCAGAAACCCCCAAGTCCTTCTCTGCAGGGCTGCTCCCATTGAGTTCTTCTCCCAGTCTGTGCCCATGTCTGGAATTGCCCCAACACATGTGCAGCACCTTGCACTTAGACTTGTTGAACCTCATTAGGTTCGTGTGGACCCAAATCTCAAGCTTGCCCAGGTCCCAGGATTGCATCCCTTTCTTCTGTTGTATCAGCTGCACCACTCAGCTTGGTGTCAGCTGCAAACTTGTTGAGGGGGCACTCGATCCCACTGTCTCTGTCATTGATAAAGACATGAAACAGCACCGGTCCCAAGACAGACCCCAAGGGACACCACTTGTCACCAACCTCCACCTGGACCATTGACCACCACCCTCTGGGTGTAGCCTTCAGGCCAATTCCTTATCCACTGAATGATCCATGCAGCAAGTCCACATCTATCCACTCTGGAGATCAGGATGTCATGTGGGACTGTGTCAAAGGCCTTACAGAAGCCCAGGTAGATGACATCAGTCGGTCTTCCCTTGTCAACTGATGCAGTCACTCCATCATATAAGGCCACCAGATTGGCATGATTTACTCTTGGTGAAGCCGTGCTGGCTGTCCTGGATCACCTCCTTGTCCTGCATGTGCCTTGATATTGCTTCCAGAAGGATCTTTTCCATGATCTACCCAGGCACAGAGGTGAGGCTTATCAGTCTGTAGTGTCCTGGGTTCTCCTTTCTACCTTTTTTAAAAATGGGAGTGATGTTTCCCTTTTTCCAGTCACCAGGAGCTTCACCTGCCTGCCAGGACTTTTCATATATGATGGGGAGAGGCCTGGCAACTCCATCAGCCAGTTCCTTCAGGACCCTGGGATGCATGGCATCAGGCCTCATAGACTTGGACTTGTTTAGTTTCATCAGGTGGTCTCAAACCTACTCTTTGCATACAGTAGGTGGGACCGAACCCTCATCTATGGGTTCAGGGAAACGAGGGACATGGGAAGCCCAACTGTCAGCGAAGACTGAAGCAAAGAAGTTGTTGAGTACCTAAGCGTTCTCCACATCTGTTGTTAGAATTTCACCTGTGTTGTCCATCAGAGGGGTACACTCTCATTGGCCTTTCTTTTTTGACCAACATACCTATAGAATCCCTTCTTGCTATTCTTTGCATCTTTTGCTAAGCTCAGTTCCATCTGTGCTTTGTCTTTCCTGATCCCATCCCTGCACATCTGGACTTTTCCCAGGCCACATGTCCCTGCTTTCACTGCCTGTGCATTACTTTCTTGTGGCTCAGTTTGACCAACAGGTCTTTGCTCAGCCACCCCGGTCGTCTGCCCTCCCTGCCTGCTTTCTTACACACGGGGATGGAGAGTTCTTGTGCTATAAGGAAAACATCCTTAAAGAGCTGCCAGCTCTGTTCAGCGCCTTTGTCCCTGAGAACAGTGTTCCAGAGGATCTCATCTGCTAGGTCTTTAAATAGCTTCAAGTTCACTCTTCAGAAGTTCAGGGTCTTGACTTTGCTCTTCGACATACCCATATTCCTTGAGATCACAAACTCAACCAGGGCGGGGTCACTTCAGCCCAGACTGCCTCCGATCTTGACCTCTTTAATGAACTCATGTGCACTGGTGAGCACCAGGTCCAGTAACACTTCTTGTCTGGTTGGTTTGTCTAGTACCTGGACCAGGAAGCTATCCTCAACGCACTCCAGGAATCTCCCGGATTGCTTACAGCCTGCTGGTTAGCTTTTCCCACAGACGTGTGTAGTTGAAGTCCCCCATCAGGATGAGAGTGCGCGAGAATGATGTTTATTGTACTTGAAGCAAGAATGTCTCATCCACAGGCTCCCCTTGGTCAGGTGGCCTGTAGTAGACCCCAACCAAAAGGTGACTTGTATTGGTGTGGTCCTTAACTTTCACCCACAAGCTCTCAACCTGTTCATAGCTGTTTCTCAGAAACATCTCTTCACAATCAAACCTTTCCCTAATATAGGGGGCAACATCTACCTCCCCTCCTTCCCTGTCTGTCCCTTCTGAAGAGCTTATTAAGCGCTGGCAGAATCTTCCTTAAGGGACTGGAAATAAACGATTTCAAACAGAAATAGCATAATATGATTAGAACATGTTATAAACTATATTGCTTCTAAGTAATCCTAAAGATTCAGAAACAACAAAAAGCATCTGCCTATCTTCTCAGAGAATCTATTAAAAAATAAACAACTATGCTTAATTTATCATAAAATTAATTTTACTGCTTTACTTTTTCCTGCACAATTCCATTCATAGCATGTTTCTTCACTATAAGAGAATCTGGTTTTCATAAAAAATACTATAATCTAAAATGTTTATGCCCTTTCCTCAGTATTTTCAGCTGGATGAAGTACTCTTCAGTTCTTACAGTATAGAAACAGTATAGAATATTCTTCTGCTTTTACATATACAGATTGAGAAAAATGTAGTTTGCAATTATTTTGTGCTTTTTTGAATGAAAAATAATACATAAAAGTTCTCTAGAGTTATAATGGGCATTAAAAATTCAGTAGCACTAATAAATTAAAAAAATATAAAAAACAGAATTCTTCTATCACTTCCTGATTTAATCAAATACTCATGTTCTACTTAAGCACAAGATGAAGTTGCACAATCACTCCAGATAGATACATTAAAGTGATTACATTACTGACCACTATAAAGAAGAGTAATACTGTACCATCAGTTCACCATTAATTGTTTCCCATTCTTCAGCTGTAAAATCAGAAGCTGTGGCTGCAGGCCTGTCTTTCCTGAGAGCTCTGCTCCCCGGGTCTAAATGCTCAATACGCTTTTCACAAAACAGTGTCAGGTCAGGATAACATCCCTCTTCACCAGACCTTTAAAATGAAAGATATTAAAGTTACAAAAGGACAACTTTACAGAACGGGAATAAAATTAGTAATGAAATTAAGAAAATATGTATACCTTAACACCCTGAGAATCTTTTCTAGGTGTTTAACATCTGTGCATTTTTCAATAAAGTTGTAGTCCAGATGACCAATAGGTATTTGGTAAGTTTTTGTGGTTCCTTGGTCCAGCAAATGTGGTACTGATTCATCACCCATAACTAAATGTTAAAAGAAGAAAAAAAAATCTATGGACATTGTTATCTTTTAAAGCAACGGTAATTTAAGGAATAGCCCAGCTATGACTTTGTTATGCAAGCAAAACTATTGCCACAAAAGAAAAAAACTTCCAATTTGAAGACCTGACCACACAAACAACTGTTGACAGAGGTCTACAGACAAACGTATGGTTATATGCAAGATATAATTTGGAAAAAGAATATGCACAACTTTACTGGTTCTGCATGGCAGAACATCACAGAAAGTCTTAAAGAAAAGTTACCATATGTACACCTACCTCATTAACTGCTTTTCGTTAAATGTTGTATGGCATTACTTATTTTAAACAAGGGCGGTCAGTATAAAGAACATGATGGTGCAGGGACTTTTTTTTTATATTCCAGAAGGAAGATGATTCACTGCATCTTAGGGAGCGATAGCCCTTGTCTTCTCTGTAGCCAAAACTAATCTGATTGTTTGCCTTTCCCCACTAACTGCATTTTCTGGGTCTCTGATTATATTACTGTACTAATACAGATCTTTTCCAGTATGCCTGTAACAGATGAAGCGAGGTGTTCAAAGCAGACATTTCCTGTCTCTCTGTACCTTTGAACTGCTTTGCTGTATATTTTTTTTTCTACTTCAGTTCCAGGCTCTGCTCCACACAGCACATTGCATTATGCTTAAAATGCTGTTATTTTAACAGGTATTCTAAGGGCAGCCAGCCAGGCAGCACGTGATGATAACCATGTGCAGATGCGAATCTAATAAAAATAATTTTGTTCTAAAGTTGTGCATAATTACACATATGAATTTGTAATAGTATGAAATGTTTGTAATACAGCATAATATAAATAATAAGCGGTCATAGTTAGGTACTGCATAGAGACAGGATTTTGCCCCTAGAATCTACAGTTTTGGTATACAAAAAATAAAAATACGCATGGAGAGACAGAAGAATACGCGAAATAATTAGACAGTAATAATATCCAACCCAGGCAGCAGTCACAAAAACGCAAGCGTTTACACAGCTGCAGTATTTCCACAAGTCTCCGGAACGGGGAACAAACCGGCCCTGACCCCCAGGCTCGCTCACCCAGCTCTCGGGCAGCGCGGGAAGGAGGACGGGGGCTGAACGGGGGCTCTCCGCCCCTGCAGACGCAGCCTTGGGCCCGGGGGCAGCGACCCCGGCATGGCGGCCGGCCCCGGCAACCGTTGCTATACACAACATGGCGGCCGGCCTTGGCAACGGTTGCTATGTACAAGATGGCGACGGCCCCTAGCAACCGTTGCTATGTACAAGATGGCGGCGGGCGGCGCGCAGGGCAGGGGAAGGTCGGAGCGGGCTCTGCGCCGGCCTTCGCGGCCGCCCCACACGCGAGACTCCCGCAGGGCCCCGCTGGGTCTCGGCGGAGCCCCCGGCACCGGCCGAGGGCCCCCGGCACCCACCTGCCCCGTGCGGAGCTGCCTCCAGGACGGCCGCTGCCCGGCCGCGTGTACCCCGCGCAGGCGCAGCGCAGGCTTCCCGCCAGCCCTGAGGTGGCAGGGGCGGAGAACCGCAGAGAAATCCCCCTGTGGCTATTGTAAACACACGCCCCACGTTATGTTGTATTAAATACAACGGCCCTTGTCATAAATTAAAGAGCTCTTCGTTTTTAGAAGTGATTTGAGAGTTTATTCACCTCGGAAATACAGCAGTTAGGGGATTTGGCCTTCGTAAAACATCACCAGTTTGCTTTCCATGCACAATTTTTAGGTGGCCTAAATGTGCATTTCAATTTAGCCCCTTGCCAGTTTCTCCATGCCTGTGGTACCTACAGCACCATTGCCTTCCTAGCCTTGTCCCAGACCCAGCTGCATTTGCAGGTACAATCCGGTAGGATAGCCAAGGAAACAAACAGCTCTAAAACTTTTTTTTTTTTTTTTTTTTTTTTTTCCTAAAAAAAGAACCATTTCCTAGAACAACCCACTACAGTTCATTTATGAACCAGTATATGGCCATATATTCCGTAACAAAGGTATGTTACTATATGGATAGAAAGTTAAATGTGTCATTATTAAAAGCATCACTGGCACTGTATCAAAACAGTGATCTACCCTACCGTTTAAGTAGGGTAAATTAGTATCAGACACAATCCAGCAGCATTTTATAATAAATTTCAGTAAGAAGGGTATTTTAGTATTACTTAACACATTCTGAACAGTCTTTGGGACCCTCATCCAGGACATCTTTAAACTACAGTCCTCCTCCTTTTCTTGACTACGACCAAGCCACGTTGGTTGGGAATTTGTTTACACATGCTTTGTAATTTTTCTCCCAAATTGGATGCTCACAAGTCCTTTGATACTTTCTCTTTTGAATCTTGCTTTTTCAAATCTGTGTTTCAGATCTAACTTTGTGTATCTTTCAATTTATTTCCATTGGGATTTATTCAAAACAAGATCTTATGCAGTTCATAGGAGTCCAAAGAGCATTTAATAAAAGTTAAGATGCAAATAAGGTTTAGATGAGAGTCATGAAAACAAGATTAACTCAAAACCAAATACAATACCAAGGAATTTAACAGACTTCTACGTGCTCTGACTAAAATTTAAGTCACAGCTTTAGAAACCTGTAGTAGTACAGACAAAAAATACTAAGTGAAATTTAATATTTTAATATCTTAAAACAAAAATATGCATTTGTACACTAATAGATTTACAGAACAAAGTCAGAAATACTGAAATGCAGCATAACAATCAATCTATCTTCAGCTCACATCACCGGGCATCAAAAACCACCACTGGAATGGTGCAGTTAAAGAAAAACACGTTATGGTTGGGAAGGAAAAAAAAGAAAGATCAGGGAGAGAAAAGGAAGTAGTGAAGGAAGACTAGGCAAATCTAAAATCACAAGTAACCGTACAATTTAGGATTCATTTTTAAATAACCCTACAACACTTTCCTTTTTTAAAAGGCTGCATGGTATCAACTACACGCTGTATGCCACCCACAAGACTATTGTGGATTATTATAGTTTTCACAGAAAATGGAAAATGAGACAATGTACCAGGAAACAAGGTCCCCAATTACACAGCACAGATGTCTCTATAGTTTGCCCTACAGTACTGATTTTTGGCTTTGAAGGATTCTTGCACAGTTACTCAAGTTTCCAATTTTGTTTACCTTATATGCCTTACCCCAACTCACACCTCCCCAAATGCATTCGTGTGCCTTTGTAAAAGGATACATCTTTTTGTCCGTTTCTTGTACATTATTCTGTACCCGCATTCTCGGCATCTGATGGGATCTCTTGCCTTTATTTCATTTTCTGTATGGCATTCTGATGGGACGGAGGAAGATAATGGGAGTGAGTAAGTAAAAACAGCATTGTTAATGCATAGACAACTTTCAGAAGTCTTAATTCTTGCTTGTGGCAAAAAAGCATAATACAGAAAATAACTTGTAGTGAATTTGTATAAGGAACTGGATGATATTAAGATTCTGTGAAAAAAAAAAAAAAAAAAAAGACAAACTTCACTTTTTAATATCAAAGAGGACCTTGCTAGAAATCACCAAATCATTAGTGGTATTGAGAATGGTAGGTATTCTGTACGGCAGACTGTCTGCTAACGAAAACCTCAGCTCTGCCCCCTCCCCCCCAGCCTCCCGAGTTTATTTTCTTAAGTCTCCAAAACACTTTGACTTAA
Organism: Nettapus auritus; assembly: GCA_011076525.1. NCBI lineage: Eukaryota > Metazoa > Chordata > Aves > Anseriformes > Anatidae > Nettapus > Nettapus auritus. The sequence continues at coordinate 136,431,810 of CM021766.1, read as the reverse complement.
GCATTCAAAATCCCCAATGTTTACATTATTAACAGGACTTCCACACAACAACAAAAGCTCTAATGAATTACTTCCATATCGTTACCTGTATGCATTATTATTATGCTACCATATATGTAGTAGCATCAGCAAGTAAAATTTAAAAGATCATCAGGATTCACAATGCTATTTTCATTTCTTTAGTACTATGATTACGTTTTCTTCATTATAAGAACACCAGATCTCCAGTAACAAGGAAGAGAATTCACTAATGCCTTTTCTTTACCTCCACAAATGTAAATCATTGGCTGCTGCTTTGGAGGCTGAACATCCTTCTGTGAGTCCATGTTCTACATAAATAGAAAACAAAATATACACAGGTTTTTTTTTTTAAGGCATAAAAAATATTGAAACATCTCCATCAAAAGTCAGCAGAAGATGAAAAACTTGCTCAAAAGTAAATACAAATTCCATCTGTATTTGACACACACCAACACAGGATGACTCACATTGGAAGAGACTTCAGAAACTTACCTAGTTCAACTGCCTTCTCAAAAACAGTGTAAACAGCTTCACCAATTAGGTATTGAAAAAAACCTCCAAAAATGTAGTCTGTACATCATTTTGTATTAAAGATAATTTAAAATACAAAAGGTAAATAAACATTATTTTCTTTCCTCCCTTCAGCCTTGATGGAAACAGAAAAATAAAACAATTCATGTATCACTCATGTAACAACCGTGCTATCATAAACAACATCATCCTTGTTGCCTTTTTTCTTCTCTCCAACAACACTAGCTAACCTAATCTACGTTTTTACTGATCTAATGGATTAGAAATCCTGGGAACAGACTGTAGATAGGAAAGTAATAGGCATTTAAATAAATAAAGAGGGGCCACAGAGAAGAAATTCCACTGTCAAAACCCCAAGACAGGTCTCTATACCTAACTGATCTTGAGTTAGATAACCTAGTGGTACGCTTCAAGTACCTCTTAGTGCTCTATTGTCATGGTTTAAGTTGTTCAGGCTTATTTGGAGGCAAGTATTCCTTCACATTATCAGACAACGGTTACATCTATTCCACAAACATTTAATGGAGTTTTAAGTAATCCCACATAAATATGTTTGTAAGCATCAAGGCTGTTACAACACAGATAGCAAACGCTTTTTCTCCCACCCAGTCTAAGAAGATGAATATCTCTTTTTAAGTTTTTGAGGTTGTTGTTTCTGAGCCCACTGACATAGAGGATAGAAATTCCTAGCTATTACGTTATTAAATGACCTTCACAATGGTTCCACATGAGCATGAGTCCTGGACACTTTCACTTAATTCCCAGTATATTTCCCTGAACTTCACAGTTTCCTCCAGCATTTGGGGCTTAAGGACAGAAACACAGGCTTGACATAAACTGTTCACCTTTGCTTACAAGAGTCTGATCAGCAGGTGCCAATTAACACTATGCCATTCCCCTCATTACAATAACACTACGCCATTCCATTCTAGATAACGCAATTCATTAAACTCTACAGCTTTTAAGTACTGTTTTGCTCTACTGTTATCACAGTGGCACCTTAAAACACATGCATTATAGTCTTGTATCATGAACTATATATAGTAAGGTATTGGCAGTCATCTCCGGAAACTTGAGAAGAGCAGAATCTTCAATGTGAGCCAGACTAAGGAGGCCCAACTACCACAGTTACATCTGAAGGCTGAAACACCAGTTTGAGGTTAGTCGAGTGCTGACCACGCAGCATAACACAGCCGCAGGAGACAGCACTGAACTAGAGCTCTGTATTTTGCAGGGAGGCATCATCGTTTCGCCAGCGTTTACACACCCAGCAGCTAAAGCAGAAGCTGGCACAGCCAGAAGGCACAGACACACCCGTGTGCTACAAGCACTGAGGGCCACACCACAACTCACCACGAGGACGCGGAGCTCCAACCACGGCCGCCGAGCCCCCCAGGCGTACCTGCGGGAGAAACAAACGCGTTCCTCAATATCTCGTTGGAGTCCGGCTGCCCTCCTCGCAGCCCCCTAGAGCCCCGCAGGGATTTTAACGAAGCCTCCCCGCTCACCCCGGCCACGAAGGGATCCGCGGCGCTGCCCGGCCTCTCGGCGCCGGCTGATGACGAGAGCGCCGCCGCCCCTCCGAGCGGGCGGCCCGGGAGCGCCGCCGTGTGGCGGGAGCGAGCGCGGCGCCTGCCGAGGAAACCTGAGGGGGCTCCGCGCCCGTCCCGAGGCCTCCGTGCTTCGGGTCCAGCTCTGCGGGTTTTAGTTGGCTGTACCTAAGCCCTGTCTGCAGGCTCAGACAAAAAGCCTGCTGCAGCTCGCATCGTGCCACTGCAGAATTTTAAGCCGCTGGGGAGTCTCACCTCACGGTCCTTGTTGTTTTCACGTTATTTAAGGTCCTTGGATGAAGCTAAGCTAACCTTGCAGGCTGTGTGTATTCCCGCTTTAAACAAAATTCACAGGCTATGATACTATATATTTTAATTGCAAGATCGTATTATGGAAGAGGCTCAAATCTCCTGAGCCGAAATATTCCAGCATACTGAACCGAAATAGCACAGCCAAAATGTGAAATGACACCAGGTGCTTTCTTAATCCCTGGTGGTGTAAATGACAAATATTCAGTAGGCATTTTGTAGACTTAGTTCTCTTTACTCAGTTTCACAAGAATCCCACCTCTGGAAATCGTTTAACAAATATTGTTTTGTAAGTATTCCGATTTAATGACTTCATCATTAGTCAAGAGACTCCCTTGTTTAAGGAAATGTTAAGGAAATAAAAGACTTTTTCTGAATACTGAAAAAAGTAAAGACTCTTTCTGAATACTGAATAAAAATTGTTTTCTGAGGAACAAAATGGGTTGATACCATACGGGTTTATCAGTTATAACTTACTGATATTCTCATAGTAGCAAATCACCTTCATATGCTACCCTAATTTTATCTAAAATTAACTTGAGGAACAATAAATATTTGCGGTTTTTCTAATTTTGTATTCATGCTAGACGTAATAAAAATACACTCAAGATTTTAGACAGCTCGCCTGTTTTTCCATGCTGCCGTGTATAAATAAAGCTAAACAAAACTTCTGAGTGCTAGAATAAAACACATGCAAGAGAAACGGCAGGTGAAGGGCAGCGCTGTTCGTCCTGATTCGCGCTCCCCCAAATTTACTGCCTGGGTTTTCGTAAGCGTGAGCTGGTGCCAAGAGATTTAAGCAGAGGAGAAAATACAGCCTGAACCATTCCTTCACTTGATAATGCATATCAAGTAATTAACATCCCAGAAGTAAACAAATAAAAAATCAACCGGTAATGTTTCTCCAGGCTCATTTTTTTAAGACGGATTTGTCGATCCGATACTGTAAAACCGGTTTACTAATTACAGCGCCATGAAAAAGACAACTACAGCTAATTATGTGAAAACAAGGTCTCAAAGAAATCACGCAATTGCTTGATTTTTGCCATCGTTTAGCTGTTCTCTCGGAAAAAAAAGTAGGTTTTACCGGGTGCCTCGGTTCCTTGCTCCGTTTCTGTCCAAGCCCTCCTCCACGAGCAGCGCTGTCGCGATAGAGCCCCGCTTTGAAGGGCTGATAAACGCCAGCCCGAGGGTGCTCCGAGGGCTGGGAGAATATGGGACATGTCTGCTGTCCCCATAGAGGAAAAAACTCCGAACAAACACCCAGAGGAAGGGTTTGTGGCTGCGGGCTGAGGTGCGCAGGGTGCTGGGGGTCGGCGAGGCGCTCGTAGCCTGCCTGTCAGTGCGCTGAGGGCTCTCTCGCATTATTTCGTTTTAAAATTAACGTTCTCGGCCTTTTTCTGACACATTTTGTTAATTGGTGCTGTTTAGTGTGAAGTTTCTGTATGTCGCATTAAGGAGCGTAACTATAATTTGTTAAATTCCCTGGGTGTTTTTTCACCCGGGTACCACAAGTTCCTGAGGGCTTGAGAGAGACAGACCTCGCACCTTCTGTGTGCCGCTTCACGGAACTAGCAAGCTGCCCTTTTCACATAAAAAGCATTTATTTTTTCTATAAATAAACATAACTATTTGAGGAAGAAATTCTGCTGATACACGTGAAACAGATACTACTACACAAAGCCCTTTGGGGAAATCAATTTCTCTTCAGTCAGTTTCTATTAATTTCTCCTTTTAAAACGGAAGTCTCTTGGCATATTTCCCCCTTTCTCTTTTTATCCGTAAGGGTTACCTTGTAGTCACGTAGCACAGTACTCTTTACATGCAAATATCCCCATTTCCCCCGCTTTGGGTGGGCAGCTTTTAAATTCGCCTTTCCTCGGCCCCCCTTTGGCTGCGAGGCTTCGCCGCCGCCTCAGCGCCAACGGGCTCCGAGCGGCGGGGCAGAGCTCGCCCAGCTCGAAAGCTGGAAATACGGCCGAATTTCGGCGTTAATTTAGAAAGCCTCTAGTTTGCTGCTTTGGATGTAGGCATTACTCTTAGTCACGCACAACGGTTTACAATCTCTTTCTCGTCTGATGTCGTTTCTGGTGGAGGAAATAAAACGTAAACGGGGGGAAGAAACAGAAAAATTAGAGGTAACCTGTGGTAAATCTCGTCTCGACGAAGTGAGGGAGAATGATACCCAGGAGGAGGAGGACACAAGGACAATTTATTCGGCCTTCGTGTGGCAAGCAGCGGCTTTCCCCGCTCCTTTTCCTCGCTGCTGCGAGGCCTGCGGCTCCCCACAGGTGTGTGGGTGTGTGCGGCCGCACCGAGCTCAGCAAACACAGTACCCGATTACTTACATTTTTTAAGGTACATTTTGAGTAAAAACACGGCAAAACCTAGGCATCATCACTGGCATCCCCCACCCGACTGACAGATAATTTAAGCGAGGCAAACGCTCCGTGATTATGTCGTTTCCGAACCGTCGGGTACAAACGCGCTAATTAACGTGAATTAATTGGCACCCTTATAACTCAGGCTTAAAGGTGCGGGTGCAGATAACGTTCTGCATCTGTGAGAGCCTGGCCGTGATCGACCTGTGAAGGGCATACCTCGCCCCCCGCTCCCAGCGGCTCCTGAGGAGAAGCAGAAGGGCTCTGGCAGAGGCGGGAAAGCCTTGCCCCCAGATCTCCTGAGGAGAGGCAGAAAGGGACGGGGGAGCTGAGGGAGAGAGGGACAACATCGGGGAGATCTTATGGTGGGCTGGGTGCGGCGGGAGCCGCAGGTGTAAACGTGAGGGGAAAGGCGAACCCCGCAGCGGAGCGGGCTCTCCTCAGGCCCCCGCTCCGCCGGGGGAGGCGGCGCGGAGCGGTTGGTAAAGGCGGGCGGTTCAAACCCAAGCGAGGGAAAGCGGCGGCTGCACGCGAGGAGCCGCTTGGCTTCCCTCCACCCACAGCGGCTCCTCACTAAGGGCAACGGGCTCCGGAGCCGGGCGGCCAGCCGCCGAGGCGGCAGGATCCCCGCCTTCTCCAGCCAGCCGGCCGGGGGCGAGGTGGGGCGTCGCCTTCGCCTCCCCTCAGCGAGCCCCGCCGGCCTCCTCGGGGGCAGGGGGCCGCTGCCTGTGCCCGGCGGTTTGCCCCGTGAGGAGGTGAAGCTGTTGCTTTGCTCGTGTCCGGCATTCCAGGTGACCGAGAGACCCCCGAGCGTGCTCCATAAGTAGCCGTTAGTTGTCTTCATCGCTGGGTAATTAGGCGTTACAGTGAAAGCATTTATGTAAACTCAGCTGTCACCAAGCTACTGGGTAACGTTTCTCTGGTAACTCTCTCTTCTACCCACACCCTTCCCCACTTTAGGTTGTCGGTAGGGGTAAATTGTACTTTGAATACGGTACCTTTGCTTTGGAAGATCTCAAATTGCTTCGCTAATTAGGGTAAGTTACCCCCGTCTCGCACCCAGGACTGAGCTATGCCATCTCCGTATTGACGGCTTCTCTGGATTTACATCTGGGAGCTCGAAGAGCAACCCTCAGATAAAAATCACTTTACTTGCAGATATGATCTTTATTTAAAGAGCTGAGAAAGCAGTCTTGTACCACCAACACTTCTGATTTTCATCTATTTTGTTAACGTGATGATCAGTGACAAATAAGGACAGAAAGCATCTTGTTAGAAACAAAAGTGTTCAGCGTCTATTACTAAGGAATGTAAGTTAGCATCTAGAACAGGTGTAATTCCCTCCTGGAACTCACGTCTATGTTATGGGTATTACACTGTCTTCTAGGAACAAACG
>CM021766.1:136396742-136419505 GCA_011076525.1 Nettapus auritus | reverse complement strand
TTTTTTTTTTTTTTTTTTTTTTTTTTTTTTTCTTCTTCTTCTAATTATCAACCATAACAGGAATATCTCTTGAAAGCTGAAGATGCTGCCACAAGACTTAATGTTCTCAACAGATCCGCTCTAAGGCCTGTTCAGGCTCAAGCCAGAACTCCTGTACAAACACCACCTTCTCACATTGAACTTACTCCCAGGAGATGCAATTCTGTTCCCCAATTAACTAGTAGACAGGAAGAATACATAAAAGTAGGTCTCTAACAAACTATTAATTTGGGGGCTTTGGAAAACTCTAAATTACGAGAACTAAGTATCTCTTGTCTCCCTCCTCTTGCTATAGGCTGCTAAAACTCTGTTCACCGACGAAGCTCTGAAACCTTGTCCAAGATGTCAATATCCTGCCAAGTATCAATTGGTAAAGAAACGGGGGCTATGTAGCAGAGAGGCCTGTGCATTTGAGTTCTGTATTTTATGTCTGCATTCATTCCATGGGTCAAAAGAATGTAATAGTTTATCTGCAAAACGGAAGAACAAAGAAGATGCTCCTCCAGGAAGTGCCCAAAGCAAAAGAAATTTAAAAAGACTTTAAATTTGTAAAACATGCAAGTCCTTACACTCGATTCCTTTCTACCTTCTCCTAAATTCCCAGTCTTGTTCATATTCTGAAGTATGCACAATTTGAAAGTCTGATTTGATGTGTTTTTGCTGGCTTATCAAGATAACTTCTCATGTATGTATCTTAATCAGTTTGGTATCTTTTATGGTTATGAAAAAAAGTGAATATTTTAAAATATTTTATGTCTTGTTTTACCTGTCATGTAGTAGTTAGGTACTTACTAACATCTTAATTGTTCAATAAAGTATCTTAAATGTAGTCTTCAGTATCTAGCTTACAGCATCTCATAGGTGTTTAAAAATGTGATTCTTGTCTTTATGACAAATTAAAGAAAAATACTTTTTAAAATCTGGGGATTTACTTATTGTTCACTTTAAACAGATTTTATAAATATTTACTGTAAATTAAGTTGGACCTTAAGTACACATGCAAGAGATACTTCTACCTGTATAAATGGTGATACCTCACAAGCAAATTATTCATTGTCTGGATTTTATATCTGAATAATTAGAATAATAATTCTGTGGTTCTTAGCCTCCATAGTGCAAGTCAGCAGAAGAGGAATCCAAATCAAGGTGATGCTCTGTTCTGTTATACTGCTTTTCATGGCGTTTTTTCCCTCTCTTGAAAATTTCAGGTGACATAATATGTATCTAAGTAAGCTGTTGCATTACTCTTTTGATGTGAACTTGTGCTCTATATTTAGACTTCAATTCAGCTCCCACATACAGGATCACTTTCATACATTTACTTGAGTTAAAGGACAGAAATATTCCTTTCTCCACCTGTAGACTTAATAAAAGGAAACTTACTGATTTGGCACTTGAACAAAATATACTGACCATTTGCAGAACAATAGATAAAGTGAATTTTATGTTTAAGTCCTAGTAATTTTAAACCACTTGAAATACAACACAGTACTCACTGCATGAAGCTATAATGTCCATTTACATCTCCAATTGTCATTTTTCTACTTGCCGTTTTCAAGGAGGTTTTTTGTCACAACTGTCTTGCGAAGTATTTATAGTTAGGTCTTCTCTGCTCTCCCCCCCCTCCTTTTTTTGGTCTTATGTGTCTTGTTTGTGACTTTGTAATTTTACTGTGTGTATTTGTAGGTAAGCCTTAGCTCTGGGCTGTATTTAAAAAGCATCTTGATACAATGGGCTTTCTACTAAGTCATAATCTGTATGTTTGCTTGTCTTCATATTTATTTATTCACGTATCTGTTACTTTTATGCTCTAAAAATTATTAATTGGAACTTCAGGTGTTTTTTTCCCCTTCCACACCAACTGTGGATATTTAAGAGAAATGAACTGAGATAATTCAGTTCAAGATGTTTGAGAAACCTGATTTCCTATTTCTCATTTCTAACTGTTGTAACTCAGTTAGTCCTTGTAGCATATTGGATTTCTGGGATAGTGCTGGTAGTTCCACGCAGCATTTGGAAGGAGGAGGAAACCTATGGTAAGTAAAATGCCACAGTTTTAGTACTAACCTTAATAACCAAGCATAACAGCCTTAAAGAAGTGATCAACTCAAGCATCTGGTAGAAAATTGTGTTTATTGTGTTAATTTAATTATCAACAACTTAATTCCATGCTCATTTGCATTCTCTTAAGCCTTTGTGTTTTTCTTGTCTAGGGTTAGATTGGTGGCTCTTGAACTGGAAGACTGAAAGAGGAGTTTACATAAGCTCTGTTCTGAGGGGGATAACTCAGGGGAAGGATTCTGGGGCAAGCGTACATAGTTTTGACTTAGGAAGAATTTAAAATCATTACAAAAAGGTGATGGCAAATGGGGAAAATAGCTAAGTTATTTGATTTAATGCTTGCTTTTTCTTTGTTTTGAACTTTTGCGTTCAAGGTCTACTTGAAAGTTAATTTGAAAGTTAATTGGATTAGTTCTTTTTTAATTTTTAGATATGAAATAAACATTTCTAAAATAGTTAGTCACTAGTTTCAGTGAAAGGTTAATTAACAGGATGAAGAGGAACTTCCTGTGTAGAAAGTTGTATTATGCAAGATTCTGATTACATGTAGTTTGTAGTTTTGTAATAACTTCATTTCGCTTAGCACTTGTTGATAGCTGTCATCAAACTATCAAATAAAACAGGGGATGGTAGCAGCTGCAATGCAGAATAAGTACAGCATATCAAACCATGCCAGAGTGCTACACCCATTGCTGCATTTTGCCTTTGCTAAATATCAGTTTACCCTGTCTCTAACAAAGAAAACAAATGGAGCCTTACATGCATCCTTGAAATTAGTGGGAGAGTTATCACAGATGCTGAGATGATTTAGCTCACCATTCTGACATGCAGTATTGTAGCCTAATCTGGAAATACATGAGGAGAGCAAGTCTCGTGTTAATTACTTTAGCAACATTTCTCAAAGTATTTCTGAAATAGGTGCACCTGTTTCAAGCAACCACCTTTGGATGGAAAGCCGTATGTGAGCTTAGTTTAAGAACCAGTTATTAAGTATGCTTTTGCTTAGGGGAAAAATTCTGTTAAGAGATGTGAATTTATACAAAAAGTTTGCTTTTGCTAAATCTGAAGTATTTGGTAAGAACAGGGCTAGCAAATTGGTTCTGGTACGTCTATTATTCCAATTCATAAAATAAAATAGTCAGTGAGTGTTGGGGTATCCAGGGTATTCATGGCCACCATCTTTTTTTCCCTACTGGACTGAATTAATTTTCAGAGTCCTGGACCTGGTACTTGTTCAGTACTGCTGCAGCTTTAATGGCTAAAGTTTGTCAGGTACTAGCACCACTTCCTAGCATAGAGAAAAAGGATGCAGAATTCTTCCTTGAGTAGAAGCAGTAGGAAGAGTATGCTTGAGAATTTCCTAAAGTATTCTGCCTTTGATTATTCTCCAGGTGCAGAATTTTTGTTATAGCAGTAAGATTGTGGGAAAGGGAGGAGTGAATTGTCTTTCACTCTGAAAGACATGGATAATGAGGTTAAAATTAACACCTAATAAAATATAGATATAATATTGGTTTATGTATTTGCTGCTGATTTTTTTTTGTCATTCATATTTCCCTTCAGACAGGCATGTCCGCTAGTGGGAGGAGCAATACTGCCTACAAAAAGATGTCCAATGAATGCTTTTAGATTTCTGAAGGTGATGGCTTGAGCCAAAACTGTGGGTTTGAATTCTAAACAAGATTTCTTAGAAATTGCCTTAGTCTGCTGACAGACCTTGCCTTAAAAGTCATACTTCATAAATCTTTTTTTTAAAGTAGCAGCTATAAACTTCAAGTGGTCTCTGAGAGGGAAATGGAAATGGCTTAAGTCTCTAATCATTCTTTCTTTGGTGACAAGGAACTTGGGGAAAAATGTTATAAATTTTTCTAATTGTTTGTAGCATAGAGAACTTTAGTATGTTTTACCACTAACTCTAGCTAAAAATGTAAGAAAAGTTAAGAAGGTAATAAATTGTTCACTAAATTAAGGAGGTCACCAACATCTGTCAGATTCTTCCTTTCTATATTTTGGATATTCATTAGTACCCTTTGGCATTTTAGAATACTTAAGTTAACTTTAATACAAGAACTAATTCCCTTTCTTTGTTTTCATAGGCACATGAAGAAATGCAGGAATGACAGATTAGAAAGGGACTCCTGGTTCCTGGAGTCTAGAGCTGAGATGTTCTCATCTCATGAGACTGTCTTAAAACTGGATAGAATCCCATCTACTTACCTTTATATCGGAGGTCTGTTCCAGATTGCTCTACTCATCACTTAGTCAGTTGCCTTTTTCAACATTGCCATTAAAATAGCTGTTTGCTTCTGTTACTCACATTTTTCCCCAATGTTGAGACTGTGTAGTATAAATATCTTCTCGCCCTTTATATCATTGACAAAACAACCTGGACTTAATATAACCTTATAGATGCATCTTCTGTTCCTTGGATTGTTTTAATGACTCTTCACTGTTTCTGTTTGAATCTATTCTTTGAGTATGTGCAGCCAGTATTCCAGGTTAACAGCTCCTCACAACCTTGAATATTATGTGCTTTCCTTGATCTACCAGAAATACTTGAAAATACTAACTCATACTAAGAGTAGAATTTTTTATATGGCTTCTGCACGTTTGCAGTTTAGTCACTAGGTATAGTACTCCAACATTGTTCTCTCAAATTTTGAAAAGATAAGATCCCAATTTCTTCTGTAAATTCTTACTGAACCTTATGCATATAACCTTGTACTTTGTACTACTAAGCTTCAGGCTTTTTCTCTGCTTCAGTCTTGTCATGAATTAATGTTTTCTGTGTTTATAATACATGTTTAAGTACATATTCTTTGTAGTGAATCTTTTAAGATTTGTTTTGATGTAAAACTTATAGCAGATTGTTATTACTTATCACATGCCCCAACAAAATCTAACTACTTTTTGGGAATGTGTTTATTTTTAGTTAAGCAAAAGCAAACCTTGCTTTTACTGTCTGTGACTTCCTGAGCTCTGACTTCTTGAAATGCTCATTACAGAAAAAAAGTAACACTTCTTTTTACTCCTAATTTTCACAAGCCTCTGTACAGTGTTGGAATCTGTACAAACTTGATGGAAGCCTAAATGTTTTTAAGACCTTTTTGATCTGGGTGCTACTGGATGATCAGGAAAGATATCAACTATGCAGCTGATGATATGAATGGCTTGGAGTTCTGGATGAATCCATAAGCATCAGTGTTGAATACTGGATGCTTCATATAAAACAGTTCTTTGGAGACTGGAGTTCATATGTTAAAAGCATAAAAACATATTCTACGTTTTGTGCATTTGAAAACTATATCTGGAAACAGGTGTGTGAGGGTTGCTGAATGGTGTCTTAATTCTGTGGGCACCTTCAATTTTTGGCTAATGGGATGTGGAATCTGCGCGTTTCAGCTGCTCCCCTTCAGTCCTGAACCACGGTGAAAATCTGCTTCTGAGGTGTTTAAGGTTAAACAGTGTGTCATGACTAGAACCAGATAAAGTGGTAGAGGGATAGTAACTTCTGGCAAAAGGTGGGTAGTTTGAGAAGTATTAATAGACTAGATAAAAACAGAAGTTATGTTTATCACTTGGAACTACAGAATTAGACTGCGGTGGTCTCCTACTTCAGCAAAAACATTGATTATTACTCTAAAGTGCTTCTCATCCATAAATGGAAGACTCTAATCTGATGTTCACAGAGCAGACACTGTTCTTTAAGTCTTAAGAATGTGTAGGAAATTATTCAGGGCCTGAAGAACATGCCTCCTAGAAATGTTTCATTCAGACAGTACTCAAGTAGCTCAATGACTTGTCTATACACTGGTCACTGAGATCCAAAATTATTTTTTCCTCCATTCTGAATCCAGTATATTTTCCTCATGCATGGTCTGGTAGATTAGATGCTGCACAAATGCAGCAATATCAACATCTTTGTTTTTAAACACAGATTGGCTGTGTTGAGAGCTTCTTCCTATCTTTCAAAAAAAATCTACAAGAAGAACACTCCCACAAAGTTTTGGAGTTTCACATTCTTTCATCCTTCCTGATTCTTCTTTTCAGCCTTTCCTCACTGTGTACTCTGGAGTTCAAAAGCTATTGTTGGGATACTGTTATTCTCTAGCCTTGCTGTTGAATGTGTTTCTGTTAAGAAATGGTTCAAGACCCAACTCTAAAAGGGCAAAGAAAGAAGCTTTTTTTTTTTTTTTTAAAAAAAAAATCTTGTGAAAGGCAAGATAGGGATAGAGTTTTCTGTTCCAAACATAAATGCTTGCTGGTGCATTCATTTAAGTCTAGTTCTGGATTTCTTCTCTAGTTTAAATAATTGTCATCACCTAGAGAGAATGTCACACAACAAGGAATGGATAACAAGAAAACTAATTCCAGGAAATGCTTTGCTCAATTAACTAACTGAAATGTGAACATATCTCAAGGGCCAAGGTACTTTCCTCGCTGTAAATAGACCCAGATTTCAAATGCACACATTCTGCTGATGAAAATATTTTATCACAAGGGGGCACCAAAGGTTTTTCTTACAGAACAGAACTTTAACTTTTTTTTTTTTTTTTTTTCCTTTAACCTTTGTACACTAGCTCAACATCACAAATTCAAAATGTTTTGAATAGCTGGAAGCAAGGATGGCCGTAATTCTTGTCCGCAGGAGCTGCATACCAAAATCTTCAAATCTCCATGAGAAGAGTGGCATCCTGGGAAGCAATCGAGATGGTATTACTTCTCCAGAGCCTCCTTTCTAGGGTGGGCACACAGCCAGGTCCTATAGCAACCAGGCAAGATTGGCCTGAACAGGCTCCATTCCTCTGTCTCAGCCACAGATTTGATCATCCAGCAGTCTCTATGCCAGCCTGGTGCTGGCTGCAAAATGTAACTGCCCATCACATTTTAAAATGATAGTGGGAAAAAGTGATTTGTATGTTTTTCATATTTAATTGAGGCTCTGATGGCTTCAATGAACAAGAAAGGGAAAACATTAACTTCAAAAAAAATCAGATTTGTGATGGAGCAAGTATTCCCATACCAGTTTCTAACCAATATCAGAATCACAGCATTTCTTCTTAGTTGAAGCTGTCAGATGAAGTCTGGAGTGATAACCTGGGATTTTTTTATTCTTTAGCTAGATATTTCTGGAGTCCAGGAGAGCAATAGCCAGGAGAAGAATAAATGGGAGGAACAAGGGGGGGAAAGCTGTAACTTCATCTACATTTCTGAAGCCCTGAAATCTTAAAGAGCTCTTATCAGTTATTGATTCTTACATCACTCTTATGACCTGTGTGTTGGCACTACTCTGTTCTGGAAACTAATGTATATGAAATCTTTTTCTTTCCTCCTGGTATTTTCTTAGCTGGATCAGTCTCCCCATCCGCTTCCTTAGTGCTGGACAAGCAGCAATGGCAGTGTAACACAAAAGTCTGGATCAGAGGTCAGCAGGAGGTGCTGCCTGAAACAGCGCTGGTGCTATAATGAATTCATAGGCTGGATGCATCAGTAATATCTCCTGTAGATAACTTAGCTGTCAGCTGGGGAGTCCTGGGCTTGGACTGTTGACACCTGCTTGCTTGTAAAAGTAACACTCAAACGGCATGCATGCGGTTACTGTTTCTTGTTGGGTATATGCTACCTGCTGCCAGGCAATGACTTTATCAAAGGATATGTTTAGCATTATTGGCATATATTATTCCTATCTACTGAAGCTGCTGCTTATGTCTCTTCTGTGAGCCCTACACTTGGATAAAAAAAAAACTGTTAAGGCAAGATTGAAGGACTGATCCAACTGAAACCAAGCCTCAAGTAACACTGGAAAAAAATAATAATTCATGAAACTTGTTTATACAACTAAAAATAAGAAGTGGTGGTAAACTTGTAAAGCTTGAACTAGCGTTGCCAAAATGCATTACAAAGCATGACTCCAGTTTTATCTATGTGAGAAATAGAGAAGAGACAGTGACAGTGCAATCTCTCACACGCAGTGCCAAAATTTCTAATACATCCCCTGACAGTGAAACCTCAGTGAGAAATATCTGCAATAGGTTATTCTGATCTGTGTGTCTTATGTTTCATTTGAAAGCTATGTTGTGTTAACTGTAGTAGGGCTGCTAGTAATAAACTCTCTGCCTTGCTGTAAATTTATTCACATGCCATTTTTTTAATCTTCTATGAGGCTTAATAGCTGTGGGTCTAGTAGTTCTTTCCTGATTTTTGTCATCTTCAGAAAATGCCTATTTTTAAGACACTTCTTCAAACTGCCACAATTTTCCTGAATATTTTTTTTTTTTTCCAATCAAGTGTTAATGTTCTTTTCCAAAATTAGAAAAGATGCTGCAATATTCTCCTAAAGTTCTAGCACTTCTCTGAAGATGATAATGGGAATTTCTGAAGAGATCAGGTATTACAGATATGAAGAAGGTAGCTGACATGTACAAGGTAGAAAGAGTACAAATATGGGTCATAAATTGCTAGGTAGTTCTACCGAATTCCAATTCAATTTCAGGTATGCCTCTGTATTTCCTTTATTTTTTTTATAAGGCTTGTACTATGGAAAGGGAAATCAAACTTGAAATCAACTCTCTTAACTTGATGAGACACCTTGTCCTCGTAGAATAAGGTTGTTATAGGAATCCGCGGGCCATTGGTGACATGGACAAGGCAGAGAATATTCTCCACTGACCATCCAAATATTTACCATCTAAATATTAAGGTCGAGCTCTCTTGCACCTCTTCTTTTACTATTTAACCCTTCCTATCCTAAGCACTTTTTTTTTTCTTTTCACCTAGACTATCTTCAGGAATATCTTTTTCTCCTTTCAGAATTAAATGCTCGTTTTCCTAATAACTATTTCTTCTGGTGTCTGCGTTAACATTTTCCAACAGCCACAGGATCGTGTTAAGCCGTGCTGTAAACCTGTACTATCAGACTCCACACATGGAGGCCATGCCACTGCAACAGCTGCCTTCTGCCATTTTGCTACTATAATCATTCCAGGCATGGAAGGGCCAGCTATCTGGTGATGAATTCATGCTTTCCCCTCAGGGTCCGACTCCCATTTTGGCAGCCCTGTAGTCAATATTTGAACAGGTTTCCTAGCACCTGTTTTCTGATTATGAGATCGCTGCTTTCACAGATGCAAAAACTAAGAAGTATATGGCGATCATCCAAAAGAAAAAGAATGGCTACGTTTAAGTAAGGGTGGATTTTTTTAAGGGTAGTTAAGCATTAAGGATAACATATGATGAAGTGCCCACGTATATCTGAGATGGAAAGTTTCTGTTGAAATCAATGGAAATTCATTCTTAGCTGCCCTTGATGGGCATTAAAAAAAAAAAAAAAAGCTATTTACTAGTTTTGAATGTTGTTAATTATAGGGGTGTTCAAGATTTCAGTGTGACCACTGACAGGAATCAGACAGGTTAGAATCAAAAAGCACAGGTGGACATTTGGATTTAATGAAGCAATCCAGTTTACGGCTTTTCACTGGAGGAAGTCACAAGGAGTCTTGTTCACCCATCAGGCTGGCACAGCCTATAGGCTTGTTTCTTTGGGTGCAAAGTTGTCTCTGAAGTTTTGATATGATTTGCTAGGTGATACTTTAAAACACAGCTCCTGGTAAATGTTTGATAACCTAGGAACACTTTTTCAGAGAAATGGGGTGAAATGGACAATAAGTTAGAGTACTGATTGGAGGTTTACCTCTCCAAATGGCTCTTCAGTAATGAGCAGAAGAGGAAGATGCCAGCAGGGATGGAGAGGACCCCTTTATGTTATCCTGTAATTTATATTCCTTTGTAAAGCTGTTCCTGTGTGGGCCTTCTGCTTGATTACCGTTTTGTCAAAATGCTAATAATTTGAGACCTACTTTTTTTTTTTAAAACAACAACAACAACAACAAAAAACAACTTTCTCCTGCCTGGCATTTTACCAGTATAACCTTCTTTGTAACTTGTTCTCTGTCCTGTCCAGCCATTCATCTTTTCTACATGATCAGATGCTCCTTGGGTGGATCATAGCTTTGACTATATTTATTAAATGTTTTTTAGGTCTGTACTTCTGTTAAAAGAAATAATAATCAAAATTAAAAGAAGAGGAGAAGAGTATAGAAAGAAAAATGTACAAGAGGAGAGAAATGAGCTGAATATTTATATTCCAATTTTATCAGATGGTGAACTTTATCTGGCAATATAAAATGAGGAGTGAAAGTTTCTGTTTCTCCAACCATACACGTGCACACTGGTCAATTTAAATGCATGCCGGTAACTAAGAGAATGAGAAAGCGATAATGACTGCAAACAGATTCTCCATGAGAGTACAGTGTGTATTTCCTGATGAGCTCCCTCCAAAATGCAGTCTTTGAAGCATACTACAAAGAGACCAAAGACCTAAGAGTTTTGTACCAAAATGCACCAGATGACGGGAGAGAAAAAGGACTATTGTTTTTTTTATTGACTTGTTTCCAGACTTCATTTCTATCTAAGCTGACTTGTGGCTTCCACTTTGTATTTTAAAAAAAGATTCATTCATCATGTTTCTATTGTTGTTTGTTCTTGTAAAATTACAAGCAAGTACGGAAGTTTAAGAGAATGTTATACACCAAAGATTATATCTAAACCTACTTCAGAAAGAAAAAGAGAAGGAGGGGAAAGGGGTGAAATCCTTCCTTGAATCTTAACTTAAAGATTTAAAATCATATTAATTAGTCTCATATAAAAGGCCATGCAATTCTGCTACCTGTTAGGAAGATTTCACTTTACATTTTATGGATTATCTTGTTACATATATTACTCTTACATATATGTTAGGTATACCCATTTGAAATATTTCATAATCACAGTAGTATGTGTCCTGATACATGGCACTAAGAAATCATGTGTTTAAATGTGTCATTTGGTGTTAATCTGTCACCTCTTACTGAAGAGAAGCTACATAGAGAGCTTTGCTTATGAGTGGTTAATAATATGTCAGAATGCTGACCTCAAAAATTAAATTGTCTGTAGCTTACTTAGGTTGGGAGACTAAAACTTTATATTTTGTTCTTTGCTTCTGTTGAGTATGCTTTTCAGACATATCAAACTTTTGGCCAAAATGTGTATCTTGGCTATGATATTATTCAGATTCTTAGGTTTTTGGAAATACTGTTATTCCCTTATGTGAAAAAAAAAAGACATAACAAAACACACTAAAAAGCTAAACTGAGAGCAAACAGCACTCCACCAAGGCAATTAGAGGCATTATTCTGGTATTTAGTAATTACAGCAATGATCAGGGTATTTGGGCAGGCACCCCAGTGAGTGGCAATGCACATCTGAAGTAAAGGCTGCAAAATACCATATCTTTCCAGGAAATTAAGCAATTTTTCCCTGCCTCTGAGATATTAGATTTGCCGCTTGTTTGTTTTTTGTGGTTGTCAGTTCCTGGACCATCAGTTGTAGTCCCTGAGCACGTGCATTTCTCCTGTTTTACTTGATCATGAACTCCACCAAAGTCATGTATCGATTGCAATCATCCTTTTTTCACACCTAGAGAGTATGTCTGGAAGTACTGTATAGTTCTGTGTTCTGTGAAAGCGGGCACAATGATAAGAATTTGCTGGGAATGGGAATCTCTTTGTCCATTTTGGGTCCTTCTTGCACATAGGTGTTGGATTTGGCTTCTTAAAGGAAACTTTTATGTAACTTGTACACATGACCTATTGTACTGCTTCTGATCCCAGTGGGATTTATGCCAAGCTACTGGAATCAGTACTGTTCTGGAAATACGCGGCAGTAAAACCTCTGAGGGAGATATTATGGAAAAAACAAACAAACAAACACCTGTAGATGACTGAAGAATTTAAGCAGTTATAGGATCAGATACCCACTAAGCAGGCAGTTTTCATATCCCAGCTGTAGAATACCTAAAACCCACTGAAATCCTCATATAGGAGCCTGAATTCCTTCATACACAGCTTTGGCTAAACATGTCAGAAATTTAGTTTTCTCTTATATCCTGTATCTCCTTGAGCCCACTAACATTCTGGGAGTAGTCTCTCTTCCGCTTCTCAATGTCTTTTCTCCTTCCCCCTAGGCTGTTTACAATCTCCCTAAGTGAGGGAAAACATAGCTGCCCTTGAATTTCTGCTAAATCAGGGCCTGGAAGCAGTGGGAGTGGGGCAGGCTGTTACCCAGGCTGCAGCACAGGTCTCCCATACCAAACAGTGGAGCCGTTGGCACCTGCTAGGAACAGCCCAGGTTTCAGCTTGGCCTGAGGAACACCAAGCCCCTTTCCTTTTCTTACGTGGCTCTACCACAGATGGGATTTGCTTTGTTACTTGGGATCAAGCCTCACAGTTGACTTCAGGATACAGATTTATTTGATGCATGATGCAAACCCGTTGGTCGTTAGTCATATGGTTTGAGATTTTTTTTAAGGGCAATATCCCGACTGGATGAAGAGTTATGCTAATGTAGGAGAAAAGTTGAACACCATTTTGGACTTCCCCCTCCCCCCCCCCCCCCCAAATATCCTCAAATTCCTGTTTCCCAGGCATCTCTTTTGGGACCGTATCATCAGTGTGCCTGACATGTGAGTCCCTTGCATTGTTTGCAGTGCCATAGCAACCTGAGCTTGCCGTGAGCTGCACAGCAGAGCCAGGCTGCCTTGGTGCAGACCAGGAGTTCAGATCCAGGCCCGGCAACTCCATAGCTTGTATTTCTGACCTGCAGGGAAGGATTTCACCTTTGCAAATGAGGTTGTCAGCTTGCAGGGGTGGATGCTGGCCCTTCTGTGTGTAGCTCCAGCATGCAGTCGAAGAGGCTTACCACTGGTATGTAGTGCTTTCTAAACAGGGTAACGGACTGACTCCGTGTCAGACATGAGTCTGACCCCTGGCGTGGTTGTCTCAAGTTCAGAGACAGTGATAAAAAGGAAAATGATTTGGAACTGTTAAACTTGTTTAGCAAAATTAATTAATCTGAAGAGAGAGCTGTACTGTCTTAAGTGGTATCACAGAAGATGGAGACTTTTCCTGGGATTTGTGAGATTTGGCTATTTGAGAACACCCCAAACTCATTTGTTTTTAAATTTTAATCTTATGATTCACAATACTTGCTGTTCAATGCTCCCAGAGCCTCATGCAAACCTGTATTTTCGTTAAAATCAGCAAACTTCATCAACCAGTCATCGATTTTGCAGAGGAAAGATGACAAGAAGTTAACTGATATATAACAGAAAAAATCAAGTTAAATGATACTTTTCTTATATTTAAATCGTTCTTGTGGAATTTGACCTTTTTATGTATGAGGTAACGTTTCTGCATTTTCTTAGAGTTTATTTTATTTCCTCAGGTTATATTGTTTTATTTCAGAATATCCAAGAAGGTTGTCATGCCTCACTACTTCTTGTTTCTGTTCAGTACTCATAGTTGAACAAACTTGATCGTATTGCTTGTACAATGTATAACAGTTCATTTTTCTATTTCAGAGCCTCCGTGTATAACAGAAGATGTGTTTGTAAGTATGCTTTATAAGGCTTGATCATACATTTCATCATGTAACAGTAGTGTAAAACAACAACAAAAAAGTTACTGGAAACTGTTTTCTGGTTTCTTATTTCTCCCCTGTGCTAAGTATGGAGTGACAGAACAATGTCTTACAATTTTCTCAGACAAAGGAAAATACTTTGAAAAATAATTAGGAAAAACAAACAAACAAACAACAACAACAACAACAAAACAGAAAAGGGAGAAACAGGAAACTGTGCAGAATAAAGATGAAAATGAAAAGTAAAATATGTTGAAGGAAGGAAACAATCAACTATAAGGTTCAACATGACAGGTTTAACAATCTTTTCCACAAAATATTTAAGGAACAGTTGCATTCCTTTGCAAAAATAAGTTTTAAAGTCCTTTCAATGTTAAAAGACTGTTAGAATTCATACAGGCTGTATTTTGCACCAAAATTGCATGAAAGCTAAACTGTCATCTATTTCATTAAAATGGTATTTTTTGACCAAGTTTTAGTACATTGACTTCCAGCTGCAATTGGAAAACAGCTTTTTCTAGGTATAATTTTGACTGTACAGGAGGAAAGCTAGCATGGGAAATTAAAATTTTTCCTGGCACCAAAAAAATCTAAGTTATAATATCGTATACGTGACTCTATAACCTATAATGTGCAAATATGAAAGTGCAACTATGCTTTCAAATGAAAATAAGACTGACCACAAAAAAAAAAAAAAGAACCTGAGAAAAGCATGTTTTGTATATCAATAGATGCAGTAAGTAGCAAAGCTTGCATTAATAAGATCATAAACGTTTTATTGATTAGTGATCCAGTGTGTTTATATTTCTTGCTGTTATATAGGACTACAGAGAATTATATTCCTCTCAAATTAAAAACACATGTTACCTGCATATTCTTCAGCAGCTTATACTTCAGCCAGTAATAAATGAATTGTTTTGAATAAGTCCTTTGAAACAGTGAAATGTGAATGGTGTATTATATACAGCAATCTTCAGATTCCTCTTTATCAGTTTGAAATCTAATTGTGCATTAACCAAACCAAATGTGAGGCAAACTGCAGTTTGTTTCTAATGATTTTCTTTGTTAATTGTGTTAATACTTGCTGAATTCTGATTTATGGATCTGATTGACTGCCTAGTGACATTAGTGGGAGAATTTTCTGTTGACTTCAAAATGCTTTAGTTTAGACAATTTGGTAAATATGATAAGTACCCTAACGTCTCCAGGTCCATGGTACTACAACTGCATTGGATCATGGGCCTGTGATCCAAATGATCAAAAAGCATGATCTCTGTAAAGCAAAAAGCCTTGCTTTCAGTGTTGTCAGCTTTTTCTGGTATTGAGCGTGAGCTAACTTGCCTTTTCTGTATCAGTCAAAGCAGCCACCACAAGTCCTAAGGAATAGATGTTGGCAGATGAAGAGTGGACAAACACCACCAGGGGTGGTTGTGGCTTGTTATGCAGCACAAAACTCAGGACCTTCCTGAGTTCATATTAAGAGTAGATTAGTAGAGATTTCTTCCTTACCGAGTATAAGCTATCCTTAATTAGTTCAGACGCTGTGGAGTTTGGATCAAGATGTTGCCTGTCTACAAATGACACCACTGACACTGCATGTAACCTCCCTTTAACACTGTTCCTCACTAGTACATTTGACTGCTATGACCTTGTGAAAGAGAAAAAAATTCGTCAGAAAACCTTTGCTGATCTTGGTAAACAGATTTAACTTGGGTGCATTCTCCTTGTGTTGCAAGGCAGAAATAATATTCAAGAAACTGTTAAAACTTTTCAGAAGTCTTCATGATACTGAAGACAGATTTCTGAAGACAAATATAATGTTCTTCTACCTTTAGTTGAATTGAAATTGGGGTGGTGGTATTGGTAAGGTTGGGATTCATATTTATTGATTCAACAACAGCAAAAAAGACAACAGCTGTATTCTACTAGCAGTTTATGAGTCTTGTTTGCAGTACTTAAATGAGAGGGGTCAGAAAAGTACAAAAATCTGTAGATGCAGCCTTGACTTCTGATGAAGTCAACTGGAAGATTCCCAGTTTTGTCAGATTCCAGGTGTGGCATATACTGCTTGCTTGGTGAGACAAATTATAGATCAGTAAATTCACTTTTGTTTCCTAAACATTCCGTAAACCATCTCCAAGCAGCACTGTGGGAGTAGAAGCAGGCTCTGCTGAACATTTATACTCTTCTCATTCCTCAGTGGGAGAGAGAAAGGTATAATGTGGGGAATTTCTAGACTATTAGCTTATGCATTTTTTCAAAAGTAAACATGCAGATGTCCAGCGTTTAGAATCTGCTGGGTTTATGAAGGCTTTATCTGTAAATTTCTTGGCAAAGGATTTAACTTCACGTGTGTTTTTTGAATTGTTAAGTACCTCAGTGGTGTGCAATGGACAGAATATAAAGATGACGCAATGACTGTATTCTCAAAAGTGAGAAATAACATTTTACAAAAGTTTGCATGTCATATCTCAAGGAAAAAAACACTGTTTGAGGCAACAGTGCATTCAAAACTTGTTAGCATAGATTACTACAAGCCTTCCTTTCTGTTTTTGTGTCTCTGTAGGAAGAGTGCTTAGCTACAGATGATGTGCTTGTGGACTACTTCAATGAATTTTTGAGTCTTCCGGTAAGTACCTTACAGAAATCCCTTTCAAAATACAAGAAACACCTTACTAAGATTAGTAATAAGGTAATCTGCCTTAGAACATTTTGCCACAAGGAAGCTAAGTGGCTTTTACAATTTGTCGTATTTTAATGGTAGTAATGCTTACCATTCAATGTAATTATCAGTGTCAGGAAAATAACACTTCTGGGGAAGGATTTTCTCTTCCAAATTTACTTATTTAACTCACAGTGCACCAAAATATTATGAACAGTAAATGAAAAAGATACATAAATGCTTATGTAAAAAGTATAAGGGTCCACTTTTATTCCAGTATCACGACATGCTGATAAAACCAATGTGTGTCCTTTTAAGTTCTTTCGGCAATGCACTCAGCAATTAATAAACATTTTAGCCCAAGAACCAACACTGTGTTTCTTCATGTCTGTGAAGGCCTCAGAATTGGTGCTCCCCTCTTTTTCTCCTCCCATCTGTAGCTAGAAGGATGCAGCCTTACACTGTATTCTGTGCGCTGATCTAGCAGTTAGGCCAGCAAATCCAGTGCCCTATATATAACCACTTGCTCTATACTTGCTCTATGCTCCTTTTCCCTACCAACTACCCTGCCACCCCACAGTCTCATATAAGTCACATATACTGTCCTGCTCCCTCAGTGTTGCAGCTTCACCTAATTTCATCTTAATACTCCTTACTTAGTAGATCCCCATTTTCTCCATTGTCACACATCACATACATATTCCCCTGCATATGGTGGCACAGACCTTTCTACAGCATCACTCAAAGTTTCCATTGGACCTCCCAACCAGAGCTGCCCTGCAACCTTTCACTTTGCTAATCCACTGCAGCCAAACATGTTGTATATAGTCATTTCTGCAACTTGCTTGGTAGGAATCACTGCTAGCATTAGGAAGGGGCAGAACATTTCTTGGATGCTCCTTGGAATAAATTCAGTTAGGATTCAGGCTTACCAAGTTGATCTACACTTACATGTACTTTCTAAACCATATCACACATTTGTCTAAAATACGCATAATGGGAGTTGCACATGGGATTCCTATATCAGTTTTTGATATGAAAATAGAATCTTGAAGCTTAAAACAACCATATCAGAGTGTGGGTTTTGTGCACAGCAGTGACTGACTTCTAACAGGACCTCAGGCTTTATACACTTTCACCTCATTGCAAGATTCCTAAGAAAAATTTTTACAAAGCTATGGAGACACAGCCAGAAGAAAATGTATGTTGAGAGTGTTGGGTTTCTCTCTCTTTTTCTGCAGCTGCTTTAGGATAATTGCCTAAATCCAAGCCTAACTACCTAGCCTTTAAAACCAGGCCTCCTTTTGAGGCCTCCATCCATATGCCAGGTTTTTCTTAACACAGAAATACCATCCTCCACGCCTTCCCAGCTTATTTGGAAACTATGCTTCAGGTTTTCCCAAAATCACAGAGGATGGAGTGGGAAAAAACTTCAGCCTGCTTAGTATCTGGGTCTCCTTGGATATGCACAGATTTCAGGACATCTTTTAGAGGCCAAAATTCTCTTTGGCCTCACAGGGCTCCCCAGCCCAGAGTCCTGGCTCAGTTCAGCAGCTCTGAAATGCAGCAATTGTCCAGGCACTTCTGACTGCTCTTGAAGCCCACAGCAAAGAGTTCACAGACAGTCCTGAGTAAACACTGTTTTATGCTGGTAATCTTGGTAGGTTTCTAAAACGACACATGGCCTCTCTTTATTTATTTACATACTTTCATGAAAACAGAAGATGTATTAGCTATGTTTATTTGTCATGTTCTCATAATTGGTTTTATTTTCTCTTTGATCTTTTCTTGGGGATTTACCCTCTGCAGGATTAAGTTCTATTAATGCCTTGGGTTCTGTGGTTTGAATATTTTATATTCCCAACTTCCCCCTCCTTCTCAGAACACTTCTACTAAAACAGCGCCTTGAAAATTCCATTGCTTTATTCTTGTTGTGCTTATATGCTGTTGCCTAGAAACTGTATTACCCAGGTGTGTTAGTAGTTAGGCAACAAGTTAAACTGAAAATATTGTGTGACTTGATACAAGAAATCAGGGGTAATACGTGCTTATTTTAAGAGCCTGTCTCTGTATTGATTTATAATGCACCCCTGGTGTATGGAAAATTATATCACTGGGAACTTGCTATAGCAGCAGATTTTTTTTCTTTGATTTACAAAATATCCTTTAAGCAATAATATAGATATAATAACCACCAGTACAACCTGACATGAATATCTATGTACTCCAAAGAATTACATATTGTAATGGAAGACAGTTTGTAAGGAAAATAATTTTGAAAGATAAAATAGTAGGAAAAATCCCGTGAGGGCACTTACCGCCAGTAGTACAGTGATTTCACAGCAGCAGAAATCAATCACATGGCATACAAACAAGTTACACGTTTCATAGTAAATAATTAAAAATGAAAGATTTAAGAGAAACATTGGTATGGATGCATTTCCATTTTGAACTGGTCAGGAATTCCTAGCATTGGAATCTTTTATCCAATTAAAACATCCAAGAATATGCTTACCCAGGAATGAAAATTCAGAAGTCTGAAATCTCCATCCAGCTCTGTGTTGTAGGCCTCAGTAAGAAAGTGTGCAGTATTGTCAACGTGTTTCTCATGCTCTGCAAGCTACCTGCTATTCTTTCCACTCCCAAGTCCATGCTGGGGCCTTGCCTCTCATCTTCCAGTTACCAGTTCGAATGACCAGTTCCTGATGAAGACACACTCGTCTGTTCAGCCTGCTTGAAGAATTTCACTACAGATAACTGAGCTACCTGTACCTCATTTGAAACATATTCAGGAGATGGCACCCTTGGTGGCAAGTCCATGGCTGTGGGTTTCCTTTGCATTAGAAAGCTATGAAGTGACCACAATTTTATCAGCTTCAGACTTGAAGACCTATTTCTTTTAGAACTCATTCCCACTATAACAGGTCTACACTCATAAAAAAAGAAAAAACCTTACAGAGATGTATTAATAGGGCCACAAGGATAGAAGACACAGTATACTGCAGGTAGATTGCTTATATAATTGTCATGATAGGAGGAACTATTGTGGCGGGATTTAAAAGAAAACAACCATGCTGAATGGTCTAAGAAGAAGTATACGAACCAGTATGCAGCTAGCACTTTTAACTTTAGCTTGATAATCATCAGAGGTCTCTTCCAACCTCGGCCATTCTGTGATTCTGATTCTGTGATTTGGTGACTAGCCTGAGTAGTCTGAGCTCCAGGACTTGACCCAGGTGATGATTCTGAAAACAATTAAACCACAAGTAATAAACAGTGGGCCCATTTGTCTTTCTGAAAACAGAATGGACCTGAAAACCTGACACTGTCAAGAATAAATCAGGCCTGATCTACGATCAGCAGATGAGGGAAAGGGCAGAAAGAAATCCATTTTCCTGCACATTTCAGGCCCTTTCTCTGTTTTGAAGATGTTTGTGAATCATTCTGTGAGGCATCAATGCATGCCTATTAGTTTTCGCTTGTCTTTTCCAGGTGTATGGAAGGAGGTTGCAGGAGCAATTACAACCCCTTTAAAAACAAACAAACAAACAACAACAACAAAAAACACATTTGCATCAGTGAGGGCTTACATACATATTGAGTCTTATCCAGGCCTAAAACCTGCCTTGATATACAAGGAGGCAACATAAGCTATCCTGACTTCTCTTCTTATTGGTAGTAGGTTTACCTAAAATGCTCCTCTCTGTTAGATTGTGGTGTGTGACTGTGACTTGCATCTTATTCATCAAAAGAAGGGGAATCCTGGTCTCACTGAAGTCAATGGGAGATTTGGCATTGACCATGTGCAGCCTGAATTTTCCAGGCACTTCCGAGAGCTGCTCAAATTCTTTTCTGGTCTGGATTCTCACTGACTTTTATTTATGATATACACATACCCTTCTTAAAGAAGTTTTGGCAAAGTTCCTGGATGAGGTCTCTATTCATTCCCACCCTTTCAGGGCCTTAACCTAATAGGCAGCCAAGCTGTGGTCATTCTGTTTCTCTTGGGATCAAACTGTATTACTCGGGGTGGGATGTGGTGAGCATATTTACGCATTTGTTAACTATATCTGAAGTTAAGTATATCTGAAAACTGTTAAGGCAGAGAACAGTAAGATTTATATGTCTGATATCCTGGCAACATGGTGATGGATGCTGTTTTGGTTTCTGTTTTGGGAGGACTGAGGGAAATTTGCCTTCCCTTCAGTTAAGTGTATAACTTTAGATTTCAAAATTAAGTATTTTATTTATTCTTAAACTGAAACCATATTCAATGTGCAATTGACAGCCACAAAATTTCTTTGCTGTCAAAAATGTACATGCAATTGTTTATTTATTCAATAGTATTGCTGTACCACAGTGTGAAAACATCTTTTTGTTGTTTGCTTGGAGATTTTTTCTGAAGCTAAATACGCTGAGTTATATTGGTCATACTGGGGCCAAGGGGAGAATTGCCTGTGGATTATAGAGTTAGTAAGCTTATTTGTTAGTATTCTCAAATCCTTGTTGATCCTTTCTATTGTGCTAAATTGATAATATATGAATCCCAAGTTTCAAGACTCCTGCCAAAACTGATTTTTTTATTTTATTTTATTTTTATTTTTTAACATCTTGAAGTATAATTTGGCTCTGGAGTTTTTCCTCTTTATCTTCAAAGGATCAAAAACTGGCCCAAACTAGAGAAATAATGTAGGGAAGAATGCGTTGATACTTGTAGTCTTTGGTTATTGTATTTTACTTGTCTATAAAAAGCTAAAGCACTTGCCAAATTTGGGGTAAGAAAGGCATTTCTTAGTATATTAGATTGGCATGGATTTTTTTTTCCCTTCTTTTATAGTGTAGGCTATCATCCACTCCTTAACACAACATAGTCATCTTCACTGAAGAGATTCCTTGTTATTGCAATGACCCAGAATATTGGTGGTGCCATAAACCTCTCCCATTATTGTCCTGTGAAACATTATAGGATTTTATGGCACTTGGCTTCTGTGGGAAAAGTTTTAGTTTTGCTACAGGGTATATTGAGCCGAGTTTTTTTTTTTTTTTTTTTTTTTTTTTTTTTTTTTTTTTTTTTTTTTGTGGTTGTAATGTGTGGGAATGGTTAGATTATGTGTTTTGTTTCAAAGTTTTTGTTTTTCATAGAGAGAGAGGACTGAGTGACTCTCTCTGCCCTGTCCTGTGACTTGAAAAAAAAAAATGCTTCCAAAAAAAAAATCAGTTTTTTTTTTTTTTTTTTTTTTTTTTGGTGTTCCGGTTTGATTTTATCATAAGTTATCATTTTTATTTTTGTGGTGGGGATGATTTAAGGAGGTCATGACCTCTTCTTTCATTATGCCTATAAAAGCATTCTGATTTATCATTCTAGTTTTCTTAAGCAAGGTAGTGAAATACACTTCCCTGGGAAGGCTTAATCTGTTCTAAATTGTTTTTATATGATGCTTTGATGAGATGTTCTATCTGTTAGAATTTGGGACTTGCACTTCATGCTGGAAAGGGCTTTGGGGAAGTCTGTAGACTGGCCTCCTTCTCAAAGCGGGGTCAGTGGATTAGTGCTGAGACCAGGTTGCTTGCAAACTGCCAGCAGATTCCATAGTCTCTCTGAACATTTTGTTCCAATTACAATTATCCTACTATCACTTTTTTTTTTTTTTTTCTTATATCAATGTATGAGCATCATTTCTTGTCCTCTCACCATGTGCCTCTGTGAAAAACCTATCTTCCTCTTTGTAAGTACTGTCAGACTGCTGCTAGGTCTCACACCAGAGCTGTTTCTTCATGGTAAACAAGCTCTGTTCCCTCAGCTTCTCCTCACAGGGCAAGTGCTTCAGTCTCTGACAATCTCAGAAGTCTTCTGCTGGGCCTACTCAAGTTTATGAAAGTTCTTCCTGTACTGGAGACCCTAAACTGGATACAGTACTTCAGATATAATCTTGCTGGTGTCACATAATGGGGAATAATTATACCTGGGGACAAATAAACTACACCTTGGTCCATACCTCAAAACTTTGGACCAGAACCACCTGTTTCAGTCAAGTAGAGGTTGGACTAAGTGACCTGGGAGGTCTCTTCCAACCTAAATGATTCTGTGATTCTATATGTACTGTGTGAAGTCTTAATCCTCTTACCCGTGTATGTCCTTTTGTTCCATTAGTGTATGTCTTATAAATGATTCATAGTTGGACATCCAAAATAGCAATACACTTTACATTTTAAAACTTGCCATTGGCATCTGTTTCACTATATTAAAGTTGCCATATGTTTTCCGTTCAGTGAATGAGAATGTGCATTGAAAAACCTAGAGTAAGCTAAACGGGATTTAGTAAAAGCAGGTATGTGTGACAGACTTTGTCCTCTTTGCTTAGTTTTTAACTTGAATAACATGATACTAAAATAATCTGGTCATATCTAGTCATGTAACCCTAGATTATGGAATTTGTATTTTGATTGCTTTTTTTTTTTTTTTTTTTTTTTTTTTTTTTTTTTTTTT
>CM021766.1:136307184-136396642 GCA_011076525.1 Nettapus auritus | reverse complement strand
TTTTTTTTTTTTTTTTTTTTTTTTTTTTTTTTTTTTTCTGCAAGCAAGTGCATTTCAAATTCTGAGACACTGAAGCACCTTGTTTCTTAGCGTATTTTCTTCTGTTTGCATTTTAAAAACACACAAAAAATAAGAACGAATACATTTGGAGATTATTAAGATTGCACAGTTAGTCTCTTAAAAGTTAGTAGCTGCCCAAATTAGGTTTGAAACTAAGTGAAATGTATGCACATCAAATGGGGAGCAGGTCGGAATGAAGTATAGAGAACACATAAAACAACACATAAAAGCCTCTTTTAAATGCTGTTTGGTACATCTGGAGAAAAAGCACTAAAACCTGCAGAGTGCCCTGGAGAAAATTAATGCCGAAAGAGGCACGAGGTGTCAGAGAACAAAAAACAAGCCCTGATTTTCAACTGAAGTTAGGTAACTCAACAAACTAGTGCAATTCAATGCATGGCTCTGACCAGTGACAGTCTGATGTCATAGGCCCTAATCATATACTTAAAGCTCTCACGTGCTACATGCTTTGCCAGGCTGAGCCTCCACAGTGAGACATTATGGGACAAGCAGGGAATGTTGTAACCACATGTTGCAGCCACATGGGTTGATTTGGGGCATTCCTCTATAAGACATTTATCAACAAGGGGGCTTCAAACAGAAGCAACAAAGTATCTGACATTGACATGGTTGCTTTGGACTTACATAGGTGTAAAGAAGAATAAAATTGGTTTATAATATATTTCTATATTATAGGTAGCATGTATTCAACATATGTAGTATGTATATGAATTATGTCTGTGTGTGTGTATATATATATATACTTCTATATGCATACTGTGATACATGAAGAAGTTCAAGGAAATGAAAAATACAGTGCTTGAAAAAATATAATAATCTCATTAACGAGAGGGAACGACAACTGTACAAACACCAGGTGGGATCCTAGTTGGAACAACGCCAAAAAAAAGTCTTGGCACTGGATCTGGATATGGCCAGGAGTTTTCACTCCTGCTTTCTTCAGTTCTTAAATACGACATGCCCTCTAGTCCTTCAGCTCAATATGGAGATACAGAGGTACAACCATGCTCTGGTTGTATATAGCATCAGTTTCATAAATGTCTTGGTTATCACCCAAGATTTCTGTAAAATCCATCAATATTTTCCCCTCCTCACTTGAAAGATAGAAGTATTCAGAAAAAAAGGAAATATTATATGAGAGCTCAAAAGATGAAAGATGTCTATGCTCTGTTTTAAAATGTACAATGCAGTGATTTCCTTTTTGTGTGTGTGTGTGTGTTTGTGTGTGTTGACAAAAGTTAGTTACGTAGCTGAAGTTGAAGTTTGGTCTACCTAAGGTATACTGCAGTATCTGACTGAAATAGTGCTGTATTTTCACTATAGGCTGTAGGTTTTGGTAGGTGCTTGACCTACAAGTAATAATATGGGGAAAAGCCTTTCCTATATTTGGGAATCTTCAGATTCATCCTCCTCAAATGCTCTCATATTAAAAAAAGTCAGCTTCATTACTAATCTTTTCAAGTCTTGCCTGTTTGTGTTAGTAAATGGGAAAATAATACTGGAGATCTGATCCCATATGTAAAGTAGTTTCCTGCAGAACTTATTGAAGTTCTTGAAGTCACTATGAACTATATGTTCTAGGCATTTGTGCAGTGGATCTATAATTTGCATCTAAAAAAGAATGGTCTGTGATCTAGAGTGAATTAGAATCAAGAGAAAGAAGCCTCATAATACCAGTTTGCATTCCGTAGGATGTGACTGTACTATAAAAAGTAACTTTCTTAAATGAGATATTTCCCTTATTACAGTGTTAAAAACTTTCCAAACTTCTTTTTTTGTAGACTTTTGCCCAGCCAGTTAAATTTAACCCTGACTTTGGGGTTTTTGAAGTAGTTAATGATGCCCCACAACGCCTGGAAAACCAGCTGAAAAAAGTTCTACATGATCAGAACCCTCCAAACCCCATTTATGATGTTATAAGGAAAGCAAAGAATGATGGGCAGCATTCCAAAAAGATCAGTGCTTCTCCAGTCTTCAATATTGATCCAAGTTACAACACTATGGTAAGCATCTTATAGCCACTGAGTTTATATTTAGATCTTGCTGTGGAGATACTGGCAGTAGTTATTGTTGTGTTTGGCTTGGTAGCTTGGGAAAAATGTTAATTTATGTTAGGAAAACATAATGATGGGCCAAATTATGCCCTGCAATGCACATGTGTCTACCAGACAACTGAATGGAATTACACATGTACATCCTGTAGCACAGAATTTTGAAGATTCTGTAGGGCAGGATTCAGTTGTGTGGTCTGAATACTTTTTAATATTAAAAGAAAAAATATTATGACAACAGTTACTTTACTAGTGATCCCTGGAATGTGCAAATTGACTGAAACTAATGCATCTCAGTCTTTCCCTATTAATTAATTTCCTTATGTGGCTATGAGCTCATCTGTGGTCTGGCAACACGTAAGTCTCTCCCCCATCAATTCCCAAAGGATTTACATGGTTAGCATCAATTGAAATGGCCAGAAAAAATAACCTTTGGCAACAAGAATGGTAAATTAATGGAAAAATAGGTTGGATTTTAGAAAAGAAAAAGTTTCAGATTTGTTCAGACACCATCAATTTTGGTACTGTTACCTGTTTACTTTCAGGACTTTATACAGCACCAGATCAGGCATGTTAAAATCAAGAATTGAAGCACCATGTGCATCTGCAAGACTGCAAGACATTAGCTGTGGGAGTTTACCTTTAAGCAATATCTTTGGAGGACAAAAAAAAAATATATTTCACTGGGATACTTGGTTTATTCCTTTCTTGCTTACTTTGCATTGGTGTGACTGATGTGACTTCAGTTCATTTCATTCAAGGCCAGTTTAAGGTCTTGCTACATTTTTAGAGGCGGCTGCTCTAAATTATGTCATAGCTGGAAAGCTGAGAGAAAATCAGGGAGTTAAAACAGACTGCTGCTTTGCTCAGTATAAGTTTAATGATTTTCAGAAAAGAAAACACAATGCTGAGAGAGGTCAAAAGGCAACGATGTTTAACAAAGTGATAGCAATGTGAGATTGCAACTATCTGCAATATAAACTGGGAAAATGCTAAAACAGAACAAAGCTCACAGACATCCCTACCATGTTAAATTATTATTTTCATTAATATTTTGCTTGGGACAAAAGCACAGAAGCAGAAGAACTATTCTCGATTTCTTATTTAGGGTCAGGATTCAACTGAGGAAATGTTTTGTGCTTCTGCAAGAGTGGCTAACATTGCTCTCTCAGATGACCTCACATTATTGTGACAGTGGATGACTTTTTTGACAAATTCAAAGCTATCACCTTGTCTTCATTATTACTTACATCTTATGGATTGGAGCAACAGGTCTCCTCTATTATTGAAGGATATCTTTCCTTCTCCATGGAATTTTCCAAAGATGGGAAGCATTATGGCTTTTTCAGGAACAATATGATTCAGTGGGCAGCTAAGAACTACACAGCCACATGCTCACGTTCCCCCAGTAGAACTGGGGAGAGAATTAGAAAGGTAAAAAAGACAAAACTTATGGGTCATGATGAAGGCATTTTAATAAATAAACAAATACATAAATAAAATAAAGCTGCATGTCCAAGGAATGCAAAGTGAGGAATTCATTCACTACTTTCCATTGGTAGGCAGATGTTCAGCTATTTCCAGGAAAGCCAGGCTCATCATGTGTAATGGTTGCTTGGGAAGACAAATGGCATCACTCTGAACATCACTCCCCTCAGCTTTTATTGCTGAGCAGAACACCATATGTTGTGGAATATCCCTTTAGTCTGCTGGGGTCAGCTGTCCTGGCTGTGTCCCCTCCAATCTTCTGGTTCACCCCCAGCCTCCTCGCTGGCTGGCTGCGAAAAGAGGAGGCCTTGGCGTTGAGTGAGCACTGTCCAGCAGTATCTAAAACAGTATGTTATCAACACTGTTTTGGTCACAGGTTCAAAACATGGCACCACATGAGCTAATATGAAGAAAATTAACTATCCCAGCCCAAACCAGATAATTTACGCTCTCATCCACTTCAACTTAGCATTTTAAGGTTGAGTTGGAATTAGGCGGCCTGCAAAATAGTATGCCAAAAATCAGTACTGCAACTGCTAAGGTGAAAGATGTCAACTTCATTCATTTTACTACACTGTGACAGAACCAGAAGTCATCCCAGACCAACTGCATCAAGTAGTTCAATTCAAATCAAATAGAATTTGATTTTTCAAGTATAGAGCAATGCTACCTCTGTTGCTTTGTCTGCTTCTATTTTTGCTTCTCTCATTGGCAGAAGTGATTGACAGTTGAGCAGCCATCACTCTCACATTATGATGAAAATGAGCTGTATGAGCTGTGACCTTTCAGGCTACAGCCTGAATTCAAATGTACCTAGACTGAGAAATACATTGGTAATATTTTTCTATTTTACTTTCACACTGCCACAAATTTATGGATAAGCAAAAGATCCTCCTGCATATGTGCATGCACACTTGCTAGTTATTGATTTGGAGGTAACTTGATTTGGAGGTAACTTCTTATCAATAGTCAAAATCAACTCGGTATGAAATATATTGAGAAAAAAATGTGCAGAGTTGGGTAGACCCAGTCACCACTATGGAAAGAAACTGGCTGGCATCCCACATACCTTACTTCAGAGAAACCCCAGTTCAGCAAAGCACTTAAGTATGTGTTTAACTTTAATCAAGTGAAGTTAAACACATGCTTAAACTTAAACACGTGCTAAAAGCTTTACTGGATTGGGTCCCAACATGGCCTAAGGCTGACTGGGTAAGGAAGCTAACCAAGGTAACAAAACCCACCAGATTAAATGTTGCATCTGTCTTTGGGGAAGGGGAAAGAGTAGAGATTCTTTCCTTCTGATAGTATATATAATTCTGTGTACCAGCCCTGTACAGACGTGAACATGTTATGAATCATTCAGATAAAAAACTGGGCTGTGAGTCAGTAAATACATAAATATTAAATGCAGACTGACTGGCCAAAATAAAGAGACAATCTTCTGTATTTCCAAAAGGCTTGTTAGTTACCAAAAGGAGGTATATACGGTATGGTTGGGAGTAATTAGTCTCCATCTCCACAAATTACATTGTGTGAGCCTCTGCCAACATAAGCTTTCCATATTTTGAAATATTTTCTTCTCTTTAAATGAAACCACCCACTTTCTGAGTAATTTAGATTTTTTTTTTTTTTTAATCCCCTACAGATATGTATTAAGGAGAAATAAACCTGGTCCCTAATGAAATATTATCTCATGGAAAGAAAACTTAAAATGTAATTTACATGAACTGGTTATTTGATATAGCGAGTAGCAAAAACATTGATACTTCCATCCTTGCCCCAAATTCACCTGTTTCTCTGGACAAGAGGAGTTATTGCATTTTTACTAATCATCAATTTCACCTTCACTAAAAAGAAAAGCGCACCTCAGATAAATAAAACCAGTCGTCCCCTAAGAGTATAAAAACACACACTTTTTAATTTTTATTTTTTAAAAACAAAAGTAAAAATGTGTGTCGTGTCATTTAAATAGTTATGGTTCACGGTGGCCCACACTCAGAGAACTTGCTCTCTTTGTAAGACCCTTAGGCAAGTTTTTCAGTTAGCTGTTTCTGTGTAGCTCACCGCTTAACACCTCCTTTTCACCCTCCAAATCACTCTTTGGCGGCACCTAGCTTTCTGCTTTGACTAGGCACTGAGATTTAGACCACCTGAGCAGAAATATATTAAGGGTTTGATTCTATTTACACTTAGATTTCCAGTTAAAGTGTTACTGTGTGCAATGCAGTTATGCAACATAAAAGTGGGAAAGGTGATAACTGACCTTTGATTATTATTATTATTTTAATATCCAGAGTTCTACCATTTGGGAATTATAATTTATGCTAAAGCTTCCCTATTCCTCAAATTATTGGGGAAAAATGTAATAATGTCTGTTTATAAAAGATGAATAAGAAAAAATATCAGTTTCCTACTGCAGAAAATTTATGAGCATCTAATTTGTATTGGAATTGTGTGATAAAAGCATGATTCATACATACATTCCAGGCCCTCAATGTCCTTCTCATACTGAGGAACCCAAAACCAAACACAGTACTCGAGGTGCAGCCGCACCAGAGCGGAGTACAAGGGGATGATCACCTCCCTGGTCCTGCTGGCTACACTATTCCTGATACAAGCCAGGATGCTGGCCACCTGGGCACACTGCTGGCTCGTGTTCAGGCAAGCATCAATTAGTATCCCTAGATCCTTTTCCTCTGCACAGCTTTTGAGCCATTCTCCCCCAGGCGTGTAGCGCTGCATGGGGTTGTCGTGGCCAAAGTGCAGGACCCAGCATTTAGCCATGCTGAACCTCATCCCATTGGCCTCTGTCCATCGACCCATACTGTCCAGGTCCATCTGCAGGGCCTTCCTACCCTGCGGCAGATTGACACTTCCCTCCAGCTTGGTGTTTTCTGCAAACTTACTGAGGGTGCACTCAATTCCCTCATCCAAATCATCAATAAAGCTATTAAAGAGGATGGCCCCCAACACTGATACGCTGGGGAACACCACTCGTAACCAGTCACCAGCTGGATTTCACTCCATTCACCACTACTCTCTGGGCCTGGCTGTCCAGCCAGTGTTTAACCCAGCAGTGGTACCTGTCCAAGCCATGGGCTTCCAGCTTCTCCAGGAGAATACTATGGGAGACTGTGTCAAAGGCCTTGCTGAAGTCTAGGTAGACATTATTTTTGAAGAAAAAACAGCCATGATTTGTTAAAAAAGTTGTACTCTCATAGGCAAAATCATATTTAGACCTTATTACCTGTTAATAGATAGCAAAGTAAAGAAATTCAATTGTTCTGGTACAATTAAGGCTAAACTGGATAACAAAGGTGATGTTCATTGTATACTAGTTTTTATAAGACAATGCTTCTTTAGAAGGGGGTTGGAGAGAATCCATTACATGGCAAGCAAAATAATAAAGTCAAGAATACTGCAAATGTTTGGCATTTCTTTTTTAATAGCGCCTTGATCGAGAACAAGCAGTACAGTGGATTAAGAAAGAAAGACTTCCAGCTTTTCTAGAAAGTGACTGCTACTTCGAATACAGGTATTGCAGTCTTTCATGCTCTTAGTTTTAAATCTACAATTATCTTTTATCTAACTAATCTTGACAATACTCAATATATTTTCTCTTACCTCTTGTCTTTTAGCATTTTAGCAACCCGGGCAAGTTAAAATCAGTGACTTTTTCAGTCGTTTTTCTGTAATTATCCTTGACCACAATTACATACTATATTACAACACTACAGAGAGAGTAGGAGGAGTACTTGCAGATTCTTGGATCTCTCTTTCACAGAGATATCATGGTAACAATCAATTTCTCTCTAATCAATATATAAGCCATATGGGTAAAAGAGATGAAACCATAAAATCTATTTAAAAAAGACAGACAGTCCTTTTTATCTCAATTATCTGTTTTGTATCTTCAGGCCTACTTCAGATTTCCTTTTTCAAGATTCTCTGTGGGATGCCATGGTGAAGTTTGGATGATTTCCAGTTATACACTTGCTGTATTTTTCCAGATGTCCTTTCAGCCTCTTTTCTAATATTCAAGAGCTTTGGTCTGTGTTTTGGAAGGACCTGTCTCTGCAGCCCATAAGGTTGTGTCTAGATGCTGATAACTGTAGTGTATAGGGTTCCTAAAAGGAGAAGCAACCTGGCAGTATGGTTCACAAAACACGTCTGTTAATTGTCATGACGGAATAGTTACTGAGGTACTGATTTCTACATGAAAAGATTCAAAATTATTTTAAACTTTCATCATCCTGAAGACTGCAATTAAATTCATGAGGGAAACTGCAAAGAATAAGAAAACCATCAAAGACTGTTCCATTTTACATTTAGTAGAGCCTGCTTTATGATACAGGTACCTGGGCATTGTGAAACACTAAATGGTTGGAAGGAACCCACACAGATCATCGAGTCCATCTCCTGGGTCTGACAGCACTGTCCAAATGTTCTTGAACTCCAGCAGGCTCAGTGCCATGACCGCTGCCCTGGGGAGCCTGTCCCAGCGCCCGACCACCCTCTGGGTGCAGAACCTTTCCCTAACCCCCAGCCTGACCCTCCCCTGTCCCAGCTCCATGCCGTTCCCTCGGGTCCTGTCGCTGTCCCCAGAGAGCAGAGCTCAGCGCCTGCCCCTCCGCTCCCCTCGTGAGGGAGCTGCAGGCCGCCATGAGGCCTCCCCTCAGCCTGCTCTGTGCTGGGCTGAGCAAACCAAGGGACCTCAGCCGCGCTCCTCATGTGTCTTCCCCTCTAGATCTCTCCATCCTCTAGTCCCCCAGTCTGTACCTAAATGTGCCTAAATTCTGTAGATACCAGTGCTCTAAATTACATTCCTGAATCAGGAGCACGATAAGCTGAGGTGTTAAATTGGAAGCTTGTGTTTAAAGATGAAGATAAGATGAAATTACGTATTAGGTTTATGTGGCAAGGTTTTGGTACTGGGGGGGCTGCAGGGTGGTCTATGTGAGAAGAGCTCAGAGTCCACCCCAAGTCAGATCAGAGCCAGCTCCAGCCAGCTCCATAAAGGACCCACTGCTGGCTAGAGTTGAGCCAGTGGGCCCTGCTGGTTGCACCTCTGTGAGAACAGATTTAAGAAAGGAAAAAAAAAATGCTGTGCCACAGCAGCTGGGAGAGAGGAGTGAGTCAACCCTTTAGACACCAAGGTCAGTGAAGAAGGAGGGCAGCAGGTGCTCCAGTTGGCAGAGCAGAAGTTCCTCTACAGCCCATGGGTCCCACATGGAGCAGATCTCCACGCTGCAGCCTGTGGAGGAGCCCCCGGTGGAGCAGGTGGATGTGGCCTGGAGGAGGCTGTGGCCCATGGAGAGCCCCCATGGGAGCAGGCCCCGGGCCGGAGCTGCAACCCGTGGAGAGGAACCCACGCAGGAGCAGGAGGGCTGGTTGTGGGGGACCCATACTTGAGCAGTCTGTTCCTGAAGGATGGACCCCATGGTATGGACCCATACTGCAGTTCTTGAAGAATTGCAGTCTGTGGGCAGCCCCTGCAGGACCAGTTTGGGAAGGACGGCATCCCATGAGAGGGACCCATGTGGAGCAGGGGCAGAGAGGGACCATGAAGGAGTGGCGGAGACGAAACGTCAGGGCCTGGCCGCAGCCCCTATTCCCCATTCCCCTGCGCCTCTCGGGATTAGGAGGTAAAAGAAGGTAGTTGGGGGAGAAGGTGATTTTGGTTTGCTTTTAGTTCTCACCATTCTAGTCTGTTATCAATATGCAATAAATTATATTAATCTCCCTATGCTGAGTCTGTTTTGCCTATGGTGGTAGGTGGTGAGTGATCTCCCTGTCCTTATTTCAACCCATGCACCTTTCTTCATCATATTTTCTCCTCCTGTTCTTTTGTGTAAGGGGAATGAGAGACCAGTGTGTTGGAACTTATTTGCCCTTGTGAAACCACCATGAGGTACACCAATCCGAGAATGAAATCCTTTTGCCTTCAAGTAGTGGGCACAAACAAAAATGGGCATTCAGTTCATGGTCATATGCTAAGGCATAGGCTTCTTCCCTTCACATGCACCTTGGTTTTATACTGCTATCTGACTTAACCAAGTAAGCTCTGCCATGGTTCTTGAGGCCAAAGCATCCTCAAGATCCTCCTGGTCATGTGGTTCTAACACTGCTGTTTTCTGGACATTGCAAGGTTCACGATATCACAAGATAGCACTGGAGTGCTCTTCAGTGCTATGACATCCACATAGAGCAGCCAACTGAATGTAGTAGCACCTGCTGTCTTGTTATCATCTGAAAGCTCAATTAGTATGAGCACTGCTGTGGCATTGCTGCTCGCAGATAGCTTGTGTGAGGGACAGGAAATGTAATGTCTGGTACTGACACAGGACTTCTGCAATCTGGGAGAATAGCTCAATTTTAGCAAACAATATGTTCAAGTGTTTCTTGGCAGGGTTTGGAGCTGTATGGATATATGCAAGATCATCCTGACAGAAATCAATTTTGCTGGTAAAGATTTATAATGTAAAGCAGGCCACCATCTGTAGAGCTGGTGGACTATGGAATGGCAGTACTGCTGTTTACATATGTGACAGCAGGCAAGCAGTGAAATAATAAAGTAGAACATGAAGTTCCCTGTGGCAATTTATTTTCAGAGTGATCATGTTTTTTATTGCCTGTTCTAGGGAAAAATCAATTGTTCCTCTGACTAAAAGTTAACATTAACTATTTTCTTGTCTGAACATTTAATTTCAGGCTAGCTAAATTGATATCACAAGTAGAATGGAGCCAGACTGGCATTAATTTCATTATAGACAGTAACTATTATCCCTGGAAGAGGAAGGAAAACCCAAGTCCTCCCTCTCCTGAAGAGGATGACACTTCATTCACTATGAAGAAGTTCTATGTATCACTTGGCCAGGTAAAATGAACGTTTAGTGGGTGTAACACTGAGCTAGATTGAATGCATTGGGTTAAATTATTGTAATTGAGGTCCCAACTTAATTGAACAACTGATTCTGTGAATATTCCATCCTTTTAAACCTCTTTGTGCTACAGAAGAAGTTTGATGGGTCATGCAACTTAAACAGAACTGCTGCTGTGTTATGAGTATGCTCAGCTACTGTCATACATCTCTTTTCACTGAGAACTATTGGCATAGAAATGTATACAAATAGACTGCACAAAATGACTACAGACAGTAAGCCCCTCTGTCAGAAACACTGCAATAAATAAAGCTGAATTATTCTATGACATATCTTTTCATAGGCTACTGTTTCTCAGACGAAGGATTGGTTTATGTTAGCAAAAGAAAGTGAATCCACAAAAACTACAGATTCCTTTATGCGTCCTGTAGCCTCTAGTCAAATTCAAGATATTCAGCATTTGCCTGAGATGCATGAAAGAGATGATTCATTAAGTGACAAAACCAGCCTACTAGGTAAGTAACAGAGGCCCAGATATTGTATATATAACTGTCTGACTAGGTCAAAATAGAAGGCATTCTAAGGAATTGCTACTAACTCCACTTATTACTTTCTAAAAGTATCATATGGTATCTCAGGCTTCAGATGGGGGAAAAAATGGGTTTGTTTCTTTCCCTAACCACAACATTAAATGTAAATTTGACCTAGTGATCAAGTAATTTTGTGACAGTAGAAGTCTCTTTCCTTACCCATTTATGTCTCATATATGTCTTTAAGTTTCAGCTGAGTTTTTTTTTTTGAGATGATTTGAAAGACTTTATTGTCTAGATCCTTTGGGTATTTGATAATACATGATTTGCACTGCAGCCATCCCAGGGTATTTATATTGGGCATTTAAAGGCCTTCTGGCTGCCAGTTTTTATGAATCTTAGAGAATGTAATTGTTTGTGACATTCTTGTCTATCTGTCAAACTTAACTGAAATTGTTCAGCAGGTTCAAAGGTACTGGGAGAAAACACACAGACACACATGTTAACATACATGATTGCATAGCTTTGCTCCTGTTCTGGAGGCAATAGCAAAATGAACAGAGTTGCTGGGAGTTCTCTCAGGAGAGTTCTCTCTCTCCTTCCCAGAGAAAAAACAGCCATACCTTGAGACTTACACTGCTGGGACCTTGGAGTTGAAAGGCTGCACGGAAAATTGGAAGACATGCTAATTCCAGAAATCTGTCTTCTTTCCCAAACCCATATGGATTACCTCAGGAAACATATTGCTGATTCATGGATTATTGATAAAGTTATCCAAGTTGCGCTTGTTTGCAGCTCATGACTCTACCATTAATTTTTGCAGCGCTTTGAGCAGAAAGGTCACAAGTGCACCATTCTTGGAGAGTGCCAGAATGTAGCATGGCTCCGTATTGCAGTGGACTGAGCATAGAACTATAGAAAACCTCTCTGTCCTCTGAGCATTTTGCCTCAATGAATATCTTTTATCTTCTCACTGAAAGCTGTGTTCTATAACCTAGACATTGATTTTACATGTACTTAATGCTTTTTATTCTTCTTTCGTGGGAAAGCTAGCATTTATTTTCCAGTCAGAAAACTATTTTTAGGCACTATATCTATTGTAAGGATCAAGACCTAAAAGCAATAAAGGGCATCAGCTAAGCTTCTCAGAACCAGCCTAGAATTAAAAAGAGTGCAATAGCTGAAGGTATTTGCTTTGACAATACAGTTTGAATTCCTTGCTCTCTGCTTCAGTTGGATCAGGGTGACGAACAGATATCTTGAGCAAAACCATTTACCACTTGGCTTTTGCTTACTCAAAAGCTGTGTGTTTCTCTCCCTGATTCTCCCAGGACCTG
Organism: Nettapus auritus; assembly: GCA_011076525.1. Lineage (NCBI taxonomy): Eukaryota > Metazoa > Chordata > Aves > Anseriformes > Anatidae > Nettapus > Nettapus auritus. Next base: position 136,384,271 of record CM021766.1, on the reverse strand, counting down.
TGAAATCATTCTTCATGTCTCAGTTTCATAGAACTGTGTTGAGAAGTTATACTTTGTCAAATGACAGTATTAGAAATAGTTTAGTAATAGGAAAAGATACGTTAAATAACCCTGACTTTATATTAATGTCAACATATTGTGTCATAGGTACTTACACATGAAAGTATGTAAGTGCAGAGCAGGGAATTTCTATGCCACAATGCTAATCCAAGATTCTGTCTGTGACAGTGGCCTGCGCTTGGCTTCTTTGTAGATTGACACAGGGAATGTCTAACTGCCATTGCCATTTATTGACTAGCCTGCTGCAGAGAGTTACAATGGCTGATGACATTGCAAATGTGAAGTTAGTGGATCAGAGGGCTTTAGCTCTTTTCTGTCATAGTCTGATGTAGTGCAGGTGCTCAGAGTTTGTAGCATTTGTCTCATTGTCAATGTGACTGAATGTACACGGGTGCTTACCTTACTGGTACAATAGAGTATGAATGCCTAAGTCTTAGCCTTAGGAAAATACAGAAGACTAAGCTTATCCAGTACTTTAACTACTGGATTGATATGAAGATATTCTAAAGCCACAGTTGAATTATTACTTTATTATTTTTTCCTTTCACTTCGATTCTGTTGATGTTCAAAGTATCTGTAGTTATTCTGCTCAGTTTTACAGGGCTGACCTGTACAATGATAGCAGCATTAACCTAGGTAAACAGTATGCATATTCAAATAATCTCCACTAACATGTTCCAGAAGTACTTGTTTTGTTGAAAGTCTGTCAGAAGTAGAAAAGGTGCTTGAGTATCAAAGCATCAAATTTCTTTCTCAGCAGACCAGGATGGCAGAGCATGCCTCATAGCATGGGCACAAAGAGGAGTGGGGTAATGTAGACAAAAAACAACCAACCAACCAACAAACAAATAAACATGGCTGATTATTGTTATGAACTTATTAGTTATAAAACATCTCTAAACAGAAAGGAGCCATTTCTGGGTGGCAGACCAGACTGCAGGGTTGTTAAATGTTTCCAGAGTCCTTGACATAATCAAGGGCTTTGTTGTTCTCCTGTGTATGCCAAGACTTTACGCAGCTGACAGAGGCACATTTGATGTTTTAGACACTTTGCAATAATTAAACAAAGACTTATCACTTACTAGCTTCCTTAGGCCTAAAGAGAAAACAATCCCGCTACGAACTGTGATTTTGATCAAACCATGAGGAAATGCTTAGGGAAGAAACCAGGCCCTGCAGCACAACAAGGTGGTTTAACAAATGCTGAGGATCTGTGATATTCAGCTGAGTAAACAGGACAGTTGACTCCAGAGGGAGTTGTTCCTGAACTCTGGTGCTCTGCTGGAATGCAATAGGGAATGAGTTTCTGAGTCATGGGGCTGAGTTTCTAGCCAGACAGCAAGAGCAGAAGCACCTCCACTGATACCTGCACTGCCATGCAACACGGTCTCATTGTTCTGCTGCTGCAGCGCAGTATGAATAAATTGCATTGGAAACGTTGATGTGCAAGAGAACAGTCCTGAACCAAAAGCGTGTTCAATGATCTTTTCTGATTTAATACAGAAGCAGGTTCCCTGTCTAAGGAATATCACCAGTGGAGTTTCCTTTCCCCTTCAAGGACTGCATCAGCAAAAGCTGGTGATATTAGGGAGAAATCCAGAGAGGCTGAGGAGCATTCTTCTGTGGCCATTTCTGAAACTCCTTCTCACACTCAGACAGTTTATGTAGACCAGAAACTGGAAAGTGCATCAAAAGAAGAAAGTGGACAGGAGAATGCAACTCTTCAGACACCGGAAGAAATCATAGTGACAGAGGGATCAATTTCAGAACTGAGCCACCAGCCAGCTGCCGAGATTGAGAGTGACGTGGATTTCCACAAACAGCCTGAAGTGTTTGTACACGAGTTAGCAAATAATGAAGTTGCCTGTGGTACAGCAGAACCACTCTTTTCCCAAAGTTCTTCTCCATTTACTGTCTTTGACTCCATGAGAGATGTAAGAGAACTGGATATTGAAGAAGTGAGCTTAAGATCAAGTTCTGAAAATGATGGGGCCGACAGTAGGGCTGCCTGGTGTATTAGCCACAGAACGTATGATGCTGGCAACAGAAATGAGTTTGAAAGATTCAAGAAATTCATTAAAGGAACACTTGGTGAGAGGTATTGGTGTCTCTGGATGGATATTGAAAGACTAAAGGTTCTTAAGGACACTACAAGGCAACAAAGGTATTTTCCATTATTTAACATTTATTCCTATTATTTTTTATACTTGTAACACAGATCAATGGAGGTTTTGAGATTTCAGAATAAATGTTTGATTAGAATGGACACAATCATGAGTATACTGACAAGTAAGTCAGAAATGAGTCTGCTGAAGCTCATAAAGCAAAACTTATGTGTGCTCAGAACTACCTTAGCATTAAGGCTTTGTTAGAAAGAAATTTGGAAAACAGCAATAGAGAGGCAAAAAGAATAAAAGAACTTTAAATCACAAGTGGGGCATTCTGTATGACAAACTGCTTTAGTGAAAGGCTCTACTAGATTCAGGTTGTCTATCCTAAGGCACTGTATGTATTTTCTTATACACAACCTGTCTTTAATTTGTGGAAAAATTGTTTTGGCTTGTGCCACTTGCAATTAGATACATTGCATGACAGCAGGTTAACCAGTAGAATGTACTGTACTTAGTTCTATATAGCATTTGATACATGCTTATGTGACTATTTTTGTTTGACTCAAGGCAACTGGATAGGATGAAAAAATTCTATCTGCTGAGCAGTGGAGACTATTTCCTCACTTCTGAAGTGTTACTCAGACTTGATCTGCTTCGTGGAGATCAGTGGAATATGAAGCATCTAAGGCGGATTCAGCCTGAAGTAGTGAAACCTCTTCTTCTTTACTGGTACGAAAAAATGAACACGAACTAAGATTCTACTTTTTAACAAATTTCCCTTTTCTTTGATAAACCTCCTAGGTTTATTTCTTCTCACTTTTCCCATTGCAATTATAGGAAGTAATGTCACATAAATACTAGCAGATGTTGCCTCTCAGTTTTTAGCTGAGACTAAACTACACTGCAGTCTGTTGAGAAGACAGGTAGATCTGCCTTACTGAACCTTTGTTGTTTTACTGCCAGAGCATCTGAGCTACCTTGTGTATATCTACCTTGGATACCGTTCTAATAAACTTTGGCTGCAGGGTAGAGAAATCCCTGCAGGCATAAGGTTAATTCTGTCCTAACCTATTCCCCATACTGCCCTTCTCAAGTTTCTGAGGATGCTCTGTGTATACATCTACGTGGAATTTGACCTTGAGACTTTACTGTTCAATGTCTGTTATACAAAATGCCTTTACATATTGACAGCTTAAGCGAGGATACAAATTCTAGCCTGTTTCCAAAACATTAGCTAGATTTTTGAAGGTCTTCTCTCCTCCCCAAGGGGTATCAACAAATTGCAGGCAGAAACAAATACCTGCAGTTGTGTACTTTGCTGTGAAGCCTCCTGAGAGCTGTGGTCTATGTCCTGTGACCTAAAATTCTTTCCTATTCTTTGCTGTAGGATGCATGTGGCATATCCCACAACAGACTCATACAAAGGCAACTGTGTAATGGTGCAGTATTTGGAACCTAAGTTAATTTATGTGTAGATTGTTTTTAAATTCGTAAGAGTGCAATGTCTAAACATATCTCTAACTGATTTTCAATTCTAGGTGCTTATATTGATACAGTAAACAACATCATGAAAAAAAAGAAAAAAAAAAAGCCAAATAGCCTATTATTTCATGCTTTGGAAAAAAATCTATTTATTAGCTTTTATTTTATTTATTCTTTTTTTTTCTTTTTCTTTAGGGGTCCCAGATTCTGTGTCACTCATTCAACAGCAGTAGATACTGCCAGTGCAAAACTGAAGTTCTGGCACACGTGCCAGGAGAGACCAAGGGTAGACATTGATCCTTTCCCACAAATGGTATCATTGCTGCCATTGACACCTAAATCTTGCATGCCCAGGATGCTTCCTCAGGTAGGCAGTATTGTGACATTGAAACCTTGTCCCATCAGAAATAACAATAAAACTCCTTGAGTTCAACGTAACAAGCATATCATACTTGCTTGTTAGGACGTCAAGATTTAGCAAGGTTGTCTCTTCCAGATGGTTATATAGCAATATACAGTATCATTTTACTACATTTTATGCAACAGGTCACTGTAAATTGAGCCAAATTTTCTTCTCAGTTATATCCTGGCTATTTTGTAAGTTGTAAGGATACGTATTTTTTGTAAGGATATGTATTTTAGCTTGACATTCTCAGAATTAAAATATTAAAGATCTAGCAGCACAGATTCTGCCCCTCAACCAGCCTTATCTTAATCCAGAGTAATTCCTACTACTTCACTGCAGTTACCCTGAATCTACTTTCATGTTTATGAAAAGGGCAGAGTTTTGCTTAGTTTCTATCACTGCAGTACTTCAATAATCTAGCAACACATGATTTTTGTTTTCTACAGAGGGCCTTGAACCACAGGACAGTGACCTGTCTTTTTCACAGCATGTAGCTTGCAGATGGCCAGTTTTGACTCTGCTCTTCCCTGAAAGCCTCAGTTTGAGAGGTGATTGCGGTGAAAGCAGCAGGTTTTCAGCAATGTTGTGTTAAGACTCTGGACAGAAGGTAGTTGGAGAATGTGACTCTGGAGTGTGATTCCAGTATCAAGAACTGGATGGTCTATGCCAGAGATGTGTTCACACACACCTCTTGTTACTTTGAAGTGGATAGTTTTACACTACAGTTATAATGCATGTTTTCAAAAAGCTAATTCACAGGGATAATGGAGGAAAAACAGTGGGAGAGATTTCCTGTTCAGAAGCAGCTGAGTTCAGGACAAGATTCCCATTGAGCACAGCAGGAATGGGCCAGAAGCAGCTGCTTCTTACAGAGACCAGCTCTGGCTTCGCAAGGTGTGCTAATGACCCGGGACTAGCTGTAGGTCATGGAGACAGGATCCTAACTCTGCAGGTTTTCCAGCCCCTGTTGAGTTCAGTGCTTGAAGAAAACTATGACCTGGCACCCATGACTCTTACTGAATCATCTGACTTCTTGCTGCTGTTTTTGCTGTGAGAAATCTGAACTTCTGAATCTTCTATATCTACTGGGCTTGCAAGGGCTTAGAAAAAACAGTAACTCAGGCTGAATTTTTGAGAGCACTCTGAGTACAACTGAGATCTCCAAAAAGTCATAGCATGATTTTGTTCAGAAGTTAATGAAGGTGTAGCAGAATGCACCCTTTCTCTCTTAGTCTTAGTGATTGTGTCTGTCTTACAGCCCTAATTTACAGAGAGCTACTCAAGGTGTCCTTGGTATTCTCAAGATTCACAAAGCATGCTTTTCACCTGACATCCTCTGTAATTCTATGCAGAGGGTATATAACATAATTCTACCTGTTAAAAATGTACTTTCTAAGTTATCGTAGTTATTAAAGTGTCCTGAAAAATCTTGGAAGATATTCAGAGAAGTTTTTGGCAATTACCAGCTTTACATATTGTGACTGATAAGGAACAACGGTCCTGAAAAACTTTTTAATGCTTTTCAGTAGTTAATGAGAACATGTTAAGAAAATGCAAAGGTGGAAAAATAACCTAATTGCCCTATTTTTCTGCTGTATCTTTTAGAGAAGTAGAACCAGCACACCAACAACTTTTTTGAAACTAGCCACACCAAATTTCTCTTTGAAGAGTGCATCAAGGTTATCAACTATTTTGTCATCACGTCAGAGCCCCCAAAGGGATGACTTTTCTAGCAGTAGAAAGTGGTAAGCACAAAAGGACTTCAAAAAGTACTTCAAGAAGTACACAGAAGTGCATCTTTCTCCACACCAATATACCTCAAACATTTACAAAAGGCTTTTAGATCCTACTGTTTTCATGAATACTTATCTCTAATACAGTATTCTGCTTAGTGAAGCACATTGGTGGTATAGATTGCTTGCATGGAAGAATTTCTTCATGGCTGATTAGTTATTCATTTGTTTGTGCCACAACACAAAAGGGGTTATTTCTCCAAATACAAGTTTTTTACCCTTTCATGTAACCATTAATATTCTCTACATACATTAACATTTTCTAAACCCACCTCAAAGATATGTTCTGCAACTTATTTCCAAAGGGTCACATGAAAAAAAGTGTTTCTTTACATTTTTACATTCACTGTAAGTTTGAACTCCATTTGTTTTTTCTCTACTGCTTGCTATGTTGTCTTACCAGACTGATGTCCTTTCTTAGTTGTTCATTTCATTGACAGTCTTAGTTTTTTTCTTAAATAGATATATATATATATATATTTGTGGATTTAGGTCAAAGTCAGTGAGCAGGGACACGATACCTTGCGTAACTTTGGATGACTCTACAGAAAAGAAATACCAGGCTCGCAGAAAGTACACCTATGCTGAGTTGCTCCCAGTAAGTAGTACCTGAAAATGTTAGTTGTCTACAATCACGGGTTAAAATATTTTATTCTGTAGTATTAAAGGGGAAGTAGGCAATGATGGGGGAAATGGGTTTGATTATGTGAATGTCAATGCCTTATGCAGAGGTATAATTAGAATGTCAGCATTTTGTGTGTGGTATCTGTCACCTATTTGATAGGAAATCATGGCACATACAGAGGTTTATTTTCACTAGAAAGTGTTGATCTTCTCCATGGTGACCATGTGTTCAGTAGGCTATTATGGAAAACTCACTGGATAAATGCTTCAGTGGAATCATTACCTAGGAAAGTGTATCAGACTTAAAGTGTAACTGAGAACTGAATCTGGCATAGGAAGTCATTAAAATAGTAAAATTCATAAGGGGAAAATATTTCAGTTGTAAAAGTCATCTTTATTGCTTGCGTTCTTTGTTCTTTTGTTTGTTGAATTATTGCCTCCTAAGCAAGCCCTCAGTCCAGCAAGCCTCACGAGGGACAGGCTGCACAGAAGAGGCTTTTATTAATAACTATTAAAATGCTGACAAATCAAGCAATTTGAGATGTCCAGATTTAGCGGTTTAAAACATATCTAAAACTTTAATGTTTGTGGAATGTTCACAAAGCAGCTTGCTGCTTCACGGAGGTACCGTTACCCATGGCCTCACAACTAAAAAAAGTATGTTATGAAATCTGGGCCTGTTTACACATGCATGGAATTAGTCGATCAGTTGAGCACATGATTATTTGTTTTTCACACCAAAATCAGACTTTGTTTATTACTTCACTGCATTCTTTTTATTTCTCTGTTAATTTTGACAGAAGAAAAGCCTTGTCTTTGCAATTAGGGACATTTACGTTTAGAAACTTACATCCAGGAAATGTTTACAGCATGAACTATTAGTTTTTATACACCTTCATCATGCAGCATTTCTCTCTGGTTGAGGGAAGGAAAATTCTGTTTACACTTGGAAGGCTAGACTGGAACGTACAGTCAGGACCCCACAATTTGCTATCACAAATACAATGTAAAGGGGAAGGCAGGGATCCACAATTGACTTCATACTGGGGAGTGGGATCTTCCTACTCTGCTTCAGAAGCCTTGCTTCCTCCTGCCCTTCTCTGTCCCTGTTACTGCTTAGAAGGAAACTGGTTGTCAGCCACAAGACTCATCTACTTTCACCTTTTCTATCAGAGGTGGCAGGCCAGCCAAAGTTTCTCTTTCATGATCACCAGAAGCTAATGTACTAGTTTGTAACCTCCTCTGGCTTCTCTGTGAGCACTGGCAAAATGGATGTATACCTCCTCAAATGGCCTGGGAGCTAGCTGCTGTAAAGGGTATGGATTTCCTCCCTTATTCATGATATTCATAATATTCATGATTTTGTTGCTGATGTTGGTGGCATACCTCCAAGAGACTTATTTTATTCTATTCCACTATGAGGTTTGACCAAAAATATCACTTGGTGACTTCTGTTAGTACAAAACCCAGTAGCCTGAGCTGAGACAGCTTTTGACAGCTAAGTGATATAGTTTAGTATCACTAGAATTCCCTGGATTCAGTGCTAAAGAGTCCATGACAGAATTAAGGCCAAGTTTCTTTTCCTATTTCAGGGAACCACCTGTGGGATACTATGGTCATTTTGCTACTCTGCACACCTTAAGTCGTCAGATTTACTCCATAGGACATGAATATTTAGTAGAAAAATTGTAAGGAGAGCTATGATCAATTGCATATGTAATAGAAAATGGAGTCTGGTTTCTTGGGATGAAGGTACTAATTGAACACACTGCATGGCCCTCCGTTGCAATGTACTGACATTTAAAAATAATGAAAGCCTGTTATTCCTTGTTGTATAACTATATATTTTTTTTGTGTCCAGGGGAAAAGTGCTGCTGGCAGTGCTGTCTTAGGGAGATCAATAATGGAAAGCATGCTGCAGTCTCTTTATTTGGAGAGCAGAGCAGGCTACTACTTCACACACTTCTGTGAGAAGTCAGGGAATAAGGTATGAGCATTTTCCTACCCTGTGATAATTCAGTCCATAATTGACTGAATGCCAAGTTATAGAGGGCAGCCAGACTGAAAAAAAAAATAAAAAGAAAAATTGGAGAAAGAAAGATTGATGACTGGATGAATTATTACTTGTGAGACTACAATCCCTCAACAACAATAAACTGTTCATATGTATATTCAAACTAATGACAGGTCTTAACCGAGCTGTCAGATCCTAACTGTCTCAAACCTATTGGAAATCTGAATGTACCATCAGGAATAAAAAAAAGACTAATCATTTTTAAAAACTAGCCTTTAACTTGGCAGAAAAAATGAGGTCTTAACCCACAAAAACATTTTTTATAAAGATGGAAAATCCGCTGTGCTATTACTCATGATAATCTACCTCATTCTTGCTTGTTGGGTTAGTGATGTCCAAACTCTCCAATGTTTTAAAAACGTTCTTCTACTTCCATGAAGCTTCTTGGATTTCTGAGAAACAAAACACTATTTCTTCCCTGCAGTCAGTAAAGTCATCATTCATTGCTGGGTGTAAATTGAAGATTGGTTGGAACAATTTATTGATCTGAGTCAGTGTTTAGTGGCTTTTGAGGACCATTGAGTCTTTAGAGGAGACTTGAATACAATCAAGACGGACATCTGTTTCACTGCTAGCACAACCCAGAATCGAGCAGCAGTAGCTAGAAATGGCTACCAAAAAGAAAAAAGCCAACATTTTCAAAGCTGAATACCTTCAACTAAGAACATTAAATGTGTATAGATAGAATCTAAGTAAAAGTAACTCATTTTTCATGGGAGATAGGCACCAACCCACATATCCTCTAGTATATGCAGGTGCCAAACTCCTTTGAAAATTATTTCCTTAAGGTCTTGTCTAAAACTGTGGAACCTATTTCATTTATATGCCAGCTTGGGTAGGCTAAAGTTTGTGGAATAAAGTTCCCTGCCCTTATCTTTTTGAAACACATTCATTATTGTCCAATGATGGCGGTTTCAGGGTATTTTCCAGATCCAAACACCATAATTAAAACAGAGGATTTGGGGAAAGATTTAGACTCCTTTTTCTAAAAGATAATTTGGCGTTTGAATTTATGAACTGGTTCCAAGATTCTATGCCTCAGAAATTCATGTAATAAAAATGCAATGATAGTCACAGTAACATATATCAAGTACACAATATTTAATTGTTTTGGTTATTGCTGCAAAATGCTATTTCACCATGGCACAAATTCTGCATGTCCATTATCAACATTTCTTCTTAAGTGCTGGCTTTATGCCACTGAAATGTGGTTACTCTTCAAATGTTAACTACAATGTTAACAATTTTAATGGCCAATTATGCATAAAGGATACAATAGAAGATATAGTATCACAGTGACGATGCCATTAAATATGTTGTCCTTCTGCCAGTATGCAACAGAAGATTAAATCCATCTTAAATTGAGCTTGATTTATGATGACCCCAAGGAGCTAAATAATTACTTGCATTGGAAACTCAACCTTCTATAAATGCCTGATATTTGGGTAGTAATAACTTACAGTTTTTTTCATCTCTAGTTGTGGAAGAACAGTGCGTACTTTTGGGCTGACCTACAGGCTTATCATCAGCTTTTCTACCAAGAAACTCTCCATCCCTTTAAAATATGCAAGCAAGCTCAAGTAAGTTGTAAATAATGTATTTTTTCTTCACAAATGCATTTGTTCATTCCCTTCACAAATGTTTTTGTTCAGTGTAAAGACTGAAAAGAAGATAGAAAAGTTTCCAAATCTTGACAACTCACACCAAAGTATATCTGGTTTGTGGACAATAAAAGAAGCTCTTTGGCTTGCTTCCACAGAATTTCTTGATTTAAATGTTAAACATTCATAGTTTCATTTCTAGGCTCTGTTGTCTCTTCTCAGTTTTATCTATTGTACTCAGTTTACCTAATCTCCCCTTTGCTACTCTATGTCGTATTTGGAAACCTCCTGTTTAGTGTTAACATCTGTGGTAACATTTTTTAATAAATTATCTAATTGTGTTTTACTTTTCTTTCCATCTCCTGTGTGGGTTAAAATTGCAGGTCTCATAGTGCAGACCTCAGATAATGACCTTAAGTCATGAAAATGGATCTTTCAGTTGTCAGTCCTGATTTTCCTTTTTCAGGGCATTGTTATACTCTTTACATAAGCATCTCCTCCACCCCCAGATTTGATCTTTAGACCCTTATTTACTGTCAAGCAGAATGGATTTTTCCTATAAACAAGTATTCTTAACAGAATATGCACTTTAAGTCAGGGAATAAAACAAAACTAAGCTGGTTCACCCCAGGCCATGGGTACTGATAGATCTTACTGACTGCAAAATAGTCTGATACTGCCAGGGAAGGAGGCCACAGCAGTGTGATATTGTAAGAAGGATTCCAAGCAACTTTTAACATCATTTTGTGAAACTTCAGTCTGTTTTCCCTCCGTAAACCTTGTGTAGGAGTATATTCTATCTGCATATTTGAATATATGCTGTAGTAGAGCAAAACTGCTTCAGAGGTTGTTGGAATAAATATCTCTAGGGAGCAGTGGAGAATAATCTCATTGTATGGTTTACACTACTGAGCATCTTGAATTTGTCTTCTCTTCTAACTTGGGAGTTTTACTGGGGCAAATGACACAATGTTGCATATTTGTCCAGATTTTTCACTAGAATCAGTGTTAATTGTATGGAAACTCTAAGCAGAGGCTGAAACTTGGACTCCCTCTCTCTCCCTGTTTCATACTGGCTAACCTGAAGTACTACCTTGTTTATTTTTCCCCCCCTCTAGCTCTACTGATGGCATTCCTAAGGCTGACCATCTGCCATATCTGCATGGGTTTGTGGCTAGGGACCTAGTTCATAACAGGCCTGTAAGCTGTCCGCCTCTCCTAGAGTCCTTCTCCAGAACTCTCACCTATCAAAGAAGCTGCACAAGCACATTGGACAGCATGGACATTTTGTCCCTATCCTTTTAACTTTGTAGCTGAGTCTCTGAACTTGTGGTATACTAGATAATCTTTTGGGAAACTTGATAGGGACTGTTACTCTGGGCAAAAGTCAAGATGTGGGAGATTTACAAGCAGATTGGATAAATCCCTTTTTCCATTAGGCAAAAATACACTGACCCAAATTTACTGTGTCATTTGTGGGCACGGTTAGCTTGTTTAATCAGAGATTTAGGAGTGTGGCAGTGGCACTCTGTGTAAAGTCAAAAACATGAGATTTTTTTTTTTTTTTTTTTTTTTTTTTGTAATATTTATTTAATTATTTAACCTACTGTATCTAGACTGTCTTGATCTTCTTGTATATTTTTTTGTGGGCCAATTCTAGGTTATGGTCTATGACAGTCTTAGGTTGAGATGATTCAGTTTTAAATTCAGTTTAATTTCACACCAGCCTCCTCTCTTTTTGGTAAGGTTGCATGGTTGAAAATTAAGGCTCAGGTCTTTTTTATTTTTCTTATCTTATTTCCAGTGCCGGCCTGGTGGTGACAGCAGAACATCGCACAATCAGTGTTACTAGGCAATTGCAAAGAGCTACGTACACATAGCCATTAAAGTAAATACATCAAAACGAAATATGCGAAACTGTTCCATTAGCATAACTAACAGCTGAAATGTAACATAACAAATCAACACATGTGCTGCAACATTTGGTATCATTCTCAAGCTTGCCTTTTAAGGCTGCACAAAAATTATTCTTGTTTTCATTGGAACACTGTTAAGAGTCAAGCTGCATCCAATCTACAGGGTCTGCTTATGGAAAAGATGCTCTCCCAAATTCTGCGCTCACCTTTGGCACAATAAGATAGTCATACCAAATACTCCTAAGAGAATGTGGATCAGATTCTAACAACACATCATCCTATGTATTTTACTGTTTATTACAGAAAGAGACATCCAGAGTATTCTGTATGTGTTCTGCCTGCTTCCTGTTAGGAATAAGAGCAAACCTGGATTGCTGTGTGTCTGCTACTCATTGTTTCATTTGTTAGGTATTTTTATCCAGCTTTATGACAGAGAAGCATATTCATTCAGGGGGGTGTATATTCATTCATTCAAGGAAAAAAACCAACACCAACATAGAGTGAGGATGAAATCTGATACATAAGAAAAATGATGGGTACTGGTAACCATGCAGGAACGTATGTGGTTATTCGCTAAAACCGTGCATGCAGGAGTGTAAAATAAATTGGGAAAGAAAAATAATAAAGAAACAGATGTATCCTTTGAAAAAAAAAATGTTACTTAGAGTTGGAAAGTTTAATATAGTTATGAGAAGTACAATATTTTAACACTAGAATCGGCTTAGATAAAGGAAGTTTTCATTGCTGTGAAGTTCTAGGGTCAGATGCAAGATTTATGTTAATTGAAAGTGATGATGGGGGTTAAGGCAGTGCAGCCTTTCCATTTAAGGTCAGGCAGTGCATTGTATTCTTCCCATCATGTAATTCTGTCATGCAGCTGCACAAGCCCCTCATTTAGATCAGTGCAATATCCACACCAAAGGGCAACAATATGAAGCACTTGGACTTAAATTTTTGATGTATTTCTTGCTTCACTCTACACATTCTGGGATTACTTACCAAAGCCTTCTCATCTGAGGTGAATTCACAAAAAAACCCAAGGCCTGAACAATTCTTTATTTGAAAATTAACAAAGGAGGCCAAAATCTTAATCTAAATTTCCTGAACATTTTGTATTTTAAGATTTGTGCCATCGAAAGTAATGTCAAGATGCAAACTCTGATTGAAATTCCAGATCAGGGTTTTGGGTTGGATCCAGCACTTCTTCTGATGCACTTATAGGAAAATGTATAGCTGGCAGGTAGGAAAGTTCTTTGTGTTTTACAAAAGAAACAAAACATCGAGTAAACGAAGCATGATGTGCACTTGATATCACATGCCTAAGATTTTAGTATGAGTTTTATAAACTCATAATCATACAATGTCATTTTTTTTCTGTTGATCCTTTAGGACACTGGCCAATACTACAGTTTCACTGTTCCACCGAGACTGAGAAAACCACAAAATTTCCATGACATAGGAATCTAAAAAGGCTATGACTATTCCATTTAAAGAGACACAATGCTTTTTTTTTTTTTTTTTTTTTTTTTCTCCTTTATGTCTTGCTAATTTTATTGCCCAGTGTTGAAGGCTGTGTACACAGATTTTTTTTTCTCTTTTCTGACATGTCTAGAACTCTTAGCAGTTGGTCTTCCTGCAGTCCTTGCACTGAAATCAGCACAGCCCTACAGATGTGCCTGAACCCTCAGCAAGGGACAGAGGGCTGAAAGCTCCTTCTTTCTCTCCCCATTTGCAAGTGCATGCAGTCAATTTGTCGCTTTGTGATGTTATATTTTTACTTGGTGGGTCAAATCCCATAGCAATGGATTCTTACAAAGATTAAAGCAAAAAGATGGCATCACACCAAATTGTCAGACAGTGTGAATCTGCATCCTTCAAAGGTGAAGAGGCTTTGCTGATTACAGCACTGAGGGTCTGGTTCTTCAAGTTCAGAAATGTGCACACATATTGCTGGTTTAACCACCTCTAAATTTCTGCTTCACATGTATTACCAGCCCTAACAATTTTTTATGGGAAAACAAAAGTCTTTATTATACACTAATTTTGTAGATGAAATTAAACATGGTTAGAGTTCTGCAGGTAGTCTGCAAAGGCAGTCCCTAATACAGCAAAACATTACAACAGTGTTTATGTGAACAGATTGTCAATAGGTTCTGGATTATTTAAAATTTAAGAAATCTGGGCAATTTCTGACCCTGTAGGTAGATATTTTTTGTCATCTCAAAAAAATAATGGTAAAAATATTTAAGTTAACCCATTTCATACAAAATCATGAGGGAAAGGAAAGAGCAACGCCACCCAGTCAGTTACGGTTTTTCATTTTTATAGTTTATTCTTAAAACTTTACTGAAAATGACCAGCCATTTAAGGAATGAGGCTAAATGTGTGTAAAAATATTAAGGACCTATTTTGGCCCCTTTCACCTATTTGCAGGTTCGTTGTGTGGTTTTATGAGTCATGGCAGGTGGACCAATGTTGCCCTAACGAAGAATAAAATGGTTAACCTCTCTTTAAAAAATCTATTTCTAAAGAAATCACACCTTTTTATCATTGGGCTGTTCCTTTTGAATTTGTCTATTTTACATGTTACATGATTTGGATCAGACTAGAACATGTTACAAGTGAAACTTTGTTAGTTTTAACGTTCTTCAAAGTAACTCCTAAGGCTTGAAATCACTATTAATCTAATCAATGCTCTCCCTGTTAAATTTCAATTTATTTGGGGATTTGCTGAGAAAGGTATAAATTAACATAAATGTGGTCTTGTTCTTTGGCTAGGACTCTACATGTGAATGTCCTAGTTCCTCAGCCGTACCCTTACACCTGTGGGACTTTACTGCACTGATAAGGTGGTCCGTGATAGCTACAAACAAGGTGGCCCAAAAAGGTGGTGATAAGGTGGTCCAAAAAGGCTACAGTCTTTGTTTTCAGTGATTAAATCTACATAGAAAAGGAGTGGAATCCTGCAGAAATGGTACTACTAATGGTAATACTAATCACAAGTTCTAATTGGAGGATGTCAGCTATTGTAGCTCTGTATTCCTCAATGTCCTGATACTATGAGGGTATGTTTGAAATTGTTAAGGTCCAAAAGAATAGAGATGTAGTCTGATACTATTGCTGTTTGAAGAAAAGAGTCTAATAAATCAGAATTTGATCTAAGTCAGACAGAAATATAATTATTTGATCTACTCAAATATTCACTGTGCTAGAAATCTAGTCACAACAGTGTTCTATTATTGCTTGAAAACAGAGTAGATGTACTATTTTCCTATTTTTTACTGCTATGCTCACCTGCTAGTTACAGCTGGATTTTAGCAGCATAAAGAAAAATGAGATTTATCAGAAACCTGCATTCTTCATTGTCAAAACTGTGTGAAAATAAATACCGAAGATGGACATTTCAGTGCCATCCTACAGAGAAGTTCTGATTTTTTCTACTAATCTGATCCTCAATCATATGTTTAAAAATAGTTGGACTTTGACAATGTGAAGAAGAGAAGGCATTTATATGAATTTTATTATGGCAGTATCTCTTTTCACTTAATTTCTTAGCTGCAGTTAGCATTGTGATGTATCAGAGATATTCTTGGATATATGCTTTCAAGATATTCCTGGAAGAAAGTGCTTTTCTCTGACTCTTCAGTGTTGTCTTTCACAGCAATTTGTGAAACATTTAAAATGAAAGAAGAATTTGATCTAGGTGTCTGTTTGAAAAAAGAAGCCTTTGGGAAAAAAAAAAAAAAAAAGAAAAGACTCTATGCTTCAAGAATGTGTTGCTAGTGAAAACATACTCCAGGCTCTGCTTTTCTCTATTTTTACATGTTGAATGGCAAATTCCATGTGTTTCATTAAAATAAGTAAATAAATTATAAACCTTGCTTTGGTAAGGATTTCTTCTGTTTTATTGCAGTTCCTTTATGCAACTTACATTGCCCCATCTGCCAGTATGGACATTGGACTTCATCAGAGCAAGAAAAACATGATTTATCAGAAAATTGACCCAGCTTTTGAGGATCTTTTTGACTTAGCAGAAGAATATATCCTCATTCTTCTGCTAGAACCATGGATGAAAATGGTGGAAGCAGACAAGGACACTTACGGAAAGGTAATTGACTTGGATGACACTGTGAAAAATTTCTATGTTGCCAAAGAAAATCACAAGAACCTTCATATACAGCCTTTTCCCACTCCTGCACTTAATTCTGCTTCATTTACAGTCAGGAAGGGCGAAGTATTATGGGATATCACACTCACCCACTCCCTTCCACTAAGATGCAAGGAGTAGGCTGAGCTTCCTGTGAAGGGCAGACTTCCCCTTCAAAAAGGTGCTGTAGGCTGAATAGACCCCATGCTCGGTGAAATGGGAAGGAATGCCTCTTGCTACAGCAAAATTTCTCTGTGCTCAAGAAAGTGTCATGCTTCTTTAATCTTGTTGCCGATCAAAAATAATTTAGTAGTAAAGTGTATTTTTTTTTTGCTACTTTCTTGCATGTATGTATGGACAAGTAGCAGAATTTATACCTAAATTCAAATTTGAGAATGGTCTTCTAGGCCTATTAGGAAGTCCTGGAAGCCCATTTTTAGGTGAGTAGTACTACATTTAAGAATAGAGTATAAGGACAGAGAAAAAATGTACAGCAGCATTGCCAGCTTCAGCACTTTGCAGTTGAGGAGGTTCATAAGGCAGATGTCTTGTTCACATTTTTGTGTTTAATAGTCTTTGATGACCCTTTTTCCCCATGACTTTATGTAAACGTGTCATGGGTCATTGTATATCTTCAGCCTCACTGTAGCAGTTACGATCCACGGTTATGAAAACAAACCCAAATACTTAATTTTGTTATGTCGTCACAGAAAATCACAAGAACCTTCATATGTATAGAAAATATAAATACTTATTTTGGTTCATTTTAAAATCCCTTCTTGGTAATTTAACCTGATGTCCTAGTTTTGTGGGCATGAGGAACAGTGAACAATTGTTATCTTGTCGTTTTCTCAGTGTTAATGCTTTTACATGTCTCTGTCATAACCCACTTCAATTACATCTCTTTGAAATTCAAGAACCCGTGACCATTTAACTTCCCCTTTTACAGAAGTCAATTCATACCTTTCTTAAATTTGTCAATCCCATCTGTATTTGCTCTTTTATATTCTTTTCATGCGATGCAAGCAATACTTAAGATTTGTATGCGCTAAGGATTATCTAGTGGCAGAATGGTGTTTTCTGTTTTGTTCTTTTTTTCCTTTTCTAATTGTTCCTATTATTCTAACCGCCTTTTGATTTCTGGTGAACTTTGAGTGGATGTGCAAAATGTAAGCTAATAGTATCTGCAATGATTCCAAGACCTCTTTATTAAGTAATAGCAGCTAATGTAAAGCTCTAATTTGGAGCTCATTTGAATGACTTAACTTTATTGTTGTTGAATTCAGCTGTCCTTGTATCATGCAGACATTAAGTATCCTGAAATCGTGCAGCTCTTCACAGTCAACTTATTTTTTTGCTCTGTGGAATCATTTTGCAAACTTTGTTGTCTCCTCACTCACCTCCTTTTCCAGATAATTTCTGAATATGTTTGAAAAATAAACCTCAGCACAGATCCCTAGGAGACTCCAATAGGAACCACACCCCATTATGAAAACTCTGTATTTCTTTATTTTTTGATTTTTCTACCTTCTAATTAATTCACAAGGGGACCTTCTATCTCATCCGGTGATAACTTGATTTCCTTAGGAACTTTGAAAGTTTGAACGTTGTTGAAACTTTCTAAAATGAAATATGGGAATCCAAGCACATCTGCAAAATATTCTATTTAATTTCAAACCTTTTCTGACTTATTTTTTCCAAGTTATTAATCTAAAATTGTTTGTGGCCTGCAGAATAACATGTAATTGATTGGTGCTTTCATTAATCTGAAATTTTATTTACTTTCTATCGGACTACAATTAAAGTAAGCTGTATATCATTTGTAAATGTATATTTTACATGTGTATGATTATTACTAGTTGTCTGGTATCTAGTGCTAATGCCGCGCTGAAACACATGATCGGCTAAGCAGAGTATTAGGATACACCATCTGCGTATAAAAAGGACTCTGCTTTTGAGGACTCTGAATACAGCATTTTCACTGCTTTTAGTGATAGAAGAACTCCTCCAAAGTAAGAATCAAAACCAAATCTTTACTTTATGTTAATTAAATGCATGTGTCAGGTAATACTTCCTTGAATTAACTGAGGAATAATCTGTTCCCCTTTCAGTTTAGATGATGCTTTGCTTTCCAAGTGTTCAGTTACAGGCAGACTTCTAAGTAAGTGCCCTAATAATGCAAGCATCCTGATCAGAGATTGAAAAAAAAAAAATAGAATGAAATCTTTTTGAATGCACAATATATGTGTTTGTGAAGAGTTGTTATAAACAGACATAAACCAACCTGTTCTAGGAGGCACTAGAGCCTCTTTGTACTGGGCGCAGGCTGTTGCATTAGGCACACTCCTTCTGAGCACAAAGAAAAGGTCTGCTTTGTATTTTCTTCAGTCCCTGGCTCTACTCTCCCCCTTTGTTCTCCCATACATCAGGATGTATTTGGCCCATAATGAAACAAGATATTTTATCAAGAACTAGGTGAGTTCAAAATTGTTTATTTGGGACATAGTCAGTGTGTATCTACATTTTTATCTTTAAACAAAACATGAAAACAGGAGAGTTCCTTTTTATTGTTGACTCTCATCCTGCCTCTATCTGCTCTCTGTTTGAAGTTTGTGAAAAATGTTCTGAATTATTTTCCTATTTGCTTTCAAACTACATTTTCTTTTAAAAAGAATACCCCAAAGCACTTTATAACAGTGGAATAGAGTTACGCTGAGCCTAAAGGCATTCAGATAAAACAGTGATTAGTGTGGTATTCATGTTTACATAAAAGTGTAATGAATATTAATCTAAAAACTCTTTTCTTTCTCTTGCATGTAAATTCTTGTATAATTAGACCACAGCTTTCTAATCTTTGTAATAGGAGTGCTAATCAATTTAATTAATTGACTCAGTTTTGCTAAATATTCTAAACCAACATTTGAATGGTTTAGTGAGCCAAGAGGGACACCAAATTATTTTTTACTCAGTTACTGGCTGTTTGCACATAACATGGAGAATTACTCTAATTATACACATAATGCTTCTAGTTAAGATAAAAAATACCAACAATTAATGAGTTTCAGTCATGTACAGTTCCCTGTTTTAAGGCATTAACTGTTATCAGACTGAAGAAAGGGACAGGACTTGGGGTCTGAAAGCTTTCGACTTCATTGTTTAGATGTTATAGTAAGATGTCATCCTTGTCTCGAATTTCCTTTTCTGGGAACGTGTCACTTTATCTTTTCATTATTTCCCACCGAGAGTGATAGTTTTAAGACCTGGCTTTCTGCTTCTCAGTGACACTTTGAAATGCAATTTATTGGAAAAGGCTATCACGTAAGTTTGGCGTGCCTTACACAATATAATTCAACATTTTTTAACATACGGTGTTCTTCCATTAAAGAGGTTATTTAGTGGTGTTTTGTAGAAATCTACATGTGAACCGACATAGACCTGAAAATTTTGTTCCACCAGAGCTTTTAATTGAATTGTTTGTCACAAGGATGTGACATCTAGTGTCTCCTAAACATCTGTCTCATTATTGGCAAATGTATTCTTTTCTATCCACTGTCACTGGCAAGTTGCCTGTCCAGTTCTCCATCTTCTATAATGTGTGCTGTAGGGATGACATAAGATATTATTTTTATTAGGTGGAGTTGGTGGAAGAAACTCGACAGCTGGACTCCGTGTACTTTAGAAAGCTCCAGGCTTTGCATCAAGAGAGTGTTTCCAAGAAGGATGAGGTAAGACAAGTACCTACTAACAAAAACAAACTCTTTTTCTATCAGAGAGGGTTAACGCTTTGAGTATCAGCAATGAAAGACTGACTAAATGCCAGTTTGGAGAAGCAAGTAATCTGATTTCTACCATCCAGTTTTTGTGTAATGATTGATAGTCATTGTGTTACTTACAAATTCAGTTCTTCTGTCTGTTACATCAATATTACACCATTGTATGTTTGGACGTAAAGGGACAGTTTCCACTATTTGAACAAATATCCCAATTTCAAGTAAATTACAGGTATGTATTGGTTTATTTGATCAGAGAACCTGCACATGATATATTTAAAGCAAACATAAAAATAAAGCTGTATAAGAGTTAGGGCCTTAACTCAATCTATTTTTTTAGTGATCACAAAGCTGTTCTACAGAGGCAGAAGTTGTTTAATGCAGGATGTCTGAGCAAATATAGAGACAAGCAAAGTAGTTATGCAAGTGAAATAATTTCTTCCCTCAGAGTACTGTTGCTGACACTGGTCTGCCATCCTGCCCTGATGTTCTCAAAGAAGCTCAGAACTTGTGTCAAGTTCCCAAAGAATCAGCAGGTTCTAATCTGTATGACCTGATCCA
The DNA here is from genome assembly GCA_011076525.1 of Nettapus auritus. Lineage (NCBI taxonomy): Eukaryota > Metazoa > Chordata > Aves > Anseriformes > Anatidae > Nettapus > Nettapus auritus. The sequence goes on along the minus strand of CM021766.1, from coordinate 136,363,726 downwards.
CGACAAACAGAAGTTAGAACAGTTCTGGGTTTTTCTGAATGAGCACTCTGCCGGGTATGTTTCTTGTTTATTATTAATTTATCCATTTTAAAGTTCAGAAGAAATCTTTCTGAGAATCTTGGCTATGTAAATGTCCATGGATTTTAATCTTTCTTTTTTTTTTTTTTTTAAAAAAAAAGTGTTTGCATATTTATGAAGTAGACATGCATATTGTCCACACAGCTGAATTGTCTTAAATTTTTTTGAGGGTAAAAATTCTTCTTCATAGCATGTTTGCAGCCCAGTTTTACTTTCAGTTTATGCTTTTATTAGTGGCAAATTCCTGAGTGAAGCAATTAGCCAATAATGAGTAAAAGAATATCTTTTTTAGTACGGTTTAAATTAAATACATTTTAAAAATTATGGCAGGACATTACAAAAATGTACAAATAGGACACAACCATGCTATACTTATCGTGTAAATGCAACCGTAGTTTTCTTTGCAGTGATCTGAACAGAATTAGCTACCAGCCCCTAACAGATACAGTTTATGCAAGGTTCTTGAAAAACAACCCACTTGTTTTAAAAATGAAGATTTAAACTGAAGTTCTAGCAGAAGTAAATGTGTTTGAATTTTTTTTTTCTTTTTTTTTCCCAAGCCCCTCACTTATCTCTACTCTGTTTTAGGAAAAGGCAATTGTACTTTTTAAGTAACTGCTAGCAAATCCCTTAATTGTCACTTCCTTGAACCTGGGTTCCCATGAGCTGATGCTTATAGATAAAAACTGCTATGATTTTAAATTGGATGTTCATCGCTGCCTTCTAAAGTGCCCAGAGATGGTCATCTAGCACAAGATTCCTCTGGCATAGACCAAATGTCACCACTTCTGCTTATCATCATAGGTTCCCTTTGTAGTCAGAGAGATAAATACTTCTGGACACAATTCTTCTGGACATAATTCTGGAGAGAACATCTAGAAACAATTGGATGAATCATTTCTAAATATGGCTATTTTTCTTCACTGATCACAAAAATTCTGTAGGTAACAAGCTTAGGCTGAAAATTTCATGGCGTAGGTGTTCATGTTCAAGCAAGCATGGTTCCACATTTCTTCTAAGTTAGTTATCTAGATCAGTGGTCTCCAAACTTTTTGATCGTGCCCACCTGTCAGTAAAAGTTTTTTGGGCAGGCATACCCAATTTATACATATTTATTTTTATTAAATTTTAAGCATGTACTACTGAAGTTCTAATATTTTTTTCCTCCCTCCCAGTGGATTGTTTCATGAACTCCTGTGTACTCACACTCCACTTTGGAGACCACCGGTCTAGACTTCCTCTCTAACTGGGGTAATGGTAGCAATCACCAGTGAACTGGCTAGGATGGGGGCTCAGCTGGGTATGCTAAACCACCTCTGTGAGTTCCTGTCTCTATGTTAATCACAGACAAGTCCTGTGTTAAATGATAGAGCCGGCCAGAGAAATGTTTAATCTACGAACAATTTGCCTTTTGTAAAAATTCCTAATGAAGAAAAACGTTTGAAAAAGTCTCAGAAAACAGTGTTTTAGAGAGAGGTCCAGACCTACTAACCCAAGTCTGTTGTGGCCCAATTCTGAGTGATCGAAGTTTCATGAAGTCAGGTTGCTAAGCACTTGCACACAAATTCTGGTAAGACACAAAATCAATTTCCATTAATTAATACCCTGTTAAATATACAGGATACAATTACACAGTTGCAGGACAATTTGTGTTACTTAGGTTGAATGGGTTATTTATAACTAACTAGTTATTTTTGCCAGAGCAACTGACCCTGCACATGCTCCTGATCTGCTGGAAGTAAAAAGTAGAGCATGCTTGGATAAGCCATTGCTGTAGACAGTTTAAGCTAATACACTTTAAGATGATATATTTTGCTTTTTAAGTAAGATGGACATATTTGGTCAGTTGGCATGGGTAGATGACAAGGAATAACTCCATAAACCACAGTAACTTGGATCGCTTTGCTGTGGGTGAACTTATTTCCCTTTTGACAAACTAGCAAATGAAAGAATTTCAGTCTCAATAGAACTTAGGCCTGTATGGGTCTCAAAAGGCTTTTTGAAAGGGACACATCTGTTCTTAAATCAGTTGGATGCTTTTGAAAGTTTTACTCAAAGATTAATGCTTCAAAAAAGCCAGTTATTAAACAAATGGAAAAGTGAAACAGATTTGTCTGAATGTAATGCTTCATATTTCCTGCTGCGAATACAATGAATGTCCTCATTAAAGTGCTCACAAAAGTCCAGATAGTAAGATACTATCAGAAAACGGTTATGTGAATTATTACTGAAATTGTGGGTATGTCAGCTACTATGTCCTCTGGTTTGATGAATAAAACCAATATATGTTCCATTTAAACAAACTCAAATAGAGGGTATACACTCAAATGATTATGAACAACATATATACTACGTATTGCATACAGATACTATTGGTCATTTATTATAAATAATGAATTAAGTAGTGGACTCAGTAATTTATGAAATGGCAGCCCATGAAAAGCCATAGAAATAAGATTTACCGTAAATTCTTTTTGTCTGCTTGACTTGTGGACTAACACAAAAGCTCTAGCACCTCACATGGGGTAGGAAGGGGGTTGATTCCTTGGGCTGCTGTTCCTAGCTGTCAACCTGTCATCCCCATTCCTCTGTCAGAAAGCAGGACCAGGAGGCAGAATGGCAATGATGTTGACTTATTTCCCAGTGGCTCACAGCCTGTAGTATCAATTCAAATTCTCATAGTATCAATTCAAACTCTCATCTGTTTCTTTTTGCATTCACTGTGTGAACTCTGCTCTGTCTCTAGTTTGCAGTCCCTGCTAGATTTAGCAGCAGCAAGCTGAGGAGGTTGCTCCATTCAGGGTCCTCCATAAGGAACCCTGAATGAGCCCCCCAAGATACTTTTTGATCTGTCTGTTCAGCATGTGCCACAGTCTCACCAGATGGTACAAGCAAAATAAAACAGACATAAAATTTCAGTCCAATCTGACCTGGTATTTAGGACTTAACACTTTGGTGGTTTGTGGTTAAACTAATAACTCTAGAATGTTACGAAATTAACTCAATATTGAACAAAACATTCTGTTTAAATTTGTTTATAGGATGGATCTCATGTGCTGGCTAGATATTGAACAGTTCAGAAGGATGCACCACAAGGATAAAGAAGGAAGGGAGGAAAAATCCAAGGACATTAAAAACAAGTACCTGAACAAAAAATACTTCTTTGGACCCAACAGCCCAGCTACGAGAGAGCAACAAGAACAGGTACCCATTACAAAAGCATTCATTAAGAAACTAGTTGTAGTGATCACTCTGCTGTCATCAGCTTTACTCTTACTTTTCCCCAAGCTATCTCTGCAACTGTAATCTACATTTTTTTGGCCAGTATTTTTGGAAGAGAACCAGTTTGGTTCTGCTTTGGTTGTGGGGATACGTTACTTCCTGTTCAGACTCACCCTTCCAGGTACTCACAGAACATTTCTCTTAAATCCTGATCTGAGTCCACAGCCAGGGCACGCACAGCACTGCTCAGAAAAAGTGTAAAAATGTTTTTCAGGCTTGTTTCAGCTTTCTATTTTTGGTATGTCAGTAAAGTCACAGACGGCAAGTCTGAGCTGTGGTACTCAAATATATCTTGATACTTATGAAATTTACTTGGTCAAGTTGGGGTATTATTTGCCAGAGTCTGTATTCTATTATAGGTAAGGACAAATGTAATCTGTTCCCTTTTATGAAAAGTACATGTGAGCCTTGGGTAAGCACGCATTAAATACTTTGCTTACAGTTAAGCTCATGCTTTGCTAAATCAAGGATGTAGAGAGATAAAGGACTTCTGGTATACACCAAAGTTTATGTCATGTGTTATTGTGTTTGGATTGCTTAGCTAATGCATTCAGGTGGAGGATGGGGACAAATCCTTCATGATCGGCTTCCTCCAGCGGTTTTGCTCGAAATTCAGCAGTGCATCCAGAAGAGATTAGAAGAACAATGGCTGCCATTGTTCCTGGCAGATGAACAACATGGGGCAGAGGGACAAGCAAAGGTAATTTTTTAACAACAGCAACACATATGGGCATTGTTTTTTGTTTGGCACATAATTTACCATTGGGATAAAAGGGTTCAGGGGGAAAACAAACTATAACTCACATTCAGTTTACATTGAAAAAGACACTCTAGCACATACAGGTTGAAGCAGTTAGCTTGATAATTGTGAAGGCAGTTCCTCTGAAGGCAGAGTCTGGCTGACAATACTATTGCTAGATCCTAAATCTGAAGAAGTTGGTGTTGGCTCTGCTGCCAGCTAGGCTGCCAGTGGAGAAAGCTAATCTTTGCCATAATATTTCACTCTCCATGTGCCATTCTGCCCGAGCCATACACTTGTGCACAGAAGAAATGCTGCTTTGTAAAGGATTTGCCCAAGGGGACAAGAACACAGGCGAGTGGTGTATTTCCCATGCTGTATTTGCTCTCTCATACGGTGTCCGTATTTTCCCTTCTGGAGCTGCAGTGCCTGTAGAAATGACTGCCGGACTTCTGAAATTCTGCTTGGTGGGGATGTTAACTGCTACCAGCCTTGCTTCCAGTTGGTTACTCTAAAAGAGTTGCCAGAAAACTCAGAATGGGGAGCCTTTCACTCTGCTGGCTCATTAGAAAGACTGGGGAAAGGGCAGAGCCTTTTATGGGAGAGCCTCTGTGGCTGGGATCTCTTAGGGAGATCATGACAGCTGCAGAAAAACTTGTTTTCTGCACTTCCACAAGAGATCAGAAATGTGAATGTCACAGCAGAAGGAAACTGGATGGTTCCACCATGCGGACAGACATGCACACCGCAGTGATTCATAAAACTTATTTTCTGTGATTTGTTTTTAACATCAAGAGGGTTATCAGAAGTGTTGTCAGAAATGCACACAAACTGGATCCTTTTAATTGATTCAGAGCATTAAGCAATCAGAAAAGTGTAGATTCTTGTAAGACAAATTGAAATCTCAATAATGATAAAATTAAAACAAAATTTCCTAATCCTCTGCCCTTTTTAGCTGAACTCTGCTTCCCTTACGAGCCCTGGCTCAGGACCATGGGATGAGGCTAAGCTGCTTCCAGTTCTGGAAGCGAGCTTTTGCATGCCTCATCTTGCACCTGCTGCACTGTACTGGCAGGGAGAGTAGCCCCTGCAGTTTGGAAAATGCTGTATTAAACTCTAATAAACAGTTTACAGGACATACATAGTTTTAATCAGCCTTTAGTCTTTCCCTAGTCTTTCCCTTCATTTTTGTCTCACTGCTCTTTTCTCTTTCTTACTGCAAATTCAGAGGATGAAAAGGTCCTTTGAAGAACGTATTTTAGAAGAAATGAAACCAGATGACATTCTCCACTTGGCTTCATATTTCACAGTGACCAAACACTGTGGGCATGCTATGTAGACCTTATTCAGACAATCTGCCCTTGATTTGAGGTGTATTTTTTGCTACAAAGAAGCTGAAGGATCAAGTCTGTATTTCTGATACAGCTGTCCAAAGGAACAAACCCAATTCATATTAAAAAAAAAAAAAAAAAAAAAACAAACAAACAAAAAAACCCAACATTAGACTCAAAATCTATTCCCAATGTAAGTGGTACATCAACGTTTTGGGTAGCATAAACCAGGGGAAGAGCGCCGTTTCACTGCCATTGCCTCTTGACTTAACTCCTTGGTGTTAATGAGCGTGGGCTCATTTATAGCTTAACAGCGGATGGTGTTCAGTGTGGGTCCGCAAGTCTCATGTATCAAGAGCCAAACAAAGATAGTTAAGTATCAACTATTCTCCCACTGTGGTCTCAATCATTAGAGGCCTGAACATTAAACAATAAGATTAAAAAAATTACAATGATAATCTTTTGTTCAACTGTAGGTAAGGGACAGAACCAAAGATCTCCTAAGCCAAAGCCAGGAGAAGACTACTAGGATGTGGAAGGCAAGTGAAGTCTATTATGTCTCTTGTGTCTGCAGTTTCACTGTCTTTTCCGTTCGGACCTTGCACATCCTTCACCATTTCCCTGCTGACAGCGTGAGGCCCAAATGCAATGCTGTCAAAAGCAGACATGATTGTATTGGCTACAGCAGGACGATTACGCACATTACTGGTGAATCTAGCTCCCTGCTGGATGTTCACGGTAAATTTCTCTCCCTTCCTGGCTAAAGAGGTCATACTTGAAAAAAACATGTCTCTTGTCCTTCTCTGTAGAGCACTGTTAACCCTCCTTAAACTGGTATTGTACCTTTAATTCACATTTATCTGTATTTTGCATGCAGTGGACTTATTGGGACAAGCTGTTCATTCCAGCATCTGGTAGTTTATTTATTATTGCGAGTGGATTACGTGCAGACACAAAAGGGAATGTGAAGTATGCAGTGGAGTGGGCAGGTTTAATCATATCTCACAGTATCTGTTTCATTTAGAATTGTATTTTAATCTCACAGCACTGAGATAATATCAATTTTAAACATCTTAAACCTTTGTAATAATACATTTCATCAGATGTTTGCCAGTTTTTTCTCTTGAAGAGCAGTGAACTCTTGGTGATTGCCAACATACAAGTTGTGTACATTTATTCAGTTGAACTTTTATTGTCTGTTGAAATCAAACTGGAGACCTGGTCACCAATTATCCATGCAAACCATTAGCTCGGAAGGGATCCAAGGTGCATGTGGGTTCTGTTAACCGAGTTTTCTTTTGTCTGTTTGTCAGGAAGATGGTTATTTTCTATATTCTGCTTTAAGGTTATTAAACCATAAGCTAAACAGTATTCGTACGTTGGGATAGGCGCGGGAGCAGCGTTTTGTTCTTCCTTTTATGAATATGCCCCAGAAAGAATTTTTTCCCAATAGCTTCTTAAATCCTGGTCACAGTGGAGGGAACATGTTTGGAAATTTGGAGGAGGGCCGAGAAGATGCCATCTTACTGTCTAAGTTGCGCTGACTTCAATTTAACCAAAGGACTCTTTGGACAACCACCACACACCCTTCTGCAAGGGTAGGCGCCCAACCCTGGCAAGCTCCACGGCAGAATCTGAAGTGTATCCTCTGTCTTTAAGCAAAGCTGCAGGAAGACTTTCAGCTTAGCATCAGGTTATATTGCCAGGACTGTCTGCAACAACTACAAATGCTCCTGTCCCATGCAGACCATTGAACAGCACTCCATCTCTCCAGGAATTCAGGAGTTTTATACCACTGTTACAAGACAGTTTTCATTCACCCATCAGATAACAAAGGGGGATTGTTTGGCTTGCTGCTCAGTGACAGCACAAGAACTGTTTGTTCAGGAAGGCAGGCCAGCCTGAACTTCATTTCAAACAAACTGTCCCTGTATAAGCCATCTTTCTTTCTCCACCCTTTCCTGGCTGCCTACTGCTCCCTGCTTTGCAGCAGGAGGATTTCCAAAATGTCTCGATGACTTTAAATTCTATTTTACTATTGGTAGTTTTATTCCACAGAGAGCGAACTCTCCAGCTTCTGTTGGTGATCATGGCAACACATTTCAAAGCTCATTTTGTTAGCGAGATCCCTGTCAGAAGCATTTTACAACTTTTAGCTATGTGGTTTGTCTGTTCCTTTTTCTTTGTTGTTTGTTTGCACAAAACTCAAACTGTTCTCTAGAAAAGTAGCCTGTTGCCATAATCAATAACAATAGCTGTTTCCATACTTTATAGTATGTACTCATATGGTCTAAATCATTGTCAGTCATTTCCTCTCCCATCACGTTTTCCAAAAAATGTTGCCCAAACCAAACTGGAAAAAAGAAAAAGGAAAGAAAAGAAGGAAAGAAAGAAATGAAACCTTGCCAAATTCTATTGTATCCATGTCATAAACTCATAAACTACTGAAAGTTAGGGTCAGTGCAAAGATAAGAATCAGACAGTTTACGCTAACTAATGCCTTTGTTATTGCTTTTTGAAACAAAGTTTATTTGGTGCATTTATTTCTTCTCTTGACAGCATGTGGACAATAAGTGGGTTTCTTCATCTAGTGAAATAATTGCTTTCCGCAAAGCGCTGTTGAATCCAGTGACAGCAAATCAGTTTCAACGCTTTGTGTCCCTGAAAGGAGACCTCCTGGAGAATGGAGTGCTCTTTTGGCAAGAGGTACAGAAGTATAAGGTATGGTGGTAAAACGGCACAAGGGGAGCGTCATTCAACTTGTAAGCAACTGCATCCATTACTGCAAATTAGGAAAATTTTAACAAGAGTATCTCTAAGCATTTTCTTGTTCATAGTAAAACCTCCTTCACCATTTATTTGTCTTTTTCTTTGATGAAAATCCTGATTTCTTAAGGGTAGCTGTTTTTTAATGACTTGAACGTATTATGCCTGTGTTTCTTTGTGCTTCTTCAAACTCTGCCATTCTTTTGAATCTCTAAAGGGATACTATGAACTAACGAATGCCCAGATTTTGGTATACATCTGTTGAGCAGTAGGAAGTATGCAAGCAGTAAATGTTCATTCTGTCTTTATAGTTAAATACTGTTAAACAGAGGGATTATTGCTGAGTTGGGTAGTTCCTCAAAAAGCAGAAAGAACTTTGAAATTCACTCCAATGTACAAATGTGAAGATGGTCTCTACCCAAAAAACTTGCATGTAAAATGCAGACATCATCTCCCTTACACTCTGCACAGTTGCATCTGTCTACCACTGAGGAGGTGGCCAAGGTCAGCAGGGGTTTTCTGTCTTCCACATGCATTCCTCTTTCTGCAGCTGCTGTAGTGTGAGGCAACACACAATCAGAAACCTCTGGAGCGAGACTTCAAATCACACAGCAGCCTCCTAGTAGCACCCTGGACTGAAGGCAGGGGCACCACAGATCTTTCACTTGTTCTTTATTTTTGTTGCCTTTGGGATATTGCTGGTGCAAACAAAGCCTCTCCCGGGCTCCGGAACATAGTCTGCATGCACACGGAGGGCAGGCAGTGTGAGGTTAGCTAACATGCTCAGAAGTTAGGAGCTGAGCACAGGTGATGATGCTGCAGTAGCACTTGGAGATCCTGCTGCAGGCATGTGGGTGCATTTTCACTGGATAGTTTTGGCATTTGAATTTGGGCTCTACTTTAGAAGCTGAAGCTTCTCTGCCTCCAGAGGGGCAATCCTCCAGTCCTCACAGTGGCTCTGACCCCAGCATGAGGAGTCACAGAGCTGTAGGCTGATAAGCTCTCTGGAGGTGCTGCTGTCTCTCTTGGTTACAGTGACCATCTTATACTAAAAAGTTCACATTAGGGCACCTGAAGTTACATGATATAAAAGCTTCTCACAATATCCGACATTTTTTTTGCAGATTTGTGACTCTTCATTGCTACATTTTGGAGGATACGGAAACTTTCTGCAAATGTGGAGTGTAGTTTAGACTGTTTTCTTTGTGTGTCTGCTTTCTGAAGAAAGGCTTCATTGTTTTATGTCCCACCCCCTCCCCTTCATTTATGTTAATTTTATTTGTCTTCTTATCAAGAAAAAGCACAATCTGACCATATTTCTACATGCATGCGATTCGTCATGGTTGGCAGTTGATGCTCTTTATAGAAGCAAAGGGCTGGAGCAGTAGGAGTGTTGTGGGTCAGGCTGAACTGGAGGAATATTGCCAAAGATGTGGGCAGCACTTTGCATAGTGCATGCTTGTGTTGTCTGAGCCCTATCACGCCATCAGTTTAGACAGAACTCCCTTTGGGAGTCAGTGTCTGCATTGCTCCTCGTAACCCATTTGGGCTGGCGGCACACATTGGGACAAACAAAAAATACAAATTTTTTTTTGGAAAACAAATATGAAGAAATATAACTCTGTGGATCATTTCCATCTGTTTCTGTATGTTCACGTCTCATTCCTCTTCATATCTTATGGCTTGTTTTTCTTCCCTCTTACTACAGCTCTCTGCGTTTTCTTCTGTGCTAGATGAGCAAAGAAAACCGTAATATATTCTTAGGATATATTGAATATGTTTTTGTATTGCCTTACTGTCTTCATTGTAGCTGTTATCATTCTTTTTTTCCTTCACAAAACTAAAAAGTATTCATAATAAAACAAAACTTCTTTTCCACATACCACATTTCTGGTAAAAAGCCCTGTTTTTAATTTCTTTGCAAAGTAAATATCCAGCCTCCTCTACCAAAACTAAATGCATATTCTTCATTTAGAGAGCTCACTTCCTGAAAATTCTCTGGAGTGCTCATTGTGCCTATAGAAGATACATGCGATAATCTCCTGTTGTTATAGAAATGTCTCGATGTTTATAGATAGATGGAAAGTACGTGTTTCAAAGGATTTCAAGAAAGCTCTTTGAATGGTTTTTCTCTCCTGCCACAGCCCAATAGTAGCATCATCAGAGTGTGAAAACATGGTAATAATAGGTTTTAACAGAATGATAGGTTCACATTAACAAGAGTAGAAAACCTCAGTGGTCCTCTGAGATCGTACCCTTGTAAGTTCAGGTTTGTTTTGTGTTCTGTCTATCCTGCCTGAATTATTTCAGACACTGAGGTTTTGGGAAACTACAAAATCTTAATCACTAGAGAATCTAGAAATGAATGGAAGACTGTACTTGTAGCTGAAATTGTCTCCTCTTGTGCCAACATTCTTGGTTATAATACCTTGTACCACTCTAAATATTCCCCTCTGTTCTTGGAGTTTGTAAAGCACTTCTTTGTTTTTTTTTTTTTTTTTTTTTTTAAGTTACTTTACTAGTCATAGCAAGCTCATTGTGAAAATTGGTGTATTTCATACCTGCAAGTGTGTTTGTCTTTTCAGAAATGCCTCCTATTTACCAGTAATATACTCAGATTGAGTGCAGGACAAAAACAACACTGTTCCATCAGAGTGTGCAGGCAGAGACTATCACCTAAAATCAATGACTGCTGTATATCTGCATTTGCAAACCAGAAGTCCCACTCATGTTTTAACTATTGCTGTGACCATGCACTTTTGCTATAAGAATTTCATCCTACATACTGAAGGAATCTCTTTGTATAATTATTTTTGTATGACTGTTACTCTTTGATCACTGGGCCCCTGGAAAGGGTCTTGCATCTCTCTGTACACTGACTGAAAGCGCTATTTCATCTTTCAGGACTTGTGCCATTCTCATTGTGATGATGCCACAGTCCAGAATAAGATCACGGCTATCATCGACTGCTTTATTAATTCCACCGTACCCCCAGCTTTGCAGATTGACATCCCAACTGAACAAGCACGGAAGATTTTGGAGCACAGAAAAGAACTAGGACCATACATTTTTAGAGAGGCGCAGGTAAGAAGCTGGGAGAATCTCTGTAACAGATTTGGATAGAGTTTGTGTGGCTGATTTTAAGGACATTCTTTGTTGCTTATGTGGCAATTTTGACTCCATATATAAACCTAAACATGAAGTAGAACACTAAAGTCATCCATTCCAGTTAAGACTGTATGGTGGAGATGACAGAGAAGTTTCAGATATTTGCTGACAAATAAACTGACAATTTGAGTCAGCCAGCTGATATGGGAAAGGTGGTATCCAGGTCTGTGCTAGGAGTGCTGTCAGTTGAAATGAATTTTGTTTATTTTTTGAATTGCTTGTTCTTTATCATTTGGTTAATGCCAGAGAAGCAATTTACAGTTACAGGATTCATTCATATAAATATGAAAGAAAAAAAAAAAAAGCAGATGTGAGTGAAGCACAAAGCTTAACTTACTGAATCTCTCCCTTCTTTATTATAGAAAGTCTGCAGACAATTTTCTCTCTGATCTTTTTACTAATCAGACTGAACAGTAATCTATAAACCTTTACTACAGACTTACTATTTTCTTATTCCTCATTAATATCTTCTATGACTTACCTTCTAAACCCAAGAAAGCTAATTCGTTTTCTTTTCCTATCAAATTTCCATCAGTACCTTTAAAAATCAAATGTGAGTGCGCAAAATATTTGGATTACAAAACATGAGTGGTTTGTCAGACAAAAGGGTACGTATGGATCCTAAGAGAAATAAGTCTCATTTCAGCCTGTGTAAAAGGCAGTGAACTCCAGAAATGTGGCACAAAACCAAGGGAAGAACTTGGCCAAAAAGTTGTGACTCAAATATGACAGTGACTCAAATGTCACTTTCAAGTACTTTAAACCAGAAGCAGTGAGGTGCTGAGCATACTCGACAACTTAGAAGCCAAGTTTCTGAATGAGAATTAAACATCTAAATAAACTGAAAAAATGTGAGCCTTAGTACATGCAGCAACAGAATTCACTGAGCCCTTCTGTTTGCTTTTTAAAAATTGTTTTTCTTATTCTAGTTCAAAAAAGACCCTGTGAGAGATTATATCATTTAAAAATTATCCAAGATTTGCTCATAGATCTGTAATGTGGTTTAAGAGGCTTTCCAGAGGCAAAAAAGTATTTCCTTTCTCTTAAGGAGGAAAAAAACCCTCTCTCCCTAATGAACTGAATATTTGAAATACTTGAACACAACAGTGGTGCAAAAGCAATTCTACTGGTGTATATTTTATCAAGAATACTTGTAAAAAATGATGGATGTTTTCATTAATGCAAACAATTGTTTAGGGAAATATAAAAAAAGAAAGTGCCTTTTAACTATGTTTTAGGAAGATTTCTCACCAGTAATAAACACACTGATGAAAAAAGCATGTGCTGAGCAAAGCTGGGTTGAAATGTCAGGACACAGTACGTAGGAGGAACAAGGCTGTGTATTCAAAAACAAATAGTTATTACATTCTCACGGTAAACTATACTTTATTTTACAGCAAACTCCGTCTTCCTAATACAGTCAAGACTGACTTTCTTTTCTTTCTGCACAGATGACTATTTTTGCTCTTCTGTTTAAATTTTGGCCAAAATTTTGTAAGTTTCAAAGCCGTTTGGCTAGTGATGAAATTTTGCTTGCCTTGGAGAGAAAAAAAGGAAAAAAGATGCAAAAGAAGGAAGGCAAAACATTAGAGGAAAGGCTCACAAAGCTTCAGGTGAGAGCTGATGGACTGAATAAAAAGTGTTTCATGAGCAAACGGATAGGAATCCAAATATCCTTTTCTCAGCCTGATCCAAAGCTACCGAAATCTTTTTGTTAGAATTCAAGCTTTACATACAATGTAGTCCTAGGGCGATTAGTTCCCAATCCTGCCAATGCATATACATATGTTTAACTTGAAGCAGATGAGTCAGTGGAATACTCCTTTCATTAAGCAGAGGAAAATGTATTTTAGCGATCTTTTGTGCCAAGCGAATAGCGGAAAAGAGGGCGCTTTTTTTTTTTTTTTTTTTTAAACATGTATACTCCATGTGTAAAATGGGTAACTGCAAACCTGTTCACACTTCCTATGTGTACTGTCCTTTTTAAAGAATTTACAGTCCTGCTGGGTCACAACTGACAAAAACAACAACAACTAAAACCAACAATAATAAGATTTCATATTTCTTTTTCAGAAGGAGCATTTGAAAAGGCTGCACATTATTACTGAAAATAGTTATGTGCTAAATGCTTTGTATAGTCTTTGCCCTGAATATTTCTCAGCTTTGACAGTGAAATTATTAGACTGTTCACAATAAGTTTCTAGACAGTGTCAGTGCATTAACACAGCTGTGACCTCTGCAGTGGAATGCTCACTTGTAAAATTGTTTTTCTTGGAATTTTACTAATAAAAAAAAAAATATGTATTTTGCTATTGATTATAGGCTTTGCAAAATATTATTTTTTATGAAAGGTAATTGTTCAGCAAGCTTTGAGGAGAGAACATTCCTTTAAGGGCAGAGAAATTATTGGACTTGCAAACTATCATAAGTAGCGTTAAAAGACCTTTACATATTTTAAATGCCATGTACACATGTGTTGAGACATTGCTTATGATGAGAACCACATGAGTTCTGAACAGATAAAGACATGCCCGTACATCGCTATCCTCCTTTTGGACATGTGAAAACTGAGGACCAGTGAAGTGTTACTCAAGGCCACACAGCAATGTCAAGTGAAGTCCAAAATTCAAAAACTCATGTTGCTTTCTCCAAAGCACGTTGCCTCCATACAGATATGTCTGGCAAGGCCATTGGCAACACTTACAGTGCAAGAATGCAATATTTCAAAGTAATGCACTTTTGTGTTTTCGCAGACTTATTTTTTCCATCTGTTTGTTGCCTGTCTATAAGATTTCTGATTAAGATCAAGGAAGTAAAGAACAAATCTTGGCCAGGAGGGCAAAAGCCTAGCTTTTATGGGGAACAAATGGGAAAGGTGAATTACCCATCTGAGTTGGGAAAAAGGGTAAGAAATTTTAGAAAGTGATAGGCAGGGAATGCAGATCAGTAAACACTTTACAGACTATTCGAAAAAAAAATATATATATATAATCAGTAAACCAGTTATTTCCTCTTGAAAGAATAGGTTGAACAGATAAATCTTTGAAACCCTTTCCTCTCCAATTATTTTTAAGAGTTTGCCATTGTTTGTTCTCTTACTTGATATTTCTGACCCCTCAGTGACAACATAACCATTCAAACAATTGATCCAGTATCCCTGGCAGAGCAGTGTAGGAAGCTCCTAAAGCCAGTCAGCCTGGTTCAGGACAAAAGCCTTTCCCACCTCCTGCAAAGTTCTGTTCCTGTTCCCCTGCCCCCCCATGCTGAAGGAGAGGAATAATCTGGCAAGCATTGCAACTGATATTTTTTCTTATAGCTGTTCCCCCCCACACATATCATTTTTGTTTTATGTCGAAGGGAACAACCTCCTGTGGGAGGAATTTTGCTTTCTCCCTTCTCCCGGATTTGTCCCTAGGGTGGGCATCTGTGTGGGCTTGCCTCAGTGTCAGAACTGACTAGATAAGGCAGCCAGGCCTTGATGCAGCATAGAGGAAAAACAGGCAGACAAGGTATTTTTCACTGGACAGTGATGCGTGACTTGGTATCATCTATCTCATTATTTTTTGTGGGTGTTTTTTTTCTGTTGTTGTTAATTATGGGGCAAATGCTGTTGAAGGCTTCCTGGCCATGGTCTCAGTGCAGGGGATGAGTGGATGACAGTGAGGGAAGCCATGCATGTACTGTGCAGAGACCTCTTCCAAGCCCTGTGTCTGAAAGGCAGGAATGAATAGGTATGGTGTGAAGTAAGCTGGAATATTCAACACCATGTGATTGCTTCGGTATATAGCTGAAATCATTGTTTTTAAAGACATTGCCTTGGGAGAGTATGCTTTGCTTGTCCCTTTTTGTCCTTAGTGTAGCACAGCTATATGGGCTCTTCTTTGCCCTTCTGTGGATTGGTTCCTCTGGTAACTGCACATGCCACATACTTTTAAAAATATCATTGGTCACTTTTTGCAGGCTGCCTTGATGCCATTATTTGTAATTTATCGCCTACACCATTTCCCTTCACCCTCAAAACAGATTTTGAAATGTTAGATCTCAAGTGTACAAAATAATTCTTACACTGTAAATCTGTTTTTGCTCTTTCCATGCCCTTTAACAGGGAAAG
Source organism: Nettapus auritus (assembly GCA_011076525.1). NCBI lineage: Eukaryota > Metazoa > Chordata > Aves > Anseriformes > Anatidae > Nettapus > Nettapus auritus. Next base: position 136,348,251 of record CM021766.1, on the reverse strand, counting down.
GTTAAAAACATATATATTAATTTTACTTTTCCATGTTTCGCACCACCTCTTTTTAAGCTTCTAAGCAGTAAACTTATTTGTTGGTAAGTGGTGTAACATCAGGAGATACGACTGACATTGCCATAACGTGGCTAATTTATTATGAGAAGACAAAAGAACTCAATTCACCATTCTCACTTAGAAACATAGCAAACATAAACGATAGTATATTACTATACACCCTATTTCTGTATTGGCTTTGGCCTCCTTCTTCCAGCAATTGCATGTCCTACAGATGGTAGTGAGTCTGCTTGTGGACAGAATACACAGCATGCTGCCTGGGCAGTTCTATGCCCAAAAGTCACCGTTACAGAGGATGGGTCCATTGGACAGTGAGGTGATGAAGAAGGCTCCATGGGAGCAATGAAGTAGGATATTCTCGCCTTTTTCCAGATCTTTCAGGGAATTTCTGAGCAACTTTGGGAAACATTTGACCTTTTTTTTTTTTTTTTTTTTTTTCCTCACTTTCTCATTTGCATGTGGGAGCATTGTATTACTTGCCTCATGGGGATTTTGTGGGTTAATTATCTGAGGTTAAATATGAACATTGATTAATGTCCATAAAGAGTTTTGGGATCATCAGGCAGAATGTGCAAAGGTGCAGCCTTAATAAAACACTAAAACAACATGAAAATGACAAATACTTAATCACTAGAGCAGTTTACCAAGGGTTACAATGCCTTGTCCTTCATTGTAAATTTTTTTAAACAAGATTGCCCATTTTCCTAGCATGTATGCTGTAGTTCATACACAGCTTCTGGACCAGGCTGGAATTAATTATGGGAAGTCCTACGTTCTACATTTATACCCAAGGCAGTACCGCAATGGCTTCTCTGTCCTTAAAATAAGTTCTCTTGCAGGTGTTCCCTCTCACTTAGTGATAGCTCACTCCTGAAGCAGTTATTAAATCTGAAATGACGATAGTCAGTAGGAGTGTAAGGGTCATGAAATTTTGATTAAGACAAAGAAAAGTATTAAAAATCAGTACCTCCAGGTATCTTTTAGTATGCCCAAAGCAATGAATTATAAAACTGGGCATTAGTAAACTCTGTCCACAATATGTCCATCATATAAAATGGCACTGCTTACAACACTACGTGTTTCCAATGACAATTTTTGCTTCCTCAGGTTTGCTTTTTACATTAGCTCAGCAGTTCCTGTTTAGAGCTAATTATGAGTTCTTATTATTGTCAGGGTAAAGAAGTGGATGCAAACTTCATCAATCTGCCAAGCAGTGCTCTGGGACGAGATATTGGCATGGAGAGAAGACCAACATCATTTTCAGATGGATATGGGTGGCAGGTGAATAATAAACATTTTGCTCCAGGTATCATCATTCAAGAGAGATAAAATGATCTAGGCAGAATGGGAAGGTGGGGTTTGGTCTCGAATACTACTTCCATGTGGTTCTTCAATAACTGTTCATTCTTGTACCATAACTTTGCTCTTAAAAGGTTAACTTTTCATTCCTTCCTTGCTTCCAGATTTAGGTTCTGAGTATTATTAATGCCTAAAAACACATTATGATCTTTAGGTTTGGAGATGTAAAAATAATAAGTATTTAAAGATAAGTTGAAGGAAATGAAGTTCAAATCTGGAATAAGAAATTATTCATTACTTGGGAAAATCATATCTTGAAAAAAATTGGTTTAGGCTTGGGTCCTGTTCTGCTCATTCATCAAAAACTGAAGCCGAACTCATTTTGGAAATCTAGTTACTTGGACAGAAATTCAGACAGAAAATAGCCATCTAGTACTTCTTGAAAACAACTCACATGATGCACCAAATCTGTAGTGAAAAGGTAGCAATGATTTTACTGGAGAAAGCGGAATAATAGACGCACCACCTTGGGCATATGAAGTGATTGTTCATAGCTGCCCTGACACTGACATAATAAAATGGCAAATCTGTGCAACCACATAATCACAGCTATGTCACGTGATAGAGGAGTAAATTGCACTCTGGCCACTGCTTAAATTCCACAGAACTCTTCCTGTGGCATTACATTAGCGAGAGCAGAATATAGAAATAAGCAGTCTGAAACACTCTCGAAATCTGAAGCCACACTACAGGCTGTATAAAGCTCACAGTCTTAGCCCTTAAATAAGCCTTTTAACCTTCACTCATACCTTTTCCAAACAAAAACAAAAACAAAACCAAGCAACCAACCAAAACAAACAAACAAACAAAAAGGCACAACCTAAGTTAGGTGAGCCAGGATAACAATATTATATTCCTAAACTCTCAAGAAGAGGCTGGGTAGTTGCAGAAAGGGCAATAATCCTTTTTTTTTTTTTTTTTTCCCCATTTTTTTTTTTTTTTTCCTTTTTTTTTTTTTTCTCTAAACCCCTTTCTGCCATGGGAAGATGCTGGAAGTTCTTATCAAGTCACAAAATGTCAGAGGTGTCTCAAACCTCTGATGTAAGGAAAAAAAAAAAAAAGGCCAAATAATCATACAGTTCCCATTCTGATTTGGGAGAGTGACCTGAAGTTTACATGGAACCTGAATTGTGGTTCTTCAAATGTAAAAAGCAGCATTTTTTCCTTAGAAAAGGAAAGAACGACCATCTCAGGATGGTTTGCTTCTACTGGTAGCAGCGTTCTCCTGGAGTGAGCCAGCAGAAAGAACATTGAGGCTAATGAGACTTCCTATAATTTGAGATGTGGTACATGAAAGGATGTGTCAGGGAGATAAAATAAAGTCCTTAAAAACACTAAATATTGCAGCTTTAAAAGGGGAAAGGACTGTTGTGTTTAGTTTTTGAAGAAGAAATGAGAGAATAGGACTCAGAACTAGGGATAGAGAATAAATGAAGATAAACATTTTATCTGTCAGAGTTGCTTACATTACATCTCATGGTGTTTTGAGATTTGCTCATTTGTAGCAATATATTATTTTTCATGTGACTATAGTATTGTCATGACAAAAGTTCTCTTTTTAATAATAGAGATTATTCAATAACTGGGATATAACATACACAAGCTCTTTATCTCATGGTTGAAACGGACCATGAACAACCAGTGGTGTGGTCAGGAGGCTGATTTTTTTAATGATTCTTGCAGGCTTCCTGGTCCTATTCCAAGTACATAGAAGCCTTGGAGCAGGAGAGAGTACTCCTTAAAATGCAAGAAGATCTGGAGAAAAATTCATCATCATTCTTTACAGGTTGTTATCCAAGTTTTGTAGTTTATGAGGACACGCTTAGCTAAAATTCTCTCAGTATAAGGACTTTGTTTGCTCTTCTTTGGAGCTGCGTACATAAACATCTGCCTCTCTTATGCTATCTGCAAGAGAGTTGCTTTCTGCACCACACTGATGAATAATAAATTTTCTACAAAAGGGAAAGTGAAAATTGCAAGGTACCAGCATTGCCTTTACTGTACAGGCCCTGTTGCAGAGGTGAATATTGGCCATTTCTTCATTCTGCACAGTGACACAGCAATACTGTTTGTGTCACACACAAATTTCACATTCATGGTTTCTTGTTCATCAGCAACTTATATACAAACCAAGTGATTAAACTTTTTTTCACCAGTTTGTCAGTATGCAGTATGCTTTCAGGACTTGTACAAGGCATTACCTTGTGCTTCTGTGAATATCCTCTTCCTCAAAGATATTATGACCTGTTTGTTCCTTAAGTAGCTCCACTTACCACTAGGGCTAGCAACAGCACTATGTGATATTAAACTATTCAGTTTCACATCATTTACATTTTCTTTTTATGCATAGGTACCTCATCTACATCCTTCAGGAAGGCTAGAAACTCTGAAAAATCCACCATTTCTCCAAAGAGTAGCGTGACTTTGGAGAAACGCTCAGATCTTCCCAAAGAAACAGAAAGTGAGTACCAGACTGCCAACAAGTGTGCTTTGAAATTTGGATTCTTAAAAGCTAGTTTTCCTGCTGTCAGTGCTGATGCTCATTAGTAGTGAGCTGTCCCATTCCAAATCACGTTTAACTGAAGCTGTACAGCCTCAACATGAAGGCAAGATTATTTTTTACTCCAACCACGGTAAGTGGACCTAATGTTGGCCAGATGGATTTTTTGTTGCAAAATGGCAGTCTCTGAAATGTGGTTATCTGGGCTTTCCAGTTAAAATATTTTAAATAAGAGCATGAGATGACTGGAGTAAACTCAGACCCCATGGAGTCTGGCAAAGACCTGACACAGATCTAGCAATAGATCATCTCTGCCGAAGCAGATTAAACATTAGAATGGGAGAAAGAAGAAGGACAGCAAAGAGATCTGTTAAAAACAGAAAAGCAGATTTTGCTTCAAAGCTTGGATTTCTAGATGAAAGAACCCCCTGGAGAGTTTTTTAAGCCTTTGCTGAAATTAGATAGACTTAAAAAATAATAGAACTTGGATTATTGCTCCCCTTTCTTCTCTGTTTCTCCTTCATCTTCTATTTCTGTACTTCAACACTTCTATTTTAGGCAAATAGGTGTCCAGCCCTCCCTCATCCTCCTAAACTTGCCAATGCCTGAATACACTCTTTCTGTGGAAGCGTTTTTTGTATGTGGCGTCAGGAAGAAAACCACAGCATTCCTCTTTCTTTTCTTTCCTCATGTTCTCTTTCTGCCCTCTCATCACCTCTAGCTGCAGGTAAGATTCATTCAGTTGCGTTGGACCTTATGGCTCTCTGCAGATATTGCTATACTTCATGCATTTATGCCTTTTTGCACTGCAGTTCTGCTTCACGTGCAATTATGTCAGCATGGGGAGTTCTTGTGCAGGGTCTTTGGTTCTTCTCTGTAGCTGAGAAACCTCCAGCTGGGCCCAGTGCTCAAAGGGGCCCTACAAGATCACTGTAGTCTTTTCTGCAGACCAGACCAGCAGCCCCTGGCCCACCTTGATTTTCTAAACTTGAAAACGGCATTCCTGACAGGCATCAGGCTGTGGAACAGGCTGACGAAATGAGAAATGAGAGGTCCTGAGAGGTTTGATAGGTCTCTCTCACTAGTTTCAGCTACAACCCATTCTCCAAGCCCACTGGAAATTTTGGTCTCTCTGCTTTGTTACAGAGAAAGTCATGTCTTGTGCATTGGGTATAAATGGCAAAGTTTTGGTAGTGGTGGGCTGCAGGGGTGGCCTCTGTGAGGGGAGAGCAGGGACTACTGGGCACAGCTGATTCCAGCTGGCTTGGCAATGGACACACCACAAGACACAGCTGAGCCCACCAGCCAAGCTGGCGGCACCTCTGTGAAACCAATTTTAAGAAAGGGCAAACAAAACCAGAGAGGAGGAGGGAATAAAAAGAGTGAAAACCAGCAGAAAGAACACCAAGGTCAGAGGAGGAGGAGGAGAAGGAAGAGAAGGAGGAGGTGTCCCGTGGCAGAGCAGATGCTCCCTGCAGCCCTAGTAGAATTACACTGGAGCAGAGGGAAAGAGTGAGAAGGATGAAGTGGCAGAGAGAAACTGCTGTGTACAGACTGCAGCCTCCCCCCTTGCACTGCCCATTGCCTCACTGAAGAGGCTGTGTGTGACCTACAGTGATAACAAGTAGGGGAAGAGAGGTGCTTGGAGTGAACTTGAGCCTGGGAAAGGAGGAGGAGAAGTGTTTTCCCTAAGTTCATCCACATTTCTTTCTCCCTTTTTGTTTGTTTTTGTTTCCCACTACCCAAATCAGTAATTATTTATTCTAAATGTCAACAAATTAAGTTAATTTTCCCACTTCCAGTCTGTTTGGCCTGCAACAGTAACTGATAACCAATCTCTTTACCATTATTTTCATACACAGGCTTTCTCTCTCCTGCTCTTCCTGTTTTCTCCCCTCATCCTGCCGGGGGCAGAGTGAGCAGCTGTGGGTGGGAGACGTGCTAGCCAGGGCCAACCCATCACACTTTGTTTCTCAGGTGTTTGGTCACACTTTTTGATGCACTTGTTGAAGACTTGTTCTGACTATTTCAACTGGCTGCCACACAGCAATGATATTCTGATACCTTTTGCAGGCAGATTAAAATCTCGCTGAGGAAGGAAATGCAGAGACATTCACCACTGGTGGGCAGAAGACACAAAACTCGTGTGTGCAAGGTTTGTACTTGATTTCCAGAGCAAAGACAGCAGCTTCAAATGTTATTAAGAACTATGAGGCATTAGTCAAGGGTAGAAAAGAAACATCTTCCAATACACTCCCTATCAACATGATTGTGAAACTGGCTCTTGTGTCATTTATTAGTTTAACAGTACGCCTTGGAGGCTCAACTCAGAGCAAGATTCCACTGAAGTATGCACAGTACAAACAATGACGTAGTCTTGGTCCTAATGATCTTACAACCAAGCCTAGTTCTTCAGCACCTAATCTAATGAAAAAGTAAAACACTGCATTAACTGATAGCTCTGAAGCAGAGTGTCTCAGCATGCTATGGTCTCAGTACTACAATTCACACAACTTCTGGTCATCAAGAATTACCCATGAAGTGTCTGAACTATCCTAAAAACAAACCCTACTGTGGTTTGTTCCCAGTCCACACTAATTCCTGGTCCAAAGTACACCTTCTGCCTCATTTCTGAGTTCTGATCCACATGAGAGACTCAATATATATCAGGACACCGATCTGACCGATAACTTTGCAAAATGTCATTCTTCCCAAGGCATAATTCACTGGAAGGCTGCAGGAATTCATAGCTCTTGGGTAGCTCTCCCTTCTTTCTTACTTTTAAAACTTCAAGAGTTGTAAAAAGAGCTGGAACAGAGTTGATAGCGGGGAGTGAAGGAAGGGCAGGGGCAGAACTAACTGCTGTGCAGGGGACAGGATGATGATAGACCTCTCCACATTTTTCAGACCGCTTTAAACACCAGTCCCTAGCCACAGCATTGTTGGCGCCATTCTCGTCTACATGTGTGTAACGCATGTAAGAGAACGGCAGATCAGGGAGCTCCAGCTTGCTGAGCTCCTGATGACTTATCCCAGAGTTAGGAATGGGATTGTCTTCTGCTCCCCCTCCCAACCTCCTGGACAAGAAGAGGAGCTATGCAGCCCTCACTGAGTTACCAGAAGTCAAGGACCTTCACGTGGAGCTCTTAGTTCATCTGGCTAAGGACAATTTATGAGTGTTTTCCTCTCCATTGTGAAATGACAGCTAAAGACAACTGATAGTCTTTTTCTTTTTCACTCTCCAAACACAGTGACCCAGAACTGTATGGGATTTCCATTAGAAGTTCCTTTAGAGAGCCTGGCAGGGAAGGAACACATGCACGTTTATGGCTATAGCTCTCTTGCTATGTAGCCTCACAGAAAGAGCACGGGAGATCACTGGTTCAGTTCCTACTTTCCCTACAGTTCAGATACAGAGTTTGCTTCATGCTTGTCTCTGTTCCTTCTGTGTTTGGGCTGTTTGCTCACAAGATATTACCTGAGAAGGACATCTTGAGTAGAAGCCACAACAAGGGAGTAAAACATAAAGTTCCTGTTTCTGTTTTTCGTGTTATCCCAGATTTCACTGATGCACTGAACTGTAATGCTCGGTACATCTGAGGAGGGCGGAATGCAGCATCTTGCAGTGAGCAGAGCACATGTGGTGCCGTGTGGCCTACCACTCATTAATGTGAAAGGCAAAGAATCATCATGAAACGCCACAAATGCAGTGCTGTGTGTCAGTCTGAAAAACATCTGAAAGGCCACCTTCTGCTGCTACGGTCAGTGCAGTGCATGCAAGCAAACACTGCAGCACAGCAGTCAGTTTCTGTTTTGTTGTATTCTTGTCTTCGTGGCGTTTTGAGACAGACAAATACCATGTAGACAATGCTTATCTTATGCTGGTAGCTTTTACTTGAATCATACTTGGATTACTTATAAAATGAAAAAGCTTATCCAGATATTTGTCACAGATGATGCATTTCCTTGCATGTTTCAGCCTTACGAAATTGTTTGCGAAAATTTACCAGCCCTCCTCCTGCTGAAACTGCTGCCCCGGACAGTTAGTGTGATTAATACCGTACCCATCTATCACTTAAAAACAAACAAAACCAAAAAACACACCATGTGCTTCACATACTTCCACGAGTGGGTAAAATTCTGCACACTGTGTCTTTTCACTGGAAGTTCTGCAAACAAATGACAGCCGTCGGTCCAGTCTGTCTCCATGTTAACTGAAATATATATATATATGCATATATGTGTGCGTGTGTGCATTTATAGGCCGTTTCTGTGGGCTAAATGGTCACTCTGTGTCACTTCAGAAATTTACACTGCTACTGCCTTTTTGTCTTGTTCTTGAGATACATTCTCTGTCAGGTTGCTGATCCATCACCTAAGTGTGCCCAGCAGTTTTAAAGGAGTAGAAAAGTTTCAGTCAAACACTCCAGCACCTCTCCCTTTAGATAAATAAAATTTTATTTCTTCTTTAGCTTAACTATGTAAACTTTGGGAGTTTTAGAATTCTATAGCACTGTAGAAGAACAACAATTCTGTGTGGTACAGACAATAAAAAAGCTCTATTTTTAGAAACCTGGAAATGTAGATTTCTTTTTTCCTGGATGGATCTATGCTTTGGTGGAGTTCAAAATACAGAATCTAATAAAATACAGAGTCTAATCAGACTTTTGTTGTTTACTACCAAGTAATGCAACATATTGGAACTATTTTGACTTTTTTTAAAGCATCATTTGGATTCATAAATACGTAGACTTCGATGCTATTACTGTGTATTTCACTTTTCTCTCATCAGACTTGGCATTTTTATTAAAATATTTTACAATCTTTGCATGCCAGACACAGCCTAGCTTAAAAGATGCAGTCCTGAAATCGATCACTCAGATACTCCTGATAGCAACACAAGCTGTGACTACTCGCTTACGAGCCTCAATGCAGTTTGCTTTGACTTCTTCCTGCTAGTGAACAACACAAAGCATCAGACTACGGGATGAATTCCTGAAGTTATGTAGTCCTGGATTACGTTCTTAACATGCATTCTTAACATAACTTACAAGCGCGGTGGTAGTGGTGGTCACCAGGCCAGTTAAAAAGGAGTAAAATGCTTTCTTAGTTGTGTCTGTGCAGTGCTGCTGTGCCATTCCCTCCACACTCCTTGAAATCTTTTTTTTAGTGACTGATTTTTTTTAATGACTAATAATTGGAACAGTTTTTGACGGTGAGCTGCAGATTTATTTATCTCTTTCAAAGTGTGGAAATCTAGATTTAATCATCAGGCACTGAGATCTGCAATGCAGAGAGGTGCTTTGCAGGCAGCAGCAGACCAGATTTGCCAGACCCAGCTTGTACTGTTGTTTCTCTCATTAAATACCACGAGGTAGCCCAGGGCAGCTTCTTTCTGCCACACTTTCTACATCTTTTACGCAAGAAGGATCACTGTGAATCACTTTGCAAACATGTTTGACTTCAAATGAACAAACAAACAAAAAGCAGCACGCATTAGTCAAGACTACAGATGAAGCATCTATGAATCAGGTAATTTTATATACGTGGGACCCTCGGTTTCCTGCCGAAAATTTCCGGAGCACTGAAAAATGACAGGTGTCCAGTCATTGCTCTGTCTGTGCCTTTAGCCTCCTGCAGTATTGCAGACCTGGGGAAATTTTCTATCTTCTGTCACTTGAACGTTTGTGAAACGGCAGCCTCAGTCCTGCCCAACACTAGTCAAAACTACTGACTTGAGCTTTTTTTTAAATAATTTTTAAATAAGTGTGTGAGAGCCTGTGTGCAAGTGTAAAAATGATTGAAAATGAACCAGGTGCTTCAAAGTTTTGTTCCAAACTCAGAAAAGACAAACATTATGTAAGTTATGTTTCTAATGTTAAATCTCATCACCGTGTAGCTGCCAATGCCAATGCAGTTGCAGTACCCAGCTTGAATTTGACCTGTTTAAACTGTCCCATTACATTCAAACGATGTTTTTTGTTTCTGCTTTTTTATAAAAATGCTTTCAGTCGGTCACTGTGAATCATGCCTGAACAGAGCTAAGATGGGGTTAATTTTCTTTATTATTTTTTTAAAGCTTATGGAAGGTTGGTTTTAATACATTCAGTAGTTGCTGTAAAAATGTAGGGAAAGACAGGTTTCAACAAAAAATTTAGATCTGGATCTGTACTCACAGTTCAAGCCTACCTCTAATGGCCTGATTTGGAGCTTTCCCAGGATTTCGGAGAGTTATAATTCACATCTGTGTTTCTAACTCCTTCATGCATGATTGTTTGAATGTGCACTTTTGGAACAGGTCCATGTCTAATAGGCTAAATTGTAGTTCCCAAATCAGAAGCCACATGGTATTGCTATATAGTTTTTTTTTTTTTTTTTTTTTTTTTCCTTTTATTATGTAGCCTTCAAACAAGGTTCTGTCAGTTCGACACACTGCATTAATACAAAACACCAAAACCGACACTTTCTACCTACCTGCTAATGAACTCATACATTTTGATTTCTACCAGTGATTTAATAAAGCATTTACACAATGGCCACAATAGATACTTCTCTGCCAAGTAATAATTTCTCAGAGTGTTAGAGCAGATTGGAATTACACAGGACCCATTAAGCTGACACGATATGTTACGGGTAGTCAAGGTATAGATTAGATTTTAATATTCATTGAGCCAAACTAATTTATATCTCAAGCGCAGGCTGCATTTACTTGGATTTTCTCCACTAATTAAAAATATTCAAGTTTCATGGTAACATATGTGAAAGTGTTGACAACAACATTGCTTATTCCACATGTTAATTATGTATTTGTTCAGAGTGTGCCGATGAACTATGTGCACTTCTCATGTAAACTTTTCATTTCATGTCAAAAGCAAATGTAGTAAGTGGATTTGTGCTTTTAATTTGAGAGACTTCTTTTTCCTCTAAAACAATCTTGTACATGATTCCTCTGTACCACGGGCATTTAAAAATCCTTTGTTGGCAATATGTTTAAGAAGAAAGTACTGCTCTCTTCTCAGAAAAGGACTTTTCAACAAAGCAAAGCAATTGTGCCATTAATAAGAAAGTTAAATGAAACAAATGACACGTCAAGAAAAAAAACACAGCATCACACTCAAGGAATGCACAGGCACACAATAGCTTATGCAATATTCCCCATCTGTCAAAGCCAGCAAATACAGAGATTTCATTGGAAATATTCATTAAAATAGGCTGCGGTGGCTGTGGCTCAGAAAATGCGATCAACCAGCTTTTAGCATTCTTGGTAGTTTTCACCTGTAGGCAAGCAAATGAATTTCATCCCAGCTGTAGACCCAACTGAGCAATATTGGTCTTGGAAGCCACAACCCCTGATTTTGAATTCCACTCATTCCTGAAAAAGGTATTTTGGGAATCAGACCTGTTACATCCCTACAGTAATTTACATCTTTACAGTTCTGTATGTGTATAGCTGTGTATATGTGTCTAAACTCTACACTTCATAGGTTTGTGTGTGTTTGTATGCATAAATACACACTATATGCATATATGCATAAAATTACAATGGATTTAATCTTGATGTACATCACCATTTTCCTAACACAATTTTCCAATGAGTTGCTTCCGTATAATTTTTTGAGAATGAATGTCTTTTGTTTCATTAACATGATTCATTCTGTACTCGCATTTCAGAGGATGAAGCCCTTACGCTTTCTTTGTTGAGGAATATGGCTCTTCCCAGAGGTATGAGTGGCTACTGGGAAGAGAAAATAAGTACACTTTTTGGGAGTTCATTCTGCTCTAGAAAGCATATACAAGAAAAAATTAACTTTCCCTCTGTTTTTCCCCCAAATGAGAAAGTAATTAGCAGCACATGTTGGGCCACTCACTAAAGACTACAATAAATGATTTAGTATTTTCAAGCTAATGAACCCAATACTTGATCTAAAAATGTCGAGTATATATAATTGTGTTAATCTTCCAGTTACGACCTTCCAGTTCAAAGATCATCCTAACTCCTGGCTGCGTGATCCTGAAATTTGCTGAATGTATTGAAACTCATTCTCTTAAGTTGTGTCTCCAGAGGTGCTCAGCACCTGGCAGTAGTAGGTCTTCAGAAAGTTATCCAAAGGACTGAAACTGATTTTTTTTCCCCTCTGAAAAAAAAAAAAAAAAACCCACACACAACCAAACAGGGAAATAGCATTGCTTTGTCATGCAGCTCCACAACAAAGAATATTAAAAAACAAGGCAAAACACAATCAAAACACAGAAATACATAGACTCTGTTGTGCTTGCCAAGGCAACGTAGTACTAATCACAGATTGTATGCTGAGACACTAGCTAAGCATTGGAATAAACCGCCCAGAGAGTTTTTGGTATCCTTATTGTCATCAGAGGGGTTCTGAAAACAGATAAGGTATGTACATCTGCCAGGAACAACTAAGTATTTTCAGACCCATACTGGGGCAGGGGAGTGAGAAGCTGAATTCTTGAGGGACTTATTTTCTCTGAATCCGTACTCAGGTTGTTCTGAACGCAAAATCTTAGCCTCTGCTAAGGAATATTACGACAGTCAAGGGCCGTGACACTTCATTTGCTCTGCACCCGAAACTCCCACTGAAGCCAATTATTCAATCTAATTTAACAAAGACCACAGCTTCTCTGGCTGTGCAATTGTTGGTAACCATCAACAAACTGATTCATCTACAATTGGGCCAAATGTTACAAAATCTGTTTCTGAGTTCTTGTTTGTACCCCCTTCGTAAGATTACACCAAAATTAAAGCATGCAGTACTTGAACTAACTTCAAAGGCTGAGCTTGCACTTCTAGCTAGTTCAGCCTTTTTATTGGTTCATGTTTTCCATTTGGCTTCAACATCCTGTTCTTTACTGATGCCCTTCTAGAGTTTCATTTACAAATATTACGTCCCTGGTTAGTGAGCCATGCTAATTAATACTGTGGTGGAGGCTATGGATTATAGTAATCTTATGCCTCCTGCTTGGAAAAATGCTGCAATTTTTCCACCCATTTACATGTAATGCCGTATTGAACATGGCCAAATTTGTCTTAGGAAAATGTATCCTGAACTCGTTTAATCATAATATATTTAACTAAGGTTGTTTATGCTGTTATCTATTGCCAGTTTTGCTCATCACTAAGCTCAAAAATTTCAATGCAGTAGAAACCTGAGACCTCCAATATCCTAATTAGATTATTTCAAACAAAACAGTAAAGTTAAAGCAGGCTGGTTTCAGTATCCATATTTTAAAAGTTTATGCCAATAACAAGTTTGTTAAAAAAACACCAACAGATGATTTGACCACTTTCTAGAAGTGTCACACTTCTGACTGTGCCTTACCTTTCAAACCTGGGACCACCACTTGACCTGGATGTAGCTCCACCAGGGATTTTGTAGCCAGAGACTCCCTGAGTGCTAGCACTTCAAGGACTGACAAAGTTATGCCTGTAAAAAAAATAAAAATAAAAATCTGTTTTATATATAGTACCAACCAATATCAAATAAAAGTTATGGAACTTTTACACAACATAGCAATCCTAAATTGACAGGTTCTTCGAACACCAGAATAAACAAAAGCAATGGCATTTTTTAAGAAGAGGCGGTATCTTTTATTAGACCAGGTGACGTAAGTGGAAACAACGGACAAGCTTGCAGGCTCACAATTTGTTCATCAGGTCATTAATAGGTCAACTAATACATCATCTTCGAGGTACTTGTTATTTTATTTTTGTTTTTAATCGCATTCATAAACTCTCTTTTCATAAATGGACAGAATTTGGTTGACATGACTCCCGTGCACAAGGCACACCACGAGGCACACAACAAACCTGCAAGAGATGTTCCCCCCTCAACCAGATTGTCATTGCAGACCCAGAAAGGAAAATTGGCCAACATCCTGTAACACTTACCATGTCGTCACCTCGACATGAATTAAAACACTGAAATGAGAGGTTTGTAAGCCTATGAGAAAAATGTTTAAACGCTTGCTATAGAAAATGACTGCAAAAATGCCACGTGAAGTATGCTCTTGGCCAGTCTTTTTTTGACAGAATGAGCAAAATTTCAGGTGTCCCTCTCCCAGGACTCAGTCCCTAAACATAGCAGGTTTCTGTGCTCTCCGTGCAGCACCCTGTGGGAGCTCGGTCCTCTCCTGGCACACAGAGCCACAAGCTGCCTAGGGTAAGCGTGCTGAATACAACCAAGGAAGAAAGGCAAAGGCAGCACCTTGAGAAGAGCACACAGCTCTTTGAAGGAAGCTTTGCCACTTCACAGACACTGCTTTATGCCCAAAGACAAGTTAGTCTGTAGTTTTCTGTCAGAAAACAAAATGACAGCTGGATGACCAGCAGCAGCTGACAACTTTCTGCTTTCCTGGAAGTCAGATGATCACTGGTTGGGTCTAGGAAAAATAGAAGGTAACAAAAGGTCTGGTCTAAACCCTGTTAAGGTATGAAGAACACTGCTAGTTTAAAAAGCTTTGGACTACTGAAATGTATCCATGCATCTTCTGCTCAGGCTTACTGTAAAGCATTTATAATCAGGGAGGAGAGTACTGGCAAATGTACTAAGTGCTAGCGTGCATGGACTCACCGGGATTTCTGGGCAGGCCATGCAGATGCTGTCTTCAATATGATAAAGTTTGCGTGTATGGACTCACCGGGATTTCTGGGCAGGCCATGCAAACACTGCCTTCAATATGATAAAGTTTCCATATGGTAGATGATGTCTAGAGCTAGAGAATTTTGCCTCCTGTGAAACAAACCCATGTTACAGCACATCAGCCAAACTGTGCTTTGAGAAGGAGCGTGACAAGCTAAGCTTGGCCTTTTTGTGTTGTGGGCCTTGCTTTCATTTTTAAGTGGAGGAATTCTGTTCCCTGGCTGCTCCTACCCTGGATGCTTTCTGGAGCTGAACCCAGGCTCAGGATGCTCGTGGCCTCCTTTTGATGGGCTGCCATTTGCTGAGGTGGGTCCGCAGAGACTGCAACGATTGCATGTCACGATTTTATGTGCTCACTGATTAAAATTAAGATTGGAGTATTGGTCTGTATGGGTGGTTTAACTCCACAGGCCCCTGTCTGGAAAAACAAGGATGAGGGATGAAAAAACTTAGAGTAAGGCATCCCTCAGCAAATACCAAGGAGTGGAGGAACAGCACAAAAACATTGTTTTTGATGACTTTGTTTCCATTTCAGACAAACTGCATAACGTTTAAAACCCCAAAGGAAAACAGAACCCTGGCGTCATTCAAAGGGATTTGAACAGGGACTGGAAGGAGGTGTCTCTGTGGGTGTGTTTTTGTTTCTTGTTTTTGTATTTTTCTTTTTCCTAAGAAATCAGATTATAATGTAGAACATTTTCGGCAAACTTTTAGGTAAGAACATGTGCATAGAGTACTACTTGTTTTAAAACTCCAGTAAATCTTAGCAATGTTTGCCTGTTGCTAAAAGAAAGCAATGTACTCATTTCGGAGAGGCCTTCTGAACTTGGAGGACTTCAGAGTAAGCACAATTACTACAGAACCATATGCCAGTTAAAACAGTAAATAAACATCACATGAATATTAACGCTTAAGCTGTGGAACCTGGTGTGTTTTCTAGTTTTCGTGCCTGAATGCAGACATTAGCCATGCCTTGACTGCTGGTTGGGAACTGGAAACAGCTGAGTCTCTTTGTTTAACATTATAACTCATGATGGTACCAAGCACAGAATCCTTCATGTAATTATATCACCATTTAAAGGGTATAAATTTACCAACATCTGTCTCTTTACAAGTTGAACAAAGCTTAAGAAATTATTTTCTTGAGATTTTTTTCTATCTTCAGAAGCATGCATAATATCAACAAAGGCTTGTGAAATCCTTGTCTGCTCCATTTATTCTGATTTGAACTTTTTTTTTTTTTTTTTTTTTTTTTTTTTTTTTTTTTTCTCCTTTGTTTATAATGCCCTTTTGGAAGCCTGAAAATATTATTTTTCTGACTAATTTTGATTTTTTCCATTTAGGAATAATTGATTCACCCTTAATTTTTGTATAGCTGCCATTCCAATTTTGTTAAATAACTTCTTGTGCCACAGTATCTTTGTTCCACACCACTATTGACTGATGTCAACACAGCTGTAGCAAAAGAGTATTTAACTTGTTAATTTCTGGCACAGAAATAGGAATTTTCATATATGGCACATACCTACCAGTTAGCATTTTTTTCTGATTTTGTGATGGAGAGGTAGATATTGTAATAAACTATTTAGGAACGCAGCTGGCTCAGGGGTTGCTGATGTCCCATGTGATCTTTTTTTCCAGTGGAGTTTTGGTTCTAATTTGATCCAGATTATGAGTATCTAAAGACTCTTTGTGGCATATGCAAAATCACTTGACTGTCACAGCCCTGTTCCGAGTCGGCTCCAGTCCACACCACAGAAAGTACAATCCCAAGTATCACAGCTGGCACTCTTTGTGGAAAAGACAAGGATTCACTGCCTAATTTTCCTCTCACTAAACTCAGAGGTAAACTTTATTTAAAAGTTTGATGCAGCATGAACAAAAAATGATATCACATTAATGCCTGCTTTCCTTAAAAAATGATCCCTTTTAAGGAAACCACGAAGAAGTGTCAATTGTTGCTGATGTTCCAGTAGTATGCAGAGGAAAGAGGACTTATTTTGGAAACTGTGGCATCTTTTGATCAAACAGTCCTGGTATTCAGGTACAAAACCCAACTGGAACAGGTGTTGGAAGCCCCATGGACTGCATGGACTGGGAAGGAGATAACTGCTGCTGTCTGTGTGTTGTACGCCTCAGTGTTTTCAAAAGATTTACTTCCTTTGATACATTTGAATGTGTGGAGTCAGCTCAGGTCTGAAAACACATTCAGCCTTATAATCTATTCAGAAACCAGCAACTCTGTGCACTGACTTAACAAAGCTGATTACCTCTGCCTGCCTTCCATAGCTCTTCCTCTGATGTATCCTGTATCCCTTTTTATTCTTTATTTGCACAGTCCCAAACTGTCCTTTATACAGAACAATAAGGAGCTGGCTGTATATTCCACAGTAACGATGTTAAAGAATAATAACAATTAACATTTCAATTAGCATCTTAACTATAACTCAAAGATGCCTGGCCAGCAGTATCTCAGGCACATGGGGAAACACGTCACATAGCAAATAATTTAATGACCTGGCCAGCCATGAAGAAAGCTATTGAAAAAAGTCATCAGATTTTCTTATATGCAGACCTAGGCCAATCTACCAAAACATTGTCTCATAAACACCGTCATTTATAGGAAAATTCCTCAAACATAATTTATAATCATAGTACCATGAAGCCTGCTGTGGTTTTATTGCAGTTAAATTCTCTTTTTCTGACATTGTGTAATATGAGGGTGGGTTTATCAGAGCTTTACAGACCTCCTAGACAACTTTGTGGCCATTGCTCTCCATGCAGTCAGCAGGGCCCTTCTGGTGTTTCCTGAGTCCCTCACAATCAGGTTGTGCCTATATCTTGTCATTTGTTCTGCATGCTGTCACTAACATTTGCCTTTTTGTATTAATTCATACAAGAAAAAACCTCTTGGACACCCATTCTTCATTTCGGTATCAGTTACTGTAGCAAACTTCTCTTTGGTTTGAGAAGTGCTGTTCAAATTAAATCTATTCAGAAATGCTGTTGCAAAGACTGTGCCCCCACCTTGCTGCCGGGGCTGTATGCTTTCTCTCCACATTTTCTACTGACACCTTCCTCTGTTTCATCTCGCCCAACAAAAAGCATGTCAAAGTTTTAGGGGCCCGTCTCCTCGGCCATTTGAAGTCAGGGTCCCCTGGCTTTGTCAAGGGAGTATAAGGCTTGAATGAATGCTTCACTGCATGGGAGGCTTTCATGGCAGGAATTTACAGGGTTTAGCGCAAAACCCATGGAGTTTTGCTAGGAATAAAACGAATGACACCACCACAGGCACGTGGTGATGAGGCGGAAACACGCGTCACCACACCATTTCCAAGAAAGGTACAAAGAGAGGATGCCTAGAAGGGATTACACTTTATTGCGAGGCTTGGCATTGGGAAGAGCTATAACTATTACAAATATTATTCCACGTTTTCCAGAGGGCAGCGGTTGTGGACCTCATCCCACCCCCCTCCCCTCCGCCCGCCTCAGCGCAGCGCGCGCGGCGCGGCTTGAGCCGAGCCGCTCCCCGTAGCCGCGCGGCCCCGCCTCGCGCATGCGGGGTGGCGGCGCCGCAGAGGGCGGGCGGGAGGACGGCGGGGGGCTCGCGCTGAGGTGAGGCCGCGCTCGCGACACCCCCCCCCCCCCCCCCCCCGTCTTCCCCTCCCCCTCTCCACTTCCCCTCAGTCGCCCCCTCCCCAGCGGTCACCAACCGTCACCAACGGTCGCCAACGGCCGCGGCGGCAGCGCGTGACCTCTGCGCGTCCCTGAGGGCGGTGGTGGAGGCGGCGGCGGTGGTGGTGGTGGTTCCCCTCAGAGGGGCGGCGGGCACCCTCTGCCAGCCGGAGGGGCCGAGGGAGCGTTTTTATTTTGTGTTTTTAGCAAAGTCTAACGGTTTGCAGGTATTTTTATTTATTTATTTATTTATCGGTTCCTGATGCAGGCAGCAGGCCTGAAGGGTTAGGCCCGGAAGGGAAGGAAGGGTTTAGGACTAACTGCCTTTCTGCCTTCCTTGATGTCGTGAACACTGGGCATAAAGGATAGAGACAGGCACCTATATTTCTGTCATAATTATGTTGTTCTTGAATGCTGTCCATTGAATAATCTAATCCCACAATGGTTGAGATTCAAAAGGATTAAATATCCTAATCACAGAATAGCCAAGGTTGGAAGGGGCCTCTGAAGATCGCCTGGTCCAATGCCCCTGCCAACCAGGATCACCTAGATCACATAATCAAAAAGTCAAATACAGTGGTGCTCTATTGCTTATGTTCTCAAGGTGACTTTTACATGACACAAAAAGGCACCATCTTTCTAGAACAGAACAAAAAAATTCAAGTAGAGCTTCTTGTCCCACAGTTCTCTTCCTTTCTAATGTATATATTTTGTGTTCTTTTAGGGAATACAATCACCATGTCGTCAGCACTATTGCCTAAGCCCCAGATGCGGCGCCTCCTGGCCAGGCGGATGAAGTTTCACCTGTTTGGGGCATTTTTTGTTTCTTTGGGATGTGCAGTGTTGTACAAGGTGAGATCATTGCTCATTCAGTCATAAACTGGACTTGCTTGAGTGTTTTAAAATTTATAGTACCGCTTTGTTGAGCTTTGGGTGAGCTCTTCATCAAAAAGCTCTGGTAATGGATTTTTATAAGGGTATTTTCAGAACATAAATATATCCTCATAATCTCGAAGAAACAGTATGAACAAACTGCTGCCTTACACTGTAATGAAGGTCATACAATTTGTGACAACTTAACCTTGAGTCTCCGAGGCCTGGGCTGCTCTTCATTGTTCACACAGCTGATGCTCCTCCCGTAACTGTCACAATGTCAGCAGCTCTGGAGAGCTGTCTTGCTTTATCTTTCAATTGACTTCCAAGACACTGCTTATAAGCAGGATGCAAGCACTGCCCATCACACAGAAGCTTTCAGCATGAGGAGTATGGTCATTTTATCCTTTTTTCTGAGGCAGCAGGTAGTAATGGAGCTCTGCATTTCCAAAAAAATCCCACTCACAGATTGCAGTTTGGTTTTTGTGGTCCTTAAAGAGCCTTCTGACAAAGATAAGAGGGGTAGTTGTTTTCAGTGCTTTTACTAAACCCTTCTTGGATCTTATATGTTACGTTTTATCACAGGCAATTGTAACATAAATTCCATTAATTTAATGGAAGAACTGGGTCTTGCTTCACCCACTGAACTCATTCATTTGCAGCATTTAAATACTCAGAAACCTATTGATAAAAGCACCTAGAAATTAGTTTAACATCAGGTTAACAGTGCTGATTTTGTGGTAAGCAAGCTCCATGAAGGTCAATAAATGTCTGTCAGAAACAATAAACCTGCACAGTTAATGCTCAGCATCCGCTTAACACACCTGCTGAGAGGTGGGCAGGCTTGCTTGTGATGAGGTCTGCAGTGCCTTTTTTTTAATATTTTGGGATGCCATTTTATCTGCAGTTACTCTTCTGAAGCTGCCCACGGACATATTCAGAGCTTGCCATAGCAATTTTTATTACATGTAAAACAATCACCAGGCTGTGCAGAGGACATTTGAGTATCAATGTAGACAACGTGTGTCTGGATTTTAAAAATGTAGTCTGCTTAAAAATGTAATGTGCTGTCTTTTAACTGGCTTTTTAAGGTTCCACTTTAGACGTTATTTTCCAGACCAGCAGTCAGGTAGCCTGAACTGTGGGTCTGAACAGGAACAAAGCAATTTTTTGCTAGCTTCTGTCATTGAACTAAGGCTTTTTAGACTGCTATCCACCGCTAAATTCATCAGCGTTAATAGCAAATAAATAAATACTGCTTGTAGAGGTTTGCAAGCTTTAATCTTCTATGTATTGCTTTCTAGTTTGGAGTTGCTGAACCCAGAAAAAAAGCTTATGCAGAGTTCTATAAGAACTATGATCCTATGAAGGACTTTGAAGCCATGAGAGCAGCTGGTGTGTTTGAGTCTGCGCCGCCCAAGTGATGGCAGTCTGCATTTCCAGGTAATAAGCTCCTCCACATGAGAAGGGTTGGTGGAAAATAAGGTGCTTCTGTTTGGACTTCTTCCTTTTCTATAGAATAGAAAGGCTCTCCCAAAGAAAAGGGATACAAATAGAGAGACCTGTGGGTAATAAAAACATGAAGAAATACGGGAACTGGAAAGGGGAAGAAAGGGCAGAATGGGAATCTCCTGAAAACTTTTTGGGCAATTTGTTTAACTCATGTGATGTAGCAGGCCTCTGCAGGCGGCTGCCTTCAGAACAATTCTGTCTTTGCACAGAGAGGACACCAAGCTTTTGTATGAGACTCGCCTGATACCAGTTCATTGATGCGGTGACATCTTGAATTGCTTAGCTTCGGGCTATCAAAATCAGCTTACGTGCTGCTGGTGGCACAGCGACCGAGAAAAGGGAAGGCTGCGTCCCATAGCATAGATCTCAGTATAAGAAACAGACAGCTTCCACACATCCTTTTGTCTTTTGAAGCTCGTGAGAGGAAGGATCACTACCCATGAGGGAAATGTGTATTTAATACATACATGTATGTATTTCAATATATAAATATATGCTTTTTTAAAAAAAACACTATGTCACACAGCTTCTTGTGTACTAAATTCAGATTTTTGCCTTACCGAATTCGGCTTGAATAGAACTTTGGTCCCGATACTATTCTCCTGGTGCTTTTTTTGTGAGAGCACTGCCAAACTTTGTTCTTCTTCTACCACAACAACAGGAAAAAAAAAAAAGGGGGGGGGGGAAAGTCTTGATTTCAACCTTGTTACAGTTATTAATAAGCACACTCAGTAAACTGCACAGGCTCGTGATGTGACAATTCAACAAAGAATTCCTCCCCCCTTCTACATCAAGATTTCTTACATTGAGTTCTCTGCTTCTCTTAAAATGGCTTCAAACTAATCTAGAATGATAGCTTTTTCATTCTTTTGGAATGTTTTCATATTGTGATCATTATGTGATAATCTGTGGCTCTAATTATCCTGGCCAGCTGGGTTTTCTCAGCCTGTTTGCTTAAAGCAGCAAGATTGAATAAAATAAAACATTTGTACTTAACACTATTAATACGAAATTCTGTTGTGTGACAATCTACAACTATCTGGTTACCGCATAACGCAATTATATGAAAGAAGCAGAGCTCCGGCTATTATAAAAGATGAAAAAAAAATGAAAATGTGGCAGTCCCTTTTTCTCCTTGAGGAAAAAGTGTCTCTTCGTGAGTGATGACTCCGGCCGAGGTAAATAATGAAATGATAAATTTACCTGGTTTTGTTCTCAGTAATTCAGCCTCTCTTTTGGCCCTTGGTAGTACGTAGGGACTTTTCAACTTTCTTAGACACTGGAATTGCATTCTTTAGTCAGGTGGCCTTCATCAGCGTGTTCTGAAAGGCCATCTGGTGGTAAAATCATTTGAAACAAACACTGTCAACAGTGATCCATGTTAAATATTTAATTGGAATCACGAACAGGATTTTTCAGTGCAAATAGAGCTCCGCTGTGTAAGCTTATGTTCCCATTTGGAACTTAAAAAAATCAAGTTGCACATTGTGTGCACCTGTTAAAATTAAACGTTTCCTAAACATTTCTTCCATTCCTTAATTGCACCAGCTCAAAAGAAAATGTGAAGGCTAAATCTTGATATGTCATTTTGTTTGAACTGCTGATGCTTTTTATTCCTTATCCTATTTATGTAAGAACTTCTATTTTTCTATAGAATAGTAAGAGAAAAGGGAACACAATGCCACTGTTTCAAACGCTCTAAAAAGGCTGTGAAAAAGACAAGTACACAAAACAGATGGAAGGCATTTTCGTTTTCCTCAGTAACTTAAATCTTAGCTATGGAAGTTGGATGGAGGTTGAATCTGATGCTTTTTTTGGTATGGTTACCTAAAGGGTACGGTGGTCATGCATAGTCTACATCTGCTCCCATTTTATTGGAATCTATTTTGTATGTGGCAGCAAATACAGTGGTTTAGCTTCATTTAATACTTTGGAATCAGCACTTGCCCCCGAAACGAAGGAAATGCTAGGCAGGGAGGAGAATTCATTAGTTAAGGTGTTAGTTTGGAAGTCTGTCTGGAGTTTGTTCCTGCTGGGCACGTAGAGAACTTGCTATCTACGTGTGAATTTGCAGAGTTTCAGCTGCCCGGCCTGGACTTTGGGGGTACTGGTGATGGAAATGAAGCACAAGTATAAATCTGGGGAGTGTCTTACCTCTGGAGCGTGCTCAGCAGTACAATAAAGGGGCAAGTCATGGTGCTAACCACTTGCATGACTCTTGTCATGGAGCACAGCTGGTCTTGGACTGCGTTCAATATAATGTGGAGAAGCAATTTGAATTTGGTTTTCTTCCTTCCTTGGTAGGTTGCCTACACCACTTGTTTCCTCTCTGGCTCCTATCTGAAAGTTGCATTCCTTTCTCTTTCAGGCCCTTAGCAAGATTGATTCAGTTATCAGTGCTGCATGTATAGTGAATCTGACGTGCTGTGCAGGATTGTTCCAGCTCTTGATTTGTTCCATGTTTCACTTCTGTTTGCCACATGAAGGGTGTGTGAATCTCAAACTGTCAGGAAATAACAGGGGGAATTCCTCTAGACTAAACCACCACATAAACATTTCTCTCTCTTGCTTTGCATTCATACATACTAATGTCTTTACCGAGGGTATGAAGTTTGTCCAACATAACTTAATTTCTTTTTATCTTGCAGATCCCGTTCAGTCTGAGGAGACTTGATGACCGAACCTTACTTGTTCACTGAATTATCAAGTGTAATGCACTTCAGTGCATGACACACTCTAATGTATCTCAGTAAATAAAAAATGTACATCAGTGGGGCTTAATTGTCTTCATTAATGTCCAAATGCTTAAATGCTGGAAAGAGCGGTGGAAAGTCTTCATAAACCGCTTTAGACAACCGAGTCTGTTTTTCTTTCCCGCAAGAATTATTTGCATCTTTGTTTTGGCCAAGTTCCATATTTGATAACAAAGTATATTCTTAAGCAATTATGGCTGGGTTGTCTTTGTTGCTGATGGGAATGTTCAAGAGGATAGTTGTTACAGGAAGGGAGAGGCGGCGTTTCTGGAAGGGTCTCGGTTACCTCTGGCTTCAGAAGCGAACAGACCTCGAGATGAAAGAAACTGTAGAGGAATTCTGGAAACGCACCGGCCAACCTTCGGATCCTTTTCTGGTGCCATCGTTGTGTTGCCTTCCTTACGGCAGCAAAGTGTTACGTCGAGACAGAATCTACACCAACGTGTGGTATGTAACTGCAATTGGAAAACGACTCCAAACTGCAAGTATATTCACATGTATCTGGTGTACAAAGGGAAAGACGATAAAAGGAGACATAATAAAAGAGGAAATACTTACTTTAGGACATTACGGTAAAGAAAATGTTTCCATGCTGCTTCTAGACACACACATCTCTTCATATCTGGAAGCAGTCAGCTGAGCACACTTAATTTTGGATACGTTCTGTAGTCCAAGACCTGGTGCTCTACCTTCTGCCTCGTTACCGGCCGCTTGGAGCGTGCTTTGTGTGTTGCCTACAGCTGAGGTTGAAAATACACAAGTGGTAAGTAGGGCTGGAGCTCCTGATTGCTGAATGGGGGCACTATGAGAGGAGTCCAAGCTGATCATGAGAAAGAAGGGGAGGCTTTGTATGAAGAAGCATGACAAATTAAGCCATCTGTGTTGTATTTGAAGGTCTTCAGTTCAAATCCTGTTTGGAGTAAGGCTTACTATTCTAAATGGATCGTTAACTACTTAAGAGGTAACTGTGAGCAGCATTTGGACTAATGAAAGCACGTAAGTAACGTATTTGATCCCGAACGTTAATACGGAGCAACACGGCATTTTCGTTAAAGTTTCTGTAAGTGTGGGGCTGCCTTTGAGCAAAGAAAGAATGTGACATGAGTGGTGCAGGGGAAACCATCTAGTAATCAAAATACCCCTGTTCCTATAAATGTAAACCCAAGCTTAACAATAGCAAATGATACCAATTCATCTTCCAAATGTACAGTATAAACATTGTGTGCCATTAAATACTGACTAACATTTTCTCAGCCATGTCTGCAGGTTTAAATATCCAGGGGTCTTCAGTCATACTGACAGCTTCGCAGGCAAGGAGTTGTGCTGCTGCCAGGTGTGCAGGCTGGAGGAGCTGACTCCCTCTCAGCTCTAGCCCATGTAGTCTTCCCAGTTGCTACGCATGAATTTACTTTTAAATTCCAAGTTTCTTCTAAACTTGGAGCCAGCCACAGTTGTGTTAATTCTGTTACCGGTGGTGTGTGATTTAAAGAAATGAGAATGTTGTGTCCCACATTGGCTTTTTGGTAGTAAAGCAGAGTTCAAAGCTGTCCCTGGCTAAACACATTCAGCAACAACAAAGAAACAGCTCTGCTGGGTGTTTGCAGTTTGGGTGTCACCAGGGCGTAAGTGTTGCTTTCTTTATAATGTTACCGTGTTTTCACACGGGGTGCAGAACAAGCATGTCCTTTAAGCAGGCACTGCCGAGCAACTGGTAGCATTCCCCTAAGTGTGAAGGGAGGGCAAAACGGGCCCACTCCAGGCATTAGGCAGAAGGGCTAACCTAATCTGAAATCTGTACCAGGCCATCAATTTTCTTTCTTTTTGGCTGTTGCTAGAAAGAGTTCAGCTAATCCTACCGGGTCTCATCTATTGTTGTATCTTACAACCAATTGGGAGCGAGCCCTGGTGTGGCACAGGAAAGACCTGTGTGAGCAAGACCCTAATCAGCTTTTTGTTACAGCAGCTGGCATGCTGTTTATAGGCGCTGCGGAGCTGAATAACATGCCTGTCTGCCCTGAGACCATCTCCAACCATCTGTAAAGGTTTTTGCTGTATTTATATATATGAAATAATATAAAAAAAGGGATTGTTTGATCTAAACTACTTTGGGGAAGGGCTTGCCATCCATAAGCCTGAGTATGCCTCCAAATTTTTGGCTGGCTTGCTTTATTCTTGAGTGTTTGAGGAATGATTGATTGTTCTGGAAGCAAACTAAAAAGATAGATTTGAAGTTGTGAGCTCTCCAGGTCTAAAGAGCACTATGAAAGTAGGTATGCTTTAAGGTACACATTGGAGTGCTTTAGCAGCTAAGTACAGGCAGCTGCTCTTTGGACAACTTTGTTTTCATAGTTCACACAGCTCATATGTAGGAGCGGCTGATTTATATGCCATCTCCACACATGTTTCCATACATGTGGTCAGAAGGGGGAGAAAGAACCTGCCTAATGCAGGAAAGATGCTGGTTTAATTCATTGAAGAAGAGTGTAATTTAAGCGAGTGTTTATTCCGAGGGAATATAATTCAGGAAAAACACAAATACAGCTTAAACAATGTCTGCAATCTACAAACTTTGAGGAATTAAAACGCTGCCCTTCCTCATCTTTTACAGGTGTGTTTGCATCCCCTTGGCTGGTTTGTGTCCTGCCTCCATAATGAACAGATTAGGCTAATTCACGTGGTGACTGTAGCGCTGTTTTGATTCAGTTAGTCACAAAACCGTAAAACTTTTCAGCACATGTTTTGGCAAGCTTATCATCAGGTTTTTACTTCCAATGTGTTGTCATGATCTATTGCATTTTCTGGTACATGACAAAGTCCAGTCACCAACACGAATCTCATGGGGTCGGCCTACATGAAGCTTGCGTGTCTTTGTTGTCATTGTTCTACATGATGACTGTTCATTCACTCGTAACTGAACCACCAAATAGCTCACGGAACCGACTATTATAGCAATAGCTTTATTATCTTTAAACAAACTCTATATTACAATTTATGCACCAATATGCAAAATTAGAATTATTAAACCATTTCCATAAAATATCGGGAATGAATTGTATGTATATGTACATTTTTCCTTAAAATAGCATTATTTAAACAATGACTAAATTATTAAATCACTATGAAATGTTGATAGTTAATAGGCTTATTTCACATTCAGAAAGAACAACTCAGATCCCAGGCTACTGTACTTCAGTACACAAGAGACACAGTTTTTAGAAATATCTTTTAACAAAGCAGAACTCACCAGAAAAACATTACAAATACTACATTCTTATGTACTGTGCTTTTGGTCATATCAGGTATGCACAGGAGGTATTAACTAACTAAAGCAGATGTATTTGCTCAAAATGAAATGATGATCAGACTTTATTCCAGTTCTTGTCTCTAATTCTGGCCATGTTCAGGAATCCCCAAAGTGAATGTCCATATACGTGAACAGGGGGGAAAATTTACAAGCATAGTTGAAAACCAAGTAGGATTTTTTTTTTTTTTTTTTTTTAAATAAAGCTGCTCTAGACAGATTTGGTTTATAAAGCAACCTAACTGTGCCTGGAGAGAATGATTTCTCGTCTACTACAAACTGTAAAACATCTGAAAATAAGACACTTAGAAAGCTCATTTGTCTTGATGTGTTTAACATAGTATTAAGGGTACTGTGATGGCATCATAACTATTAATGTAATCGGACCCCGTGGGGCTTTACTTTTGGATCAACGTGAAAAAGAATATCTCATTTTGCTTAGCAGAAATATATTTGAAAGGTCATATTTCTAAAAATCCCTGTTTTTATCACTTCAAAGATGATTGATAAGAAAAAAAAATGAATTAGGGCTTAATTGAACATTTACTGTATGTAGTGGTGGCAGATCAGAAGGGAGAGAGACCCAACAAAGCTACATTTAGCACCTGCACATCTCTGGTACAATGAGCTTTAGATTCTTGGTAGATTTTAAGGAGGCTAAGCTCTGGTTCTTAAGTTTTTGAACTGCATGTCGCTGGCTTCCAGTTAATGACCAGACAATGCACGATGTCATATATACATGGAAAGTCCTGAAAATTTGATGGTGGATGAAATAAAGTTTCTGTATACAGACAGTTTTAAAAATAAATTCATGTTGTAGTTCATGTTTTGTTCTCCAAACCAGACAAAGGCACTAGTTTACATTAAGGACTAATGTCCTGCAAAACTTCAGTCAAATAAAGGAAGCTATTTTAAGGTTAAAGTGGTGCTAAAACCCAGCTGTCACTAGTAACTTAAAACAGCCACACTGGGTTTTTCAGATTTAGTGGGGGAAAATGTTTTGCCTCAGGATGTACATGTTGGGGGGAGTGTACGTGTGGGGGGAGGCTCAGC
This sequence comes from Nettapus auritus, assembly GCA_011076525.1. Classification (NCBI taxonomy): domain Eukaryota; kingdom Metazoa; phylum Chordata; class Aves; order Anseriformes; family Anatidae; genus Nettapus; species Nettapus auritus. The sequence continues at coordinate 136,320,504 of CM021766.1, read as the reverse complement.
CTTGAGCAAGTTTTTACAGCTGAGTTATAAACCTGGTTTATAACAGAAACTGGCAGACTCTAAAATATGATAGAGTATGTATTGATATATATTTTTTGTGTGTGGCAAAAATGACTGTGTGCGCTCAATTCTTCCCAATTCCCCGATTTTTGGTAATTGAAAGAAAAAGGATTTTGATTGACCTATAGTCCAAGGCTTTTCCTTTTCACTTCGTTTGCTAGAACGCTTTCCTTCCAGCACTAGTATCTTGGCTAGGGAGCAGGAATGTTGTCAAGGTTAGAAAAGCTTAACTTCATTATAATCTCCTACTTCAAAAATTACATGCATCTCTACTTGATGTAGGTTACTGCATAGAAAGCATTATGCTCAAAATGGTAAGATATTACTACATTCACCACAAATATTTATTAAAAAAATCCTTTCCTCAAGGCCTTATTTTTTACCATGGTGAATTTGCTAATGAATACTTGGGCAAAATTTGGATCAACTACATACTGATATGTTTTCATTACAGTTGGAAGGTGTTCAGTAGCCACAGCTTGCAGTGTTGGCATTGCAGCGGCACCGGGGGCGAGGTGGTAAGATGTCTTTGTGACGTACTCCACAAGGCGGTTGTATTGTTGTTCTGATAGTCTCTCTCTAGCTCCATCTGCCTGAAATAAGACAACATAAAATGATTACTGAGTAATTGACAGTAACTGAAGACAGTAACTTGCATAACACTTTGTAGAGTTAAAAATCTTCCTCCCTGGGATCTTACAGTAGCTTCATGGATGTTTTAACCAGCAGAGTTCTCCTAGTTATCCTGTAGTTTAGTGGTAGGTGGATTATTCCTTTCCATTGCTGTTTTGGACAGTTCTATCCCAAGATGCTCTAACTCCTACAATTACCTTAAAGGAGGCTATAGTGAAGTGAGGATTGGTCTCTTCTCCCAAGCACCAAGTGATAAGAGGAAATGGCCTCAAGTTGCAACAGGCAGGTTTAGGTTGGATATTAGGAAAAAAATCCTCACTGAAAGGGCTGTGAAGTATTGGAACAGGCTGCCCAGGGAAGTACTTGGGTCACCATCCCTGGAGGTCTTCAAAAAACTTGTAGAGCTTTGTGACATGGTTTAACGGTGAACTTGGCAGTGCTAGGTTAAAGGTTGGAATGGATGATCTTAGAGGTCTTCTCCAACCTAAATGATTCTAACTCCACTATAGAAAAGTCTAAGCAGCATCTTCAAAGAATTTCAGGGATGGACTCCACCCACCTTGCTCAAGAGTAGATCTTTACAACAGATCAGGTCTTTGTAGACAGGAAAGTCATCTAAAGCCCTCTTACAAAAATGTCAGTAGCTCTCAGCAGTGTTTATCAGGTATACAGCATTTATAATTAGCAAACCTTTCTCTCACAAAGTACAATTTATGATGACCCACAGCCATTTCTGGGAAGCTAAGTAAGTCTTTCAGTTCCTTGATTCAGAATAAGGACTAGAAGCTACCTTCCAGATGGCTGGTCTATCTGTGACTGGATATATCCATTTGCCTCTGCTAACCAAAGAAGCATCCATGTAATTAATTTTTTTTAAAACAAAACATTTTTACTACAGATGCTTTGGGCATGTTATTAATGGAGAAGAAATTAAGGTATACATGCAAACTGCCTTTTCCACCATGAGGTGTAGGGACTCTTCTGAAGAAATCCCTTTTTGTAGGATGAAATATGCTGAGGTTCAAGGCTCTTGTAAGAAGGATACAATTAACTCACTTCTAGCTAAAACCAATACTGCCAACAGAAAGGTGGCATCTACCATATGGTTTCAACCCAATAAAGTATTAGATGAAAGGCCATGGGCAAACCTGGCTCTGGAACGTCAGTCTGCTGTGCCCCTTTTTTATTTTGAAGAAGGAACTGAAGATGACTGTGAGTAACTTGGGAAGGGCAAGCATGCAAGTGGATACCAAGCTAGCTGACTTCAAAATGACTTCCAAAAAAAGACAGTCAGAAATATTGCCATTGATACTACAGGGGTATCACTATCAAAGTCATTCAGAATATAACTTATTTCCAAAATGTGAAAATGACAGAAAGGCAGACACTATCCTAGGGATAGGGTCTGATGCTTCCTTATTTATAGTGGAAGAACTGCTGACCAATTTTATTTTTGCATGGTTTGAAACGTCTTTTGTTGTTGCATGTCACACTGAGGCTTCAAAGACAGCTGTCTTCTGACCGTCTTTCAGCGGGTTTTACACATGCCTCAGTAGATGTGATGATGTTTTCAAGCAGTGCCATTGGATTCAATTTAACAGCCAGGATCAATATCCTGCCACATCTCTGGACTGCAAGGCTCATTTTATACAAACCATTGCTTATTTGAAGAAATAATTAATATGATTCATAGATAGTGACAGATGTCACATTCAAATCAAAACAGTCCCCTCTTTTTTTTTCTTTTTTTTTTTTCTTTTTCTTTTTTTTTATTTTTTTTAAACTATGTCTTTGGAGAGGAATTTGCTGCTCACAAGTAGGAACACTCCTGTTTTCAATCATCACCACAAAAATGCTAAAGGACGTAGGCTCATGAACAAACTCAGAAGCTCAAAGTTGGAGTCTATGCTTAGCAACAGTGGAAATGATGAAATGGACAGAAGAAAGTTTGGTTTCCTCCATATTCTTAAAGGGAGGGGAAAAAGTTACAAGGCAGACTGCCGCAGCAGACACATAGCTAACAATGGAGAATGGTGTCTGAACGATGGCTTCAGTCTGCTGTCACAGAAAAGGTATCACCTCATTAGTCAATCTGTTCTAGCAGTTGAAAGGAGAGAAATATGCTAAAGTAGCACCCATGTAAACTAGATTACACCTCTGACTCCACTCTGACCAAAAGATCGCAGTTATAATAGGAGATGGAAAGGGTGCTGGCATCCCACTCCCCTACTTGTGTGAACCCATTCTTCATAGGAGCTCTCCCCATGAAGACAGGCTGAGGGAGCTGGGGTTGTTCGGCCTGGAGAAGAGAAGGCCACAGGCAGACCTTACAGCGGCCTTCCCGTGCCTAAAGGGGGCTACAGGAAAGCTGGGGAGGGACTCTGTGTCAGGGGGTGTAGGGATAGGGCAAGGAATAATGGTTTTAAGCTAAAAGAAAGTAGATTTAGGTTAGATATTTGGAAGAAATTCCTCACTCAGAGGGTGGTGAGGTCCTGGCACAGGCTGCCCAGAGAAGCTGTGGATGCTCCATCCCTGGAGGTGCTCAAGGCCAGGCTGGATGGGGCTTTGGGCAGCCTGGTCTGGTGGGAGGTGTCCCTGCCCATGGCAGGGGGCTGAACCTGGATGGGCTTTAGGGTCCCTTCCAACTCAAACCATTCTGTGATTCTATGATTCATTCAGCTCCAGGCTATATCCCATAGATATAGCACAATTATTCAGGAGGAAATATTAACTGTGCTTGGACAGTCTTCCAAAGTAACTGGGACCCTACTTGCTTCCAGATGACTTCATCTGTAACTGTCTACTTCTTTAGCCAGTTTCGGTTTAGCTTATATTGTCAAGACAACAACAGAAACTTGGAGTTGCTGTTATTCTACATTTTTTTTCCCCTAAATGGGATGTAGTATTGTCATTAACCAACTATTTAAAAAAAAACCTGTAATATTTATAGCCAAATATTCAATCAGTCACAACTTGGTCAATGGTTGCTTAATGCACCTGTCAGATGAATCTTAGAGATTAAATGGCCTTTAATGTTAGAAGGTCAGATTTTGGGGGTTAAGAACTCTATTTTTTTTTCTAAAATTATGACTTATAAAGAATAATACTTCAGCAATTATAACAAAATCAACAGTGGCTATAGCATATTTGTTGTGGAGTCCAGGTTGTGTGTAGCACTAACAGTCTGCTTAGTGCACGCTCAGTAAGGAAGAAGGTTCTTTATTTTTTATTTTCACTACTTTGAAAATTCAGACTGGTTTTCAGCTCTAGGTGTGATACCTGTAGCACTATCACGAAAACCCTGTTGCAGATCATCACAAAGAAATTCGGAAATATTTGGAATTCCAGGGCCCATCAGTTTTTTGCTCTCTCCGTGATATTATAAGCTACACCAAAAGCAGCTGGAAGAAGAGGCCTTCTAGAGTTTGATGTCTGTCTGGAACCAAGCAGTGTCTCAATTACTTTGGAAGATAATCCAAGTACAATTAATGCTTCCCTTTCAATAACAACGCTGTCAGTGCCAGAGTTTTCAAGAATCCATCCAGGCTATTCCTAGCCAGATGGATTAAGTTATATATTGTGGAGGCAAACAAGCCATCAGGCAAACCTATTGCTGAAGGAGTCAAAATATGTTCTATAACATCTCTGGTGATTACAGCTGTAGAATAACTCATGTTTTGTTTCCTAATAGTTCCAAGAAGCTGAGGAAAGGCAAGGGGAGAAACTGTTTTGGGTAGAGCTGAAACAAAACTTTTGGCAACTATTTTGGTTGGACAGTAAGACACAAAAGTGCATTTTTGTAATGCTGAAATGAATCATTTCAATTTGTTGTATTATTTCTAGGATCTTTGATTAAATTAACCAGCAAATTAGATATAATTTATATTTGGCAACATTACCTCTGTTTTTTGGATGACATGACTGGGCATTTTTTTAAGCAAAAAATTTTGGTCATCTTCACCAATGTCATCAGGTACAGAAGTGTCAGCACTTCATGTAGAAGGACATATTCAGTGCAACAAGAGAGCCCACCGTTAATTAGGAGTCATGTCTATTTAGGTGTAGGTCTTCAGCTCTGAGGCTGCTTACCTGCAGTTCATAGCTTGCTACTCCTAAGGATGCGTTTCCCTATCAAAATTAAATATATTTTATTTTTTAATAAATGCTCTTGTTGGGGAGTTGAAAGGGAGGCCATGGCAGAACAGCCCCTAGCACCACAGAAGTGAAATGCACAGCTGCAAAAAGAAAACTTCCAAGTATGAAATGTCCCAATCCACTAAGGCAAAAAATAAGGGAGCATTAATTACAAAATCATGTTACATAACGATAGGTAATTAGCAAAACTTCATGAAGCTTTTGGAATCTGCTTTTGCATTGCTGCCTTAGCATAAGAAAAAAACATTTTCTTATTCATGCCTGCCTTATTTTTATCTGCTCCTCTTTATAGCACATTTCTTTAAATATTCACACAAATTCCACTGTGAATTCTGCATTCTGAAGGCATACTTAGGCCAAGTCAGTTTTGTACAGCATCACTCAGCTTTTGATGTCTTGCCATCACTGACATTGCTCCACCCCTGGGGGCATAGGCACTCTTCACTGCCTTTATCATGCCATACATTTTCCCTGCATTCTCAAGGGCCTGTGTCAGCAGAAGACATCGTGTACTGCAGCTGGCTGGCTCAAGGTTTTTAGCTCCTGGCATTGCTGTGCCACTGGAATAAGGGACCCATATTTTTATCCAGAACTGCATAAAGAAACATATGTATTTAATCCAGTATCTCCAAGGCAGCTCACTTAGTGTGTGTAGTAGCATATGTATGTGGGACTACTGGACTCTACCCAAGCCATGTAGGGTTGTAAATGTACAGGATCCACTTGGCCCAGCAGTCTTGTATATTGCCAGCTGCAGCAGCTATGGGGACTAGAATTAGGCTCTCTGTCCCATGTCTTCCCTCCTCCCAGGCAGGCATCACCCTCTTGAAACAACCTTTGGGCAAGTAGTGCTCCTGCAGAGCAGCAGCCTACTCCTCACCCCTTGGATAACCAGATACAAAGACAAGAGCCACTACAGGTGCTACAGACCAACAAAAAAAATCAGGGCTGGTGCTAAGTTAGGGTTAGGATAGGCTGAGTGCATCAATAGTCTCAGGGAGAACGAATTATCTTTCTCTTTCCTCCAGGACAGTAGCTCTGGACTGAACAGGATGGTCTGGTTTCAGCACGATGGCTGCCTCCAATGTTCACACAGTGTTCAGGGACAGAAAAACTGAGCTTTGCCCTCTTGCACCAAATTTAAGTAATGCCTCATGTAGTTTTGTGGTGCAGGAAGGCAACTTCAGTCAACAGTTGGGCAAATGTCAGACTCTGTGAGACTGAGGTTACTGGAAAGACAATAAATGTAAGTAGAGAATTCAGCACTTAAAAAAGGAGCTTTCACAGAAATTCCAAGTGCTGTCATGACTCAGATGAAGTCCTTGTTCTGCTGGAATCGACAGCTAAATCCTTTGGTGACTTCAGCAAAGTTAGGATTTTACTGGAGGTGCTGAAGCCTCTCCTACTTTTTGGCACACCTCATACTTCCTGTTGTTTTACATATGCTCTTTTTGCGTATCAGAAACAGAAATTTCTGGTATAGCAGTCTATGAACTACCTGACACACACGTTTGTTTTTGAAATGAACTCTTGTATGACTCCACTTGAGAATTTAATGCAATAAACAGTTTCCCAACAGTGTAAAAATATACCATTCTTCTACCATAAAAAAAAAAAATCATCCAAAGCTTCAGTATTCAAATGGCCTAGAGATCTTTCAATAAGAAGATGAAAGATTTATGTTTTTACTGGCAAACACATGGTGCATCCAACCTCAGCAAAAGAAAACTGGTCCATTTTAAAGTCAGCATTTGCAAAATGAAGAAGATTTAAGGAACTAAATACAATTGGCAGCCAAGAAAGAGCTCTGCATTGAAACTGGGGAGATAAGAAACATGCTGAAAGGAGGAAGCATCAGCATTACTGAACTGTTAAAACAGAATTCACAGAATAATAAAAGGAACTGTTCTCACTGTGACTCTGTAGGCATAGGCAGCAACTCTAACTTGCAAATAATAAACACCTCACACACAGGAAGCAAGTCCTGAGATCCTCTTCAGAAATGAGGAGGTGATTACCAAATGCCTACACTTCTGCTTTTTCCCTCAGAAAACTGCTGTCACAGATACTCAATTTCATGATCAATAAGAGGACAGAAGAGAGGAGACATGTCCCATTCATCCAAAGGGCAACCCAGTCAACAATGAGGTGTGTGAAATCAACAGGTCCCTTGGTTTGGCACTTAAATTCTCTGGCCTCCCAACCCCAAGGTGAGTGTGTGCCCACTGTTAAAAGCATTACCCTCCACTGTAACTTTATCTTTGGATGAAAATCTTAGTCTTTACCTCCACATCACAAGGCACTCTCTGTTGTTTTAGCTGCACCTTCAGCACGTCTTTTTGCTGATCATCTTCCAGACAGTCGATTTCAGTCACAGGGAACGCCTGCTGCTGCGTGTCTTCACTGATACTGACCACGAACAGCACCTCTGAGGTGAGCAGCAAGCAGCCTTCATGCTGCTGGCCTGATCCACTCACAATCATGACATCTAGGGCCATATGGACTTCTGGCCTCCCTAGAGATTGCAGCATTTTCCTGTGTTACCAAAGGAAAAAAAAAAAAGTTAAAAAAAGTAGTTGGTGTTGTTAGGCACTGGATCCTCGAGGACTTCTTTTGATCACTAATGTTCTTACTTAAGCCTGTAGCTATTGCCTACAAATACGAAATAAGCCATGGAGTATATTCCAAATCTCCATTACTGAAAGATGTAAGACTTAAGATTTAGAGGATAAATGCGAAAATGTTATTTATCAAAACTCCTTAATCATTCAATGCAAAATTGGCTAATAACCATGCTAGGTCAGCCTATTTCCTATCCTAATAGAAAAATTACTCTGAGAAGCGGCTTACAAATTCAGCACAGAAAATAAAGCTATCTTCACTAACAGCTGTTTCTGGAGATGTGCAGTATTTTTCTTGGGCTCAGTGCGATGATAAATAAGTAAGAGCTCACTGAATGCCATTAAATAAAGATCAGCTCTGTAGTTCCAAAGCTGGAAGCAGATCAGCAGCCCATCATTTGCAGATTGGGTTTCTATGCACTACCTTTGTGTTTAATGTTCCTAAACAAACTGCCATAACTCAGCCTTTCCTAGGGAAGCAGCCTGTTAACTTGACCACCGGCCAGAACCTATTAATAAACAATGTGGATGTAAAAATGAGCAAGTGTCTAAATAATTTTACCAGACATATTTGACGTGGCTATTTGGAGCCTGCTCAACGTGTTGATCATTTGGATGAGAGCGCTGCTTGGGAAGCTGAGAAAGTCCAGCTCCATGCAAAATACCTGTGGTAAGAGAATTTAACTTTTTTAGTAGTTGTTTTCTACAAAACAGTTACATGTTGTAGTGATGTCATCTGTTTAGAGCAGTTCATAAAATAGTGCAGATCCAAAATGATGTCACATCCTTGGAAGCTGTAGTCAAGATAATTCATTAAATATTACAATGCAAGAGTTGTGCACTTAACCTCAGTGATCTTACATTAGCAAGAAACAAAAAAAACATCAACCTACCACTGCATGTTCTAAAAATCAGCCATACACTTGCAATTAGGAGAAACATAATGCTCCTGAGAGCCATCATTTCATAGTAGGATCGGACACATCACTTACAATTTATGTATAAAAAATCAAGACTGTTGTTAACTTTCTTGCTTAATATTAAAATACTTCCACATACATGTCACGATCGGTACAAATTAGAAGGAAAGTTTGCCTAGATACTGTATTTAAATGTTCAGTTACTTAATCCAGCTGTTAAACACAGATCCATACACATTTATGAGATCTCCCGGGGCATCTGGTTTATTGTGAATTCCTCTTAGTGCCAACACAGAATGGAGACTACAAGAAGCAGTTAAACAGGTTTCTAAATAGACTATCCAAAGCTGAAGATGATACAGTACGTATGCTTTCAGATGGCTTGTAAACTTTTAGAAATGAGGTATGGTCACCAGAAAGAGAAAGAGTGGATTGCAAAACATTCACAAATTAAGTAGTTTTAAATTTTTTTACAAGAAAGTCAGGAAGTAGGCTAAGCAGTAAGCACCAGTGTTATAAGGTTTAGTGCAAAGTTACTCTTTAATAAACAGAAGATTTTTTTTTCTTTTGGTCTAATTAAGCATTCCATTGAAGGAAAAGGCATTTTTTGCATAAGGGTGTCAATAACTTAAATTCCTTTTTACACAATGGATAATAATTTAAACAAAACATCAGCACTGAAAAAACCCTTTAATTTTTAACACACATGTTGATGGTAATACTTAAAAGCAGCATCCCAGTTATAACAGTTGGCTTACCGAGGTTCTCAGCATTATGTGAGTGAAAATGTTATTTACAGATGGAGAAAGAGAGAACATGTGTTTATTTCTGTGTGGTCCCCCACCCCTTGGTCCCCCCCAAGAGGCACGGTCCCACTTCCAATCCAGTTGTGGGTAAGAGTTACTTGAACTCTTGTGTTTTCCTCTCACGCACTGTCAGCTATTATTGATACAGTTTTTATGTTTTTTCCTGGCTAACTCTTTTTGTCACATGCTCATGGAAAACATGATGTGTTGTATACCATATCTGCAATGAAAAGTGTCCTTCTACTGTTACAAGCTTCTTGATAAAGACTGCACTGAATAATTCCCCAGGCAAAAAAAAAAAAAAAAAAAAAGAACACACTGCCAGCCAACAGACAGAAGCTTCTGATTTTACCAATACAGGTTTTACACCAATGTTATACACAATTCAGGAGAACAGATATTATTAGCACTCATACAAACTAGATAAAGTCAAGACAATTGTTTTAAATAAATAAAATAATTAAATATTTACTTATTTCTTTCAATAGATTACTTCAGTGAATGAGTTTTCAATGTAGTAGTAAGTACGGAAACAAGATCCTAAACTTAAATTTTAGGAGAACTACTCGTATTCTAAATAACATGTTACAAACATAAATGTGGTTAGTGATTAAAGGCTTAAATCTTCAAGATTTGTCCAGTGCAATGAGTGAAGTAAAATTAATGACGTTATCCTTGTATCAACAGGTCTCCCCTTCCCCACCGCTTCTTCAAAATCCAGACCAACAGCTTCAATTTTGTGATATTGGAAGCAAATAAATCAGTGTATTTTGGTATTTTGTTCTTGTCTTTTATGGTTCTTGCTGGTCCAGAAGCATCTACTTCAATCTGAAAGGATTAATCACTACCGCCACTAAGTGCTTAGTGTAGCCCGAAAACCCACCTCTGGTCGTTACGAGGTTACCTGTGCAAACCAGGGCTGTCTTTGCACTACTCTCCAGATTAAAGGGGATGTTCCCACTACACAACTCACTTCTTTCTCCCAGGAACATAACTCCCTCTTTGTGTAGAGATAACCCAACTCTTTCCTTGCTGTAACAAAGCAACCTCAAAGTAATGCTGTAATTGGACATAGTGTTGCTCTATTACTTTTATGTCAAAAACTCTTTTGTAAGCACATATGTTTCTGTAACTAATTCTTCGGTATTCCAAGGATTACTTCATGCTTTCTGCATTCTTTGTTTCTGTGGCTGTACAAGACTGATCGGTAACACAAGAGAGAAGCACAACATGATGATTTTTAAAGAAAATTAATACAACATTTATAACTGTTCACATGTGGCACTTCTAACTCTTTCTCGAAGTCACACAGCTACTGAGCCAAGTAAGTAGACATAGCCGGTTGTGTCTGAAGAGCATTTTAAAGTTCTGGTCATGAAAATTTAAATGGAGATGTTGGGAACATAGAAACTCACCGTAACCTGTCTGGGAGACAAGTTCAGCCGCACCTCCAATTGGCTTTGTAAAGACTCCCATGATTCCTTTGCCCACACCAGAGATAACGCCCTTGGCTTTATGTCCAGCTGAAGCCTGGCCCTCGGACACTCTCTGGAAGTTCTGCATCGGCTGATCTACTATACCAGCAATTGCACCTGAAAAAAAATAAAAATCCCCAGTAGTTAGTGAAGATTAACATTCCAGAATAAGAACAAATCTTACTGCTGCAACTGAGTGCTGCTTGAGTTTCAGATGGTAAGCCACTCATACAGCTATTTAGCAAGCAACCCAGTAGCTAAACAATACCTTAGCTTCAGTTTAAGTTAAAACCCTACTTCATTTTTAAAAATGTATTTACTTCTTTAAACATTCACCTGGCAGTATGCTTTCATCCTCCAGCTACTTTCTCTAAATGCTTCTGCTGCGTTGGTATAATGTAGTTCATTCTGGGTAGCAATTCTGAAAATGCTGGGCTTGGAATAAAGTCCACCACTCTTAGTTATGGAAATGAGGTTTTCACATAAGCCTGAGATAGAATTCATGAGAATAAAAACTGCCTGTATTCAATAGATCATTTTTATATCCTCTTCCACTGCCAGAAACGTTCATAAGCTAATGCAACTTTTGATATATTACTGAGATTAGCAGAATTAGACTTTGAGACTTTTTGTTACTTTTTTGTGAAAACGATCATATTTTACTTTAATGTGCACGGGTCAAACTTTTACAAGTGACACAGTGACCTTCCCAGCTTTTAGTATCAACAGAGAACTCCAGCTTAAATCTTCCTAAATGTAAACAGGTATGTGAGGTGGTACGTTTCTTTGATCTTGAGTTTACTTGAGCCACTTAACCACAGACATGTCTCTACTTATTGTAATTTTGATAGATAAGCTATTTGGAAATTGCTAAGAACACAACGACTGGACAAAGTGACATCAGTTAGAAAATGGTTTGCCTTATCCAAAGTTCTTTGCTCAGTGGAAAGCAAGGCTTTGTAGGCTCCTCGGATAGCTCTTAGTACGCAGCTTCTGCTGCAAATATCCAAACAATTATTTAATGACAGGACTGAGTGTCACCTTGGTAACCAGGCATTTTTACTGCAGCACAGACATCTTTGAAGATACTGCTTTGTATGTGGAAGCAAATCCAGGCATGCCTCCACAGCTTCTGACGATCATGGCAGAGGTATTTGGCTCCACATGTTTACCACCGTGGCATACGCTAGTCAGCTCGCCGCTAACCGGTTTTCAGATGGTTTTAGTTACTGTTACTGGGTAAATGGAGTAGTTGCTTCCTTCAAACAACAAGAACCAATACTGTACTGGTACACTGGTGTTCTGTCCAAATGAAAGACGAGGGTGAGAAGAAGCGCACATTTCCCCAGATCCTTGTCCCTGGGATACTGTCTACTAGCAAGTCATGTAACTTGCATCCCCCATAAATGCCTCCCTCTCCTCTTAGATACTGCTTTCCAACTTCTGTATGTATATAATTTGCTGATAAATGTATAGCATTTCTGCAGAAAATACTGGTCTACTTTAATGTCATATTCAGTTTTCATTGAGAGCACTTGCTGAAGCCAAGTGTTGGGCTGAACATTTACTCTTTGTATTGCAAAGGTCTTGAAGCTTCCTTAACTTTATGTCATGGAAATGATACAATTTTCAATTTGATTCTGTTTCATTGGTACTTAACAGCTGCTCCTGCTGCTTGACTAAAATAATAACCAACACCACATTACACAATTGGGATTGTTTGTTCAGTCTTTTCTTTTGTACGATTGGGATGCATTTGAAGGCATAAAACAATACTTAGTGTTCTGCTAAGTTACAGTATTACATTACCCTGTGACCTCCTTCACCCTATCTATCGAGGTCATCCACAGCAACTGCACTTTCAGAACAGAAGTTATTGCCTTATTAAATGTAATCCACCTAAGTCCTTGCACTAGTAAATTATTTACTGCAATACACTTGAGCAATGTTATAAGGTAATAATAAATAAGAGCCTACTCCAAGGACCTGTGGTATGCTCCAGGCACTTCTCAGCTGGAATTAGGCCCAGAGGACAAGGAAACAGAATGGAAACTGCTGTGACTGTGTTATATAAGATTATTTATAAAGTACCCGAAATAATATAGCTTAATTAGCCAGTTGTTTAGTACTTCCACACTTTCTGTTGTTCTGCCATTTTATGCATGCTCTGCATTTCTTTGTTAGGCCACTGCCATTTCACATGTCAAATCCTTTTGCACGTTGTGTCTTCCTACCTGCAAAAAGTATAACCAATGATCTCTTCCCTCTCTGCTCACTCTTTGTAGTCTCTTATCTCAAACTGCAACTCACTGACGTAACTCATTCACATGGTGTGGTCACTCCCACAAATCACACAATAAACCATAACCGTACTCCTTTAATGTAAGGAGTGGCTGGTCCTAACACACTTGCATGGGGAAGCCAGATCTGTGCAGCTGCTTCCCTGTACACATCATGTATGAGCAGAGGGAAAAAGTAATAAAAAAAAAGTCAAAACCCAATAGCAGTGAGATGATGGTGGCACACATGTGAGGTTCACTGCATGTCCTTGCACCAGAGACTGTGCGAAGCAGATATCCCATGGTGTTCATGTGGCTTCTTTCTTTCTAATGTAAAGTTAGTGGAAGAAGCACCATGCTGGATGGACTTA
>CM021766.1:136235192-136307084 GCA_011076525.1 Nettapus auritus | reverse complement strand
TCTTCTCTTCTCTTCTCTTCTCTTCTCTTCTCTTCTCTTCTTTTCCTTTTCTATATTCTTCTCTTTTCCTTTCTTTTCTTCTTTCCTGTTTCTTTTCCTTTTTCCTTTTTTTTCTTTTTATTTCTTTCTCTTTTTCTTTCTTTCTTTTTTTTTTTTTCTATTATTTTCTCTTTTCTTTTCAAGAAACAGTTCCCCATTTTTCTTTCCTTCCTTACCCTAGGCATTCAATTTTATATGCATGTCCACATATGTACACACACATTATGCATGTATAAAGAAAACCTCAATAAAATTAAACACCAAAGCAACAAAACAAAAACATATTCTTCCATTACTGGACCAAAGAAGTTCTAGCAACACCGTAACATCTGCTAAACATCAGCTGGGGTGCACTCTAGTTAATACATGTTGCTCAGTATGCATAAAAAAGATACTTTGGTAACTACAAAATTCAGATAGTCCAGAAGTATATCACTGTATCACTTCACGAAGAATTTGATTACTCGCAGAGACTCTGGTTCCTGCTCAGAATGACAATATTTGGTGAACGTAGCAAAAGCATGGCTTATAGAATTTAGCAAAGCGTGGTTTGCTTGCAACAAACTCTTCTGGACCAAGAAATAATTGGGAAATATTCCCAATCCCCCACCAGGAGAAAACGGCCATGCTTTGTCATGAGGCTGGAAGCTAGCAAAACTGAATCAGTTTCTGTTCCTTTTCTTTTCGCTGTTGTCCTTCTGCGTTGCTGCAAATGTTTTGTACTGAAAATACAGCTGGAGCATAGTCTCCTTACAGCAACCACCACATGAAAATACAGCTAAATAAAAGAGCACCTGTTGGCTTGCATTAATTTATTTGTACAATTAGCACGCGGAATAGCAAGACCTTCAGGAGTGTAGGCAGGCAAACTTAAAGCAGCCCTGACACAGTGATCGTTGCACAGTCAGAACAACAATAACAACGACAACCCTTAATAATAGAAATCTGAACTTCTGCAATCCAGGCTTCTCTACCAGCACAATTACATTGTCACTCAGTATTGCTATTAATTCATTTCCCTAAAAAGCAAGTAGCTTTTAGTAGCACTTTTGACATTGTGAAAGATTTTTTTTTCTAATATTTGCTTCTCAGTTATTCAGAAATGACTGACTTCCTAACGGGAGCTACTTCAATATTGTACTTTTCAAAAGGTTCAGTTGAAAACGAAGCCTATAGTTTCCATACTCTTTTATACTTACTATTTTACGCTTGACCTTGTCGAGCAAAATACAAAAGATAGTCCCTCGGTGGGGAGTGCCTGTCATCTAAACATTTTAAGTACAATTTCACTGCGTTTTCATCTGATCAAATTGAAACAAAACAAAACAAAACAAAAATAACTATTATAAGCTTTTGCTTTTTCACGTACAAATGTGACTAAAATGACCCAGGAGTCTCCCCCAAACTAGAAAAGAAGAAGATAGCCTGCCAAAGATAACAATCAAATCAAACAACACCCTGACAGTGCTTGAGTCATTTAAAACGAGACAGGACAAAGCACTTAAGAATGTACCATGGGGAACAACTTGCACTGAGGAGGAGACAAGAGTACATAATTTTGGACCTGATTCAGCAAAGCTCTTAAGCGGACGCTTAAGAGCTTTCCTGAATTGGGGTCACCATGAGCCAGATTTCAGAAAAATCAGAAACGCAGCTCTTCTTTCCATGTAGATACCACAATGTATCGGTGAACTCAGTACTCTTACATGCCTGTGCCTAGGCATGAAATCTGCATTCGGAATTCTTTAAGCTGCTTGCACGAGTCAGATGGCTTTTTACAAACACGATAGTGCTTTGACTGTCCTATAAATCTTTCTTACACTTCTCAATTTTACAATTACAATGTCATAGAAATTATGGCTTCAAAGGGTCTTGTTCTCTACATTCCTGTACTCATCTGAACTCTTCATGCTTGCAAAGGAAAATAACACAGCAGCTCCGTTTTGTTTCATTATGTAGGAAGAACCTGGAGGTATTTTTTCAGTAAGCATTTTCATGTTTACTCTGAACATGTTGGTGAAAAAGAGCAGCACGGCAGTAGCTGCCTTCAAGTGATTGTTTTTTGGGGAAGGCACAGTATTCATTAGACTAAATGGTCAGGACAGAAACAGCTCTGTAATGCATTTGTAAAAATTGAAATGTAGGTCTATTCATAATTTAGGTCTCGATGCAATTTATGTGAGTGTTGCTGTGTACACATAGAAGATATTCTTTTTAAAATCAAGTTTAAATTATAAATTATGCCTAATACAAGTTCATTGAAATATTTCTGATTCTTCCCTTAGTGACAGGTCCCATAACTGCCAGTTCCAGTTACATGTAACCTTGGTTATTTATCTGAATGCTTAGCTGACTGCCATGCTGAGAATAGAGGCATTTTGAATTGAGAACTCACTAAATAATAACAGCAGAGTAAGAACAGGATCACAACTTGCAAAGGAGCTCTCTTTAAATGCTAATATGAAATTCCACATTTCTAATACGATGTTTAATTTCTTAGGAAAATCAGCGATACTGAAATTCTAAATGTTGTTTTTCTAAACTCGGGCGTCCTCCTGCAGACAACCAAAGCATTGTGTACTGGGACGTATTATACTAGCACAGCATATTTGTGAACGCATCTTACAAGTTCCTGGCTTCCCTGAACAGCAGAAACTTTACATAGCAACAGCCAAAGCCACAAAGTTTTGCTCTGTAGTTCTGGCTGATGCTTTTAGCTCCGAAGGGCTCCGGTGTCGGTGAAGGGGACAACAACGATGCTATCTTTCTTATTAATAACTGAGCCAAGATCACCAAACCTTTTCACCAGCTCACATACACCAGGCTGACACAGTGCTTCTAAAAGTATAATCTCTCATCCAGTTACTCAACCTGACTGCCCTTAGACCAATAAAACAAGAAGGAAAAATAAAACCTTCTCTGAGCTGCCTTTGATTTGCAACACCAGTAACAGCTTACTATTGGGGTAGTAGCTACTAATATATGAAATTTCTCCTTTATGCACATTTCTCCCAGGACACTCACTTTCCAGTTTACAGGCATTATCAAATGACAGTACTTCACATCATCTAATGTTATTGCTTAAAATAATTTCCAGTAACTTAACCCAAACTTGTAACATTTTTACCACTTCCTCTTTGGGGCTTTCAGGGCTGTGGTTGCAAATTTAGGAGTTGTGTACACTACTGAAGATTAGGAAAGAGGACGAATCCTTTCAAGCTTCAGCTCTTCTAACCTTTTGCACTGGACTGCATTTGGTCACTTTGATCTCTAAGGGATTCATACTCTTTAATATGCACTAAGGAACTGTGCCAAACAATACAGTTCTGCATTCTTTTGCTGTGTGACAAATAGAAGTAACCTTGAAAATCCACCCCCTTACGGCAAAACTTCTTTCAGAGATTTTTCCAGCATGGGTTAGTTTTCAATTTTTTAGGTACTATTTTGAAATGGTGAGGGTAATCTTCACTTCTAACAAAACCACTTGGATACTTGATGAATATAATTACACCGAATCAGGATGATCTGGGTCTCTTTGGAAAAGCAGAATTCCTCATCAAAGATTACTTAACATCTGCATTAAGTTCAACTGGTTTTCAAACAAAACCAAGAATCCCCGATATCTACAGTGCATCAAAAACAATCAGTTTCGGAAGGCATTCCTATAACTCGTTGGAAGTAAACACCAGTGTGATGACGTCTTTGTGCTGACTTTGTTACAAGTCACCCTGTCCAATGCAGAATATTCTTTTCTTCTGAGATTTACACCATGTACCAATGAAAATATTTCACAAAGAAAGAGAGTGCAAGCTTGTTCCATATCTGCAATTATTTTATCAGCAAAAAACACACGCAGAAGTCACTAAACCTTACTAAAAAACAAATGGTATTTCATATACATACTGTGCAACTATTTCACAAAAAAACAAAAACAAAAACAAAACAAAAGAACAGACTTTGCAGTTATAACTCAAATGTAGAAAAGGCTGATGAGCAGGTTAGAAAACAGAATTATCGCTCGAGTTGATATTTAATAGTACGTTACCTAGTAGGCTAATGCCTAAACGAGAGAGCCCTTGTCTCAGTCCTTCTCCCAGACTCTCTGGAAGCTGCCTTCTCCATTCTTCCTGTCTGTTGTAATGTTCCTCATCCAGCGACAGCCTATCCATATTCCGAGCAAGACTTGTTGCCAGATTGGTAATTGACGTCAGTGTACCTAAATACATGGAGATATACATTTGGGTCCGGATCAAAATGCTTTAATTTAAAACATGGAGTTGTTCTATGCCTCACTGAAATACTGTGCTTACGAGCAGAACAGCAAGTCAATTGAAAAGTTGCCCATGTGTAACATTCTTTACTATTTGTTAAGCATCACCACACTGCTTCTACGGTCCACATCATGCCTTTTACATTAGCCTTCACCAGGTTTGCCCAGCCAGTGGGAAAAGCAACTCATCCAAACATCCTTCCCTAGGTCCCAAACTTCTGTAAATCTAACCTAAAAGGAGAGCAGGCGATGGAAAGGTAAACAAATATTTACAGAATGAGCCCGCAAGGATGTCTCCTGAGTCTGAATCACCAGCAAGCAGCTGCAGCTGCCGAGCTGCCGTCTCTGCCGGCTGGCTGAAGCCACGCGATGGCACTGTTTATACAGACTTCGCAAAACAAAAGCTGCTTGTGTTTTAAATCCAGATCTGCCCTTCTGTCAAAACCTATCCGCATACTTACACAGTTATGACAACTGTATCTACTTTTTTTCAAAAGAAATAATAAATATGATGAGGCAACACAGTGTAGGATTTCTGATGGTTAGCAGAAGTACAGAACACCTTTAATATTTCTGAAGTTATCACATGAAATACTGGCTGAGCCAAGCTGGATTTCCCAATGGGAGGTTTAAAATTCTGAAGTTTCTGAAACATTCTTACACACTGTAGTTAAGCAGTGATCTGTTTAATACATAAGATGTTATATATGAGCTTTGTTACCCTCCCAGCATTTCGCTGCAGCCTAGCAAGCCAAACAAAGCTGCAAGCAATATTGTTTAAAACTTTTAACACATCCTTTAACAATGCACGACAACAAAGCAGCAGCAGGAGTGACAAAGTGAAGGATCTACCTTTGGAAATGTGTTTTACAAATGATGTTGTTCCTCTGGAAACTCCACTGACAAATGCTCCCGGGCCTCTGGTCAGCCCTTCATAGGGGAGCCTAAAGAAATCAGCTATGCCGTTTCCTATGCTTCTCACCAGGCTAGCTGGGCTTCCGAGGATTTCCAAAGATCCAACAACCCAGCCTGTATGGAGAAACGAGACAAATGTTACGGCTGCAAAAACTGCAGAAGCAGCAGTTGTGAAAAGGTTATTCCTTAATTCTCTTTTTCACACTAGAATTCATTGCATTATGAACTTCCTTTGAGCAAAACACGGGAAATAACTCATCCACTATGAATTCAGAAATGGCAATCTTTCATACTTCGTAAATCAAAGAAATCCTTTTGGCAAACTCACAAATAGCTTTAGAATGACTTCCTTCCAGGAGCTTCCCGTATTTCTGCTAAAAGTGTGTTAGGGAGGTGGATGCTGGATTCTCACAGCTACGGAGGAGCAGTACTGAAAAGTTCAGATCGCTCGGTCGGTTTTATATGCTATAAGGCAACGTTGTGATTTCACATCCTTATGTGATAGAATTGTGACAGCAAGTTTATACTGATACAATGTACTGCTTTACAGGAGTGTGGAGGTCAATTGCTTGATGGAGTGTTAGAAAAGGGGATGCAGATTTTTGACAAGTGCTTAAGAAGTTATTTTAAATCCACCCCAACCCTTCTAAGCTGATCATTTTCTTTCAGAGTGTAGTGAAAGCCAGACAAATGTCTTTTTCTCAGTACAGTTGTGTAAACACCAATGACATCTACATGCTGATTAGGTTACTCATAGGGGAGTATTCCCTATGCATATCCCATGAGAGGTATCTGCGGATCTAGTTTCCTA
Source organism: Nettapus auritus (assembly GCA_011076525.1). Classification (NCBI taxonomy): domain Eukaryota; kingdom Metazoa; phylum Chordata; class Aves; order Anseriformes; family Anatidae; genus Nettapus; species Nettapus auritus. Next base: position 136,301,049 of record CM021766.1, on the reverse strand, counting down.
TATAAATGCAGGGTTGCCAGCAGCTTGCAGGATGGCCAAGTGCACAGCAATTTCTGCGAGCCTTGCTGGAAAGCTGTTTGCAGGTCTTGTCTTTCTCAGGGTGGTTGGCAGCAGATTTATTAGGGAAATAGTGCTGCATGACTTTTTTTTTTTTTTTTTTTTTTTTTTTTGGTGGTCCAGAGAGAGTGATTCAGAAATGGCAATAAACATTAAACGGGAACTGCCTGGTCTTTGAGCCTCAGTGTCGTGAATTTCAGCTAGCACTGTCAGATCACCACAAGGCACAACAGGGACAGAAGACTGGAAGATGGACTGATTTGCCTCCTGCTCTCCCGCCGAGGGCCCTTGATCTGTGTTGCCCTCCTCATTCCCATCTCGTCACCGCAAACTCCTGCTATCCAGATGCTGTTCTTGTTTTCTAGTAACCCCTCCCAGTCACTCCTGTGGAAGGCTGAATCATGAAACTGAACAGAAGAGAAAATGTTACTCATATGAAATGAATTAATCTCATACTATCATTCTAAGCTCCCGGAAAATCTATTATTCTTGTTGAATCTGTCCCACATTTCAGCCCTGGCAGGTTGAGAGCTCTGGTACATGCAGTATAAAAAGAGGGAATCGCACTGGACATAAGGGAGAGGGTGGGACGGAGTAGGAAAACAAAAAACAAGCACTACTGGCAGCTCAACGAGCAGAGCGGCCACGAGCGCTTCAGCCCCACCGTGGCGGCCCGGGAGAGGAGTGTCCCACTGGCAGCCTGCTCCTGCTGGGGACCCAGAGGAAGCCAGCACTCCAGGCTGGGCCTGCTACTCCCTCAGTGTCATATTTGTAACAAATTATACTTGCCACTGTGTGAAGTGATGAAAAGCTGGAGGGGTGGGGAGGCATGTGCAGATGGAAAAGATGCTCTTTCTGCTTTTTCTGATCAATAATATTGCATTAAGCCCTTACAAACAGCCGCATTTTATTTTATTTTTAAATCTCCTTGGCATTTCTGAAGCAGTTGCTTCGTTCCCCGAGGTGTCACTGTCACAGTGATGTCCCTCTGGCTGAGGCAGGCCGCATGGCGGTGCCTGACCACTGACCCGCTCGCTGGAGACGGTGACAGGACGGTGTGAGGTGATGGCCCTGGGCTGTGGGACACAGCGGGGCAATACCCTGCTGCCCTGCAACACCTCGAGCCGGCACCGCCAGGCCAGGACACGAGAGGCTCCAGCTCCACACACCTGCTTGGCCAGCCAGCGCTTTTAGGCAAGAAAATCAGAATAAAACCAGAAGTGAAGCTGAGAGGGGCTGCCTGGTATCCTGGGGATGGGTTGTTAAAGCCTGGCCCCAGCTAGGGAAGCTCTGGAAGCAGTACACCATGAGGATGTGCGACCTGCAGCAAGGGTGACTCACCTTGGTCAACACTGAGAGCAAAACTTATGGACAGCATGAACAGGCAGACCCAAGGAAGGTGTGGGAGTAAGTTGGAATAGAAAAATGAGACATCAGGAGTAATCCCTCAATTCACAAACTCTCTGCAACTTTGCAAAAATACAGTACCATGTTAGACTACCATATCCCAAACTATGCTTTGTAATTATATCCACTAATATGAAATAATTATGGCTATATTAGCAAAAAGTCACTGCATTTCCTTTGTAGACAACTATAGGGCTAGGTCTGGATGATACTAATAATATTTTAAAATAGATTTTTTGCCAACTTTTAAATAGAAGCCAACATAATTAGAAAAGGATGGGAGATTTCCATTGCAAATTTTGCTAATTCGAGACAAGCAATGCTAATCAGCATATTTGAGAAGAACTCTCCAGCCTCATTTGTTGCTTACCAGACACGGAGTCTGGCTGCTCCTCTGCAGAACATGGGGCAGGCAGCCTGATACAACCCCATGAGGAGGCTTTGGGGCAAATCCTCTGCCCTCCACAGGGTGGCAATGGTCTTGCACACAGCTAGGAGCAAAACAGGACTGTATTCCACAGGGAGCTCAGGAACAGCTATATAGGAATACCGTGTGCAGATGCTACAATGATTTACGCATGGGGCAGAGGTGAGGAGAATGGGGTCAAATGCCCCCTCATCTTGGAGAAGACTAACATGGTTTAAGTGTAGCAGAGTGACCCCTCTTCCACGAGAGTCCAGTCCAAGAACTGTAACTCACCTGCCAGTGAGGAAAGGATTCAGGGCTTGCAAACCATATAAAGCTTTCTACATGATTTTTTCCTCCTTTTTAACTTCGTTGAAACAGTCAGACTTTTGACAAGTGTCACAAACTCTTCAAAATAAAGCAGTTGCTTTGTCTGCCCAGGCAAACACTTACATACAAAATTCACAATTTTAATAATGGTAACCCTTTTCAAAAATACACATTAGTTTTAATGTTCTGATAGTAATATAATTAATAACTAAATATAAGGTTATGTGCTTTTCTGAAGAGAAGTTCCACTGAAGAAAACCTTATTTCTTACTATTTAAATTTGCTTGATTTCAGCTATGTTATGAGCCCAAAGTAAGGGGTGGCCTCTGCACTGCTGCACTCTGCAAGAGTAGCACAGGAGGAAAGACCAATATCAGGCTCAGGAATCTGTAACTAGCATATGTGCTTCACCTGGGATGTTGCAGATGAAAAGTCAATATAACCCCAATTTCCTGCTGCAGTCTATCACCACTTGTAGCACCACTCCCATCCAGTTGTGGGGAGGCAAATTCACACTGGGGACCACAACTGGCCACAGTTTCACTCTTAATTAGCAAGAAAACAGATCTCCCCTTTCGTACTGTGGGATTTGACTGTAAAATAAATCCAAACAAGTAGCAAAAAGCAAAACCTGCAAATTTTGCAAGCAACTACATATGAAAATAATGAATCCATGTACAATGTTATGGTGTCCAACTGTATACACAGTTGCCATAATCAGCTATGAAAGTCAGATACATGCACAGTGAAATACCAGATCAGGAACTCACTATTTCTATTTATAAATACCTGAAATGCATGTGTACAGTCTGGGCAATCATGCACAGAAAACTGGTCACAGCTATGCTTGCAGCACAAATGGAAGAATCAGGTTTTCAGAAAATCAATACGCAGGAAAATAAAACCTACGTTTCAGTGTGGAGTATGTTACTGGTGTGTGATCGTGGAGTGGCTTCCTCCTTTTTCAGGTAAAAATTATGTTGTATGCTAAGATAATTTGCACACTAAATTATCTCATTGTTTATAAATTTATATTTATAAATATAAATTAACATTTACAGGAAACAGAATGTACCTGCTAAACCTACAGACTAATTGCTCACTATTGATTCTATCTGGGAAAAAGTTAGTAACAGCAAACTTCATAGTTCTTGGATCAAAGGACAGCAAACATCTGTGTGCCAGTTTAGCATGAAGGCTCTATGAAGAAAGACAGATTCCTAATCATAAACTGCAGCCAAAAGGAGTTTTAACAACAAAACAACATTCAGGGCTATAATTTACTTCTGAATGCAGAGCAACATGCTGAATAATTTGATTAAATGTAGTTTTGGGGAGTTTATGTGAGGAATGTGGGTTGATTCAGTCTAGCACTATAATATAAAATGACAAAACCTAAGCCAGCTAGAATACATTTTTATGCTGTGTTCAGGGTTTAGTAAAGCCTTGAGGCGGCTGGCTAATGTTTAGCACAGCTTTACAAATCTTCACTGGTGTCTGCTCGGCCATTTTATTTCCTTTCTGTCGTATGGCAGGACCTGAAATATGTCTCAAAATATTGTATCATTATTAAACGGTGTCTGAGGAAGGCAATAATTGTATGGCTAACATCTAAATTACTCAGCCTGAGAAACAATTACAGAATCCTGGTACCTAATAAAAATATTGCAGGTTAAGAAAAAGTACTGACCTGCTCTGAAAAGTGCTCCAGCAGCATAATGCATGGCCAAGGCATGGACGAGCTGCCTGGCAGTGGTGAAGATGGGTCCTCGCTCAAACAAAGAGAAGGAGAGCGGAGTGTGATCTGAGGCTATATACAGTTTTAACGAAGCATGAATACTGACGAGCAGATTAACAGGTTGTATTGTTAATTTTCTTAACTTCACTGGCTTGACTAAAGCTCTTGCATGCTCTCTCACTTGTTCAGGCAGTATCTGGGTAGTATCTGAAATATTAATGGACTGCCAAGCAGCTTTGTTTTCTGGAAGGTATGTATCAAATAAAGTCTTAATGTAATAAACAAAGGTGTCTTCCACATAAAGCCTAGCTGGTTTGAGCTCAAAGCTGAGGTCATTCACATGAAACATGAAATTCTCTTCCTCAGAAAAAGCAATGCAGATTTTTATAAAGCAGTTTTCCTTATAGTTCTCCAAATCTTTGTTAGAAACAATGAGGTTGTTCACTCTGGACCACTGCATGGTCTCACTTTTCTCTCCTTGGCACAGCAGGACTGCAAAATGGAAATTGGATTTGCTGTACAACTGATTGTCCAGTTGCAAGTCTTCACAATACACATGGAGACTATAAAACGGTGGGAGGCCTTCCCCAGTGTCTCGCTGGAACTCCTGTGACAGGGGTGTCAGGTAGCTGGTTGCTGGGGCCATGTGGAGGAAAACGTTGTCTGCTGTGAGACGCAGAAGTTCAGATGACACCTTGTGATTTGTAATATCATCAAACACAGCAAGACTCAACTGACTGATAAACATTTTCAAGGACAGGCTCCATTCTTGACTTCTAGACAGAGGGGAAAAAAAGTTTGTTACTTTACATACTTTGAGTTCAGCTAGCATCTTGCTTTCTCAAAAAGCTATCAGGAAAGATGTTCTCTTTAATACATGGGAAACTCATTGTGCAAGTCCTATTAATGGGATTTGGCAGCCTTGATCACCACAGTGGGTACCACCCAGGAGATTTTCTAAGAAGTAGAATATTACAGATCTATGCCAGGTTTCTCTTTATTTCTTATCAACAGGATAGTTTTGACAGGAACTCCCTATATACACAGTAATCCCCTATCAGATTTGCAGTATAGCCAAATATTAAAGTGGACAACAAATAACATTTTCTAATAATTCAACTACAGCCTCAGCTGTACAGTATTTTCTTGGAGCCACTACTGAAGGCTATTATTATGGATAATCCATTTCACTTTATCGAAGCAAAGTGCTCTCCAACTAAACCACCACAGCATTTTTATAACGATGGCATTGAGGGCTTCCCCCCCTCCAGTGTTAACTGCTCTTTGCCAAGTTTAACTAGCAAGTGGGCTATTAAGTACTGCTGATGACCAATTTCTGAGGGATTAATACTTAATTATAGCTCAAATAAAAACAGTACAAGACATTCCACTCTAATTGTAACACCATTGCTGGAGGCCAGGCGTTCTGCATGTTAGAAATAGGTAGTGCTATAATCACAATTGAATGGAGTTGAGCACCAGGCTGTGTGTGGTGGAAATAGGGAAAGTCTTCTAAGGAAGAATGTTATAATTAGGTCCAGTTACTTACTGGGTGTAAGACTTTTTCTACAGTCCCTACACATCAAGCTTCCCATCAATTTTAGTGGGAGCTCATATGATGAAGGATGGCAGGATCTGGGTAAATACATTTTAAACTTATGAACACACTCAAAATTAATTATGATTGAAAATGCTTTTTTCAATGAACAACTCAGGACTTCTTTTTGTATCAGACATATAGTGTTTACCCTAAAGCAACAAGACTTTTGATGTTAGATTGTCTTTTTTTTTTAAACTGTGATATACAAAACATAGCATGTGGTCTAAATATATGCCAGGGAACATGCAGCAGTATTAAACAAAACAAACAGTTAAGACAAAGTCCATAAGTCAGTTAACACTTGGTAAGCAGCCTGACTTCTTGGGACTAGTCAGATATGCTTTTACCATATTTCGTATTCTTTATGTACCTGTTGAGGTTGATCTCGATGGGTCCCGCTCTTCCCTCTGGGGCCAAGGTTATAATTATTGTTCCACACCGATGGGCAATATCCACATAAACATAGCCAAAGCCAGTTAAGAACACAATCTAGTGGAGAGAGGTAAACACATACAGAATGCTACTGAAAATCTTATTTTTAGTCTGTTGAAATTTGAATTAATACCATTAATGCCTTCTGGTTGAGATCTTTTACTCATATCATAATACTGCTCAGGAAAAAAAAAGAAACAGATTTCAATAGTTCATAAAATAATGGCTCTGATATTTAAAATATTTTAGCTGTACAGCTAGATTAAATTTGCACCTCATTCTTTAACTGAATACATTTTAATGAGAAACTTCTCTTCCGGGAATAAGCAAGATATGCTGCAGGGGGAAGTTATGTTAGTAAAGAGTAAAGAGAAAATTTTAATTTGTGATTTTGGACTAAAGAGAAGGGCATATTCCTGGAGCTCTGTAAAATCCCACCTTCTCCTCTAGAAAACAAACCCTAAGTTAACATTACGCTGCTATGCTGTAGCTCAGAACTGGTTAGATGAATGGCTGATAGCACGATGCAAAACACATGACAGCAAAATTATAAAAACTAAGGCTAATAAATAAGTAATGTTGTGGATTCATGAAAACTTACTTAAAAACAGCAAAATTTTTAAGCCATCTACACTGGTTTTGTGTGAACACCTTCATAAACAAGATGCTGTCACAAAGAAATGGCAAGAGTTCATTGGAAAGTAGAAAAGGTCTAAAAAGTCAGGAAAATGGAAACTTGACAACAGGCTTGTGTCTTGGTTGTACAGATGCGCAAATGTTCATTCTGAACAAGTTGCCTTTAGGATTTAACAGTTTCGTTTAAAACTTGACATTGTTTTTGGAGCTTAATTGTGTGGTATTTCCATGTAAGTTTTGTGCTTCCCCAAATATACAAATTTAAGGTCTTTTTAGGTCTAGAAGACTCACAGCAGTCCTTGTTAGTACAAGCTGAATTCTCTTTGCTTGTAGTCCTACTATCAACACAATTATTTACTAGACTGTAATGACAGAAACTGTAATGACAGAAACTATCATTTAAAGGAATGTAAACTCAGGGAATATCACAGAGATAAAGGGCTAGCACAGGTGAAATAAACAGTGTTTGTCTTGAACAGACTTTACTGCTGCTAACAAGTCACCAGAAGGAAAAGGAGTTGGAATTTCAGTAGGATCAGCACTTTTAAACTGTTTCTAACTTAAACTGTTACCTGTACATAATAAAATTGTATAGATAATTCATTCATCAAATTACATCTTCTGAGAATTTTGATAATTCATCTGAGAATCACATGTAAAAGAATTTAATTTAGCTATGTCATCTTTAATTGTTTGCTTATCTGATAGTTACATTCAATCCTGCATTATGGAATTGGTGAAAAAAGGACATTTACTGACTTTTCAGTGCAATCTCATTATACTGTAAACTGTCATGGATCTTAATGATTAGTCATTTTAATTCTAATCTCAGATAATTCTGATGATGGACAGCAGAGATAAATACCTTAAGTTTTAGTAAGTTAGTAACATTTTCGTCTACATATTAGTAAAATACTCTAAGGGGACAGTGAATAAGAAGTATCTATCTGGGACTAGACAGAAAGAGCACAAATTACTTAAGATCATCTAAAGTTTCAGTTATTTCACAATCTCAACCAAGCTGTATGTGAAGTCAAATCTAAAGCTATTAGCATATTCATTATTTATTTGTATTTATAGTTTTCTAAGAGAAAGACTGACTGAGAAATCCTGGGGAACTCTCTACATGTAAACCCTAAAACTTCAATAACAGAAGGCTACAATTTTTATTTGGAGAGTTCTTCAAGTAGACAATGATCCCCAAATGTTGTCTTAGCATCTAATTCCTTCTAGGAGCCAGATACTTATAAAGAACCCTGGTCTGGCATAACATTAATGACTGAAATTTGAAACCTCGCATTGCTTGACTGGCTTGCTGAATGAAACCGAACTACTTGCTATATAACATAACACTCAATAATCAAGAGCATTTTGTGATTGGTCCCCAGGGAAAACATCTGAAACTAGTATTTCTTTCAAAGAGCCAAGCAGTTTATGTTGATTCCATGTAAACTAATGACTTCAAAGATGGAAAAAATTCCCATCAAAAAGAATTACTCCAGTCAAGGAAGTTTTCATTTACCTCAAAACAGGAGAAAAATAACAGAAGGAAAAATGTTATTTATTTATTTATTTATTTATTTATAAAGACATACTTAGCTTCTGTGAAGACACAGAGGGAGAATGACAGTGATGATTCCTACAAGATGTAAAGATAAAAAAACTGGGATAATGAAGTTACCAAATGGAAGGATTTTCTTGGATCTTGTGTGATTCTTTGCTTCCAGGGACCAGAAATTTTCAGGACTGATTTTTCTAGGGAATGCCTTGGGCCTTGCCACTTTGGCCACAATTAAGTGAAAAACTTCATCTCTAGAAAGTGTGTGTTTTCGATCTATGTTTAAAATCAGCCACTGACATGGGTAAGCCATATTCTACAAATTCCACAGGAAGGGCCTTTGGAAGGAGAGCTCCCAAGACTTAAATAAATAAATAAAACAAAGCAACAAACAAGGCCAACAGAAGGAATATGCATTTTGCAGAGGAACAATATGCTACGCAGGTCAAAAAGACAAGAGATTTATGCCGTGAACTAGGAAATAGTTTATAGATTTACTTGAGTTCCTTGGTTGTTGATGTCCACAACATCACTCCATTCATTTACTAATTTGTCAGAAGACATCACTTTCAAAAGAATGCTGGGTAACAAATCTCTTGTTTTGCAGTCTGGATAGCTGGAGACTTGATGGTAAAGTTCATGATGAACTGAACATTCAGCTGGAATCTTTCTACAATAAACTTCAAACTTTGGTGTATCTGCAATTTTGTAAAATATGTAAGATTAGGTCTCTCTAAAACCTGTATTAAATGAAAATCAGACCAGAATCATAGAATCAGACTCATTTAGGTTGGAAAAGACCTCTAACATCATCTAGTCCAACCCTTCTTCCATTTTAAAATCCACCTATGCTTACAAAAACTGAGTTTCTAAAATATACTGCCTGAATTATTACTAATAAATAAATATATTACCTTTCTATTGGTTTGACTTGTATGTGTTTTTTTTTTTTTTCTTATTCTCTTTATATTATTATGATTTACATAAATTCTTTTCCACTAATCTTTAACATACTGTAGCTGGAATTTTGAAAATATGTTTTGTTTTAGTTACATTTGCCAATCTGAGTAGATTTACATGTTCCATGGGATTGAACTGATGTCAACAGAATTTCACCATCTACTAGTTTCCTACTACCAAGTCACCTTGATAGATGGAACCTTGGAGACCCAAAAACCTGGAGCCTTGCAGGTCCATACTCCTGACCTCATGGTTAGTTTTGATAGCTTCCAGGCTTCAGTATGTTCCAGAGTCTCTCTCTTTGAGATAGACCTTCATGTAAGCATCAAATTTTTATTATTATTATTATTATTTTTTTTAATGAGAACACATTGTGAATGCATCTTTGTATTGCAAATACAGTAAAACTATTCATACTACAACAGTACATCGTTTCTGGTTACTGCATACTACACACCTTTGAAGTTCTCCTGTACAAGCAATGAAATGGAGCACTTGTTGTGGATAATTATACGAGGACTTGGATCTTCTGTAAGTGTTAGGTATGTCACTCCAAGATGCTCTTGGTAAGTCAGTGTTATAGCTCTAAAACAGAAGAAGATGATTTGGATATATAAGATTTTGTTGTTGTTGTTGAACTTGAAATTATTACTCTGGACAAATAAAAACATTCAGAACTACCATCTATAAGATTCTTTATGACTGAGTTCCAATGAGACCAATACTTATGCATTTAGGCAAGTACCTGTCTTCACTAAGCACTACATTTAAATGGAAGACCACGTGGAAATACCATTAAACATAACTGTAGAGAAAAAAATCATTTCATAGAGACTACTCATGAGTTAAATGGAGCACGTGTGTTTTCAAGATAAGAGCCCTCGCCAGCACAGATTTATATTAAATTAAAAACATGAGATTGTAAGCCAAAATTTTTAACATAAATCTTTAAATTTTTCCAGAAGAATTTGCACACATACTTCTGTGATACTCATGAAAGATATTTTTAACAAATACATAAATCTGTAACTGACTACTCCCCTGTAATGATCCACAATGCTACTGCCCTTTCAAACGTTGATGTTATAGATCATCACTACATAAATTTTCAAAATGAAAATGAATTAACTGCATACTACTCATTAGCTACTTGAATATAAAGTAGTATAAGCAACAAATCCTTTTTTGCATGTGCAAATTTATTGGCTATTTCTAAAAAAAACTTCTCCTCTTGGTGATTTTAAAATCCAAACACTCTCAAAATTTGATTAAGATCCTCTATAGCTGTCTCATAATTACAAGGAATTATTTCCTTGTTCTTCACATTTTGGTGTTTTGTTGTTGTTGTTCTTTTAAAATTGAGGTCTCTGTGGGAATCTTTAGCATCCACAGTATCTCTTAGATTCTGCAGAGGAACTGTATGAGGGATTGAATGATATCAAATCACAGAATCACAGAACAGTCTAGGTTGGAAGAGACCTACAAGATCACCGAGTCCAATCTCTGACCTAATGCTAACAAATCTTCCACTAAACCATATCCCTAAGCTCTACATCTAAATGTCTTTTGAAGACCTCCAGGAATGGTGACTCAACCACTTCGCTGGGCAGCCTATTCCAGTGACTAACAACTCGTTCAGTAAAGAAGTTTTTCCTAATATCCAACCTAAACCTCCCCTGGTGCAACTTTAGCTCATTCCCCTTCGTACTATCACCAGGCATGTGGGAGAATAGACCAACCACCACCTCACTACAGCCTCCTTTAAGGTACCTGTAGAGTACAATAAGGTCTCCCCTTGCCTGAAATACTTCAGGCAAGAGAAAGGTTAGATGAATTATAATTTATACTGATGTAGCTTCTCTAATTTGAGCAGGTTTTTTCTTATTTATACCAATATAAGCATGCATAGATTTATATATCTGATCTGAGAATTAAAACTGGGCATTGAGATATAAGAAGCAAATGCACAGGCAGTGAAAGCCATGTGTCCTGGGAAGAGCAAAGATGTGTAGGGATGGGATCAGGAAAGCCAAAGCACAGATGGAACTGAAGTTGGCAAGGGCTGCAATTAATAACAAGAAGGAATTCTATAGGTACCTTGGTCAGAGAAGAAAGGCCAATGTGAGTGTGCCCTCTCTGATGAGGGGGGTGAACTGGTAACAACAGACATGGAGAAGGCTTAGGTATTCAACAAATTCTTTGCCTCAGTCATCACTGACAATCAGGCTTCCTACATTATTCAAGTCCCTGAACCTCTAGGCAGGGACTGAGGGAGCAAAGTCCTTCCCACTGTAAGCAAAGAGCAGGTTCAAGACCACCTGATGAAACTAAACAAGTACAAGTCTATGGAGCCTGATGTCCTAGAGTCCTGAGGGAACTGGCTGATATAGTTGCCAAGCCACTTACATCACATTTGAAAAGCCCTGGCAGTCAGGGGAAGTCCCTGGTGAGTGGAACAAGGGAAACATCACTCCCATTTTAAAAAAAGGATAAAAAGGAGGACCTGGAGAACTACAGAGTGGTGAGCCTCATCTCTGTGCCTGGGAAGATCATGGAACATGATCCTCCTGGAAGTAATGTCAAGGTAAGACAAGGATGTGATCAAGATTCACCAAGGGCAAATCAATCTGGTGCATCAGTCAACAAGGTAAGACCAACTGATGTCACCTACCTAGACTTCTGTATGGCCTTTGACACAGTCCCCCACAAAATCCTTCTCTCTAAATTGGAGAGACATGGATTTAAAGGGTAGATAAGGAATTAACTGGGTGGCTGCAGCCAGACAGTTGTTGCCAACAGCTCTTTGTCCAGGTGGAGGCTGGTGACAAATGGCATCCCTCAGGGGCCCATCTTGGGACTAGTGCCATTTCATATCTTCATCAATGACAGAGACATTGGGATCGAGTGCACCCTCAGCAAGTTTGCAGATGACACCAAGCTGAGTGGCGCAGTCGATACACCAGAAGGAAGGGATGACATCCAAAGGGACCTGAACAAACTTGAGAAGCATGCCCACATGAACCTAATGAGGTTCAACAAGGCCATGTGCAAGGAGCTGCATCTGGGTCAGGGCAAACCCAGACACGAACACAGTCTGGGAGAAGAACTCAATGAGAGCAGCCCTGGGGAGAAGGATTTGGGGGTTACAGTGGACAAAAAGCTTGACATGAATCAGAAATAAACGCCTGCAGCCCAGAAGGCCCACTGTATCCAGGGCTTCATGAACAGAGGAGTGGCCAGCAGGTCGAGGGAGGAGATTGTCCCCCTCTACTCTGCCCCCGTGAAGCCCCATTTGGAGTGCTGCATGCAGGTCTGGGACCCCCAGCACAGGAAAGATGTTGGTCTGTTAATAGTGGATCCACAGGAGGGTCACAAAGATGCTCTGAGGCTGGAGCACCTCTCCTGTGAAGACATGCTGAGAGAGCTGGGGATGTTCAGCCTGGAGAAGAGAAGGCTCTGGGGAAATCTCACTGCAGCCCTTCAGTACTTAAAGGCGGCTTATAAAAAAGATGCAGATTGACTTTTTACATGGCCAGATACTGATAGGACAAGGGGGAATGGTTTAAACTAAAAGAGTGATGATTTAGATTAGATGTCAGGAGGAAATTCTTCACTCAGAAGGTGGTGAGGCACTGGACCAGGTTGCCCATAGAAGCAACCTGTTCCATCCAACCAGGGATGGATGCCCCATCCCTGGAAGTGTTCAAGGACAAGTTGAAGGGGGCTCTGGGCAAACTGATCTAGTGGGTGGCATCCCTGCCCACGGCAGCGGGGTAGGAGTTTGATGGACGTTAAGGTCCCTTCCAACCCAATCCATTCTATGCTATGATTCTATGGTCTGATATGTAATAGGACTTTTATTTTTAACTAACTGGATGCATTTGTTTGGAAGCAGAATGCATATTTAAATATTTCAAGCTTTAAAACTTGGAAATCTCTCCCTGCTACAGTCATAAAATAGTTTCTCCCCTGTATCACTTTTCCTGTTTTTCTCTTATTATGCTTACTAAAATGTATTTTTACCTTCTATAATCATAAACTACATTTTTGTATTGTATTACTACACATTGTCCCTCAAGTTTTAAATTGTTACCAAAAAAATAGAAAAGACCATAATCTTGAGCATATACTTTCCATTCTCTTACTTTGTATGCATAGATAAATAGTAGCCCATACATCATAAAAATCATACAACTTGTACATGACCAAAACATTAAACCATTTATAATAAAAACAGCAAAACCATCAAAAGATAACAATTTTTAAATTAAAGTAAGACTTGCCTTTACATATGGGAGGCATGTGTTAATCTGACTTTTGAAGTAATCTCTTATGATTTGTTGTTAGTTGAGGCTTTATAACAACAAGGAAAGTTCACTATTCATGACTGTTCAGTGTCTATGTTCAGCAAACTGTACCTGGTACAAAATCCACTTTCACTACGAACCCCTATGGGCACTGCCACGCTCTGTCTTGGAAACTCCTGTTTAATTACAGCTGGTAGGCTCCAGAACTCAGAACTGCCAGCACAGCCACCTGGACCAAAACTCAGCAGCATTCGTTTTTGAGTAGGAGGTGTCCCTGAAGTTAACGGACTGGCATCCGACATCAGGTCCCAGCATGGCACAGAAGTCAGTGTTTCAGTGGGTGGTGCCCCAGCCGGACTGATGCTGAACACAGTGCTGTCTGGTGAGTGGAATTCCTGGAAAGAAAAGAGATGGTAGCAGGGGGACATGCTGGCTCATAACAGGACTTTTATACATGCTGATATTGCACAGAACAGTTTTAGGTAGCCAATTGGCCACAACTAACTATAAGTTGCACTGAGCCTAATGCATTAAAAGATATTTGGCCAAAATCTGTCTCCAGTTATACTTAAGCAGTTAACTGAGCACAGTTATCTACAGCCCACTCTCAGTTGCACAAAATAACTACCAAAAACAACAGTTACATCACTGTAAAATAACTGTGAGAAGAAAATCCATTGATAGATATAAAACTAGTAATGGATTTTAGCCTCAGCATTCTTCCAATTCCTCTTAAATTCCCCATAAGACTACCACAAAATGCACAATGCACAAATTTAGATACTGATGTAAAGAAAACTAATGCAGAAGTAAAACAATACAGAAATAGAGAACTTTAAAAACATATATATCTGCCAAATCCTTTAGCAAGTTTGACTCTGAGAATTTTTTCCACGTATTTTACAATAAATGTAATCTTCAATAAATATATATAAATGGTTGATTAAAATATATTGACCATGCATACATTTTGGTTCCTGTAAGCTAGTTCTTAAATATACTGTGAGATTATTAGAAAACTGATATTCACGATTTGATGCAGTTCACTGAAATACATAAACTTTGGGCACGTCTCTAGTTCTGCAGCTTTGTTCAGATAACTGGAATCTTCCCAAAAGGATAACAAAAACTTTTCAGCCTGCCAGGCCAATATACCTCTTTTACACGCAAACTCAGTAAAAATTCTCAGAACAATTTCAACAGCTACTATGGATTATGCTGCCTATTTTACAGAAATGGCCATTAGTGTATGAACAGATGGAGAACAGGCAGAACTAATTCTGCAACGTGCAAGAATCTCCTGCTTTGCACAGATTTTGATCACAGTTAATTACTGCACTTGAATTTGCCTAGGGTTCTGTATTTTAAACTGAAGCGATATACCATAAGCTAGCACTATTATGTCTAATGATTTCTGTTCAAGTTCTGATATATGCAGTGAAGACTATACAAATATAAATGCCCCTGTAAAGTACATGACAAACAAAATCAGTATCCACAGCACTTTACCTCTTCTCCTGAGTATGGTTTGGAAATACAAAGCTGTGGCCTATAATAGATTTGATATGATGTATCATTGATTATTGTTGTCTTATCTTCTATCTGTAGGATTTGTATACCTTGTTGAACCATAGAAGAAACGCAGAATTGACACAACTGTAAGATAACAATAATGAAGATGATGAGATCACACATGAAACATTGATACGCTGACAGAACTGCCATTTTCTTTTTAACTCTGGAAGTCCTTTCCACATTCATGTACTTTTTAAGAGCCATATCACATACTTCTGAAGTTGCATCTGTCAACGTTTTTCAAACAACATTGAGATATCATTAATTCTTTTTCAAGGAAGTCTTGTATCTTGATGAGCTGGACAGAATGTTTCTGACTATCTAATGCTTTAAATTATACTTCATACACTGTTTATATTCTTGTTATGTTTTACATGTATTAACATAATTAGGGAAGAGTTTTTACACTACATACATTTGATTGTTTTCATCTGCTATATGATTTTTTATTAAAGTTATATGATTTTCTCCTAACCTTTTGATGACCTGGAAAAGCACCAAGTTTTATTTCAGCTTCAACAAAACCTTCTTCATCCAGTGTTACCACCTCCCCATTCTCAGCATCTTTCCATTTTGGGGAGGTCACATTATGGACCAGTTTGATTGCGACTGATTTGTGCACAGTATTAGTATTTGCCCAGTATATTCCAAGCTGAAAAGCTTCCTGTAAGTGAAAAATGACCAGTTATCACTTGTTAATAATTTGATACATTTCGACTACAGTTAAATATAGTTTCCAGTATGCAGCCTATCTCATTTCCTGCCTCTCTCCCTCTGATTCTTTCTATACTATACAAGGATAGATGAAACCACAATGTGTATAAGGGACTGATTCAGACAGTGGAATTAAGACTTTAGGCTACACTGAGATGTGTTAATAGGCAGACCTTTTGTTTATTAACACACATTCATGGGGAAAAAGAAGGACAGCAAAATAAACAGGAAATATCAAATTGTCCAACTTGGAATTGACAAACTGTTCTGTTAAATTATTTTAATCCCTTCAAAAATAAACAATACTAGGGTTGTAATAAAAACAAAACAAAACAAAACAAAACATGCATGACGAAGCTAAGGTATGTGAGAAGATCCATTAGACAAAACTCTAATTTCAAGATGTCAGGCATCCTAAAAAACCGTCCCCATTTGTAATTCACCCTATCTTGCTATAAAGGTGCCCCCACTGCTATCAAGTATGCCATTGTGACCCACTCTTAGTCAGCATGGCAAATTTCTGTTATTTCTATTTCTGATCATACAAGAAACATAGTGGCTGGAAGGTGGGAATCATCTGCAATCATAAGCAAGTTCAGAACCAGAATATTAAGCAGTACTATGCCTCTTAACTTGAATGGCAGTTACCTCGAAGTTGGGGGGTATAATTACTTTTCCAGTAGGTACTTGAAGCACTATCTTCTCTCCTTCAAACAGCCAGAGGTCCCACTTGGACTGATTGATCAGCAAAGCCCATGGCAGGAGTTCTATCAGCAGAGTTTTAACACATGGTTTCCACACTGACAGCTTTACCCTCATTGGACTGTCCCATTGGGAGAGTTGTTCAGTGCTGTTCAAAACCAAATAGACGAAATGATAAAGTCCAAGGAATAAATTATGAATTCAAGATTACAAATGACATGCAATCATTTTCATAATTTGCAAGGCTTTACCTTTTTTGAAACAGAAAACAGTCTCCTCTTATCATTCTGGAACATACTGAGATGGTTTCAGACAGAGCTAGATGCTTGTAGGCTATAAAGACTTATTTTAAACTGCACAAGCTCAGCCTAAATTTGATCAATTAAAGAAATGCCTTAGAAATAGAATTACCACTGTCTCCACAATGAAACCTGTGACTTCTGTAGTCATAAAATCAAATTTCAATTTTATTTTTCTTTGTGAAACTCCTTCTCCCCTGTTTCTGTGCTGAAACACAGCTGCTGAATACACAGCCTCTACAGCTGCAGTAAAAAAAAAAAAAAAAAAAAAAAAAAAAGTTGTATTCACAAAAATATAGTTTCATTTCTTTAATCCTTGGACTGATGCAATCTTCTCAGTGTAATCAAGGGTAGCCCCAAGGCTAACCTAAAGTTTTTGCTGCCTGCAACTGATTCTGCAGCTTACGTACAGGAATCATATAATTACTGAAAACATATTCAATGTTGATCCAATATAGTCTTCTTGAACTTGATTTCACAAAGTTGACTACACAAACATGCACTATGCAAAGCTTTTGGTAACAAAGAAAATGTTATAAATAGTATTTCTGGGGTGCTTTTCTGGAGACTGTGGGGTGGCTACAGAAGACTGGAAGCATGGTAATAAAATTTCCAAACTGATCAAACCTATAGCTAGTTCAGAAAATACTGTTGCTTAAAAATACATTTGGAATAATCTAATGAGTAATAAAATGCATTAAGCTTGAGCTTTTATGAAACTTACAGTATAGAGTGAAAAACAAAATGTACATGGTGTCAACAACTCTCATTAGTACACATAGCTTTACCAGACCATATACAACAAATCTGAGATCACTGAGATTAGTTTTAATTAACAAGAAATCCAATTCAGGCTGTGACATATTCCCAGTTAACCTAACTCTGCAAAGGACGTAGGTTGACATAGGTTGACCTATTAACGTGAGTGCATGCAAGGTTCATTAAGGGTTTTGACAATCCTTACCTGAAGTAAGGAAAAGTTGTTCAGATGCATTATCTTTGCTCAAGACTCAAAACACTAGCTATTGAGTTGCACTATTAGGTCATTTGCTTGAAATTTCATTAACAAAGTTTTATAGGAAAAACAGGTATCCATCAGTTTCATGAAGATGAAGAGAGTTATCTAGAAATGGGTCAGACCAAAGATCCATCCAGCCTACTATCCCTACAGCAATAACTCTGACATTGGTCAGTAACAGATGTCTACAAAACTCTGTGAAAAGACAGCTGGCATATTCTAATGCTCTGCCAGTACATTCTCCCAGCCTCCAACAATCCGTGATTGAGGGAGTTATTTAGCAGTAAACGATACCTTTGTGCTTAATGATATGGATGGCAAAGTTAGTCAGCTTCCTAGATGCTTTATTTCAACCAGCAATTGTATCTTTTAAAAGACCATTTTTATTTGAAAAAGCAATGCAACAACCATGAAGAAGGTTTAGCAAAGAATTACCTGTCTGAATCCTTCCTGTTATATGGCCACGCAGGCTGGCGAGGATTAGCAGTGCCATAAAACTCAGAGAGGATCTGGTTGACATTGCCACCTGGATGGGATTTAGTTGCTATCTGTTTAATAAGTGTGGTTGAGATAGGGACTGCACACTCTGATGGATCATCTTCCTCCCTGTCATTGAAAACAGCTTCAGTCACTTACAGAACAAGATCAAGTACTGGTAGCACTAACATTTTCTTTAATGAAGCTTTCCAAGCATATTCTGCAACAGAAACACTCTCAAGGTAATTGTGGATGAATCAAGCTATGATGTTTAATAAGTTACTGAGCATCTACTGACATGCATGAATTTGTTATGATACTGTAATGACTTTTTGTATCTGAGACCCCAGGAACTGAAGAATATTCTCAAAGAACAGTTCAAGAGATGTTAGGAATTTATTTTTCAAAACACAAAAACATGCATGGTTTAAGCAAACAAATGCTTAGGACAGTGATGCTAAATTTAATCTTCCTATCATATAATTTCAGACCACATTTGGTAGTTCTGTTACACCTCCTCTGCATATACTGTGCTTTTCAAAATACTGCACAAGAAGTTAAAGTGTAATTGATTTATTCTTTTCTATGCAAATGAACCATTTTAAAAGAAAGTGAATATTATACCTGGCTTGAAATGTCAGGTGGTGAGTAAGATCAGGTTCTATATTTTGCAGTGCTTTCTCTTGTCCTTTCCCTGGAACCACCTGAGTTTCATTCAATCCCAGACTTCTTTTTTCTAAATGTATGATAATGGGGTCTGGAAGATGGCTCCTTACAATGAAAAGAGGGCTGAAAACAATCTACAAAAAGAAAAATATATGCCCATTTCATGGTAATTTTATTTCAGGATTACAACTGTTGAAACAAGCTATTAAGAAATCTTTACAGTGGGTCATTCTGCCCTTAATTTATTATATAGCATGTAAGGTGTAAACATTTAGATTTCAGAGGCATTAAATGTACTTACTATTCGTTGTTGCACGTGAGAGTTGGGCTCTAGTGTCAAAATTGTGCACCACACATACATAATTGAACTCTTTGAGGATGGTACCTGTATGCAGATAGATCAGTGTTATGGTACAATTATTTCAAGCTGGTAATACTGAACATTTCATCCTTTTAAACAGAACTTTGTAAAGTTCCCAGTTCTCACAGACATTTTAAATATTATATTCTAAATATCTATTTCTAGACATACCTGAATGACAGTGCTGTGTTCTGTACGTTTAGAGCTTAGACATACATCTCGGGACCAGTCTTCATCTCCTGTAGCCTTCACACTCAGCTCAGTGAGCTCATTGTCCTCTAGAACATATGAAGGCAACTTCTGCTTGGCTGCAAGGCAGTTGGTGTGTTCTTTTATGACTGCCTGTCCATCCTGACTAATGTAATGCTGAACTACCTTCAGTTCAATACTTTCTGAAAGGTAACTACAGACTGTCTGTCTTCCGCAGATTAGGATCTAAAACACACAAAAATATGCAGGTCATGTATAAACAACTGCAAAAAGGAAAGGTCAAAATTGAATTATAGAGTGAAAAACTGTACAAGAATAATCTATTTTAGCATTTTGATTTTGTTAGATTTTCCCAAACACTGCTAAAGGCAGTGAATGGTAAAATGTTATTTTTATTGGCCAAATGTATGTACAATTTCACAGAAACCTAGGCATTAAGAATCTTGAAGCACTGCTAAAGCAATATCTGGGTTTGAAAGACACATGCAACATATCCACTTTCATTCCCACTGAATGCAGCCTATGGCTGACATAATTCTGGTTTTGATTTTAAGAATACTCTGATGGTCTCTGAATACTACACCCTTTTTGAGTAGACACAATGATGTACTTCAGAAGTAAGGTTTCCACTGACACCTCATATTCTCATCACAATCCACAGATCCAGACCTTTCAATATGTTTGCTGTTTCAAGGCTTATAATTCCACTAAATGGCTGTGCCATATTTCCGTATTTAAGTGCATCCACCTAGAAAATGACCATATAGACTCACGAGTTGTTATTATCTCTAGTACATGAATTATTTCTCATTAAACATATATCTGACTTTTTCTAAGGTGTACCAAGAAACAGTATTTTACTTATATCCCTATTACAACCACCTTCATTTGCTTTTCACTAATGAGGCTATGCACCATAGCTACAACCTAACCAAGAAAGTCTCAGCAGGGCTTTCAGCAAAGCCAGGAACTGTTCTTGCCTATCAGCTATATTTCTTTGCACAACATGAGGCACCTTGCCATATCCATGAGCTGAACATGTTATGTCCACCCCATGTTCTAGCTCCTGCCAACGCAGGCAGTGTTATTACAGATCTCTATACAAACATTTTATGTGAAAAGTTACATTTTCAAATGTTAACTTGGGTCCTTACTCCTTTCTCCTTTAATAATAAAAAGACCTGAATTACACCCCATAATAAAACAAGAACAGTTTCTTAACTAACTAACTAAACGTCTTTTGCTCAAGAGCTTAACACATCCAAGAAATTGTGGAAGTTACCACTATCAGAATTCAGTAACCATGCAAAGGCAGGTTTATGGAAACATGCATGTAAAATATGTGGTGATAACAGCTTTTATGTTAAGATCCACACCACAGTGAATTCTTACAGAAGAGTTGTAAAAACTCCTTTAATGAGACCAGAATACTGCTATACTTACTTTTTTGCAGGTCCCACTAGGAAAGGAATAATAAGGCGACTTATTCATGAATAAACAATGCTTTAAGTCACTCAGATTAAGTTATTTTTTCCAAGCAGGATCAAATACTTACTTGTTTTTGTACTCCACTGAGCTGCTGAACCTTGATAATAAGTGATGCCGTTCGGCCCTTGTACTGAATAGTACGAATAAAGGTCCCTGTATTGTCCACACTGAATGGCTCAGACCACCGCCAGTTTCCCCAGCCTTCGATACAGATGTGTAACAGCTGGAAATAAAACAATTACTACTTCAATACATAAGCACCCTTGCAGTAGGATAGGAATTCCCATGATAGGGAAATATTGTTTTTAAAACTCAGCAATGCTAAGCACACCAACTCTCTGAATGATTCACTTATTCTGTGATTTCAGATACAAACAGAAGAATGAACAATACCATAAGATGGCTCTGCATCATGCATTCTTATAAATTACCTGTTTAAATTCAGTGTTTATGGATGGAAAAAATCCCATACACAACTGTTCAAAAATGTTATGTAGACTAGAGAGCAACAGGAAATAAGATACTTTCTTTACTGCCCCTGGAATTGTTCTAGAAATCTACCCTTTTTATTACCAGCAAGGTGATTTGGATAGCAGGTCAGATTTTTGGCCTTCAGGATAAGAGAGAAAATTGGGAGTACCCTTCACTTCAGAAGAAGGATGCAAATCTATTTGTATGTATATATGTAGAGCTCATCCATGTGTTAAATGTATAAGAATGCCATATATTGCTGAGAGATGGGAAACATTTCATTTCTTATACAAATGTGGTGGCACGTTTAAGCTTGACTGCATGAGAAGAAATTTAACTGCATAATTATACTCCCTGTGTGATTTATTCCGGAAAAGGAGTGGCTTTTTTTCCAGTTTAACTTAAATCACTTCCAGAGCAATATAGTCTTTCATCATTTGAAGAGCCTTTCATCCACTTACCCACCATACGCACTTACCTCTATCCCATGGAGATTCTTTAAGCCAGAGTAGTGAAAATTGGTACTGTTCCATGTAGGTCAATGAAGTTACATAAATTTACACCAGCTGAAGATCTGGCTATTTAGCTCTGTATAGATCTTTTGTGGCTGTGCAAGCTTAAGAATGTGAGTTATATATAAGGGATCAAAGCAATAAGCATTCTGGGTAAAATTTATTCTTTGCAGAGGGCCAGCACAGAGTCTAAGCATCACTTAAGTCCTTTAAAACAGTTATATAAAGGCCTTGTGGGAATTCTTTCTTGAGGGTTGAATTTCAGTCTGATTTTGGACATATGTCATTAATTAATTTAAGTAATTGGGAACAGGATCAGGCCCAAAGTTTGGTTATTTACACTAGCAAAAAATGAAACTTGTAAATATTATGTTCTCCCATGATTTGTTTCCAAAGAGAGATAGCACTGTCCATAGATCTGGCCAGTTGGACTTCGCGAACGTCTGCAAGTTGGTTTCTTTTCATTGTTTTAAGGAACAACCACAGCAACAACTTTCAAAGATATTACAAGTCAGTAGCCTGTTTGCAATTTGTGGTATCCTCAGCACAAGTTACTCACAGAACAAAAACATCCATTCAGTGGGTGGCTTTTGAATTTGCTAGAGTGATGACTGTTGCATTCAGATTCAAATTAGTTTTATGCTGGAAGCACAAAGGCTAGTACAGTGGGTGCATGGGCATGCGTTTGGGTATGTACATGCATGGGCACTTTATATTCAAGAATATGTTGAGGGAGCAGTGTACTAGGACACTCAAACTCGTAAACAAACACATCGCTTTGATACTTGAGTATTAGTTACAGAAAAGGAAAAACAAAGCAAAAAAAAATCCAACTGCAGTGGCTGGAATCAGTTCAGTTTCTTACAGAGGCAGCTGGGAATAAATCTCATCACATATGAAAACTAAGAGAAACAAGAAAACTGTTTGCTTTGGAGAGACTGGTAGCTGGAAATGACAGCCAAGTAATGAGAAAAGGTACTAAGAAGGCACAAAAAATGTGGTGTGCTCCAAAGATAGATGTCACATGAATGCCATAACTGATGATTAGTAACTGCATGTAGCTCCAAGATTAGGATGTCTCCCACCCTGTATAAACAGCTTTCCTCATGAGCTGAACATTCCCAAGAAACATGCTGTCAGCTTTCACTGTGTAGCTATTAGCTCACAAATACTGCCTTACTAATTTTCTTTGCAGCACAATAATTATCGTGCATTTAACTTCATAGTTCAGAAACAAAAATAAAAAAGAGATATTACCATATATTGGCGATTCTTATTTCCTAAACATACTATTTGTATACTGATAACTGCTACATCCAACAGGGAACAACCTTCATAAATTATTTAAAATATATCTAATATGCTTGTATTAATGACATAGTAATATAAAAATTGGGTATTGCAAGTTTCCTTGTGAGCCATGAAACTCTATTACCTGAAAACACAAAGGAATCTCCTGGTGAACCAATTACTTGAATGTGAGATTCCTGAACAGAGTGGCTAGAAGTGATTAGCAAATGACACTAAGTGATATAGAGTTATATGGCAGGAAACAAAAATTGAAGTAATTTTAGAAAAATTAAGTAATCAGGTGTGAACATTATGTTAGCAGATGTCATATTAGATGGTATTAGATACTCAACAAGACAGACCTCTGATGTTATAAAGCTGACCTAATACTACAGATTCACGGCAGTTGCCATATAACCCCTTTCATTTATCAAGTTTAAGCAAATGCTGAGTATTTCTCAGGAACTGCTTAAAAAAAGTTTAACAAATAAAGCTGAGTATGGTATAGGTTAGGAGAAAAAAGCTACAAAAAAGGTAGCAAAAGGTAGCAAAAAGTTACAAAATATTAAATGAACTTCAAAAACATTCTAACAAATATAATCCAGAGACAAATGGCAATTTATAGTTTAGAGAGATTTTCTGCATTTTCTGTTGGGGAAACATAACAGATAAAGCAGAGCTTTTTGTTTGGACTCGATGTTTGTGGGACTTTTAACTCTGAGCCATTATGGATCTCTGTTTTGAAAGGAAAAGAAATTGCCTTCAGGGAGGTAGACTAAGATGAAGCTGTTCCTACTCGAGGGAACGGTTAGAAAAGCTGCATTTTTATCACAGCTCCTTGCAGAATGTTTCCATGCACTCCTCAAAATTTGCTTAGGTTTTCAGCTAGATGTGTGGGTGAAGGATATGATCTGAGTAAATAAAGCTAAGTGTCATATGACAAGGCATGGAGACTAAAATGGGGGATTAAAAATGAGACTAAGAATGGAGTCTGTCCAGAAAAGGCAGCATTTTCCA
This sequence comes from Nettapus auritus, assembly GCA_011076525.1. Classification (NCBI taxonomy): domain Eukaryota; kingdom Metazoa; phylum Chordata; class Aves; order Anseriformes; family Anatidae; genus Nettapus; species Nettapus auritus. The sequence continues at coordinate 136,276,818 of CM021766.1, read as the reverse complement.
GCTGTATAAGTAATTCAGAGCTTGTGCCCTCAAAATGCTTAGTGATACAAATTTGATTTCTATTTTGCTTGCAGAGCCACTGAAGTTAACTTAGGTTCACTTTAGTTAAATTATATCTGTTTTCCAGGTGAAAGTAGGAAATGCCTTTTGGAAAGAATATGAGAGATTGCTGTGAACTCTGAGGGAATTGAAGGAATCAGGTGTGGAGCTGGTAGTGCATGGAAGCAGATGATTATTTTCAGAGATGAGAGAGTAAAATAAAAGCTGGGATGATGAAGCAGCATGGAGGAAAATAGAGACCTGGAGATGGGAACTGTATTATCAGACTTGAAGCTAAAGCAATTTTTAATTGAAAAATTAAAAGAGAAGGATGATTGTTATTTTTTTGGTTGTGTTTTTAGCAATTAGTATTTGGGAAAACAGTGAATGAAATTTTCATTCTGCATATTGTCAACTGTTGCAGTCACCAAGAGCTGAATTTCATTTTGGCTTGATTTTCTCATGGCACCTAAGAGATCTGACCATTTCTATGCCATCACCCCTTGTAAGACAAAAGGGTTGAACAGAGGATGGGAGAAAGTAATGTTCATCATCCCTGTCTTGGCCAGTAGAAGCATGTCACACTCAGCAGATAAATTATGATCTTTGGGGGCTCCTGGAGATATTGTTAGTCTCAGCAACCTGCACAGCAGGCCTGAACCTCGCAGGTACAAACTAACTAAATACTGTGGAGAAGACTTTTGGTTAAAGTATGGCGACCAAATTTTGAAGATTCATGTGTCTCATGGATAGTATCAATCCTTATCTTCCCTGATATCATTTAGAAAGTAATACAGTCTAACCATAGATTTTGAATGAGATCCTCAGAGGAAAGCAACAACACATTTCTCACTACTGGAACAGTCTAAAATAAAATAAAAACTTCCAACCTCCCCACCCTCAATGTTCTGCAAATAACCTGGGGAGGATTATACGAAGTACAAAAGGTTGTGCAGAGCATCTGTAACATCCCTAAACAATAAAACAGGAAAAAAAAAACAACAATAATAACTGATGTATAAGTCACAGCTTCTAAGTCCGAACCCATAGAGTACTGTATATCATCTTACACTTTACAGAATATAACCCAATACCTGAAGAATAGCCATTTGGAAATAAATAGCAATGAATTATTATGCTGGTGGATATGCAACATAAATTAAAATTTGGCTTCATTTTCTTTTCTTTTTTTTTTTATTTTTTCATAGGAGAAAAAGGAGGAGGTTCTTATAGCTATTTCCAAATCTACAACTGCCTTTAGAATGTTTATAAAATTCTAGCAGAAGTCGTGCTTTGCAGGCACACTATTTGAAATAAGAAGAGAGTAACTTTAAATTGATTATACTGTTCTAATGAACATATTATTAATGTAATGACCACTCCTAATAACTTTTCAATAGTGTATAAGTGTACGTTCAGAAGAATAGCAAAACAAACAACAGAGCTTTTCTCTCAAATTCTACATAAGTAGCAAGTCAAGTGGTAAAGAGTTGTTACACGAATACATACCTACTTTGATAAGAAATAAATGTATGTGGTTTATAAACAATAACTTGGACACATTCTCACTGAAGTCATTGCTCAAATCAAAATACCGATTTTTACCCACTGCACCTGCAGTGGGTAGGATAGTGCGAAGTGAAAATGGGTTGCTGCCAGTAGACTCTGGAGAAAGGTTTGGGAGCTGCTACACTAAATGCAGACTTCCCCCATGCAACATTATGGTTTGCATTAAAAGAAAAATCACAGATTTAGATCCTGTCTGAGTGTGGGGAAAACTGAACTAGCGTGCTACAGAAGATTTTTACTGCTTATTTGCAAGCAAGCAATCTCTGCAGAATACATTTGGAGGACTCTCATATGAATAGTTGGTTTTCATGTTTGCTGTGATTCCTGATGGGACCCTCGGACTGCCTACTGTCTTGCAAGACAGAATTCCTTAACCCTGAGTACATTGCTAGGAAGATCTGATCTCTTCTAACTTCAGAATTTCACCCTATGTATCATATGCTCCAGTTCTCCTAAAAAATGCAGATGTCTTGGAGACAAACATGACTTTTGACATAACTGGGGCCCATCCCACAAAGCAACTTGAAGATCAAGATAAGGAGCACAGACTGGATCCAATAATAACGTAGGAGCCAGTGTTGTCTGTACTACACAGGAGTGATGTAGTTTCTCTTCCTTTTTAATGATATCTAACAGACCTCTAACTTTCATTAAAATCTGCAAAGAGAACTCACGAGGTCTGGCAACTTCTGCTGGAATTGCTTAAAGCTTCAAATGTCATCAGTTTTGGACTTACCCCAACTCTGAAAAGGAGTATATACTGGGGGTGTCTTATCCCTAAGGAAGGTCAAAAACTCATGAAATCTGAGGAAAACATGGGGGATGGAACAGAGCAGAAGAAATAGCACTGGACCTCAGACTTATTAGTGAAATATTAGCCAAACTAGTGAGACTTGCAGGAATCAGAGTGAAAGTTAAAAGGGAAACGTTAGATTCCCTGAAATGTAGAAGATCCAGGCTGGAAAAAAAACGAAGGAAGGAAGGAGTTTCAACCTAAGCCAAACAATTGGAGGGACACCACCAATAACTGATAAAAATCCAAATCCTTGCTGTGCTCTATCTGTTTTCTTTACTTTAAAAAGTTTAATAATTTTTAATTATAGCCTACTGCAACTTCACTAATATTAAAATAAATCTAAATACAAATAAATCTTTACAAAACTAACTGCTATTACAAAAATAATGGATTTTAGGTAATATATTTAGTTTTGTTAAATGATTCAAATAGCCGATTACTGCAACTCTCACTATGCTTAATTAGCGAAAGAAAAATGGAGAATTTTATTGATGTGAATGTAAAAGAAATACAATCCTTTAAAAACTATTTATTTTCGTTTAACTGAACTGCCTTGCCATACTAAAAAAACATTTTGCAGAGGTTAAATAAAGTATTTCATGGCAACCGCTGCTTCTTAGTGCCTGTGTAACAAGAAACATGAGCCAGCCGAAGTTGTGCAAGTTGGTTTTCTTTCCCAGTAAGAGAATGTGGTATCTAAGACCTTGTCCTAACTCATTTTATCCCCAAGTGTAAGTCAAGTAAGTCAAGTATGAACTAATGCCTGGAGGGAAGTCCCTGACTCCAGAAGTATGGATTATTTCACATTTATCTTACAATCTGCTCTCAGAGTTCTTAAAATTCACTAACTTGGCAAGTCGGGAATTATCATGAGAAATGAAATAATTTCATAACTATGAAGTCATCTAGCATTCCACGAATATGACACTTGTAGGGTTTGTCCATGCTTGGGCATTATTCTGACCTTTGGATAATAAACTGCTAGATAGTTTTGCATGGAAACAATTAGAAAAGTGCCACAGCATAATAGGTACAACCTGATGTCTTAATTGAGTAGTTGTTTTTGTTTCAAGGATTTGTATTAATCATTAAAAAATCTTCGCATGACAACATTTGTAATAACCTTTAAACAAACTTGTTTCATATGATCAAAAATGACAAAGGATTGCGCTGTTTAGATGAACTGCCTTTCTGAAGCATGCTATATTTACAGCAATTCATATTTAACATTAACCAAATGAACAAAGCTTATAGACGCATGCCAAGATCCTGTGACCTTTGTGAAGAAAATTTGCTTCTATCTCACAGCGTGAGGAAAGCTTATGCTTCCATATACTTACAGTGAAATTATCTCAGTGCTGTTTTTTAGTCTCTAAGTTTCCCAGCAAGAAATGGTTGTTGAAAAATATTAAAGGAGTAGAATACTCTTGAAATTATTCCAAGGGCTGGGATAAGCGAGGCATAGCCCCCCTACTAGAATAGACTGCTGGCCAGCAGTGTGGTTAAGTCAGGAGGAGTAGGCTGTTAACTTCGCCATCTCCTGGGATATGGGAATCCAACATGACACTCGTGATTGTTTATCAGCCCAATTCTTCAGTCAATCTGAATCTGATCAGAGCAAAACAGACAGGGAAAACCCTTTGACATCACCAAGTTTCAGCTGAAGAATGAGTATCTGAAAAATGAATCTGAACTTCTTACTGTCACTTCAACCACTCCCTAATCTGTGATTTGGTTTTCTTCTGGACTTTTTCACCTTTCATCCTGCACTTCAAAATTTTCATTTAATCTGAAACTTTTATAGGAGCCATGAAAACTTAGTATTTTGCACAGCTCAAGTCTGTGCCAGAAAGGACAAGTTAAAGATCATTGTTTTAAGTTCTGCAAGTGTTAGATGGCTAATGCAATATACTGTGCTGGTGGTCTTCAGCAGCTTGGCTGCAAGTGACAGAAAGCATTAGGAAAATGCTATAATTCAGCTCTTCCACTTTTCACTTTCCTAGAGATAATCCTAATTTTCAAAGCTTTCCAATTATTGGAAGTACATTACGATTAGCAATCCACCATAATTAGAACTATGCTACCAGCAGAAGGATCAAGAGTGATGATCAAAAAGAGGATTCTCCCAGCCTGAGTAATCTTACACAAGGCACCAGAAAATGGATGTGGAAAGCCTTACTTAGTTCTGTTTGTATTTATAATTGTTTTGAGCATTTCTTTCTTTTTCCATGTACTTATTAAAAGGTTTAAATGATTTTTTTTTTTTTTTTTGAAATTGCTACAAGTGATAACTGGTTATGAAAGATGGGTCACATTTTGCTGGTTTTCTAATACAAGTCCTATTGTTTTTTTCTCCTTCACATGACTGGATGGAGTGATGCCATTTGTAACCCAAATGCAAGTGAGTACTGTCAGCTGATGAGTGAGGATCCTGTCTCACCATCTGACACATGCCCATTGCACCACACATAGTTATCCATTTGGTTTGCTTGGCCATGGGTTTGGGTCACAGGCACTTGGCTTGCATGAGAAAACATACCGTTTTTGAAAAGGTGACAGGGACGTATAGTAACTCCATTGTCTCTGCAAGTCTCCAAAGGCCTCCCTCTGTACACTACACCAGCACACAATGTTTATAACAACTCCTCTGTTGGTGGCATTGAGATGGTTCTTTATTAACCTTACTTCCTCTCAATTTATGCTTTGACTTCAGTGTCAACTGCAAGTGTTTACTCTGGCTGAATTTGCTCTGCAGAGATTACAACATTCATGTAAAGTTCAGTAGTTTTGCATAACCACTGACATATGAATGAGAACCACAGTAAGTTTGTCATCTCTGTTTCCCAGTGAAACTTGGCGGTAGTGGAAGTGGGCACAACTCCTGTTGAGAGCGATCATCCAAACTTCACCTTCTTTTTGATGTGCTAAGGCTGGTATTTTCCAAGGCTCTACAGGAGCTGGGAAACCAGAGCCACTACACTGCTCCCAGGTTCTATAAAAAGGTCAGTAACTCTCCAGCACAGGACTGCTGCTCAACAAGGAGGGTAGCATAGGTCTCCAGAGTACCACTCAGCAGAAGCTGGGTGTATACCAAAAAGAGAGAAGAAATGGGCTTGCTGCCCCATAAATACCTTCTTTTAAATTTAAAGTCTTGCCTTATCCTGAATCAGAAAGAAAAGCCCACTTTCCAACACCGCTCAAGAAAACTAACAACCTAGTTTCATTGAAATATTGGCAATTTTAAATTATTTTGGTTTCAGTGTTTATCCCTAAAAGAACAAAACCAAAAAAACAGAAACTGCATTACTTAAACTATATAAACGGGATGTTTGTGATGATTTCCGTTCTTTTCTAATGCAAGCACATGGTGAGTTGGGAGATTTGTCCAGTTTGACCCTTTTCTGCAAACAATTTCAGTGAACAGATGCTTCTGGTAAAAACAATTCATTAAAAAAATTCCCCAAATCTCTAATGTACATCACAGAAAACAGACACTGATCACTTAGTTATAAAAACCTGGCAAGCAATCTTCTTTTGCTTTTTTTCAGAAGCTTAAGTTTCTACAAATGCTCAGTTTTACAGAAAGCGGTTGTGCACATGCAGATCCACCCTTGAGTAACTTCTAAACACTTCTGGCTTTCCTCACTCTTTGTTTACCTTTTCTTTCTGATGTAGCCACAGCATGTGGCTCCTGAAGGAACTGGAGCATTGCAGACAGTTGACACCACACAGAAAATCAATGCATAAAGCCACCAGTCAGTTCTAGCAGTTGCTGCATTTGAAGGGCTGTTTCTGACGTACCTGTGGGGACTTGTGAGAGCGCCAGCTGTACTGGTGACTGTGGAGACTAGCCAGCAAAATATTTTCATCAGTATCCACCTGGCCAAACCGCAGTGTCTCCTGTGTGTCATTACAGATCACAAAATGGCTGAAGACCAACTCCTCTGCCTCAGGGCATTGGTTCTGAAAGGAAAAGAATATGAAAGCCAATAAGCATCAGATTAATTGCAAGACGTTTGGCAGCTGTCTGCCCAGTGGCGACTGTTACAACACAGAAATGCTTTAAGATCTCTTGCCATTAGCTTTCGTCTCACAGTATTCTACTCTCAGCAAAAACTAGTGTTTGGTTTGACAAAATGTAACTAAGAACGTATAGTCCTTTATTTTTCTGCAATGCAAACCTTAAACATTTAAAACTAAAATAAAAATTAGATTTCCTAACTGATGAAAATAACTTCAAAAAAAATTAACCTCAATGGGAAATGACATGGCACATAGGGCAGGAGGGACACTACAGGCTGACCAGAGAAACATGGAGAGGATTCTCTGGGCATGACAACTGATTTTTCAGGCCAACAGGCTGCAGTGCCCCTTCCCCAGCTACAGCCTTTAGTTTGAAATGTTGCTGTGGGTCAGGAGAAGACTCTCTCTCCAGATACTGCAACACGTAAAAATAAATAAATAAATAAAATGACATCTTTATCCTGTCTAGAGCGTCCTTACATCTCTCTCTCCACTTTTCATCTGGATACATGTCATTGTACTTACATATTGACACAATAAGACTGAAAGATAGTCTTAAAAAATTACCAGAGCTACAGGTCCTACATCCCTGAAGGACCAAACTATAATCCCCTATACAGGAGAGGTCAAAGTGTGACTGACAATTTGATTTGAAGATTGTCCCTCATCTAGAATCATAGACTCATCAAGGTTGGAAAAGACCTCCAAGATGGTCCAACCATCCCCCTGCCACAAATGTCACCCACTAAACCATGTCCCTAAGCATCAGGTCCAACCTTTCCTTGAACACCCTCAGAGACAGTGACTCCACCACCTCCCTGGGTGGGAAGCAACCCGTTCCAATGCCTGACTGCCCTTTCTGAGAAAAAAAAATTCTCTTAATTTCCAACTTGAGAAGAAATTTCTCCTAATTTCCAAACCGAGAATTTCTGTCCTTGTCACTAATGGTCTGGCACTGTCCGCTTACAAGCAACTACAGGAATACAATATTTGGACAGTCTTCATGCAATTTAATGGGTATAACATAAGAAAATAAAATAATCTGCTTGTGTTTTTCATTACCTGTTTTTGACCAGTCTTTCCTAGCACACACTTTTGACAATGCTTAATTATTGGTCGGTTCCCTTCTTCCCACAATATAGCCCAGCTGCTCTTGTCTCATCCTTCGTTCCCATGACATTTTCTCTAACTTATGGGACCTCCATGGTCTTTGAGAGCAGATTCTATTTCCCCTCCTTGCTCTCTCAGTGGACCTTTTAAAAAGACATAATGAAGGTAGCACCTCCTCTGTCTGTGATCATATGGGTCTCTAGTTCTTTGATAACCACGTGGGTGGAAGCCTGCAGATATTCAGAGATCAAAACAGAGAGAAAAAAATACTTCCTGATAGTTCCCTATGGATCCATAGTTATCCATGAAAAACAGTTTGGTACATTGCTCGTAGCACATTGCTGGGTGATACACGTTGAACAGATTTTCTGAAAAGGGAATTGTGCAAAGTTTGGCCAATTTAACATCCTTGAATGCACACTCACTGCTGTTACTAACTTCAGAAGAACCTAAGGTGCACATCTATGGACAGGTTGTGATTCCTTTTGAGACCATATGTCAAAATGGTTAGCTGGGAGCATTTGTGAAAAAAAATAAATAAAAAATCACTCTGAGAGTATCGAAGCAGAGCATATTTAGATTAAAACTTCTCTCCACATCTTATGTGTAAGACCTTTTATCTTATGTGAAACAACAGCCTGGCATAATCAGAATCTCACTTTTTCAAAGCAGTAAAACTCATTACAGAGCATGTCTGTATCACATGTAGTAGCAGATCTGGGTATGCTAGAGGCTGACATTTACAGTGCCACTTCAGAGTGCACAGTTTATCTTGGCATTTTCTAGTGGTGAATCTATGACTTCTTACTGTCAAGCTGCCATACCCACATACCCCTAAGTTTACCACAAATATATGTATTTCCCTGTTACAGCTTTGCAAAATGTTCTTTTTAAAATGGAGGATTTTGTATCCATAGAGCTCAACATGTTGTTATAGTCAAACCTAGATAAAACCCAGGGGAATTTAAGAAAATTGTTTTACTCCAATAGGTTTGTCTTACTGATTACACAGTCTGAGAAAGAAAAACAAAATAAGAGGATGAACTTCCTTCTTTTACTTGGTTCTTGCATTTTCTGAATTGAAAAGGGAATCTAGCAAGCTTCATTTTTCTGTCTTGACTGTTTGGCATGTACAGAACTCCTAAATTGTACTGGGGGAATACGGCCACATGAGGGATTATTAATAGATTTACATCCATTTTGGTGGTGAGGAATGACTGCCACCATTAGTCTTAAATGTTAGATTTGCTACTAGAATCCATTGCTTTTAACAGCAACACTTCTCAGACTTAAGCCAGAGAAATATTTTAATTATATTATTATTTTGTAACAGTTCCAAAGTTTTAACCAGGGAAACACCAAGATCTGCATAATAGGAAGTTGTTCTGTGCTGCTAGGCTTAAGAGATAGCTACTGATGCTTCAAGTACAATAACAGCTGACTAAAGGACTGTCAAGGAAAATGGGCATCCTTTAGCTCAGTACAACAGCGGTGGACTGTGCAGGTGGGGTTCTAGGCAACTCTTATTCTTGCAGAAAATGAGGGAGATTTTCCTCTGGCAGAATAGCATCCATGCTTTTCAGTCCCTGATGCACCCATCATGGGGAATCACATCCCAAAGGTGCTGCTGAAGTTTGACAGCAGAAGCTTCTATAATACACAGAGAGGGACAAAACAAAAACGAAAAATACAATCAGAAAAAGGACTGATTGATAAAAGTGAGTATAAAGAACTGAGCCATTTGTGTGGCAGTGATGCTGAAGGGCTGAATGATGGCTCCAGCAGTTGAAAACACCTAAGTCTGGATTAGGAAAAAAATCCTTCTCTGAATTAAAACTGCAAATCAAAAGAATCAGCACAAGATCAACAGCCTGAATCAGATACAGATTAGGGTCAGTTCCTGGGGGACAATTTCCTTCCCCTCTTTAGATAATTTTTCAGCTGTTCTTTTCTCTCTGAGAGGCCTGGAAAGTGTCTCTCATTTATTGGGCTTTCAAATATGTTGTGAATTCTATTCAGAGAGGGGAAAAACACCCCACATGATACTAGTCACCAGGCTTTGCCTGTCTCAGGACTTTGCTCACATCTCAGCTCACAGCTATTTCAAAGCATTTCTGGATCTGGAAACAAACCATGAAAGCACAGGCCCCGTTATGTGCACAAAGTTATTTTCTGCGTGCTTCACAAGCTACCGAAGACCTGTGCAAGCACACGCTCTCTCTCTCTCTCTCTCTCTCTCTCTCCAGTACTTATTAATGCTTTTTCAGACAAAGTCTTCATCAGTTTCTTACCTCCCTCCAAGTTCCTCCAAGAGAAAAGAACATTTTTCTTCTGATTAAGCTTTGTTGTAACTTCATTCTCATGGGAGCACTCAGACGTTATCAGCTCGAAACTTAAACTGAAGCTACACGCAAGCTTTCTGTACCGTTTTCCTTTGTTTTTTGTGCTTGGGGTAGAAAGATGGGAAACTACTGTGATAATTGATGTCATTTTGACCGATCCCAGCTCATTAAGAAAACTTATGCAACTGCTAACAGAAAGGTTAAGGACCACGCAGACCTCGAGGAAAAGAAGCTCTAATGGTTTAAAGCAGGTTTAAAACAGGAGCTTTTATAACTTCTGAGGGGTTTAGGAAAACATTTACAGTGGGAGACCACATAGGAATAGTTTCTCCTCAGGAATACTCACTTCATGCCGTACCTAGGGAGCTGTTTTCTCAGCTGACCCTGTGTCCCTACATATCACAAAACACTAATGCTATGAAACAATTTGTGAAGGATTAAGGGAGTGAACAGAAAAAGAAACAAACCAACCCCACATTGTATATTCACAGCAGACACACATTTTATATCTCGCTTGATACTCCATATGTTACTAAATACTAAAATCAATTAATAACAATTTGATTTTCCCTGCCCAGCTACTTGATTATCAAAACTGTTACTTTTGCTTTGTTTTTAGACATGCATTAGCCTGTTATTGCTTGTATTTAAGCCGGGATTTCAGATTAGACAATGAAACACGCCAAAAGGGCAAACGGTTTTCAAAAAGTGCTAATCCTCTCAGATTTTCAGCATGTGACTTAAAAGTAAAAGCAAGTCGTATGCCTGGTGTTTTTTAGGCTTAATCTACTTTAAAAATGGTAATCATTACCTAACAGAAAAACCAGTACATATCTAGGAAATTAAGACACTGACAGAGGCTTCTGTTAATCTTGAACTCCTGACCTAAAGGTGCAAGGCCAAATTGTTTCATGCTTCATCTGTCCATCCACTGACTACAGCATCACTTTTTTCATATATTAATCCAGTAAAAAAAATGTGGAGAATTCAAATAACCTTTCCTGCTTATTAAATTCATGTTTCTAGTTGGCAGCATCTATATATATATTTTTTTTTGTGTGTGTGTGTGTGTGTGTGAACAGCAAACATCAAACTATGCTTATCATTGCGAAATTCATTCCTTCCCCGTGCAGTGCTCCCTTCTCCACTGATCTGGAGGTAAAGCCACATACAAAACATCTTGGTAACAATTAATTTAATAAGCCATTTTGAACACACTTGTGTGTTAACTGTTCCCTAATTTCAAAGCGGTGCAAGTTTTTAATCTCAAATACTCAGGGCTAGGTACCCACCACATCAGAACATGGTGGCAAGTACCCTTGACATGAGAGGAAACGAGAAAATTACAGCAACAATTACAGAAGTATATCCTCCTGTGGCTCATGTTAACATTGCCAAATCCATGTATAAATCAGTACCAACTATTCATAGAATGTACCTGTCAGCAATATACTATGCGACATATGGCTCTACTTAATCAAATATACAATTCCATTTTTTCAACTCTGAATATTCCTTCAAGGCACAGAGTAGTCAGTCAGTCATTCACACTGTGATGTGGTTTAAAACATTTAAATATTTATGCACCATATTTTATTTATATGTATAACTATGTCTGAGAGACCTTTTTTCCCATCCTAAGAGGAAACTGACCTTTCTGAAGGCCATTTTGCAGTAGTTGCCACACATGTCTTAGATGAGAGACTAGTTCTAAGTTAGAAATATTTGGGGTTTAAATAGCCTACCAGGGACTCTCTTATACTTTCTATGTTTGTTTTTTATTAAAAGCATTGTTCAAAATATGACAAAAAACAGAAATTGGAGCTACAAAGATTTTTGTTCACATTGATATTTGAGCCAGCTGTAAAGATTTAAATCACACTAGATCTTGTTTTATGAATGTCCTTTTGCAACAAGAAAACCATGGAATGCCCTTAAAAAAGGTTTTTTTTTTTTTTTTTTTTGATATAAAACAGATGTTTATCCTTTTTTAGGGGCTTTGTTATTGTAGTGCCATGATAGGTAATTAATTCCCAGGCTCCACATAGGTCTTCAGGCAGATGAAGAGAATGATTTGATTTCAAGGCTATAGTGGAATAAGGGAATTACAGGCCTTCAAGGGGTCATTGCAGAAGCAAGGTTCTTTATGCTGGGACTGGCTTCAGCCATTAATGCTGCTTGTACAGCATGTAATGTGAAACTAGTGTTGAACTTCAAATAAGGATAGAAATAGCAACTGGAAACAATACGCTCTACCGCTTAGAGTGAGCTGTGCTTACATATCATGCATCATTCACCTTTTCATAAATTAACAGAATATTGTGCATTTCAAGACCAAGATTCTGATTAGTCCGATACTAATCCATGTAATTTCACTGAAACTCAAGCTATTCAGGCTACACTTACCTCTATATATAAAGGAGTCATTGTCTCATTGTCTCCTAATTTTCACTGCTATCATGGAACACTTTTAGTATACATTTTTGTATCTTGGAATTCTTTAAATTAATTCAGTCAATCATCCTAATTTTCTAATAAGTTAATCATAATGGCTACATTTATTTTTTCTCACTATTAGATCTGCATACCTGCTGCCAAGCTTGAACTGCTGTATTTAGAGAATGAATTGCATATTGGCCAAAGTTGATCAAAATCGGGTCCACCATTATTGTGCAGTCAAATAGCCTTCCTACTGTGCTGCTGGAAATGGCTGTCTGCCCCCAGATTTTGAAAGGCTTCACAACGCTCTGCATTGTTACATTTCGGCACTCCAGAAGTTTACAGTCGGCTTGAGATGAAAACTGGATCTCCTGGAACATTGACTCATCTCTCCACTGACGAAGATAAACATGAGGCTCATCAAAGGAAATTATCATGTATTCTAGTTCAGATGGCATGTTCTTATCAGATAAAAATGGCTGAAGAAACTTTGGTGGTGCTGAAAAGCAAAAGAACAGTCAAGGCTAGGCTAGAACATCACTATTGCCACATCATGCATGTTTTTGCAAATTATTAACTGCTTGTACATGTGATTTAAACAAATAAAATTTGTAAGAGTGTAGACATCTCTGAAATTAATCCCGTTCACACTGTTTATTAGATATATAACTATATATTATTATATAACTATATATAATATATAGTTATTACATAACTATATATAAAATAACAATATTATAATATAATATAATATAATAAAATATAATAATATATAATAATAATAATATATAATTAATAGTAGCTGCAAATAAAAAGTAATTGCAAACTAAATTCATTTCACGGTAAAGAGACCAGACAACCAAACTGTTTTACCTGCATACCACACAATTACCTTCAGATTGTCACCCATTTGAAGCAGTGACCATATTTTTGTGAGAGCTTTTGCTACAGTAGATGCATATGAAGTTCCACACATAGCTTATTATAAATGCAGTAGAAATCAGTAATATAACATTTTTGAAATTATTTTGAAATATATCATTTGTTGAAATTGTGATTGTGCAGGCTAATAAGCTCCACAAAGAAAAATGTCTTTGCTGCATCTAAAGAGTACCCAAGACCACAAATACATGGAGATATGACATATTACCCCGTAATACTAAGAATTAAACAAAAAGGTATCCTAAGCATGAGAAATACATCATCAAAAAAGATTTTGTCTTATTCACTGAAGTCTCAGTCCTGCAAGTGCAGCACTGTGGCAGCAGACACTGCAAAGCATGTATCGTGTTTGTTTAACATTAGGCATGCAAGTATTTCCACTGATGCTATTATTTATGTTGCTGGAACAGCTCACATGCTTAAAATTAGCATATGCTCAAGTGCTCTACACATTTGGAACTAAAATACTGATCACTTTCCAGGATCAAGCCCTATTATTTTATAAAAGTGTAATGTATGCAATAAGCTTTGTGCTCCCTTCGCGTATAACATAGCAGAACAGAACCACAAGTCTTAAGATCTCTAGGTGCTATATCAAGAACAACAGTAGCATCAGCATAAACTCAGTCATTGCTAAAAAAAAAACCCAAAACCTGTGTTTGACTTTAATCTGTTTTTTTTTGCTTTCTCCAGTGTATGTGATTTTCAAGATCAAGCTTCTGGAATTTGAATGCAATAGTGAAGAAGATTATGTGCAGATAGAGGCAGATGACAGGCAAATAATTGCTTGCTAGATGTTGAGTGTCAGACTTGGTATGATTTGATGATGAATATATTATAATATTTGCAAACAAACAAACAAACAAACAAAAAACCCACCAAAATTACTCTCGAAAAGAGTAAAAAAGCTGGTCCTGTCAAATTTATCTAAGATATTTGCTCATCTTCCAAGGAAAGCATCCCTGGCATTTGAAAATTGGACAATAATCTAAAGATCTCTTGGAATGTATTTGCCATTAATGCAGTGACAGAGAGCACTGAACAAAACCAGATGTAGCTCCAAAAGTGATCATAATTGAAATAACAGTTAAATTTGCAGTTCTCAGAGCTCTTCTGAGGAACTCTTACTAAGCGGGTTGCAAAATCTTCAAATATTTTAAGAGTACTGATAATACACTGGAAAATTTAGAAGATCAAATTCATCCACTAAGATGGCTCAAAAATGAAGTGGCACCTGCTGCCACTAATCAGACTAGGAAAACTGGACTGCTTCTACAGTTACCCATGTCTGAGGGAGGAAGGGGCTGATCAGCTAGCTGCACTGCTTTACAGCATTTACTTTCTCCATTCACAGAATGGGAAGTCATGAGTTTTACCCTTGAGTATGTACCACTGGTGGCTGTTGGTGATAATTTATCTCAAGAATTGCTGTTTGAAAGGGGAAATGGGGAACACAGAGAGCAAAATGCTGATGAAGCAGTACATATGAACCACTTGCTTTTATTATTCGACGTGAAGGAGTACATACCTGTGCCTAGTTGATCAAGATGATGGCAGAGGTGGACTTCCAAATAAGTAAATTGGACCAACACGCTAAGTGATGGCACAAACCAAGGAGTAAAGCAGGAGTCAACTCTGGTACAAGCTGCTAATGCTGTAGGAGTTACAAGCTGATCGCATGCGCTTTGTGAGCCGGATTCACTTTCTGAGCTGTGGAAGTCAGAGAACAAAGTGGTGGTTCAGAAGTTGCAGCATTTCATCACTTTACAGTAGGAATCAAGCATGTGCCGTGTTGGTTTTCAGACACAGCCTTTTGTTTCACATTTCACTGCTAATGTCAGACAAGATTGCAAAGATTGCTTGTATCCAAGTAAACATTCAATTTACAGACTGAAACACCTGAATCAAAGAAACAAAACACATTTACAAGCTAAAGACACCAGTTATATTTAATAATTGAGATAGCTAAACAAAGTACCTGTGAGAATGATCTGAAAGCTCTTCTGGCCAAGACAACCTTTATTTGTCTTTAAATTTTATGGAAACCAACTCACAACCATCTAACTATTTTTATGTTGAAACCTTGTCCCCGTAAGCTTTTTTTCTATTATCCTTCTCATTAAGTCATCACTTCTCTTAAGTCATCACTTAAAAAGAATCTCTGACTGTTACAAGGTCAGCCCAGAGCCTTTTACTAACACCTATTACAACATGTTTACTATACATTTTAAATGCCACCCCACTGATTTTTTTTTTCCTAGCAGTGTTCCTGACCCCATTAATATTTCCAAGCATTATCTTTCAGTCTCTTGAGAGAAACAAAAACTATATCAAAATTCTATAGGTTGCTAAGACACCACTACAAATAAACTTTCAAATTTAAGCCAAATCTATCCTTAATGTTCCTCATTCTCACTCCCTTTGCAGTTTGGCACTACGAGTTTTCATTTGAAAGCATAATCTTGATTTAAGACCTGAAAATTAAGTCTGTATCCTCAGTCAAACACTACCTCTATTTTAAAATAGTTTAAATTTGAGTATTGGGTTTCAAATAAACGTGTTTTGTGATTTTTGTGAAAATATAATTTTTCATTATTTCCTGTGTGCCTCTACAAAATTAGGCACAAATATGTAGGCACTCAAAACATTCATCTTTAATGCATTAAAATCTAAGGATGGGTAAATTTATCAATACTATTTTGTGTTATAATAATTATCTAGTATGGTATTTATTTATGAGATTAAATCCAGCTTTAGATTTGTGGATATAAATTTTAAATGCTTGTGTAGCAGTAAAACTCAAATGAAGATAAGCTAGTTATCAAAGCATCAAGGCAGGATATAAAGAATGGATTAAGTTGCTGAAGGATGAAAGACAGCTCCCTTAATCAGGTTTTCAGCTGCTTTTCGATGCTTCTCTATGCCTTCAGTGTCCTGTTTGTATTTCAAAAATAGTGCTGCAGGTCTTTCATGAACTGGCACCTTTGGAAATAATTTCTTTCTTTCTGTTCACATGATAAAACATCTATGACACTGGACTAGAGTCAGAGAAATGGGATGTTTTTCTTTGCTCTTCCACATGTATTCCTTAGATTGCTGCTACAGAACTTGAAAGCAATCCTCAAACCCACCAAAATTCACATTTTGATTTAGACCATTAAATACTTTTGAATCTGTGAAACTGGTTAGTTCTCTCAGAATGTCTCTCAATATTGTAAGAATTTTTGCTCTTTGCATTTTAATTAGAAACAGAACTTCAGGGATGTATGGAATGAAAACTGAATAATGGTAGAGGGGTGCAAACAAATGTTAACCAAACTGAGGAACTTTTTTTTTTTTTAAAAAAAAGACTGATACTGTGAATTAAGTCTTACATTGCACAAAACAGCTATAACTCTTACTGCAGTAAAATAGAAGGAAATTTATTTCTGAAATTAAAAAGATAAAAACAATAATTCTTGGAAACAAACCTATCAGTGGCTCAGCATTTCCCCCCCCCCCCCTTTGATAATGGATATTTTAAATAAAATATTAATAATAAAAATAACCTCCAAATTCTTATTTAGTCAAATTTTGTATACCTGCTTCTTCCTTATTAAGCATTTTACTGTGATGGAGCGGTTGTTACCTCCCACTCACAACCCCAATCATAGAACTACAGAATCACAGAATGGTTTGGGTTGGAAGGAACCTTAAAGCCCATCTAGTTCCAACTCCCTGCCATGAGCAGGGACACCTCCCACCAGACCAGGTTGCCCAAAGCCCCAACCTGGCCTTGAATGCTTCCAGGGATGGGACATCCACAGCTTCTCTGGGCAGCCTGTGCCAGTGCCTCACCACCCTCTGAGTGAGGAATTTCTTCCTAATGTCTAATTGACTCTCTTTTGGTTTAAGAATGTTCCCCCTTGTCCTATCACTACACTGACAGACAGAGTCCCTCTCCAGCCTTCCTGTAGGCCCTCTTAAAGTACCGGAAGAATGCAACAAGGTCTCTCCTGAGCCTTCTCTTCTTTTCTCTGAGCATCCCCAACTCCCTCAGTCTTGCCCTCACCGGAGAGGTGCTCCAACCCTCTGAGCATCATTTTGGCCCTCCTCTGAACCTGCAGCCATCTTTGTGGCCCTCCTCTTTACCTCTGGACATAGGTCCTTGTCCTTGTTGTGCTGGGGGACCCAGAGGTGAACGCAGGGCTCCAGGTGGTGTCTCATGAGAGCAGAGCAGAGGGGGACAATCACCTCCCTTGCCCTGCTGGCCACACTGCTTTTGGTGCAGCCCAGGATACAGTTGGCTCTCTGGGCTGCAAGCACACATTGCTGGCTCATGTTGAGCTTTTCATCCACCAACACCCCCAGGTCCTTCTCCTCAGGGCTGTGCTCAATCCATTCTCCACCCAGCCTGTATTTGTGCTTGGGACTGCCCCAGTGATTAGAGGACAAAATGGCATGCTTGATGCTGGAGGAAATACTTTGCTCAGATTTTTCTGCCCTACAAGCAACAGACCAAGTGGAGGTAATATTCTGAAACTCATAATGTAGCGAACAAGAAGATTCAAATCTGCTTTTTGTTTCTTCACGAAGAGTCACCTTAGAAATCAAAAGGTCCCACTATCGACATGACTCTCTAACAAACTTCAGGGTCCTTAAAAAAAAATAGCCAGAGAGAAACAGCAAATGAGAGGAGAACAATGCTGCTCCCTGAGATGCAACTGGCTTTGCATCACCTCCTGTGCTAGGAAAGGGATGAGTGCTGACAGTGAAGGACTGGGAAGAGCAGGACAATGTAGGTTAAAACATATTTTGGAAGGAAAAGTCATGCTACAGAGAGAAAATCACCTTCTGGAAATTATCTGTAAAGAGATACAACAAAGATTCTTTCATCAGTGTTTTCCTAGCTGCCCTGAGCACAGAGGTAGATCTGATTGTGAAATCGAAATTTGTGCATCCAGTGATACAATAACAAAATAATCCCACACTCTCTTGGCTGTGCTAGAGGTACCAAATGCACTGTGGCCTGTCCACCATTTTTCAGCTGGGGAGAAAAGGAGGAGCTAGCTTCTCCTGTGACGTGTTAGGCGCAACATACTGTGGGATACAGAACCAGAGGAAATTCTAAATAAAAAATATTTGACTTTAGGAGACCAGAATTTTCTATTTATTATCCTTAAGTGTTAGAATTTTTAAAAAGGAAAATAGCTACAGTTGAAGTCATTATATATTATAAAGTATGATAACTTCACATCATGCGAAGCAGTTCAAGCTAGCTATATGGCAACTGGGAACAATGACTTAACGGTGACCTGCATTATTCTTGTTATTTTAAGAGTGGAATATTTAAACCAAAACTGCGATTTGTGATGAAACCACAACATGGGAAAATATCCACTGGGAAGAAGAAAGGGACCACTTAACGCATTTAATTTATGACTCAAATGCTGGTCTGAACTCAAATTGTTGGAGGTCAAAATCCAGTACATCATCTACTTTGAATAAAAGCTAAAACAATTAGCAGGAAACATGATCATGATTTCTCACTTTAATTTTATAAAAAGAGGCAATTTAAGGCTTATTTAAAAGTTTTTGTACTTGTTTCATGGTTTGTATTTTAAGGTGTTTTCTATTACTATTTCACTTTAGTATGTCATTAATTATAAAAATACTCTTTATATTACACAGGAGATACACAAATGTATAAAACATCTTGGAATGTAACCCATTTGAACAAAGAATGGTAAACTCTTCCCTACCAAACTGGGGAGCAGCTTTAGTGTCTCACCACCCAAACTGAGCCCTAAATAAAAGCCATTACGACTGTAACTTGCTAGCTCTGCAAAATGCAAATGTAACCCATAAAAATAATGTATTCTAAGATAATTTCCATTTAATCCCCTATTTTAAGGTTGTCCATGAATTGTCACTTATGCCAGATATGATTCTTTCCATAGACACGACACTAAAACCCTGAGGAGATGATGAATTATTTCACTTAAGATTTCAAGTTTGTTCATTCATTGAATAAACTTTTGTGAACGTTCATTTAAACTTTACTCATTGTTCTATGAATGACCTACAATACTCTTAAAAATAAACAACGTACACATATGTATTATGTCTACAGTCAGATAGCTCCTTGATTTTTCTACTTCTAATTACTTCCTGATCGATCTCAGAAAGAGCTTGCATACCACAGCATTTGGATCATGACATTGTTGCATGTTCCCATATTCACTGTGCTTGATACTACTTCAGCCTGCCAGCTACTACTCAACATATCAGCTGGATCCACATCTTCTCACAAACCTTGTTGTTTTCCTGTCACACGAGCCATATACGTTTCATACTTTATTACTGATGTTAGGAATCACTAATAAAGTACTTAAAACACAAGGGATCTGCTCTCTGCTATTAATAATTAGCATATCGTAAAGGTTATAACAAAAAAACCAAACCGAACCAAACCAAAACAAAAAAGCCACAACACAGCCCTGTAGAATTTGAAGCAAACAATATCACTGAGCAGCAGCTGCGTGCATATGGCAGCTGTTAGGGTCTGACCCAAAACAGAAGATCAAACTAAGAAAATAAACTTCAACAAGACTAAGCATTTTTATCCTCTCCCATTAGTAGTGAAAAAAAAAATTCTAATCAGTTGTATAGCTTCATCATGCTATTAATGTCAAATTGTCAGGCGTCCACAGCCAAACCAAGATTCAACTTTTACAGAGTCATTGCGTCTCAGTCTCAGTTGCAGACCTCTCAGCCCTGGTCTAAGAGTTGGCACTGACCCTTGTGGCTCTTCTCACAAGCATGTAAGATCACATGTTAAACGCTTGCTTTAGAAAGAAGCCCAACACCGGACACTTACTGTGACACATGGCAGTCTCTCTCTTAAAAATGTTTGGGATTTTTGGTCAGGTAAAATATTGAATGCATTTTAGGGTGCTTGGTCAGAAGAAAACATCCACTCTGGTTGCTGTATGTTTATTTGATGAAGACGAGAGCTACAGCTTCAGGAAAGCTACTGCTAACATGGACTTACTACCCTACTAAGGGTCTAGAAAGGCTGCCCTTCTTGCAAGTCCATAATATCTGTCGCCATCTCCTAAACAAGATTTCTCTTTAACTGAACTTCATCCTTTGGGGCTTAACTCTTACCTTAAATTTATTCTGCTCCTTAGCTGTAATTGCATGTATTTCAGCAGTTGTAAATGGTCTCAAAATATTCAGGTCAGTGATATGCCATTGACATTATTTCCTCTACCTCCAAGAAAGAGATACTGTGCCTCAAACTCCATGGGTCAAAGCCTCATCTACAAGGAGTAGCTGCTCTTTTCCTGATCCATTAAGTTTCTCTAAGAAGGCTCACTTCAGAACAATCAGGACTACTACTTCCACATCAGTCCATGCTTAAGAAATTTTTCAGTACAGCCTTGTTTGAAGTTCATATAAGGAGAGATCTGTTTGAACTTCTATCCAAAACTGCAGGGAATACAGCCTTTTCTTTCCTCTCACTGAAACTGAAGGCTTGCCTCATGCACCCCTCTGGTTCTTGGCTTCTCAATGGAGTTCACCCTGACCCACATGAATTCTTAAATTTCCATTCTACTGTTAGCATATTTAGGTTTAAATTCAAAAAATAATTATACAATCATCAGATCACCAAAAGCATCCACGCTAGTGACTCTGAAGTCTCTGTGCTGGTGCCTAAGGAGCTCAGTTCAAGGCACCTTCTCTCAACTTCCCTCTTTCTCTCTTTTTTTTTTTTTTTCTCTTCTGTTCAAATGCTTAAGTAGCTTGGTGCGTGCTTTTTATAGCCTTCTTTCATTCCTGCCTTTCCTATTCAGTGAGATGTTTCAGTTTAAATCCTGTTCTTTCAGATGTAGTTTCTGGTTTAGTTCTTCGTGTGTACACACAACCTGGAGAACACAGTGTCACTTCTGTGGACAGAGAAATTGTCCTCCTAGGAGTCTTCTGGTACCTCAAGGCCATTCAGTATTTTTACCCCACTTTTATCTTGAAAACCAATGAGGTTGTTCACTATTCTGTAGAAGGCTTGGAGCCTTCTAGCTGGTTACTCATGAGTTTAGGCCTTCTGGGCAGGTGAATGCATGTTGTGCTCTAAAATATTTCTGATGTTAAACATAGTCCAAACTGGTGATTTTTTGTTGTTGTTGTTGTTATTTCTATTTAATTTTAACCCTAGATTCTTTCTTAACAATTACTACTCATTAGCTTATCAAAGCTCCCTGAATGAAATACTGCTTATAGTGATGAACCCTATTTGAGCAAAAAAAAAAAAAAATACACATGATTACAGTGTAAAATGCCTTGATAAAAAAAAAAAAAATCTACTAAATTTCACTATTTCATTTTCAGTTCCCACCGAGTTCACATTTCTGTGGTGCTAAGCTGACCAGGAAGGCAATTTTGCCAAGGTCCCACATTCAGAGGAATTAACCTTGTCTGAAACACTTAACTTCTCAATGATGAAAATGCATTCTTTCACAATTAACATCAAGAAATCATTTCCAACCTGATACTATTAATGGAAACCAGATGTTTACTTTTCTTCATTGATTTTGTTAGCCATGTTCATATTTCCTGATTTCTCTGAATTCTGTAGCATCATGTACATATATGTGAATACTACACATGCATACACAGACATCAACAATCAGCAAATACCAATGATTCTACAAGGTCATTCTGGGTTCTCTGCTCTAAATACAGATGTTAAGGTCTTTGACAGCAATTCCACTGCTGTTTATGAAGCGACCTTGCACTCATTTCTTCTGACTCTACATATTAACCATAACTGAATGAATACAGAATGAATTCAGAGTGTACAACGCCGTAACTTCAATGTACAACATTGGAAGCAGTAAACATAATGAGAAATTGATCCCCAGTGTTTGAAAACATCAATTAACAATTTTTACTGGTAGCATAGTAAGCAAGCAGTATAAATAAAAATGTATTATTATTGAAGAACTAGAATTTTAAAAATAAATATATTTAATAGACACATGGCTTGTTTTAGTCATTGGCTTGCACTGAAGTCAGTTAAAAGTTGAGGTATGGGGGTAATACATGGAAGAAGAATGATCACTACTGCATTATACAATGTAGTACAGTACATAACGCAGTACATTATACATGTCTCAGTCTCCTTTTGTTAATCACCCAGTTTTAATACCTTGTGCAGTTTCAGGACCTGGCCTAACCAATTCTCTTCACTTTTCAGTAATTCTCTTATTCAGAAAATTATAATTTATATATAGACAGCTTCCAGGCCGTCTATATATCTAAGAGAGCTCTTTTTGCACACACTCCATGACCTTGTGTGAAGATGAACTACACTCTGAAGCTTGTTTAAGATCCATTCCTCTTACCATACATGAAAACAGTATTTTATTTCCGAAGTCTCTTGAAAAAGATCTCTTAAGAGCGTAGCATTAGATTTCTGTTTTCCCCTCCTGCTTTAAGATTACCTTTGGTCATCAGCCACATTCTGACTGCTGTTCAGGACAATCCTCCAAAGATCGGAGGCTATGAGCTCCTTCTGATCATTCACAAGGTTGATGCTGGGCAGCTGTAGTTCACAGACTTTGCTTTCTGACAGACTGAATTCCCGGAATGCAACAAACGATTTCTGAAGCTCGTCCCAGTACTCCAAGCTGCAAGGAATCTGTGATAAAACAGAGAATTAATTAATTTATTCTTCATATTTCTATAATGGGATTTACTGTACACACTAAAAATCGAAAACTAAATAAACTAAATAAAAGCTAAAACGTGGAAAAACAGAATTGTAACTGTTACTCAGATTCTGTGCTGTCTTGACTTAAATTAAAACATTTTTTGAATTTAATTGCAGCACAACATTTCAAGCTTTCTCTTACTAGGTACGGAAACAACTATTTGTTCTGCTGTACCCAAGAATAACAAAGACAATGCAACAAACCATGATTTGTATTATTGCAGTCAAAAAAAACCAAAACCATCAGATGTCATTACAGTGTACTATTGAGTACATTTTAATCATCATTAAAAATTGCTTTTTATTCGGACGTGCTCTTTTAGTGTTAATACATACCAAAATATCAACTTGTTAATTACTAATTTATTAATTGCCATATTAAAATCATCAAAGATGCAGAGGAAAAATATTGATGGGCAATATAATGTCAAGTGGAAGGTCAACACATTAATAAAAACCCTGGAACAAATCGTAACATACTAGTAATCACATGATCTTTTCATTCATGGAATGTGCAGTTTAGACAACTGTGTGCTTTTGGAAACCAAGTCTAATAAATACATAGATTCAGTTAAATCATGTCCCTAATTTTAAGTCTGCAAATAAACTACTTTGATTATTCTTGGCTGCATCACTGAGCTGGAAAGAAAGAAATTAGAAACATTTCTAAATAAATCAGAAAACAAATCTTAATGAAAAAATAAATTTTAAAGGAGTGTGTCTTAGACCTGTTTTTTTTTTTCCTTTTTTTTTTTTTAAATTAATAATATTGCAAAAGTGAATGAAAATGTGAATTTACGATAAATGCCATAGGAAGATTTTACAATTAAGATACAAAAATCCACAGTTACTACACTTTTACATACCCAAGAAATACTAAAAGTGGAGTTGCTGGAAAGCAAATAGTGAAAAAAAAAGCATATGTATTCACATGTATGTGCTACTCCATTTTTATTTTTATTTTTAATCTGTGCATGTGTGTATACACAAAAATATAAATAACCAGGAAAAAATCAGAAACACAGAGAAATTTAAATAAATCTGGACACAACTGAAAAAAAACAAAACCGGCATGAGTATTTTTCCTTGTTACTCAGTAAGGACTATAGTGCACATGGAGGTGACAGTAGGTTGATTAATTAATGGTAATGAAGGTTAAGAAGGAAAATTCAGGGAGCTCAGTGGTTCAAGCTGGGGAGAGCAAAGGAACATAAATAATCTCCACCAAAGAATTCTGTAAGAATTAACATGTGGAACCACAAAGCCTGAAACACAGATTTTTACTACATCAGTCAAGTCACAGTGATAACTGAAGACTGAAAACAGCAACCACAGCCACTAACTTTTTTTAGGTCAGGATGGAAAAAAATATATAAATCTGATAACTGCTAGCAAAACTCTGATGATATTAACATATGTAACATAGAGTAGCATAAGACTATCAATCAGGAATGCCAATATAATTTCAAAGAGTTGAGTCTGAGAAAAAAGGATTGATTTAACATCAAAGAGTGCACATCAGATGCGTAAGATAGCAATACATCCTTTATAAGCTGCATATCCAATCAAAAATGGTGCAAACCTCTAAGTGTCAGCTGGAAAATTACGAGGCAGTAGGACGATGCCTGGAAAAAGCAAAGGCCATCCTGAGAAACATCAGGTGAGATATTTGCAAAAGAGAGGGACAAATATTAATTGACTTGTATAAGACACAAGTGGGCCACATCTGGACTGTGGCATGCATTTCTAATTATTCATGTTAGAAGTGCTTCCACTTGCTCACACTGGAACCCATGCAGTGTTGAGGACCAGTTCAAGCAAAACAAAAGGAAGACCACTGCTCTCTCCAGATACCTTGGGAGATGAACAGTTAAAAGAGGAAAAGGAAACGCTAGGTTAAAACTGAGTTGCTCTCAAAAGAAAAAAACTCAGAGTTGCTCTTCTATTGAGTTTCTGCTAGAAACCAGAAGAAAAAAAGAAAGAGGGAGGTTTGAGCACAGCCTTTGTGCTCATCACAGCTTCTTTTAAAAGCTTTGTTTATTAATAAGATGGAGACAGCAAGCAACATTGCCCCTGATGGGAGGAGACTGGGCTTGATGACCCAGAAAACATGCTTCCTGGTTCTGTGTTGCCAGCTCTGCAATGGTACTGTGCACAGTAACAGTTATATGAAACATTACATTATTAAGCTTGTAGCTATGTTTCAAAGTCAAGTTGTATTTATTCTTTTTACTCTTAGTGTTACTATAGAGTTGAAGATCATTTTCACAATATAGCACATTTAGAGTTCTTCAAAACTTCTCAGTGTTGGCTATTTTTTAGGCTTTAATGCCTGTGGACAAACACTCAAAATTACAATACCACGATAATGTTCCTTTCATTAAAATACTGATATATCCGGGGAAATTTCCCTGTGCTAACTAAACATATAAATAGTAACTTCCATCATATGATATCTTCCATACTACATTGTGGAGCCAGTCACATTCACATACATATTTTCTAACCCTTCACAGTCTCCACTGGTGATAAAACAAATTTTTTTTTTTTTAATTGTGATATTTGCTATATTTCCACAAGGTCTTGGAATTATATGATTCTAACAAAAGATTGCAGCCTTTCATGGTTGCACAGGTACTTCTGAAAATATGACACAGATTCAAACTGCAGTCTTTATTTCAATTTATTTTTAAATCTCAGTCTTGAAATGACATTGAATTTTTTATGAGTCCGACTCAATATATTTGAATACTTGGTTTCAACTTGTCCCAACACCTAAGTTATCTTTTCTTGTCAATGCTGTTGTGTAACACGTACAACAAAAGTCTTGAAAAGCTGTCCTGTTATTGTAGGGTATTTATTTATTTCAGATTACATCTCACAACATAGTACTTTTTCCAATATGCAAGGAAAATAATCTCTAACAAGAATCACACAAAACTGGAACACAATGGCAAGCAGAAGGCATTTTAAAAGAGATTAAGCAAGGTGACAAATTCTATTCCTGCTAAGATTAATGAGCTGAAAAAAGTTGTTGAAGAGCACAGTAAAGGAATTTCACAAGTGGTAGTACAGTATTAAAAACAAAACAATTAATAAGGCTAGAGGAAAGTAACATAGAGATTGAAAATAAACACTGAAGATAAAGGAAGAGAGAAAGCTTGAAAAAAACCCAACCAAACAGATTTCACACATATTATTAAAAAAAAAAATAATAATACAGTTACTCAGTAGGTGGTAGGGAAACTGATCTTGAGGAAAAGATGGCAAAACAAAATGATCAAAACAGTTACTATGGCAAAAAGACATTAACTATTCCTCTTAAGGCTCCTGTATAGTCTAACAGTGCAGTTACTTTTTAGGAACTTCATGGTAACCTCCTAAGTGAATTCTAAAGAATTTGGAAAGGCAGATTAGCAACCACTGGACTCAGCTGTATGAGCAGCCAGAAGGAACATACCAGCTACCAATTAAAGCAGGCTGGTAGGCATGCTGAAAAGATTATTCCTATTTACTTTTACTCAGGAAATTTTTCCTAACTTCACTGCAGGATGTCAAGAAATCTACCAGAGCAAGATACAGTATATTTCAAGATGTCATCTACATGTTAGAAGTAAAAAGTCAAAATACAGTATGTGGTAGCCTATACAAAATACAGCTCATGCTTTGCGACTGTCCGAACCACAAGCTTTCTAGTTTGAAGCTTTCAAAAGACTTAATTGACTTAGAACCTTTGATTCCTACATACCTAGCTTTATTTGTTCTAGGGGGTTTATTACTAATGCCTGATCTGGGCAAATTTAAGGAAAGATGGTAGCTATGGGCAATATTAGCTGCCAAAAATAATAGTTGTGAAAGCCTGGAAATGGGCTATAACCCCAAAACTGAGTCACAGGTAGTGGGAATAAATGAATTAGCTGCAACCAAAAATCCCTGCATGTGGAATTAAATATGGTATTTTTGCTTTAAAATATTTGAATAAAACTTAAGCTATAATTCAGATAATTGTTACTGCTAGTGCTGCCTCTATAAAACTAAACACCGAAGAATCATATCTAACCACAAGCTTCTTTGCTAAACAACAAACACACTTTAACAGACACTTCTTATTTTATCTTCTTTCCTAACTCTCAAGAAGTCTGAATTACAATGATTTCATTCACCTGTAACATGCAAAAAGAGCCATTAATGTACAGCCTATGTCACCTATGTGTGTATAAAACTCTTATTTAACTCTGGGCTCAAATTTAACCAAGAATCTCCAAGCTAAGGTTTCAAGAAAAGCACATGCTCTTGCACACTTATTTAGAAGGATGACTATGGCAGTAGAGAGAAAAATATCAGTCAAATGCTTTTTTTTTTTTTTTTTTTTTTTTTTTAAAAAAATTAAAAAAAAAAAAAAAAAAATGAATTTAAAAAAATTAAAAAAAAAAAAAAAAAGTTGCTAAGATAAATTTGAAACAAAACATTAAGAAAATTTGAAGGTTCGTCCTTTTTCTCTTTACTGTGGATTATAGATATGGGGGTATTGTATGGGAGTAAAATTGTGTATTTCTGACAACTGTTCTTATTAAGAATGAAAATGGTGTATTAATAATTCTGACAGGAAGGAAAGCAGTTTCATTGGAATGACAGTTTCAGTTCTGTTCCCTGCAAAGACAGGACACAAAGAAACAATTCTACTGAAATAGTTGCCTTGGAGCAGAAATTTTTTGACTTAGGAGAGTAAGAGAGAGTGGTTTCCTACTCACTGTGAAATCTCTCATTTTACTCTGTTTTGAGAAAAAATCCTCATACATATTACACAAACATAGACATAAGAATCACCTCTGTGAACATAAATCATTTCTGTAAAAATAGAACCTTTTTTGCTTTGAAACTTTTATCATAAATATTTTTCAAAACAAACAACAACAACAACAACAAAAAGAAACTTGAAACCCCCTTTTAAAACCTGCATCCTTCAAGTCATTTCCTGAAAGGCTGTTAATCTATCAGCAAGACAGTATTAATAACCAACAAAAATATTCCCTCTAGTGCACTACAATGTGATAGACCATGTTTTTAATTTTTCATCATGTATTATGCCTCACTTTATCTGTACCAGAATAATTTAATTCCTATTTGGAAACTGAAGGTCAGGCCTCCCTACATAATCTGTTAACACTGTTACTTATTAATATTTTCATCCATGTGTTGTACATCCTATTGACCACATGAATATTCTCTTTTTGTACTTGAAGTTAAGCATAATAAGAAGATAGAATGGGAAAGAAAGGATTGTTGATCCATATGTGCTTTTTTAAAGGCTTTTATGATGACAACACGCTTCTAGATTTTCCTTTGACCTGATGTTATCCTCCCAACTTTAGACTACTTGGTTAATCTGGACTTTAAAAGCCTTTGGTGCATACCATGTATTGCTAGGTATGTTTCTACAGCTGAGCTCTGCAGCTAAATATTAAACAACGACAGACTTCTACAAGCTACCAGGTTGCTATAAATGATAATTAAATATGTATTATATACATTATATGTATACATAACTACACATAAACAGGTGTATTATATCTATATTATTCACTATACATATTGTCCTCATGCTGACAGGTCTCAAACATTATTGCCATTTAAGACGGAAATAATTAAAATATATCAATTTCTTAGCTAATCACATCATTTTCACAGACGTCTTTTTTGTGTCTAGAAAATACTATAGCCATCCGTCTAGCTCTTTGAGGTTGCTGAATTAAAGTCATATTAAAATATTGTGGTCTTATTACTTAAAAATGAGAACATTTAATTTTAAAATCAGTATTAAAAATGGACCTTCAAATACATACAAACAGATCTCTAAAGAAAAAGATATTAATAGTTGGGTTAAAGAAGAATGTGCTTAATGCTGCTTTCAGTGGTGCATCCTTTTAATTTATGTTTTGTTTTAGTTTTTGCTGGAAAATTAGCTTCTGCAGAATAAATGCTCATTTCTTGAGTCTCAGTCCCTCAGATGGTGGGTGTTTCCTCTTGGAAATGAAGTTACTCTTGTTCCAGAAACAACTACTGTACAAGAAAATGCACACAGAAGACAGGAAGCATGTGTGTGTTTTATCTTCTCTGAGAAGGGCCACCTAAGTGAATGAGAGGCAGAATACAATACAAACTAGCACTTTGTGTCAGACGCCAACCCATGCTGAGATTTTAACTCGAGCTTCCTGAGCATGAATAAACTGATTGCTCTGTAATAATGCTATTCCGTTTTTAGGATATTTTCCTGTTTCAGGGCCAACTGCCTTAAAAATACAATTCTGCCTTCAGGTGAACAGAAGTAGCAGCAGTAGAAAACAAAAAGTTCTATCCTGATTTTTATACAGGGAAAATTCTTGGCAGTAACTATCAAGAACTTTAATTTTAAATTTGGTTTTGAACTATGATTTATATAAAATAGAAAAAAAAATACAGGAAAATTAATTATGTAAAAAACATGCTGAAAAGAAAAACCTCCTTACTATACCTGCTTACACCACACACAATCTGACCTGACCATTGGAACAATTTGGACAACAGTAGGATAGTAGGACACTTCAATATACACATGCATGTTTATTTTCTCATGTGATTGACAATGAAAAATCATGCTACAAATCAAGCTGCTAGTTGCATAACTTTTTTTTTTTTTCTTTTTTTTAGCATTCCTCAGGGCTAACATTGTATCATACCAGTGTGGAAAACCTCTCTGAGCGGAGCCACAGACCACTGGTTTTCCCTTCTCATGAAAAATCCAAATAAAAAAAAAATAAAAAATAAACCTAGCTTATTAGTATTAGCATTAGTACTGGTATTAAGTACATTTTATGTGTTTAAAGTATTTGCTGTCTTTCCACTGCAATCCCCTCTGTATTTTTATTGTGATTTTCTGTTACTTTGACACTATTTTAATGCTTTAAATACCCATATGTTTTGGGCAGTAAAAGTTATTCCACAGTGGCATGCTCTTAATTTTCAACAGCTAGTAATAATCAGATACCACAACTGGAGAAATTAAAAAAAATTAAAAAAGCATCATTTCTTCACAGTTTTCTTTATTTCTCTTTGAAGTGTTCTAGCTTTAAGACAAATTTTGTTAAACCACATTCAATTTAAAATATTCACTTCCAAATGTTTATCTGCCTAATTTCTTTGTTTTCCTATGCACATTGAAGCCTTTGACCAAATAATAAAATAGCTACTATTTTGTTTACTGAGTAATAACAAATACCTTGTCTCTTTCAACTCCATTTAACAAATTTATTTATGGTACTATTAGCATATTTATTTAATTTTGCTTACATCTACATCTGTACTGCAGTTTATAAAGTAGATATTAAAAACTCAATTATAATAAAGAGATGTGAAAGAAAACTCATGTCTTCTGAGAGAAATTGCTCTTAAAAAACACGTAACTGCCTTTAGCTGACTTTGGAAAAAAAAAAAATGCTTCTATACATCTTCAACTAATAGAAGCTATAAAAAACCCTTTGTAATATTGGAACCAGTTGAGAAACCACAAGTATTCAAATGCAGGAAATCATGATTTTATAACATTTTAATGTGATCTACTCTTGGGAAACAAAGTTAACCAAGCCCTATTTCTGTACAGGAAATATTCCACTGTACAGTTGTAATACATTGTGGTGAGGGGTACAGCTGCAAATTTTTCACCTGTAATGCCCCACTGGTATTGTGGCTTACTGAATTGCATCAAGATTGCCTTCCTGTCCGGAAAGCCCTCTAAGTACAAACAAGACTCTAAGCCCAGGTTTTATTTTCCCTTGGTATCAGAATATGGTAATTTAAGAGCCCTGAGAAATGCTTTTTAACCTTTTAGAAGAAATATGTTGCATTCTTTTATTAGGATCTCTGGTCTTTGCCTTTTAAAAACAACATGTGACCAACTTATCTTATCAATTTATCAGGCTAGCAGGTTCAGAACGAATGCAGGTGTGTATAGTAATGTAATCTGTCACTGACACTGACTTTTTTCATTACAGAAAAATTACTCTAAACACACTAACAGCTTTTGGTAAGACAGCAGAGAGTAGTGCTATGCTATAACTGAGAAGATTTCTGCAGCATTTTTTTAATCAAGAAAAGTGTCAAACCCATTTTTTCTACTAAGTGTCATTCATCTTGACACTAAGTTTATGTGAAGACCACTCGTTTCTCCAACAGCAAAATCAACAGCATTTTATTTAATTTATTAAGATCTTGCTTGTTTTCTTAATTTATTGTTAAGTATTGACAAACAGATTTATATAAACAGGACATCTTACATTAGAGACCTAGCTACTTGCATTGTTTTTTATTCTCTTTTTTGACATAGGAAAAATCTTTCACATTTTATTTAAGGTTTTCATTTTCTAGGTTTCCGTATTTGTTAACAATGTAAGCAGTATACTGTTGAAACGCAGTCACCTCTGGGACTGTGGGTAGCAGTCTATTAATTACATGAAGTACAGCATAATTTTCAGTACATGGGATATTTTGACCACATATTCTCACCACAGTAAAGCTTGACTCCTACAAAAAGTACCACAAGATCAGTGAACGGTAGAAAGAACTTTGGTTTGCAAAGTTTCATAAATCAGAGTTACAAAATCCGAAAAGTACAGAACACAATGAGAGTGTAAATCTGTCATTAAGATAATCTGACGGTTTCGTCAGTCTTCTGGCACCCAGCAGAATTTTCACTAGCTCAGTAACCCCAAAGGGTAAATTTCAGTGAGATGCACAGGCAAATTATGCACAACTTCCATTAACATTCCCAACGAGTTACGCTTAACTCCCTGCAGACTGCACCGAAACTGTAGTCCAAACGATACAGCCTCATCTTGATGCAGCGAACACTAAGATCACACAGCAAAATAATTAAGATTATACACACAAAATACATTAACAAAATAGTGAATTCTGAGATAATCCTACTCTCAGGCAAGGAAGTTCACAATTAATGCTTAAAGCTGGAATTTCTAAAGAGAACGGGCTCTGTTTCAACATCTGCTTAGGACTCAATGTGTAACACTGAAACTTCTTTAGCCCCTACTTCTTTCCTTGAAAGAAAATGAAGACAATACTTATCATTGATAGTCAGAGCCTTAATGTTCAAAAACATGCAAAATTTTGCCTAACATCACAGTGCTTACATCCAGATCATACGAACTGTAATTAATTTAGGCTAAAAGCAAGTCTCCAGCCCTCTTAAACATAACAGTCGTTTACGTAATGACCTGCACTCTTTTTTTTATGCACATGCATGTATATAAACATCAGTTCTAGTGACAGGAAAGAAATTTCCTCCATTTCATTAAAATGTGTTTCTTAAATTTCTAGTTTATGGTGAGATATACTCAATAATGTTAATGTAGTGCTTTGTTTCAAGCTTGTTGCAACTCTTCACATAGCAGAGAGATTATAAAAACACTATGTTCTACTGCAGTCATTTGAAATAACATCAAAAGGCAGAACTAATAAATATATTTTAAAAAGAAGAATCCCAGATGAAGCACTGAATTGCTTTCTGAGCAGCTCACAACTAGACAAATTATTTCACCATTCGTTTAAAAAGTCTGATTATTTAAAGATGATACAACTGCATGACAGTATATTAAAAAAATTGCAAACCATCAAGTATATCGATGAGCATAGTTGAACTTTACAACTTATTATCAAATAGCACTATGAACTTCAATCACTAACCTGTCACACAGAAATTATCTGCATTTCCAAAATAGTTGTTGCTTGGAAATTTAAGAAATGAATCAAAGATGGATAAAAGTTGTGGTTTCCCAAAATGCTCTTTTCCCAGACTCTCGAATGCCCAGCTGAATATTGTAGCCCCAACAGGGAGTTAAAAGTAAAAAGGAAGCAGAGCCAGCCAAAAATGAGGTATTCTCTGTCAAAAGGGAAAATGAATGTTTTTGACATTGATCATAATTCTTTTCCTGTTGACTGTCATGTCAAATCTTTCCTGGAATAATGACTTACAGTAGGTCTAATGTCAGTCATTCTTAAGCTCATGCTTCCTTAAGCCACTGTTTAAACAACCACAAGGTGTTAGAAAATGACTGTTTATTGGCTGACAGTGTTGAAAAAATCAGATTCCAGAATGTAGAGTTTGCAAATGTGTTAGTTAAATACTGTAAGCATGTAATGCAGTGCAACAGACAATTTTTTGAATCCTCACCTTTTGAAGTTGGAAATATTTTATGGTCTCTTCAAGGAGACTTCACCATCTCAGCAAATACTCTGGATGAAATTTACCAGAGAAGGATTATTTACCTAGTCTTTCCTTATTAAATCTCACTTAAGCCCTTGCAACCTCAGAACTATACTTACTTCCCTATTTTCCTACAGTATACCTTGAGGTCTGGTTAATTTAATCACCTCTTTTCTAAACCAGGAATAAGTGCTCTGTTTATTAGGATACTCTATGAAGAAGAAAGGCCAAAAAAAAAAAAGAAAAAGAAACTTCAGGACACATTCATCTTTTCATCAGCTCTTACAATGCTGACTACACTTGCATGCAATAGGAATTCTGGCAGGTACACAAGGGAAACATCATCAAATACAAAAAACCTGTCAGGGTTATAGCTCAGTAGATACTTTAACTTCATATGGAGAAATGAACAAATGCCATAGATTATCTTCCTTTTGTCTTGTAAGCATTAACAGCTTGTATCTATCACTGGCTAACAATCCAGGAGAAAGAATTTTAAGTCAGTGTTGGTGATGCAGCTTAAATAAATCACAGAGCTCAGAAGTCAGAGTATTACACACGATGTGATCACTTTGATTAGACAAATCTGTTCTCCACCATTTAAACCCAGGGCCACTTGTGTAAACGCTATTGTGATGATACAGAGCTTTTTGTTTGAGGTATGGGGCAGTGCCAGCAATACCCTTTATTGCAAAAATAACTCTGCAATGGAATAGAAAACACTGAGTATCTCTGTGAAAAATTCACTAGGTAAAACAGGCCTCCAGCTGTACAGGAAATCATTTGCATGTACTATTCACCTGCTGGCACAGAAAAGCCAAATACTTCCTTGATAGCACACAAATTGCTTTCCTGTCTTGGTGAACCCAGCCACCCTCAATCTTTGCTCCCTTCCCTGCCAAACCAAACCTATCAAACTTGTTCCCGGTAAAGATAAATAATATAAAAATGTGGCCCAGATGAAATCAGAAAGATCGATTCTTCTTAAAAGTATTGTACATCAAGAACTCCTCTTCATCCTTCTGACTGAACACAGGCAAAGACAAAAATAAATCTGAGAGTATGAAGGATGCAGAAAGACACGGGAAGACTTTGGAAAACCAGAAGCATTGGGAAGCCTAGCTTTAAGCCTCACAGAATAAACAGCCACCGCCGCTTCCTTTGAGCTTAAATCCCTAAATGTAGCTAACTCACTATTCTGTCTGTACAAATTTAAAAATCACTGAATCACTAGGAGATTTTCATTCCTGCCACTCTCCTCCTTCAAATTGTAAAAATAACAAAGAAATGAAGAACACTTATCCTTCCTCAGCTGTTGCAACCTGACAGACTCAAGGAACCGTACAAGCATGGTTGAATTCAGTATTACACCACACATCTGAAACACACCTTAGAGTTCCTTTTTATGGTGTGGCATATATTCCTCTTGCATTATCCCTTATGGTCTGGACTGTGGTATTACCTGCATAACCACAAACTATTGTCTGGAACTAGAAATGGTTGCCCTTACTCCTTTTGTGGTTAGTTGCCAGAATAATGCCACATTTCCAAAGCAGGCAGTACAATCAGGACTGAGGAAACAGCCCCAAATTCTCCTTCAGCTGTCCTTGCCACCTGATCAAGCCAATGATTTCATTGTTTGGGTGACAAGGAAATACACTATCAAAGCCCTTTCTCTGTAGTTTAGGCTGACTGGCATACTTGTGCTCCTGAGGTGCTCATGTCTTCAACTGAGATTTTCCCTGGAGATATTTCTATATAATTTATAAAATATATTCTGCTTGATGGCTACTACTGTACTTTAAAGTCCTCAGTATAAGACATTTTATGGACAGAATCACAAGACTGAGAATAATCTCCACCAGCAGATAACAACTTTAACTGCTACAGAAGAAGAATGTCATGGAGCAAAGACATTTGCCTCGTTGTTACCCTGTAACAAAGATCTGTTTGCCTTATAGAATATAGTTTACAGTTGGAGTGGGAAAGTGAAGCATACCTTAATTAAGTCTCCATATGTGAATACTTGCTGAGACAAATCTATAAACATGTGCACAATTCAAAATTTCCAACACCAATTTTTACTACAGAAGTAACTATGCTTTTAAAATTACTCATCCCTTTATCTTCAAACATCAGACTTCCTCTTACCACCATCCATGTGAGTGATTTAAAAGTTTATTCTGTTGCAACTGAGAAAGTCTCAGAGGACATCCCTTTTGACATAGTAATGGTATTGCTAGTTCTTCTCTTCACCTTGCTTATTATCTTTTAATTCATTCTGTGAAAATTTTCCTAATTGGACTATTCTCTTCTCCTGAGCTGTGAATACGACTCTCACATCAACACTGTTCTACCCCTTGCCCTTGCTGATTTGGGCAGTAATGGATTATCCTGTATTAAGTATCGTTAGATGGAATCAGCACTGGGATTGACTTCAGTCCTACAAAATGTGTTCTGTCCTAAGCGAAGTTACCAGTGTAATAGGATTTTTCTTCTCCATGTGTTTTAAAAAATAATCTTAGCAATAGTCAAGATCGAAAGAGTATGGCTTTACTAATATTTGAGTCTCCTGCTGCCTGAAGGCCTTTTCTGTAGACCTCCATTATACGAAGGGTACAGTAGTGGTGTGTTAGAGGCAGTATTTGTCACATTACTTGCACAGACCTAATTGCTTTTGCTTTTCATGATAAAATAAAACCATTGCTCTTGTGCATATTCCTTTATCCCACATCAACCTTTACTAAAATATTTAGTTGCTGTATAATTTGAATCTTAATTGATATATAAACTTTAAAACAGTCTTGAGTAGGTATATTCAGAAAGTATCTTAGCAGTGATGTAGACATAAAGGGGAGTAGTAAGAAATACAACAAAAGTATCCCAAACCAAATCTCTGCTCCTCTCACAATTAGAAAAATCGTATTGAAGGAAACAAGTTTCCCATAAAAACAGCACATGACATTTCTTTATATTAATTTAAATACTTTTATGTGTCTTAATTTTTAATCACTAACCATACAACAATATTTTCAGTCATAATGTTTTACAAGACACAAAGCGACCATGGTTCCTGGATGCCTTTTCCTGGCATAGACTACATCTTCAACCTGAAATCATCATAATCTTGTTACTACTGTATTTTAATATCAGTCTTGTAGGATGCTTAAAGAGTCTCTTCTGTTCTCAGTGTGGACTAAGAACATACGTTCTGGAATTGTGTTGACAGATTAGGAGCTAACCCTTTCAAAGAACAACCAAGTACATGAAAAGGCAGGTCTCCTGCTCTGCAGATCAAAAAGCATTAGAAATGACACCAGATAATGGTTTTAGTACTTGAGAATTAGAAATATCTTTGAAATGTCAGTTTAACAGGAACTCCTGAAAAAATTAAGCAGAGGTACTAGAGAAATCTAAAGGTGTTTCACCAAGTAGTTATCTAGTAGAATGGTATGTCACATAGCGCCAAAGAACATTTTAGCATGTGAAAATGGGACAGTGAGGGATTAAGAATTAAATAGAAAGGAGCTGCAATGTCTGGTAAACAGGAAGAAGAACAAATTCAAATCCTCTCAGTCTCACGGAAGAAATACAATCTGGGTGCAGTTTCTTGTAAGTGCAAACGGGATTCTCTCTCACTGCCTTCAAATGAAAAGATTGAATTTCTATTGAAATCACTAAAGAAAATGCAACATGCACCATGGCAGAAACATCCATTCTTCCCTTTCCCTCTACAAATAAAAGCAACAGTGTTGGGATTGTAAACAAGTAAAATATTAGAAATTTGACAAGTGAAATCGCTTATCCTTGCAACAACACAAGCAAAAGCATAAGAAAATAAGCTCCTGGGACAAACTACAAATAGCAGTAAGGTAAGGTTTTAGAGAAAAATATTGTTCATTTCAACTTTTATAAGCTGTAGCTGCTAGCTTATCCTTTGGCCACAGCAGATGACGTACAGCTTTGGTAACTAAAAAAATTCTCTTTATGGTGAAACTTTTGCAAGTTCCAAGAATTCAAAGAGCAGTTATAGAAACAAAGAGATTTCTAAAATCTATTCATGAAAGATTTATAAAAAGATATGCCAGAAGAAGTTTAGCAAAGATAGAAAGCTAGATGAAACGTCACAGCAAGTAACTTGGAAAGAAAGATTGTGCAACTAGCAAACTTTTAAATCTGTTAAGCTCAAGAGAACTTACAGAAGTGCACCTTTGCCTGGATTTATGTGAAGGATTAAGGGAGACTAGTAACACACCTGGTGACATTATGTCCTCCTAGTATTTGAACATATACACAATCTTGGGAAAGTTTTTAAAATACATTTTTAATGTACTTTGATACCATTATTGTCTTGAAATTTAGTTCCTTTTTCAAAAAAGCTGAAGCACTTGTATTTGCAGATGTTCCTTTATTGTTTAATGTCAAGAAGTGAATGAAAATGTTGTTTTATCTTTTTCCTCTTTATTTTGTGAATTTCCCATATGCAGTAAATACACTGTGTTTAAGAAACAGAGATATATCCATACAGGGAAAAAGTAGAGCTGATGAAAGACCTCCATGTTCATTTAAATCAGCACCAAAAGTTTGAGATACGTACTTGGTAAATTTGAAAATTGACTCTATTATTTCTTCCACCCAACTATTTGTTAGATTAATAAAAAAATGCACACTGTACATTTTTTAAATGGCTGTTTATCAACTTTGTGCAGAGCTATTATATCTGTGTATTCGCCATTTCTGGAAAATGTGATAAATTGCTACCTATAGTCAGGCAACAGTTACTGCCATAATTAATGGCCCACTACCAAAATATGGATACTTTTGTAGGCATTTCTGCATTCCATCTGCCTAAAAGCATAGTTGTTGAGTAGATGTGTTAGTCAAGATCACACATATGACACTGTGCTCTTATTTGGCTGATATCTTTAATCTCTTTCTATGTAATTGAAAGCTCAAAGTATTAACTACTAAGAAATAACTCATCACAAAATTGAAAGCACCACGGAGGGAAGCTATACAGGGATGCTTGATTACATACTTAAAAGAAGATGGAAACAGTTTGCAGTAGTCAATGTGTAAGATAAAATACCATGCTGAAGAATCATGTGAAGACCAGTAGAAGTTTAGGGAATGTAAGAACTGGCAGGAGAGGACATGCTGGGTTCTGTCTTACTGAGCCAGGTAATCCCAGAGGAGATGACATAAGATTGCAACTAACAGCTTTTCTTTTCACTGTAGTATGGAAGCACAAAGGGGCAAAACGTGCTTGCTATAAGTAGTCCAGCTGCATATGCAGTTGAATCCCTGTTGATACCCACTTGAAGAACTGATGCTTCCCTTTTCAAGGGACAGATTATTACTAAGTACATACATTATGCTCATGATGTCTGTTATCTATAAGGGGAGCTTAATGCACTTCATACCAAAACCTTGGTGTGCTATCTTCTGAAAATACCACCCTGAAAGAAGGCAAATTGCTGGCTTTCATAGCAACCTAATAGGTCATCAAGAAAGCATACAATAACATAATTTTCATCTTTGATTCAAACCTCATGCCAAACGGAGCTGTTTTTTTCCATTTAATTTTAATTTTCATATAACTGAAAGGAGCTGACATTTGGCTGTCTAGAGGGCAAAGAAATTGGCAGGACACTTACATGATCTCACTAGCAGTTTGTGCATGGTAATAACATTATACCATTTATCTGAGGAAGATTATACTTCTAATCCAAAACTCAACGCATATTGCTGCATAATTCAATTTTAAAAGCAAATTTTTAAAGCTATAGGAATAATAAAATATAATTAAACATTTCTGAACAAATAGGAAGAATTGGGAGATACTTAATTCCCTTGACTCACAACACTATAACACTATTCTGACCAATGAGCAGATTAGATTAAAAATAGAGAGATCCAATTTGCAATACCAAAAGAAAACCAAGATTATTAAAATTGAAATTAAGCAAAAATCAAAATAGGCATGCAAGGAGTAAGTAACTTTTATAAACATGAATTATATTACACAGTAGACAGTGTAACTACCTAACTATAAATTTTGGAAAGCAGAAATTCTCAGAGTTAAGAATCAGTGCAATTGTGAGGTACGGCCCTATTTTTGAAGCACTGAATCACAGATTTGCAGCACTCAGCCCTCCTTTGAAGGGCAGTTCCATGATCTCACACAGTCAAATTGCCCACTTCAACCCTGTCAAAGCAAAATGAGAGAAACTAGATCCTTTCTCTGAACCCTGTGGATCTTACTAGAAGAGGTACAGCCATCTATCATCACAGATGCAGGAGAGAATGGCAGGACTGGAGATTTTTGTTCAATGATTCCACTCCATCTCAGCAATATCAGACCAGGTTTTCTTTATATGTCTCCCTTTCAAATGAAATCTTTAAATAAAGACTCATGGGTGAAAACATATGAAGCCAGAAAAAAAACTTGGCATGCCTGGCAAACCAGAACAGATAAAGATTGCTACAGCTGAAAAACTTTGCAGATAAGTGGTTAAAATATTTGGACAAGTAGTTTTAAAACTAAAGATATGTGTAAGCTGTGGAATTTATCTCCTATTGATTTTATAGAGCTCCTGACATTTGTTTTGCACACATTTTTAATAAATGCAAGTTTGAAAACATTCACTTTACAGCTGTAATATTTTCTTTTGTTAATGAAAGCAGAAAACTTTCATTACCTACCTGAAGAACATCTCCGAGGTCAGCAGTGCTGATATCAGGATCTTCAGTGGTATTAAAAGGAACAGGATTAATTCTTACAAGAGTGAGCACTCTGGGTTCTGGATATCTCCATAACATCATTCCTGGACTATCCTCAGTTTCATTGTAAAACACAACTTCATAGGCACCAGGCAGTTTTTGTGCTTCTGTCAAATGAAAGAAAGCTATAATCTGTTATATAATTTCTAAAAAGAAACATGCTGGTTTATGAGACCAAAGTAGTTAAAAATAAACCCCTCAGGATCAAAAGGAGAGAAAGTAAAAAAAAGCAATTTCCCTGACTTTTAAAAGATTACAGCTTAATGGAAAGAAGTAAAAAAAATATATATATATTTTTTTCATTCTAGCAGATGTCATTTCAATTGCTTTTCAAAAAAAAAAAAAAAGTAAAGAATTCATTGTGAGAAGCAAGTAATCTTTAATAGGTTACTACTGTATTTACTTTATAATTATAGAAATAAAGAGAGTAATAATATTCTTCTTACCTGCGTCTTGTATATACTGGAACAGGCCTGTTCTCAGATCATCTGAGGTATGCTCAGTTTTTGAGGCCTGATTCCTTTCTGTAGAAAAACAAGTGGAGTATCTACGTTCAGACATGAATGTCTCTACACTGCCGTTTCTAGTAAGGTACTCCCACAGAAGCTCCTGGAGAAGAACTAAACAGTTCAAATGCTCTTGACCCCAGAAAACCTAAACCAAAAAAAAAAAAAAAAAAAAGGACAAAATGATTACCCATAATATTCAGTCACATTTGAAGGGAGAAAAAAGGAACTTTATATTGCTTCCAGTCTGCTCTACTTATATCTTCATTTCTTCTATGTATTCTTAACATGAAAATAATAAACAGGAACAACAAGAAAGCTCTACAAAAGCATTTTGGTAAATTTGTTCTTTTCATCACTCTGAAGAAAACATTAATTCACACCATTTGCAATTGAGACAGATGCTGCCTGGAAGAGCACAGAACTAAAAAGTGATATGCAAAAACATACAGCTGAGTGCAGTACAGACTGCTAGGACTAGTCACAGGTCTTGCAATTTAAAATAGGACAAAACTTGCTAAAGATTCAAAGTTTAAATTGTTCAAAGAGGATGTTGGAATTCTGGAACACTTTAAAAACTGAACATGCAACAAAGCAAAGACGATGACCAGAAAGATATACTCTAGATGACCTCAAGCAAATACTGAGTACACACAAAATATAAATTGGATATGCTATAAGTTTTGAGAGCATGGCTTGAAGTTGAAAAAAAAAAAAAAAAAAAAAAAAACACACCGAAATTTATAAAAATATGGAAAGTCAGAATTCAGTGTCACCTAAGGTGATCCCTGAGGCCTCTCCACTGGTGGAGGAATGAAGGATGCTTTTTTCCTCTCATTCTCATTTATTTTATTTTTTGGCAGCTGGAACTCCAGAGCAAGGAGCTCCTAATAGAGATATTCACAGATAAGGCACCAGCTTTACATAAGCCCTCTAGGCTCTGCTGCAATACACATTATCAGTGGTAGAAAATGAGGTCATGTTTAGATCTGGTAAAATTAGCCCCAAATAAATGCACTTGAAAGCATTCTCGAACTTTTTTTTTTTTTTTTTTTTTTTTTTTTTTTTTTT
>CM021766.1:136194461-136235092 GCA_011076525.1 Nettapus auritus | reverse complement strand
TTTTTTTTTTTTTTTTTTTTTTTTTTTTTTTTTTTTTCCCTTGTAAAGCTAATTACTGCAGGATATATTCTAATAATAAATTGTTTCTCAGATTTATAGATGTTTCTCAGGTCCTTGTCAGAAAATAAAATAAAATTGAAAAACAAACACCAAAACACCTTTTTAGTAAGAGGTGCAGAGGTGGTCAGCCAAGTACTCTGAAAAACAATTCAAAAAGAAGCAGAGAAACAAACTGACTTTATTAATTAATATAAATATATATATAAAATTTGTATTATTCAATTAGCCCTATTCCACGTGCTGTGGTATTAAGAACTTCTGATGTTGATTCTGGGAGAAAGTCTAATTACACAACTAAATGTCAAAATTTCCTTTTTGTGCTTTATATGCTTGATTTATATATTATTTTAAAACATTTGATGCATAGAGATACTACAATAAAAATAATTAAAACAAGACATATCTTAAAGCCTACTTGTTTAAGTCCCGCAAAATCTATTTTTCATTTCAAGAACTCCCATGTTTCTTGGACTGGTTTCAAGCTATGGGCTTCCATACTTCCAAAAAGGAGAGGACAGCATGGAAAACTGAGTATTAATTACTACAAGCAACAGTTTATAATTACTCCCCCGAGAAATTTGTGTAAGTTTAAAAAGAAAGGATATGCATTTCTTAAGACTACCCCTAGGCATTACAGAAACAGAGCTCATGGACAGACAAACACACAGATCAGAACAGGGTCCTAAATATTAAGTGTTAGTAATTTGATCCAGTACTTTTAAGGGAACACACACATACAGCTACAATGCATAGCTTAAGTAGCACCAAAAAAACAAGAACACAACAACACAAAAAATCTTACACAATTTTTCAGTCAACAGTTTTACATAAAATACTTATTTTAAAAGGTAAAAATAAAACAAAATAAAATAAAATAAAATAAAACCAAACAACCAAACAAACAACAAAAACACACCCAAATGAGCTCTTGTTATCTGTGAAGCTTTACAGGCTCCCATGCAATTTATATGTAAAATCTCAATCACCCAAAGCCAGGCGAATTCAATACCAGAACCATAAGCATCTCATACAGACCTGCAGCAGTCCTCCTCTCAAATCAATGTATATTTTTGGAATGGATTGCTCTGGGCCAGGATCACCGCTGTGCTTACACCACTTGGCTTCCACACTAACAGAACAGCAAAAAGGGCCGATCAAAGACCTGGTTCTTTCTTTGAGACTTGTTTTAAGTAGGAAATCTTTTATGTCCAGGACAAAAGATGATCCATGGATTCCTAAAAAGACAGACGGAGAATTTATCCTACTGGTAGCTATTCTCCCAGCATTTTTGTGCTTGTTGTCTAAATTCACTTTAGATGACATTGTGAATCTGTACCAGCACACAGTTTCTCACAGAAGTAGTCCAACTGACTTCCACGGAAACATTTCTGCAGACCACTGCTCTCCTGTCCAACCAGGAAGATCACAGTTAGACCACAAGACTTACGATTTTTTTTCCCTTCAGCTTGCTCTTCCAGCATTATTGAGTATACTTTATGCAGTGTTGCAGTTATGGAGCAGGTATGTTTCATGCACATTCCTTACAAAGAGCTATTTGCCAAAACATTATGACTTTTTACATGTGTGAGTATTTTAAGGTTTATGAGAAGAGCCATTTTTCATTAAACTATGAATTTTTTTCAAAAGAGTATATTAAGAACAAGAACAGCTGCTTCACTTGATTATATTTTAAACTGATAGGAAATAGCTATTTTGAATTATTCTCTCTGCTTTTGTTCAGGTTACCTATAAAATACTGCTTTGCTTGACTTTGGAGTGCTTAGCAGGAGAATAAGGGTAATGTCTGAATTCAAATAATTCAAAGCAATTACTGTAACTCAAAATATATAACATGTGTTTACCTAAAAAACAATTTAATCTAAACTTTTCACATCGTAACCATTTGCAGTTTACATAGCTTTATAAAACATAAAAAAAGACAATGGCATGTTAGATTTATGATAGGCCTTGTGTGCTCTCATTAAAGACAAACATTGTTAGGAAAAAATCACCATCTAGAAATTTCACATCTCTTGTGAATTTAACTTACTGCAATCACAACTTAATAAAACAAACCGTACTTAATATCTCTAATTCTTTTGTGCATTTACATGAAAAGTACTACATCTGAGGTACCGTTAACTTTACTCTTCTGGTGCTCACAGTTGGAAAAAACACACCGAATATTGAATGTCACCATACTTTACAATGCCCATGGCTTATTTTTCTAATGAAATTGAGTATTTACAAACAGTGAAATATTCAAAACCACATAAGGCTTACACATACAGATATTTCATGGCATGGTTCCACTTAAATTTTTCATACCTTTGCTGGTAGAAAAGTCCCCCCAAAATACAACTTTCTATTTTGAATGCATGCTGTAAAACTTCTCCTATGAATCTTTGAGAATCCAGAAAAAAAGTTTGTCTGCCTCCTGGGATGTTATGATTTCATAATACCAAGAAATATTTTATACAATGGAAGGAAATATATTTGATTTTTTTTTATATTTATCCAGCATCCACTAGGAAGGTGGTCCAACAGTCCCAATAGCTCTAATGTCATTGAATTGTATTCAACTTGAGTAGGAATCACAAACAAGAATAATCATTCCCTTGAGCTGTTTGGAGTTTAGTAAGAATGATCAAGGGCTAGAGTGAATGTTTGTCCCATGCCAATCAAACAGGACTCTTGCCACTGATTGTGAAAGGGGGTTTAGCTCAGGGTTATTTAGACTGGCTTCTGAGTCCCCGGGCTTGGTGTTACGTGTAACAGGCTTGCACATCAGAAACTGTTCAGTGTTTTTCTGATACTACAGTGATATAACCAAGAATACAAACAATGTGATGCCTCTCCTT
The DNA here is from genome assembly GCA_011076525.1 of Nettapus auritus. Taxonomy (NCBI): domain Eukaryota; kingdom Metazoa; phylum Chordata; class Aves; order Anseriformes; family Anatidae; genus Nettapus; species Nettapus auritus. The sequence goes on along the minus strand of CM021766.1, from coordinate 136,232,171 downwards.
TGGTCTGAATTCAGACTTGGTTCTGCAGCACTATGGAATGAATCGCTTTACATACAGTAAAAAAAAAAAAGAGGCGTTTTAGGGGAAGAGATCACCCTCGCCCTGCTATGCTCAGTTTGGATATTTTCAGACGCATTACAATATTTGGAAATTCATTTTTTTTTTATACTCTACACGGAACTTTGTTTTTAAAGAGGAGAAATTCCTGTTAACTATTGCACAATTCCGCAACGTACAGAAATGTTCTATAGTTTTATTGGATTATGTGCCAAGTTGCAGAAATAACAAAAGGGAAAAAGGAATGCCAGAATACAAGTGGTTTTATTTATGTTTTTTTTTTTCACTGGGATTACACTTGGAAGGATTATGTTTTGCAGTCTTTTTCTGTTGTCATTTCATCTCCACGAAGTACAAAGAAAACACAATATTCAACTGCTTAAAAACAGAACTGAGCATTCAGCACATAATCCTGCTGGTTCAGAATCAGCAGTGCCTTTTTTCAATCACTACATAAACAATTGAGAAATGAAGACACAATTAACAGAAAAGGATGTATTGGTAAATCTAAACAAATAAATACTACAAAACACCTCCACAGATTGTTTCCTACATATACCAGGTAAAGCTCTCGGACCCAATGAGAGCTTTTTCTTTTCTCTGGGTCACAGATTGCTCTTCCATGGGCAAATATGACACCTTCGTCCTTCCCAGCAGTTCTATCTACATACTCTCCAGGGGATTAAGTGAATCTTAGCATAAAAACTACTGTGCTCTTAATGAAAAAAAAATGTAAAGAACATTCAGGTAAGTTTCTGCAAAGTGATGTCCTGAGGAAGCTTTAAGAAAACAGATGAATATTGACACGGATGCACAAACCCTAAAAAGCAATAGCAAACAAAACGGGCATGATGGAAGCTACAATAGGGTACCATCAGGACAGAAATCCGAAAACAATGACATTAGAAAAGAAATAATCTCAAATCCTAAGGGAAGGGAGTGAAGAAATATCAGTTTGTATTAGAAAGGAGCTTATTTTAGCATTGGCAAATGCCATACTAACATTCAAAGTATAGGCTCAGTTAGTGAAGTTGCTTTCCTAAGAATGAAGCAATCATCTCAGAAAGGTAAAGATGCAAAATATTTCTCCTCTGTTTTTTCCCTCCCACACACAATTTTCCGACAGTCCTTTCATGCATCTCTCACAAACTTCTATTGTAGAATTCTAACTTCAGTTTAAACAGATTAAAACAAAGTCTCCATTTGAAGTGAACTTGAGATGGCACCACACTGAAGCAATATATCTTCATAAACGATTGTTGTGATATGTAGAAGTTAACTTGTTCTGTTTGGATTATTGCTCATGAACACCAACACACTTTTCAGTACGTGCAATAATTTACTTCTAGAAACAAATAGTTTCATGACTTTTAAAATACTCCTCCAAGAGACTAATAAATATGAAGCACTTGCTTTAGACAGTGTTTAAAAAATGCTGCCAACCCTCCATTGTCAGATCCCAGCCCAACCCACAATAGCACCTTAAGATGCTGCCATGCTAGCTCAGCAGAACACAACTTAAATCAGGCTTCTCTATGTCACTGCAAGGATTACCTTATGATGACATATATTCAAAAGGAATATCCAGATATTTTTATACAGCTGGAAATAATGTAGGAGGCTTTGAAAAACAGCTAGCACTTACTTGGTAATATCTAGCAATTAACTTGCACAGAAATTAAAGATGGAGATCATTACAAGAGAATAATGAATAAAAATTACTAAAAGACAACATTTGCTTTGATTTGTAACATCCCCTTTCTTTTTTCCCAGTCAATAAAGACTTGATTTATACTAATATAAACATTACAAAGACATTTCATAGAATGTGAGTACCCCAATATAATTATCTTGGGGCTTACCAATAATAGAAGGCTCCACATTAATTAAACTGCCCTGTGTGCATGAATCTCTGTACGCATGCATAGAAAAACAGAGCTAGCCCATTTAAATAGCTGCAGCAAATACGTTGAAATAATCCTTGCCTTACAGTAACAATCACGTAGTGTTTAGGCAAAACAGGTGTTAAGAAAGAGTTCTGTTATTTTTCCTGGTTCACAGACAAAGGGAGAGACAATGTTTTGACATCATCTATGGACATCTTGTTTTCAGAAACATTTTAAAATACTTATACTTGAATCTATTCCAAATGAAACAAGTAGAAATGCATCAGGATTTTTTTTTTTTTTTTTTTTTTTTCCTTCTATAATGCACTGTACTGCTCTTCCTTAGGTAGCTGCAAATCCTGTTTGGTTCACTGCACTGTCACCTAATACAACAGAAAGCACTATTTTCGTTGGTAAACTTCTACATGAGGAAAGTGTTTTAAGAAAATGGAAAGGTACAGAATAAATACAACAAATGGCACCGGACTACCTACAAGCTATATTTTGAAAAGCCTGTTGGAAGCGAGTCACAGCTTTACTATAAATCTTATCTCTAGCAAGAAAATTGCTTTTCCGAGTTTGGGGCAACTCAGGAACAAGACCAGGCCCCAGAGTCAGAGCTCGCTCCCCAGTTCAGAGGGACGGGGCCTGCACCCCGCAGCAGGCTGCGCTCCCACCCTAAGTGTCCTCCGCTGCTGGACAGCAGAGACAGAACCTCTTATTAGCAGTAAGAGTTTAATTAGCAAGTAGTTTTCCTAATCACCTTCTACATTATGTCACACATTACATAGGTGATAAACTGTGATACTTGCTTCTTGAGCATTTGTTCTTTGTATTTGCACCTTTACTATCTTATTTTATAGCTGCCAAAGACAGGATAACGATGAATATGTAAACATATCATAATTACCTACATGAACTATTTTCATTGAAAACTCAAAGATACATCACCTAATGAGTAGTTTTATGATGGTATAGTTTTTCCAGAAAACTCGAGATACATCACCTAATGAGTAGTTAAACTATGGCTACACTGCTTTGTTGATAGGTATCCTCTAAGAAATAGCTTCTGACAAAAAAAGGGTAACAAAGCTATGAAAATAACTACAGGGGGAATACTGCAGTTAATTTAAGAGGCAGCCAATTTATCCAAGTCTGGAAACAGCAGTAGCAAACAAATGGTGAGACATGTAGTAAAGGACAATTTTCCAGGAGAGATTTAGTTAACAATCCACTGACTGCACTGGATTTCTCATTAGTCTCGAGCTGAATCTTATGATAGTTCATTCTCCCCATGAGAACAATATTTATGCATTACCAATTAACTATTCTTCAGTAAAAGAGCATTTTTCAGCGTTACTTATGGACACATGTGGGCTCTGTAAAAACATGAGATGTGTAACACACGGTAAACAGAAAGTAATGATCTTAAACAGGCCAAACCCTTGAATTCGTCACTAATAAATGTCCCCATGCATTCAGCAGTCCTGGCTGCTGGGAGCCTGTTTTCTTCAAATACTTCAAACACTAAAATCCAGGAACATTTATTATTTTAATCCATTACAGGCAGTGCTTGATTTAACTTTATTGGTTGTGGTGGTGGTGGTGGTTATAGTGGGGGTAAAGCTATGTTCTTTTACACATCATTTCAAAAGGGCTTAATTATATTTTATAGCTCAGGCCAGGAATCCTGCTTGTTTTGTGTCTAACAAGGTTCAAATGGAGTTCAGGTCAGTGATGAATCAGAAGAGAAGTCAAAGATGGTTATCTATTTGAAATGAGCTCATCTCCCTTAAAGAATAACTGGGCAGGTACATCATGTTCATTACACTACTGAATACTAAAGAGCTGAAAAATTTCAATTCACTTGTTGATTTGGCATTTTTGGATTCTACCTAATTGGAGAGGGCGTATTAAAATTTAGATCTAAAGGGACTTTCAGTTTTGTTCAAGACTGTCTTTCATGTACAATAATTCTTAAGGTATTCATAAATTACTACACTGACCTGTCTTATTCTAATTAAATGGAGAAAAATGTACAATGGAAAACAATGAAAATACTGCCTATTTCACATTTGTGAGGCCAGCCTTCAGAACTGAGAGCTATACTGACTTGAGTAATACTTAACTCTTGTATCATATATATTTTATCTTTAGTAATAAGTAGCTCTCAGAGAAGTGACTAAATTTTCTTACTCCTGCTTTACAGATGGGCATGAGGAGGTTCTTCAATTAAAAAAAATGTATCTACACATTTTTGTGTCTTAATTTTAGGCATTTGGTTGCAAACATTGGTTTAGTTTCCAAGTATACCTGGTACCTGTGAATCTCACTGATTTATAGACTTGTAGATATTTAGTGCTTATTAAAAAACAAACAAACAAACAAACACACACACAAAAACAGATGTTGAATGGTTGTACAGTAAACAAAGCATCGCAAAATAGTGGAGGCTGCTCAAAATGTAGCCCTACTTAATTGCCACATGGTTGAACTAGAATCACAGCATTGGTGTCTTGCTCTTTTGCTCTATGCTTGATTCATCAGATTTCAACTGCTTTAATACACTAGATACTCTGTGAACTAGGTGGTAACCTCTTGTAGGTAAACCGTCCTCCCGATAGTGCCTGGCAGCACCTTAACTGCTTGAACCTCTGAAACCCAGTGAATGAATCATGTTTGTGCAAGTCCAAGGCTCGACAGATACACCCAAACTACGCAAGCTGACTACAGAGGTTGAGACAGAAAATATATCTCCCTTCATTCCTGGTTCTCCAGCATTAAAGCCAGTCCAGGTCCAGGCTCCTGTGTTCCAAGTTTCTCCTCCCTTTGACCCTTCCTCCCTCTGCCCTCCTTTATACACTTTTCTGAATTCTCTTTTGTGCCAGCATTGCCATTAAAGTGTCCCTATCCAGCGATCCAGATGAAGGAGATGATCTTGCTGGAAACTCTTCTTCCCTGTTGGATTAGTTTCCAGATAGCTCAGTGCCCTGACTCAACTCAGTGAACAGCTGCATGAGTAACAGACCTAGTACAAGGCAAAGTGTGGAAATGCACGGCCTCAATAACCTAAAGTTCCTATGGAAATGCACCCTTTCTCTGGGTAGCAAGCTGGTGAGCTCATCCCATTAAAAATCCGCCTCTCATAGAAAAAGAAGAAACATGTCACCAGCAAGTCAGCAATTTAAACCACCTGGGAACTGGCCCTTAAGATGGAACAATAATGACTGATTGCTGTGTTCTGTACCTCACACTATGAAATGTAGATTGAACTGGAGGAATTACACAGAAAGTATAAAATGTAAAAACAAAGAACTCAGCTTACACTATTATCTATATTTCTTTGTGAATTTAAACATTCTGTAGAATCGACTACTGTGAAAATGCTGTACCTGCTATGTATAGCACTGGGATCCACGTAACAAAAGAAATTCCAGTCTCAAAAAATATGCAAACACTTTTGCAATAAAAGCAGATGAGATTACAGAAACAACTGTATTTGTTCTGAACTGAATTTCATTTGAAGTCTACTGTTTGAAGTTATTTCAACAGTAAATGCAATTCCACAACAGTGGTGTGCACTGTCTTGAATCAACAACCTACAACCGATTTTCTTCTTCTTATTTATTTATTTATTTATTTATTTTTCTTCCAAGTTAACATGCTAGCTCCTCAGTAGCAATTCTGAACCCTGTTACAAAGTACCAGTAGGGAATATGACCAGGATTAATAATGGTACTCAGTCCTGGGATTAGGTGGTGTCTTGTTTCATGGATTTTAGGCCATCTGTTCTTCCCTCCTACATTATACTCCTGCAGAACTATAAACGCACCTCCACCTCAGGGACTATAGAAAGGAATTAGAATTCTTCTGCTTTTCATTATCACAAGATTCAGTAACTCATTTCATTGTCAAGATAATCCCCTTTTACTCTTTCTTTTGCGCTTGCAGGGTATGCCAAAATGACAAATAAAATCCCAGATGTTAGAGACCTGATGAGGTCTCCACCTTTTCTTGAGTGTTGGGTTTAAGCTACTTGGGACATGGTGTCAAATCTGACAGGACCCTGATACCCACACCCAATATTCATTAAGGTTTGTTAGTGATTTGTATAGCTGTCTACAAGCTGCACTTCCACCTCAATCCTTGGTGGCCATTTAAATATTTAGTTTGTCCTCTGGCTTTTACTGACAAAGAATTAATTTCCTATTGTTCAAGTGTTGGAAAGAGTTTATATTTCGTTCTAAAAGTAACAAAGGTCTTCTGGGTGTTGTAAATGGCTTGTTACTGCTGCATATTATTTTAGGTAGTCATATCTAATTTAATGTTTTATTTCCCCGTGGGCTAACTTGCATATCTGCAGCATCAAAAGGCTACGACAACGCCTTAGCAGAGCGTTCTCAAGAGAGCCGGTTAACTCCAAAATGAAGTTTGGTCTTTGCTCTACACCAATTAATAGCAGCATTTAATTTTTAATATTTCAGTAAAATATCTTGAGTATGTAAATTCTCCCAGGTTTAGTAAAACTACTTGTGATTATCATACACTCAACTGGTGTTTACTTTTTTTCCCTTCTTTATACGCTAAAGTAATTATATCTGCATTCAGGACAAAGGGCTGGGAACTCAGTCTGTGATCTTTGGAATATTTTATGTCCCTTACTCCCTAACTTCAGACACTGCACAGCAAGACTTCCCTCCCGTGTCCAGCCAGAGCAAAAAAAGGCTCCACTGAGAGGCTACGAGCTTCTTGCTGTCTTGCACTCTGGGGAGAGTACAGCCCTCCACTTCTCTCATTTATCTGCTGTTTTGGCAGGTAGGTAGTGCTAATTTCAACACCAAACCTAAATTAACTGGAAGTCGTATGCCTAGAATTACATTCTGTTTCCTAGTATTTATTACTAAAAACAAATTGAACTTTAATGGCACGTGACTGTTCCAGAGTGAGCTACATAGCTCAAGTGTGATACCAGGCAGTTGCAGGCTGAGACACTTGAGAGGTCTATCTACTTTCTAGAAGATGCCACATACCTCAGAGGACAAAAATCACTGAACCAGGTCTAATGATAATTCTTGAACTCGGGGTTTTTGTCAACAGTACAAAAAAGCTGCCAAAATGAGCTAAATGTTGCTTGCTTGCTAGTATGAAACCAGTACAAGTTTTAACTTGTAACTCTAAGCCACAAAACCTAAAATGACTACAATTAATTGTCTTATTTAACAATGATGTGACTTGAGTTCTTGCCCTTTAAGAGTACCAGAAAAACATATACCTTTAGGCTTTTCTAAAGTAAAATTAATAACAGTTTTGGAGATTTTTTTTTTTTTTTTTTTTCCCCCAATACACTATACACTGCATCACATTCTACAACAGAATTACTTTACTAAAACCAAAATACTCAGGATTTTACCGTAAGCACAGAGGAGAACATAAGTATTTTAGCAGAAGTACTAACCACATTGTTATAAGTAACTGTTGTATTAAAACATGAAAAATGTCCAAAAAATGAAGTCCCCTGAAACACTAAAGGTTTGGGATTGTACAACAGCGCAGCAGAATATGTAGAAATTAAGGTGTTTTAATTTGATCCAACTGCAATGTGAGCATTCAACACTTATAATTAATTTTGTTAAAAGTGAAATAAATAATTCAAATAATTAGCCATTCTATTTTTCAGAAGCTACAACTTTCTTACTTTCATAGAAAAAAATAAGGAGACAAAATAAAACAGAAGGCCTTTATCTTCCATGATTAAGCCACAGAAGTCTAGAGGGAAAACTGATAATTAAGAAAAAAACTATATTGCAAGCTTTTTTTCTTAATTTCAACTAAAAAAATCAAAGCATTACACAAGGTCATGCACTTTTGTTTTCCCCCTATAAGGGAGTAAAAATGCCGACAATACATTCTTACGAGTTTTTTTTTTTTTTTTCTAAATAATTCCTAGCAAATAGGATTCCTTACAAACCAACTTCATCTCCTGCATTAAAACTCATCTGGAAAAGGGGTCGTTTACACTGTTTATAAAACACTGCCACATAAAATGTGTAAAAAAACATATTTCACTAAAAATAGCTTGCGTAAGTAAGGGATTAGAGTAGTTTCTACTGCTGTAATTGTTCCTTTGTAGTTTTTTCCATGATGTTTTTGAACAGTGTTTTTAACTATGTTTATTAAATTCAGCACATCAAAAAGGATCAAAGAGAAAGCTAGTGAGAACCAAAGAAACCCCAAGCGTATTGTGTTGTCTCACTGGGGAGTTATGCAGATTCAAGTAAACAAGTGCAAATTGTTGAGGTTTTAATGAAAATTTTCTACAATTATTGTATCTGAAGTCATTCTATATAATAACATCTGTACAGCAGATGTCCATACTGTACAAAAGGCAAGCAATGCTCCTTTTTCCTTCTCTGTTTTAACAGTACATCTGAGATGACTACTTTTGTCATTGTGCTTAGTTTGGTTCAGCAAATAATTCGTAAAATGCAGCTGCTGCAGATGGTCACAATAGTTATTTGACTGTAAAATCAAAGACATGGTGAAGTATTTGTGTATTAGTTTCATCCTGTAAAAAAAAAAATCTGACATTAACCCTGTTCAGCTCAAAAGGTGTATCCATAAAACGTTCTGTAAAAGGAAAAGTAGTGAAGAACTGATGTATTTAAATGCTCCGTGCTCCCAAGACACAGCTACTACACTTTTTTTTTTTTTTTTAAATTGAGTTAACTTGTATAATTTCTCTGCAATAATAAAACAAATCTAGTTAGTAACTGTGGTATTCTTTTAAGTAATTCAACACAAGATTTTAGTACCATTTCCTCCACACAGAGTAATTTATTTTGTTTCCTGAATTTCTATTTTTCATCTTGGTTTCTATCAGCACATTAATTTGATATTGTTAATTTTAAATAAAAACACAAACAATTTATTTAATTTTTTTTTTTTTTTTTTTTTTTTTTTACAGTTTCAGTCAGCTTTGTGGAAGTGTCTTTTGTGCTTCTTGAAACATGAAAATGCCTTGTATAGTCACACTTGCATGCAAAATGTAATGCACATGTATTTATCTTTTATAAAGCAAAGATAAAACAACTTTAACTGCAGAAAATGGGAAAAGAGTCTGCTGATAACTATTTATTTTCTGGTTATGGCTGTTCTTCATATAGAAGAACTAACTTCTGTTTTCATTAGATTCAGCATCACTATTGCTTTAATGCTGCTTGCCAGACTACAAACATGCTGAAGATTCACGCATGGCTTGTGACACGAAAAACAAAGATCCTTTTCCTCTGACTGCCAGAAGAATTAAGAATTAGAGCTTCGTAGCAGAGTGTTTCCGAGGCTTTAATGCACACAGCAAGGTAAGTCCTCCTTCTGGGAGGATGAAAAATTCCAGCGTAAGTGATACGCTCTGCTGAGTTTGCCAAATTGCTTTATAGTGCAGTGACGGAACAGACTCGGCTTTGATATATTGAAGCTTTCTGTGGACACCATAATGTACCATGGGACGGATAATGTATAAATGATAGAGGGGAAGTGATGGCAAGAAAGAGGATTATAACACACAAAGAAATCTAGAACTATTTAAAGGATATTAAAAAGACCCCTTACTCCAGTGCAGTGCTTTCTATGCCAGGATTGCGATATGATTGGAAAAGCGTGGGAATGCAGTCACTGTTCCTGCCTGCACTGCTGTTTATTTATGGATAAATCAGGAGTTTTAGGCTCCAGCACTTTCACAGGCTTTCATGTCCTACGAACCTTAAATTTTTCATTTTTAACTTTTAAAGCAATAAAAAAGTACTGAAACTTGCTGGCCCAAGGAGAAATACTTCTGACGAAAAAGAAATAAATCACCACCTAGCTTGGCCTGGGGCTCACTCCTTTCAGCTACAGACCATTTTATCTCTCAAGCGACTCTGCCAAATACCTACATCTGGCTCAACTCCAGATCATGCAAATGTACCATCTTATTAATTATATTAAAAGACTAATAAAGCAATGTATGAAGATATTCAAAATGTCTTCATTTTAATCGAGTCTGTGGCATTCTGCTAATTCCACCCAAGGTATAAAATTTCCTCACATTTTTGCAGCAATGAAAGCAATTTATGGGACAGGCACACTCATTTTCTCTGCGAGACTCTCAGCTGGGCAGAGGAAGCATATAACATTTTAAAACTTCACAAGCCTGAAGCAGAATCATGGTAGGACCCAATATTTACATAGCAGCATGTCAGGACTCCGAACACTTTTTTCTTCTTTTTTTTTTTTTTAAACATAAATATAGGGTCCTAGCAAGCAAATGTAGTTACTGAGTGAAAACTGTCAAAATGTTGTCCTTTGAATTATGTGCTGCATAGCCAGAATCCCAGAATCACGTTTTTTGTAACCATTATTCCATCCAGAATTCTGTCAATAAATTAGTAATCACAGTCCAGGGGATATTAACTACAAAATTATGCACTCTTGGGTGCTACTGAAAGGAAAACTCAGATAATAGAGTCTATCGTGGTTTTGCTATTTTCTGCTGTGGGTTTACTAAGTCAGCTGGAGGATTTTCCCTTGATGGATGTCCCACGCTTTAAAATGGTTACTAGACCACCACTTGAACAAATCAGCAGCAATTCTAATTTTCAGAAACTCTTACCTGTAGTTTTATGGCCACTTTTAACATTCAGGCTTCCACTGAGGTTTGATAAGGAGGCTAACAAACACGGTTTACTTGGATGTGGGATGGTTTCCATAGAAACAACCATTTGGACAGTGTGAATGGAAATTTTCTGGAAGCAGGACAGAGCTTGCCACAAGTTTTCTTGTGCTGAAACCTTCTGCACAGCATTGGTGTGTGCTGCAGGTAGCAAGTCCTTTGTACTGGAGTGTTTGGCTACTGAAGTGCTGGCCCCATCTGGATGAATGCCAGCTGATGAGGCAGCCTCCTTCCTGGGCTCATAATCATTTGTGGTCATGATTTTTGTCAAAAACTGGTTTATTTGATCAAGTCTGACAAAACTCAGATTTGCTTTCAAAGGTTTTGATATATCCACATTGATGTCAGCTGTAGGAGAGAAGTGGAGAAAGAAGTATTAGAAGTTACAGTGCAATTACTCAAGAAATGGAAAAATGTTAGGCTTTTAGTGAAGAAAAAAATATTTCTACTATGTTTCATTAATGGGATTGAATCAATGATAAAACATAATAAAGAAATATTTTTATGAATAAATCTGAATTAATGCACCATGAAATGTACTATAAGCAATTTTCATTATTTAGAATTCTAAAGGAAGAAACATGTCTCAACCTAAATCTTATTTTCTTGTTTCTTGCCAGGGACCACCACGGCTATCTGAAAGGTATACACTTCATATGAGTGTGTAGGAGGGTAAATACATAGCCCTTTTGTGTCAAAATGAAAATATACTTCACGTACTCTTGAGTTTTCCATACAGTAGAACTATTTGACTTAACTCCAAAGACAACAGTGAACATTTTCAACACATTTAAATGAGTGAATAACATGTATATTCTTTTGCTTCTTAGACAAATTATAAGCAGTATTCTTCAATATATTACCATGCTCAAATGTAAAATAAAATCAAATATAAAAGCTCAGGTATGTTTAGATTCCCCCCCCCCCCCCTTTCAGGATGTTGAAATTATCTAATATTAAAAAAAATCATAGAATCATACGTTCTTTGCCTCCTTAGAAAAGGATTTTGGTACTTCCGAGACTGCTAAAAACCTCAGATAAATTTTAGAAGTATTATGAACAACACTGGTAACAGTGGTATTTCTTGTAGCTCAGATGTTGCAATTACCAAGATTATTTTGCAGATGGGAAGCAGGATTTTACGAAGCTGAAACTTACTTCTGTGCTACCTGCCTCTTTACCAGTAAATTACACTTCAATTACAGGAATCCAGATTTTTCTTAGTTAAAATTTTTCATTTCAAATTCAACTTTACCTAGTAATGAGTTAGCTAATCGGGCAGGGGGAAAAGCTTGCTTTTCACTTAGCTCTTTCATTCCTGCCTCCCTCCCCTCCAGGAACAAAACAGGCTGAAAATTCTGCACATATACCTAAACTATATTAAATTGTTCAGAGAAAACATTGCTACTTAGTTCCAAGTTACACTATAAATATATAACAGAAACACAGTTTGTTGAAGGTTTCACACAGATTAAGGGATATTTCACCAAAATTAGGACCTAGTTTTAAGCTGCGCAGGATCACATTCTACACAGATGCAGACTGATAAACTTCATTCTTCCACCTTTCGGTAAATCAGAACCTTTAACCACAATACAGGAGCAGAGATTTGGATCTGTTCTTAAGCATAACCTCGTAGTGACATCCTAGAATCCCAGGCACGTGCAGAAGCTCTCCTCTGACTCCCCAAAATATCTGGAGGGTGGGATGTGTGTATGTGTGTGAAAATTGCAGTTAGATACTTTGGTATCTGAACAGATAAGTGCAAATTTTAAACTAGCCCTTTTTCTACAAAGATAAGAGAAATTTGCCCTGTAAGATTTGTTATACCTGAATAGAAATACAAAAATAATGTTCTCATAGGCTCAGTAGTACTTCACAAGACAAAGATAACTGAGATTTAAGACTGAAATCTAGTTTAATTTTAACTTTCAATTTTAACTACTAGTTTTCTGAAAATACTTTCTCTTATGTTAAAGACTTTCATGCTGAACTAGAAACTGTGGCAAATACTACCAAACACATGGGCCTAATAGAAAGGCAAATATAAAAGCCAAACATTAGAAAAGGGCAAGATTTTTAAGCATCCAAAGCTATACATGACAGACTTGAAGATTTTTTCAAAATATGTATGTACCACTTTTAAAAATATTTAAAAGGAAGGGAAGAAATATGTTATAACACTTTTAAAAATATCCCTACCCTTCTTGGCACTAAAAAATACCCCAAGGCATGCCTGCCTTTGCACATAATCATTGGTCCTCTCTTCCCTTTGAATGGAGGAAAGGAGAGCTATTAAAGAAGTATAGATAGACCCATGGGACGTTACAATATTCACTTATACCCAGATGGAGAGTTATTCTAATGAATTGTTTAAAAAAAAAAAAAAAGCAGCAGTTTTAAAAATGACCCAAATTTGAAATCCAAGTCACACTAGGATTTGGGTCCCTGAAGCACTAAGGCGCTTTCAAAAAATGTCCCTCATCAACTTAATTGTCTTCGTTAGTTAAGTAGTAATAAAGGACTAAAATAGAATCATTTTTTCTTGGCTTTGCTACATTATTAAGTAATGAATATGAGGAAAGGACCCTTTTTGCTTCGTGTGACAACATTCATATCCAGCTTTTTTGTCCGTGGTGCATTTTATGGCTAATGCTTTCCTATGGTATTGTAGCCCAGAAAACAAAACAAAACAAAACAAAACAAAACAAAACAAAAAAAAACACCCCCAAATCCCCTAAAACCTGAAATCTACTTTGACGTAAGTTTGTTAGGACAGGTGTAAAGCTAAAGCCAGAGAATAAAGTGATTGAGCAAGACCTGAAAAGAAGCTGAATATGAGAGCTTTAGCTCTCTCTGGGGTTTGGTCAGGCCAGGGCAGAGAAGAAACGGGGTGCTGGAGATGCTCCTTGCTGGATCGTGCACGTCACTGGTGGTGCTGGGCTGGTGTGTAATCGGTGCTCTTAACCACTTGTTTTCACAAATGCAGAACCCCTCCAAGAGGGCAGTAAAAAAACAAAAAGGATACGAGAACACCAGAGAAATGCAAAGAAATGCAAATGGCTTCCCTGTTTTATGCTTGGAAACCGCACGTCACACAGCAAAAATGCTGTCATGACTGATATCTTGACAAAGGTTTGTATTAAGTTATTATTATCCAGTGAATCAGCCCCGACAGAAAGTGGTGGCAGCCAGAAGCATAATTGCAGAAAATGTAACTTTGGAACCTTCACTGCAAATATTTTAACTATCTCATAATGACATAGGTTATTTTTACAACTGGGGAAAGATTATGTAAGGAGATTCTTTGGCATTTTAAGTAAAACATTAGAAAAATAAAAATCCAATTGAGCAATCAACATGTTTTTAGTCTTTGTCCTGTTTTACACTTTATACTTAGCCCTGTAAAAGAAACTTTAACATTCCCTCTAAGAAAAACACATTTAAGTGATGGACAGCAACAGTGAAAACTGATGAAATATGAAGAGCTATTTATAGCAGTTGATGAAGATGGATGTTCAGCAGCTTCTCCAGCTATTCAAAATGGGCTAAAATAGAGATGTTACAATGTAAAGGGTCACCTAGATGCAGCTGGAAAAAAATTCCCAAGGTGCAAACTCCAACAATAACAGTATTTTTAGATGATGTTAAACACCTTGGGAAGCACGCCACACAACGCTGCACATTCCTCACTAGTAGGAAAGCACAGGTTCCCACAATTCAAGCTATGCTTTCAATTGTCCAAAATTGCATCAGAATCCAGACAGGGCAAAAAGTAGCTCAAAGTCTCCTTTAGCTCCTCAATTACATTGCTACAACTCTCTCCTTTGCCTACCAGTGACTGGCTACCGCAATTATGTTCTGACACTTTAGATTTCCGGCAAAATAGCAGTACTCGATTTTGCCAGGTGTTACCTATTTCCAGCAAACAAATAATAATGGAATTACTGTGACTGTAAATACACTGTGCTCAAGTGACTTATTTATGTTTAAATCAAGCTGAACTAGATGATATCAAAACAATATATCTTTTATTACAGATTACTATTTGAGTGTACAATTTGCATTTTTCTTTCTTGCTCTCAATTTCTTCACTACAACTCTTTAGATTATTACCAAGTAAATCCATGCCTGTCAATTATTAGTTTCTAATTACCCTTCACAACTTTCTGAACAGCTACTAGGAAACAGAATGATGAAATAACTATTGAGTTAAAAGGAGATTAGATAAATATAAATAAATTACACTTATTATATGCTCCCACCACACCAGGAGATGACTTAACAGTGAAAGGAAAAGAATCACATTGCAATAATGAAATCAGAGAGGGAATTCAGGTCCCAGAGGCGATTCTACGAAGTTTATGTTAATGTACACCTTGTGGGGGACCAAAAATCAACTGGAATAGTTTCCTGAAAACTGTTTCCAGCTATTTTCTCATTTAAAAAGTTCCAACTTCACTTGACCCATTAGTCATCATATTACTTACATTTATTATGTATTTTGAAATCTATTACAAAAAACCCAATGGATTCAATATGGCCTGTTTGAACAAAATCATAACATCTATAAAAGAAAACCTATAAGCAGCACTCTGAAATTTCTGTCTGAAACAATTTCTTTCTTTGTCATTTTATTACTTATAGCTTCAGATAAAAAAAAATCAGGGTTATGAGTATTTTACCCTTGTTCTCTGTAACATTCAGATTTGTACCGTGAAGATAAAATTTTATTCTGTGAACTTGGGATAATGATATTACTCCAAAGGACTTTTTATTTGGTGAGCTAAGGATGAATAAGCAACACAAAAATAACAGAGCTCCCAGCAAGTTGCTTTAGGTCAGTAACAGCTCTTATTGAAGTCAGTAGGCTTATTCTAATATACGCCATAACCTAATGTGCACCAGGTTACTATTTCTATGACTAATAAACTACCATAGGATACTCGTAATCTGAAAAATCAGAAAGTAAACTTCATGAAAATTATTTATAGGATCTATTTATAAGACTGGGGTCTTTTCACAGACTTTGAGAAATGTTGAACTATGAGAGAGTAAAATAAGGCATTTTCCAAGAATTTGTTAACTTCTCATACACCTCATTCTGCAATGGATCTTTCATTTCTCATAGCTAATATGGAAAAGGCCAGATCTTTCTCTTTGGCTGGACACAGGTCTCTCTCTCCTTTACCTCAAGAAGGCTGTAAAACATAGAACATAAAAAACAGAAAAAAATACTATTTGCTGTAATCTAAGGATGATTGAATTTCCTAGTTCTAAACAGGAAAGGAGCAGACAACAGGCATGAAACATTTTACCACCAGTAATATCCTTTCTCTGGAAGCCACCGATTCTGATGTTAGAAGTCTAACAGAGGAAATCTGAGGAAGGTAAAGGTAGTATTGAGCCCTGATTCTGATTTGGAGTCAGGGTGGCCCTTCAGTAACAGGGAAATGGCTGAATTGCAAGAATTAAGTTTATAAAAATAAGGAAAGAGAGAGACATGTAAGAAAAAAACTAGTTGTACTGTTCTCAATTGTCCCTGGTTAGGCATCAAAAGAGAAACAAATTAAAAGAAATTGAAAAGCAAGAAGAATCCAAAAGAATTGTTTTTATCTTCTAATTCATCATTCCCAATTTGGATCAAGGAAAAAGAAAGAAGAAACTTGAGACAAGGCTTCAGAGGCCATCTGCAGTCCATCTTGTATTCTGCTTCTGTGAGACAGATGCCAGTTAGTCTGGAAGAAACTGGTAGTCACCGCTCAGTATTTCTACCTACTGTAATTTTTATGCTACAGCCCTGCAGAAGAAGCTCTCTAAGGCCAATATGGCAAACAGAAACCTTCAGGGAGCTTAATAAACTTGAGCCATCTGGGGTGCTCCCCTGTGGTAACAACTCCTACTACCACAACCTAGTATATCACTGATATTATGCGAAGGTGACATTAACAGCTCTAACCATTGCCTGGGTTTGAGATCTCAGACAAAGCTCAGAGTGATATAATTGTGTGTATATATATATATCTAATTGTCACAATTGAACTGAAATAAACTGTTTTTGGACTAGAAGACCAAAGTTACCAGTGATAAAGGATGGAGAATTACTGCTATTTATAGGTTGTTGACTGAAATGAAGCAATGGTGCAACTACCAAATAGATTACAGACGTGTGTCAAGGGTTGTGTGGTGAGGCCAAAAGTTATACCATGGGCATTTGGAGGCACTACCATGATAAGAAAACCCTAAGAGAAACATTAACTCTCTCAGATTAGAGTCAGTCAAGTTGAAGCACAGTGAGAAGAAATAAATCGTTCCAGGTGACTGAGCACGTTTGCAGAAAAGAACCCATAAATGCTCATTATTATCTGCTTTAGCTGATGAATAATACTATTATAGTAAGACATATGTGAAGAAAAAAAAGAAAGGGTGTTTAGAAAATCGAGCAAATAATTTTTAAAAGAATGCCAGTACACTGTAAAAGTTACCAAAAAAGATGGCTAAGATGTCCAGTTTTCCTTTCAGTACTTAAGAATTTAAGAATCAAAATTTCATTTAAAATAAATGTTGCAGACAAAGGTGCTTTGCTAATTTTATACATTATTACACTGATATTACAGAAAATAGATGTGTTAAAAACAAAGCAGGCTGGTACACCTGTTTGGAATATTTCTGCTTGCCCTCTTAATCAAATAAATATCATTTCATGGCTATAGTGTCAGTGCTTTAAAAACTTGTTTGTAAAAGAGTAAAGGGGAAAAAAAAACTACTAGAAAGCTCAAAAGTTTTGCAAATGACCCAGAGTTAATTAGAAAAGTCTGCACCCTGGCTAGTTCCCCTTCTCACGTGTCAGCTCTCATTAAATCAAAAAATTCTCATTTCAAAGTTAACAAACACCATGGTTAACAAAACTGTTAAACTGGGATCAAGTGGGCACATTCCTAGGTTTATATATGATGTCATGCTAAGCAGCCCACAGCTGAACTTGCAAGTAGTATGAATGATTTTTCAATATATTAAGTATCTGATCTAATGCTAATTTTCTCTCTATAGGCTAACTGTGCTGGGAACAGGTGGCCCTGCTTTCAATTACGGAGGGCTAACATGCCAGTGTGAGGCCTGGATTAGTTCACCTTCTCACAGGGAATTTGCCTCGGTTGGGAATGGATTTATTATGGCTTCACACATGGAACGGGGCTCATGTCAGCTGAGGGCAGTGATACATCATATGATTCAAATTAACCTGCTGTGGACTGCTCCGCAGGGCTGATATTGTGTATTAAAATGACGACATTTTTAAAACAGCTTGAAAGAAACCAGGATTGCTGAAGTGCAATGGTTCCAATTTGTTCCAACTAATCTATCACCTGCTGGAGATATTATTCTAGTGGGTTTCTGGTAGCTGCTATTTTCCAGGTTTCTCCAAACCACTGACCTTGCTAATGGAGACAATTGTTGCCTTTGGAAACAGGGAAAAAAGCCAGGGAGAGTGCGAGGTGCAGCTTTGTTTGGTGCTCTCCCTGCCTATGGTGAGGCCTAGTGCTGTGCTCCTCCTCACAGCATCCCTCCGTTGCCAGGGGTGTCTGGCACGAGCAGCCCCCAACCCCACCACTATTATTATTTTATCGTTCATTGGGAAATGTCTTCATTTGCCCACATAGTCTGCTCCATAGAAATTATTTCCAAAGGCAAACATCAAGGATCATAGTTATTTCACATCGAGTCTAACTTCCCAAGAAAACGCTTGGGGAAGAGGACTTTGGCATGAACGGTTATATTTTGCATGTATGTGTATTTTGTATGAAGTTGTACTTCACAAACTAATGAAATGTACATCATTTACATGCAGAAAGAATACGTCAAAAAGACAGCTTTTGCAGTTAAGAAAGCATAGTTTGATAAATTTAAAAAAGACTATTAAAACAAGATGGTCATAATTTTTCCCCACCTAATGAATAATACCTGATGCTGAAGCAATAAATAGTTCACTTACGTGTATTAGACAAGAATTAAATGTACGGTCAGTAACAGGCTGAATAGAAAAGAGAGAAGGTCATGCAAACTGATGTAAACGGAATTTAAAAAATTTTAAATAATTAGTTACTGTAGAAAGAGAAAGAATAGTCCTTTAATGCATCGTGGGGTTAGGGTTGAGGTCTGCTCCCATAGGCCTGATGATGAATGCTTATTTCTCCTAGGATCCTATTACCTTAAATCTGGAAGAAATATCATTTTTCTTTAGTTGCCAAAAATGTACAAAATAATCAACTCATGTGGCAAGAAGCGCATTAATGTATCCTGTTATTCTCATTTAATTAGTGGTTTCCAAGTTTAGCTACTTGCTGTAGTTTTTTGATCTCCAAGTTAATACAGACTGACAACCTGGTTTCCTGTGTGGTGAAAGTATACAATTTTTCTGTGGAACACTATCTACTTATCTACTTCAGCTGACAAACTATTTACAAGGGGTACAGTTTTCACCTAAGACAGCAAACACTGGGAACCATTTGCAGATTTTTCCTTTTAACTGCTTGTATAGTAGTTTGCATCATAAACCACAGCTATGTTTGATTGCTCTATCTGAAACTTAACTTCATCATGCCAACAAAATTCTTCTTAAGAATTATGGCATTGCAATTGAACAGCTGAACTCTGAACACTTAAAATCTATACAGAAAACTGTGATAAATCACAACTGCTGCATCCAGATTTTTGTCTGTATTTGCACAGCCTTTAAGAGTCTTCTGAAAAGCAGCTCACCTGTGCCCAAACACTAACATCTACTAGCACACATTGCCTTCAGTACATTTAAAAATTAACTTACTGGATTTATGAAATGCATATATATAAATCAACATGAAAATATACAACATGTCCTTAGAAAATACACCCATTAGTGGCACCATTATTTGCCAAACGTTCAACTAAAAAACCCCTAGGAATGCAACATATGCATATTTCATTGGTGTACTTATTTAATCAGTTTAGGTATTTGTGATGGGAGACATTAAGGTTGTCTGGTGATCTTACAAACATTTTGCTGAGGTTCCTGTCCTTAATGAACACCTGCAGGCTTAGTTAGGGCCTGGTGATGTAGATACCTTCTCCAGATCCATGCTCTGTACGCCAAGCTCCCTCACCCAAGAAGCTGTGGTTAGAGAACTTTCCCCCCACAAGTTGAGTTAGTAACTTGTTTTCCAGTAGTCTGCCCAGGAGCTGTCAAGCTTTCATAACCCCTTTGATTGTGCTATTCTGATGCAATCACATGTGGAAAGTGTCCTTCACTAATAATTCAACAAAACACCCATGGAACGGTTTTTGGTAAAGGTTAGCTTATTTGAAGGGTATCTCATACTGGCAACAACTGAGATGAGAAAAATCTGCAGTGGAATGCAGAGCTGTTTTGTTATATTACCCTGGTAAAATACTTTATTAAAATTCAGAGTAATTACTGTTGAGTCATGTTTAACGATAGTTCCAATTAGCAGCAAATAGATGATAAAAAGAATGCCTTTTGGATAAGAAGACGTCCTGGATGAAAGCTCTGAGGTTTTATGTGCCTTGCAAGACTGGATTTATGATGAGTTAATTTTTTTTTTTTTTTTTTTTTTTTTTTTTTTTTTTTTTTTTTCAGTTCCCTATTTAGCCAAATACCATGCAGGATAGAGATTTAACACTGATTCAGGATCTGACTGAATTGTTGAGAATAGGGTAGAAACAGAGACCACTCGTGAACATGTACTTTGCAAGCTGGCACCAGCTTCCTTGTTTGCTAGTTTAGTTAGAAAGCTGTCCTGCTAACAGGAGTGTGTCTGGGAAACACCTTCAGGCATTTAATAAATTAAATATAAATGCTGGGCCAGGAAACTACAATAAGAACCTTAAGAAACAGGGGAATGGAAAGACAAGGGATCTGGGAATGTGGGAATCTGCCAGAGATGTGGGGAGAGAGGACTAGTAAACCAAAAAAATGGAAAAACGAGGGTAAAAGAAACAAAACTGGCAGCAGTGACCAAAATATTGTAGTGTCAAGACCAAATATATTTTCCTTTTGGCTTTCCAATGCAGCTCAAAAATCTTGACTCCCCACATTCCTCCGCTCTTATCAGGTATCTATAGTTTTATATGTCTGTAAAGACAGTGTCTCTTCCCCTCTTATGCTGATCATGCTTAGACTGAAAATCAACTATCACTATTATTAATCCTTTAGCTCAAATGGCAGTAAAACATGCAGTAGGTCTGAAGGTTCAAAATCCTATTAATGAAACCAAACAGGGATCAACATAAGAAAAACTGCATTGTCGGGTGGTTTTACAATCTTGTCTTAAAGGAATGCCTTTAAGGCAGGATAGAAAATGAAAAAAAAGTGGCAATGATAAGGTTGTGAACTTTACTCTTTCTACAAGACTCTTGCCTAAATCCTAATGAACTGTCATATTACATCACTTATATTCTATATTAAAGAAATGCAATATAAATATTATTTTCATGTTTGCAGCGTTAGCATTTTAGATTGTATGAATTTGTAGTGCCAAGTATCCAGATTCCAAAGAACCCAAGAGAAGGCAGATCATTAAATCTCTAAAAACAATTTAAAATTCATACTTCAATAAATTTTAAAATCTCAGTTGTTCAAGAGCTAGAAGCAGGTTGTTTACATTTTATTGGAAATTTGCCAAACTCAGGCTTCTAGAGGGCTAAAACTTCTATAATGACCTTGACAAGAAAATAATCAGGCCTTAAACCAATGACCTGACCCAGAACTGACCATTCCTCAACTGTGATTTCAATACAGGGTAACGATGGGAGGAAAAATTCACATTAATCAGCAAGGAATACAACATTTTTCTGATGATCTAATTTTGTTTATACATGTGCATATCTATAAATAGATTATGTTATGAAAACAGAGCTAAGACAATGCTTACCTGGTCCATTAAGGAAGTCTTTAACTTGTACCGTGATGAGAGGAGGTGGAATACCACTTTTAGCATCTACTTCTCCTGCTACTGTTTGCAACCAAATCTTGCAATAATCCAGAGCTTCTGGTAGAGTCTTTCCAGGATCTACAGGTGATAATGATCATATTCATTAACGATATTCCAGGAATATGATACATAACAAAATGCTACATAACAAAGTCATTAAGTAAAACTGAGAAGTTTAAAATGTATACGCAGTAGATAAAATTCCTAATACTGTTACACACAGTGTTTGTGCTGACATAGATAGTGCATGTGTTTAACAATGCATGCATACATATGCAAGAGAGCAAAGCCAGTATCACACAAAATGTAGAAAAATTGCAAAAATACCAAGTGAAATACGAGTAAAAGATATTATCCATCACAAGACAACTTTAAATAGCACTTAAACTGATCTTTTGTTAGCAGTACTGTTTAGAAGAGAATCAGGAATCAAAAATCACTTTCTAGACTGTATTTTCATTACCACTTAAGAGAAAAGTAACAGCAAGATAAAGTTTAAGAGATCAGAATGCTAACAGATCTCAAGGACAAAGCACAGTGATATTGGAGTTATATCATTCTCTTCAGAGTTTCACTCACACAGCATGTTTAGCTTCTAAGAACGGTAGCTATTCTTGGATAGCATCTTGAATGGTATTCCTTTGATCGGTTCGTAATATCACACAAGTACATGAAAATTAATTTCCTCCAAGTGGTATTCCTTTCTTTATTTTCTGCATATCACAGATGGCAAAAAATGTGCTGTAGATAGGCTTTTTATACTTTAGCAACTTGTGACCTTTGTTACAATAGTCCTGAATTCTGGTACTACACATCTTAAATTCTAAATACTCCATTATTCTTTAGTATCAAGAATGCTACTTAAATTACCAAATATCTGCCTCCCCCTTAAAGATTTAAGATTTTCTTGACTGAAGTTCATCTCTCCCATTTTCAGTCAATTAAAATTTGTTAGAATTGTTCTATTGAACTGAGTGTTACTGAATGGATTCCTTTCAAAAACAGTATTTACATACATACTATTATACTCAACATATGGTATCGTAGTATCACAGTCATATGTGGACTGGGTATATAAAGTCAGCTTTGGAATTTGTATTTCTTGACCTTATCATGTGATTCATATAAAACTTGGCACATATGAACCCTTATGTGATTTCAAAGAACCTACTGAAACCAATTGATCATGACTTTAGATCTATATGGAAAAGATCAAAAGTTAGCACATTCTTCTGTTTTTATTTGATCAATTTTCAGGCAATGACTTTACAGCAGTATTTGTACTGCATGGCATATACATTACAGCCTTTCCTTCCCTTTATTCCCACTATACATTTATAAAGTCAGCTCTCAACAGTTATTTAAGAGCTGTCACTGCATACAACAGATTTGTATATTTTCCATGTGAATTTCTACATTTTTATGGTTCTCAGCCCTTTTCTTTAATTAAGCTAACCAGAATTGTATGGCTTACTCTCTTTTCTGTAGTAACTGCTTTAGGGAATTTCTTTTTCCTGAGTCTGGATTTTGCCTAGCATACTGAAAATAATAATATAAATATAAATATATATTTTTTACCACTGAGGTACACATTTTTTTTCAAAATATAGTTTTGTAGTTGTTCCGAGCAAGGATCTCAGACTTGGATCTATACTTGGATCTATTTTGTTTTGCAGTGGTAGCTTATCATAAACAAAATACTAATGTTTTTCAGAATATATAGCATTGTAAAAATTACATTGTGCAATGCACATCACTAAATCACTTAAATTGATCTTTTTTTATTTTATTTATTGTTCCTTCAGAAATACTAATGTAAACATTGAGGTTTGCTAATACGGAGTAAAATATTACAATATGCTATCATTTTGTCTCATTTCTGAACGATATTGTGCCATATTTTATATAACAACCTAGATCAACCTCTAGAAATTAAGAAATTCCAGTAAATTTAGTCAAACACTGCTTTTTCAGAATACACTTACAGGTATTCCTATTATCTTAAGACATATATTTGTTATAAAACATCTAATAATCATTTCACAGTAGTAGTTGTTCAAAGATGAAAATTTCTTTAATGAAAGGAACTTACATAGCAGAAAGTCCTTGCATGACATAATACATTAACTATACAAATACCAGCACTGTATTGCATGGTGCAAGTATTACCGCATGTAAGCACGGAATCAAAAAAAAAAAAAAAAAAAGAAAAAGAAAAAGAAAGGAGCCATTGGGTTCTTGGAAGATTATTTTGCTCTGTTCTGTTTCCAAGGTGTGCAGCACCATCATCACCCCTTCAGTACCTGGGACATATCAGGACTGGGACACAGGAATAGTGAGAAAGACCTCAGAATTTACACATTAGGAACACAATGCAAAGACACCTCAACACATAAAAACTAGCCCAAGCCCAACAAAATATATTACTTTTAACCCAGCACTGGCCTTACAGAGTTCAAGTTTTTTTTTTTTTTTTCCTAATTTTCATCTATCTATCTATTTATTTATTTATTTTTATTTCAGGTGGAACCATGCTATGATGAAACTGAGTTAATTCTGGAAGCAGGACAGCTGCATTGTCACAGTTCAGCATCTGAGGTAATAATCCTGAGGAGCCATGCGAAGAATGAGTTTGAGTGTTTCCAAGCCCATGGCATGGTTTACTTGGACCTGCGTAACAGACTTGACTCTAACAGACTTAACCAAGCATATCAGATATGGATCAACAAATAAGTTTTTATACAGTGAAAAGGAAGCTAAATTCCAGAGGTTTCAAAACTGTCTATATAAGTGCTTATCTCAAAAACCTGAAAGAAGCTCTAAAGAGGAGCTATTAAATGTATCTAGGAAGGACAACTTCATTTACATTGAAGGTCAAAAGAGTAAAATATGTATATTCTGATTAAAAAAAAATCTTCTAATGTAGAAAACAGTATACATGTTTTCATAGGATTGAGGATCAGGAAAGGAATAAAACAATACAAACAAATAAATAAATTCCTATGCCACTGGGCAGAGGAATCACCAGAGAAGCAATAGAATGAAAAAAAAAAAAAAAAAAAAAAAAAATTTAGGCTGAAAATGAAAAGTAAGGAATTCCTGATGGGGAGAGCTATTAGGAAAAGGACTCTTCTCCCTCAAGGAAATGATGGAAATGTTCAAAATGTTTAAAAATACACTTGACAGAACACTATAAAATATACAATAGGGAACAATTATGCATCAGCAGGGAACTGGTCTGAATAATGTATTATAATAGGTCATTTCCATTTCCATTTTCTATGATTCTCCCAAAAATCAACACTTAAATTTGCAGTTATTTGTATAAAGAAAATGCTGGAGAAAACCCAAGGGATGCATATATAAGCAAAAGGAGAGGCTAGAATTACTCCACAGCAAGCCAAGAGAGAGAAAAGAAAGGCTTGAGAAGTTAAGAGCGGTGAAGACGGCCAGAAATTCTATCCCCTGCATGATGTGAAAAATTTGTCTGGGACAGCAAAAGAGAAATGGTGGGACAACTATCACAGATCAACAACCAAGAGTGTAATTTAATATCTGTAAGACTGAAAAGCTGTGAGACCCTGAATACTTCCACATTGTTTTCCTTCATTATTATTATTATTATTCAAATGAAAAAAAAAATATCTCTGTCTATTTCTGAATCCTCTGAACATTCGAAGCCACTTTTTGTCCTGGTAAGTTCCAGACCTCGTCTCTAAAATTCAGAGTTTATGAAGTAACTTCCTAAACTCGATTTGGATTTGCAAGTTTTGATTGCAGTCACCTCCCCCTCATTCTTATGTTAATAGGAGACAGCAAAACCCAAACTTTTGAGGGGGGAAAAGGAAAGGATGGAGGCAGGAGAAATTTCACATCTCAAAGATTTTCAATTTTCAAAATGTGTTTTTTGACCCTGTTTGTACCTGACAGCTAGGGCACCCTGGGGGAACAGCCCAAGGCAGGCGTTAGCTAGGGGACCGGGCTACTGAGCGACTTGGCCCCTCCAGCTGGAACCTCACCAAGGCTGAATGAGATCTCCAACAGGCTTTTATTTCAATGGATGAATCATGGGTTGGTTTGCAGTCAATTTTGCAAGCCAGTACGATGCTGCAATCTTCTGCATTTCCAACTCCGAAGTGGGACATTTGGTGTTATTTTAAAAATGTTTTCCATTGGAATTCAGCGAACTTAAATGGGAAAACATTTCTGTGAGCGTACTCACAAGTGCTGTGTCAGGAAGTTCCCAAATGAGCATTTACAGTAACCCAAGGCATGCAAACCCCACGCCAGCTCATCTTTACTGGCGGGGGCTGCACACCCTTATGTTCCTGGATGCCGGTGCACTGGATGATAAATATACTCAGAGGGGAGGGAACAGGTGATACTCCAGCAGAAGTCACAGAATCACAGAATCACAGAATGGCTGAGGTTGGAAGGGACCTCTGAAGATCATCTAGTCCAAACCCCCTGCTGAGCAGGATCACCCAGAGCACACTGCGCAGGAAGGCATCCAGGCACCTTTTTTAGCATATCCCCAGAGAAGGAGACTCCACACCCTCTCTGGGCTACCTGCTCCAGTGCTCTAAGTCTCTCAATGCTGTGCTAAGAAACAGCTTTAAATCCTCTTTCTGCTTCAGAGGAAGCACAAGCTGACAGAGAGGCAGTGAATGAGACTTTCTGCCAGATCCAGCCTGTGTTTCTCTCCATTCAGCCTGGGCTTTTTCATTAGATCAGAGGTTACATGTGGTCTTAGCTACTGCATCTGCTCTTCATGGACCCCCTGCCATCAAAGGCGTGGGTGTAAAAAAAAATAAAATTAAAGGAAAAAAAAAAAAAGAGAATAATTTTGGATGGCCTCACAATGGCTATATTTTTTTTTTTTTTTGCAAATGCTTCATTGGAGGAAGTTGAAGAAATTCCATGCATAACACATATTTATTTGGAAATTTCTCTCCTTTATAATGGCCAAGCGGTACAACCTCCTCTTTGAAAATAAACAAACAAACAAATAGAAAAAAGATTTTTCAAGAATGCCCAGAGCACAATGCTCAGGAAATGAGGCAATTTTGTATCTGGATTACATTACCTGAAACAAAGCAAATAAAAGTTTAAAAAAATATTTATAAAAGCGGCTTATGAGATTACATTAAAAACAATTGCACCCACTTTTATTTAAGTGGAAATGGCCAACGCTCTGTTAGCAAAAACTAACGGCTAGCAGTTGCCATTTTTTTAAAATGTAGGATGAGCAATGAATAAAAAGGGTTGTTTTATAGTATCTTTTAAGCTACCTACAAAGAATCTTACAAGTAAACTCAGGGAACAGTTAGTCTTTTTAATTACATTTATTGAGGGTTTAATATTTATCCCATTAATTTATTTACTTTGTTTTGAAGTTCCTATACCTGGCACTAAGTACCATAATCATAATCAAGCTGTGTGAGTACAAAAATAATTTTAAACACAAATGAAGCAGCTTAGCACAACCATAATAAAACAGAGCTAACATTATAACAGCCTAGTAACTTTCCTCCTCCTCCAGACTGACTTGCCAGTGGAGGTGCTTTGAGAGAAAGACTGAGGAAATTGAAAGCACAGCCACTAGTCTTTAGCTCCAAGACAGGCAAATGCTCCCAGATATAGACACAGGCCTGCTGGAAATCTGTTACTGCTAACTGATAATTGACATGCTAATAGTACTTAACTTTTAAATATTCTATTTCCTCCAATTTTCTTCTCATGTACTTATTTCTTTCATCTTTCGGAGTAAGCAAAAAACAACCCCAGACACAGCTAGTGAACAGAGGAACCAAGTTATTTGGAAGAAGCTCAGTGTTTTAGCCACTGTGCAATACCCTCTCACACATAAAAGAGTGATAGCTTACTGTAAAAATCCTGAATTTTAAGCTCCATTAACTTGAAATCTTCAAAAAAAATCCTTATCCCAAATAAAACATATGTGGCTTCATAAGAGTATTAGAATCTTCACATGTTCAAAGTAGCAAATTATCACAAATTTCGTTTTGTCAGTAGCTCAGAATTACCTATTATTTTCTTCAGATTTCATCCTGGTGCAACTGCACCAGTTTTACAGGATAATTTCCCTATTTTATTCAAAGCTTTATAAAATAGACTCTCTAAATAGCTGTTAGAAATAGCTATAAGGTCACAAATATTCTTTGTTGACTTACAGCTGAACAATGTAAAGCTTATGGAAAAGACCATAACTAGGTCTAAACTATTACCAGTTTTTCTTTACTCCAAAGCAGTCTTGGGAGCTACCTGCCATGAAAAAGTAAGATTCATAATAGAATCTTGTATTGCTTCTGCCTTGCAAGATTTGAGAGAATTGTTTAAAAAATGTAGACTCTTTGGTGAAAAGCAATAAGGAATTTTAGCACTGCACTTCATAAGACCTGAATCCATTGCAGTTGAACTAATAGCAGTTGTCTTCAGAATTACACAACAAAACCGATTCAAAACAATTTTCCAAATGTTTTAGATAGTCCTAAAATGTTCTTATGCTGCATATATGGTATATATACATGCACAAGATTATTTGAAATGTCACAGTTTTTATTAGCATATATTGGATTTAATCTACATACTTCATATACAGTTAGCTACGTAAGCTTAACTGCATTAGTATAAGTAATGAGAAACCACCCCCACAGGACTACCAATAAAACTTCATAACAAATGACATATATTTTTTCTTCTGCCCAGAGGAGGCTTAATTTCATCAGGTTGTGATGAAATTTGCCATGTTATATCTGTTGCTGTGCTGTTGCCCATCTCCATCCTGTGGTGTCATGCACACAATGTTTTCATCAGGCTTAGTCCTACAGTTAAAATGTTTTTCAAGAGGGAATATGATCCATTGGTAACCTACTTTAAATATATCTTTCACATTTAGTTTGTGTCTTCCTCCCCATTGTATCTTAGATAACTGAGAATTAGTTGGCTTGCTGACACACAGACACAAGAAGGGAAGTTTTTTAGAGTTTAACTGGAAATATTCTTTAGCAACATTCCCTGTAAATTAAACATTAATTATGACCTCTTCCCACCTTCCAGTCCTTAACATACAGAGGAAAAAAAAATAGTGCATAGCTATTGTACAGACGGAGAGAATCCAACTTATTTCTTTCAAATGAACTTTACATCATTCTTCATTTGGATGATACATCTCTTTCAGATAAAACTGTCAGCAAATAGTCACAATGTCATGAAAAACTGGAATGATTGATGAAATTGACTGCAGCCACATAGAAAATGCAGTGCAACACTCCTGATGTTGTATTATATGCTATGTAATATACATAGTGTATGTATACAGATATATATACATACACACGCATATATAAAAAAATAGTTAATTGCAGTTTTGCCTCAAATATGAGTGCTAGAAATTAAAAATAGAAGTTTCCAAAGCTACATGTTACCACAATGGTATGACAACATTAATCTTGAATGATGCAATCACAAGCACAGCAGGTCTTCCTAAACAAGAGGCAATAAAAACTTTATACTGCCTATTTTGCTGTGCAAATTAGCATATGACTTTAAGTGTTTAAGTGTGGATTAGTTTTATTAACTTACTAATACATTTAGGGTGGTGTTTTTAGGCACTAGAACTTTGGCATCCACCTCTCAAACTCTATTAAAAAAAGGCATAATGCTTTGGCAGAAAGCACAGGATTCTGCCTGATACATGAGTTAAGTATTTATTACAGCCCACAAAAGCAGCAGGATGAGACCAGAACTTCTGCGTTCACATCATGTCTGACTCCCACCTCCAAACTGCTTTACCTTTGTCCGGCACAAAGACAAAAAGCCTAAGAAAAGGATGAGACCCATGTAGGACTAATCTCTGGTTCTCCAAGAAGACCTTTCCAGGTCTCTAGCTGGTGAGCTAGGAGCTCTCAGGCCATATGTTCCTATCATCTTTACTACTTACACTTATTGCCATGCTTAAATGCTCTCTGATCCACCTTCAATTTGTAGTTAGACTTTATTGTTTTATAGCTCCCATAGGTACAAAGGTAGTGAAAGGCTTTGGAAATTAACAGTAGCAGCAGAATGGAGAGAACTTTGCCCAGTTTATTGGTAATGCAATAGCAGCTTGCACAAGGACACATTTGAGTGTCTCAGACATGAAGTTGTAACTTCATGAAGTTGTGATCTTAAACTTACAACTACTCCCCCTGCTCTTCAAGCTTTGCTTTGTTAATTAATTTGTTAATTCTTTTCATATTATTACAATGATAATCTATTATATGGTATTTAACAAATAAACATGGGAATCTGAAGTAAACTCATGACACAAGTATGTTTCTCTCAAGACAGGATAGCAAAAACAAAGGAAAATGAAAATGGAGGAGTGATAAAAGATTCATTGTTTGCCATGTTTTCTTCTCTCTAAGTATTTTCTCTCCAGCTGTCTATTCTTCCTCACTGTTTAATCCCTTTAAAAGTTCCACAATCACTCAGATTTCTGGAAGAAGTTAAGATTTATCAAAAATAGCATTTATTAGTCTTTAATGGCATCTATTAGTCCAAACACATGGCTTTAATCCCAATTTTCAAAAGATACAATCTATACAATCTCATTCAGTAGAGATGCAGTATAGCTGCATAAAAAAGATACTACACTTTTTGTAACTAGTGTGCTGTATGAAATCTGGCATGAAAAAACTAGCAATGTTTTTTATCTACAACTCTCATTCAGTGAACAACTTAAAAAAGAACTACAAAAACCAACCAACCAAAACACTTCTCTAGCTATTTTTTCATTAATTCCTGCATCCTCAGGTACACCTTTTTTTTTTTTTTTTTTAATAACAGTTTGTAGAGTAATGATGCATCTCATTAAATTCTTATACTAAATACTGGCTGTCAGACAAATGAATTGCAATCGTTTGATTTCTGTCTTCATCAGTACACATAAGACAGAAAAAGAATTTTTCTGAATTTTTCCACTAAGCAGTTATTCTGTTCTTTCTTATTATAAACTTCGCATATGAAATCAAAAGAAAAAGGAAAATTCATGAAAAACCTATATCTCAGCTGAATGAAAACTTAAAATAAATGATATAATCAGATGCCTTGGAAGATCACTATAATTTTCTTATAGATTATGATCAAAACACCAGGTGCTTCTAAAATGTTTTTTTTTTTAATTTTATCAGTATTTTAATTTGGGGAAATATTGTGATACTCAGCCTTATGAAATGCTTTTTTTAAATGAAATCTCCCTGACTTACAACTCTTCTGTAGAAAACACTGAGAAGTTGAAGTAATGGAAAAGTCCAGTGCTGAGAAATATTGAGGAACAGGATGAAACGGTTGCTGAAAGGTTCAATCTTAATTAATTTCAAATGTTTTTCATGCTTGACTTGATCTAGCTGTGGTATATAATCCTTAAAAAATGAATATTTACCAACTGATTTCTAAAGATGTCCTAGAAGTCCACCAGTTGTTTTCTCTGCCACCTCCCGAGTAACTAAGAAGCGTAATTATTTTGACATTTATACCCAGGAATGAATGTTAAATGATCTTACCTGTACACTTGTAGTCTGAGGCTACTCCCTGAAGACCAGCATCAAACACTGAAATTTCTACCTTCTGCTTTCTGTGGTGGCAGCTGAGGAGCACAGAGGGCTGTGACACAACGAGGTAGAGAAATGGTTGCAGCTCTATGTCACCAGTTCCCCTGCGACCGGGCTGCCGAACAATAGTTATACCCAGGGCTTGTCGAGCAGATGACCTTGTGGAAGCATGCAGACTTTCCAGTGACAAAAGACCTGTTTTTCTTCCAGTAGATGGGGGAACATTGCTGTTCAAAAGATCATCTGCTGTGACGGAGGAAATGCTTGGCTGACTGGGCTTCTTGGTAGCATGGATGCTACCTGAGCCTGCTTCTGGAAGGTTCAAGGAGCTTTTGCTAATTTTCTCACCATCTTTCTGCTCTTGTGGTGATTTTGATTTAGGTAAGGCAGTGCATGAGTAAGTCATCAGGGAGATCCGACTTGCTGTAACAAAAATGTCAAAAGGGATGAAGTTGAGGTTCTTCACAATGGAAGAATGGCGGGAGGGACGGGCAATGCGATGCTGGCTGGTGCCACTGTGCTGCTCGATCTGAACGATTCTGATCTTAACGCTGTCACTGCCAATTCCACTGTCCTGTGCTCCACTGTAACGTGAAGAAGTCTCAACTGTTCCCCCATCAGACACGTCCATTTTTTTCTGCTCTTGTTTGGAAACCTGCAAAGGAAAATATTATATTAGCTTATGATATCCATATCCCAACTGTTTCCATTTCAGTGGCAGCAAACAATCACTATATAAACATGTTGTCAAAAAAGAGAATTATATAAAATATCTGCCAAGTTAACTTTATAAAAAATATCTGCCAACTTTAACTTTAACACTCATGAAAACACAGCAGGTGTCTGTTCCAATGAAATGATGACTCACAACAGATGAAGTGCCAAAAGAACATGTGAAGGAAAAAAAAATAAAGATTTCTAGGCTTACAATTCATTTTTTTTCTAAATGGCTCCTTATATGCTAAAGATTCTACAAGAAATATAAAGATTAATATGAAACCATATCTCTGTAAAAGAATACATCGTAAATAAAAAGCCTAGTCATAACTATTTTCTAGTTTTGAGCACTGATGCTCAAGAAATTCTTTTTGGCACTGAAATATTTTACTGTGATAACACAAAAGAGATAGCAATATTAATCTACTACAAAATCACAAAAAGATAAAATAGAAATTGTAAGCTGAAAAGTGTAAATATTATGCTGTAGAACTAACACTTTTCTTAGAGTTATGGAAATGACAGCTAACTTACATAAAACACCAAAGCTGAAGGAAACATCATGCAATATCTATAGACTGCCCTGTGATGAAGTATGAGCTCTTAGCTTATCAAGGCTCACCAACCATAATCTTGGCTGTGACATCCACAGGGTTTCAGGTGAGAAATCATTGCATATATGAATATTTTGAAAATAAAACATACACCACTGAATATACACTTAAAATATTTACTTCCATTGTAGGAAATAAAACAATGAAACAAAACTAATTTGCAGAGCTTACTATCCAGGAACAGGATACACTTGCAAATACTGCTGCTGAAACAAGTAGAAATCCTACAAAGAACTTGAGGACAAGGTGGGGAGCATATATGCAAAAATATTTGGAAAGAAAAAAAATATGCACAAACTCAATAATAATAATAATAATAATAATAATAATAATAATAATAATAATAACAGTAATTATGATGGAAGACCATCTCCTGTGATTCACATGACTTTAGAGTCATGCATTACCATGGGTAGCTTCCACAGGTAGCTTCCACTTCTATCTGTGCTGCCCAGAAGTGTTTCTGCTCCGCTTAGTAGAAGAGTTACCATAAGAAATGCCCTACTCAATCAGATGTATGACTCATTCAGCACAGTACGCTGTTTCTAACAGCGCTAGGAGACCCTATTGAGAGAGATGGGATGCTGGCCACTTACTGCAATTTGCTCCCTTTCTACTCCCTAAGCATCCATAGCTGCTCCATTTGGGATGCCAGTGGGTACATGCCTGTGTAGTCCTTTTAGTGACACTTTCTGGACTTCTTGTCATGATTCCTCCACTTCCTTTTTGAATATGCCGACACAGTCTGGCCTCCACAAGCTTCTGGGACAGCAAATTTCAAAATCTGTGTTCAGTTTAAACTAATCTCCCACTAGTTCTATTGCATGTCCCCATTTTTTTGTAGTGTAGGATTTGAACAACTGTTTCATGGTCAGCTTTGTCAGCGCCATTGACTTTGTAAACCTAGATCATGTACCCCCTTCAACCTTCTCCTCTCAGGACAGCAGGGTCCCAGACTTTCGGGTATCTCTTCATAAAGCAGCTGCTCCAGCACCTTTAATCATTTTAGTTTCCTCTCTCTGATTTGTCTAACTCCACTATGAACTTCTTGAGTACTCTACACAGCATTCAAGAAATAGGATGACTACAGTTTTATATAGCAGCAAAATGATGGCTTATGTCTTGCTCTCCATCTCCAAACTGATTATGTCCAGTATTTTTTTTTTTTTTCCAGGACCTATTCAACAGTTTCTTTTTGTCTTTTCCATTCTAATGAATCTTTGAAAAGGGAGATATAAACTAGGGCAAAACATACCTTAACTTCAATTTGAAAAATGTAAGCATGAATTAAAAGACTTACAAAACTTACCAGCAACTACAGAAATGAAGGGCAGTGATTACTTATTTTCTTCAAACTTTAGTCTTTATACAGCAGTATGTGTAGATTCTAGATTTACTGTCGAAAATAGGTGGTGGTGGTAGTTAAAGAAAAGCTGCTTTTCTAAAGGTTCCTTTACATTGTGCTTTCTGAAACAAAAGGAGCAAACCCTCCCCCTCTATTTCTTTAAAGGCATGGCGATACTAAAGAAAATATTACAAAGGAAATTCTAAAACAGAACCATTAACTAGCTGAGATTTTCTTTGAAAATGTTTTTGCCAGCTCTGGTTACAATCTTTTCAGATTCACACACGTACATATTTTTCAAATAACCAATAAACTTCCTTGTGGCTGATTTCTATGACAGACTCATATCACTGACTTGTAAAAGTGATACCACTTTTAATGCAGGCTCTGTAAAAATAACTGGAAACCATGCTAATGAATTACAATGTTTTAAGCCAAGAAACTGTGACCTCTCCTGATATCCTAGCAAGGCTGGACTATTTACACTTCAGCCTCTCTGTTTGATAAACCAGATAGTGCTTTGCCCATATCTTGTACTGATGGTACTTTCAAAATGGCATAGATCATGCATTCAGGGCAAGCAAAAGGGACGGAACTGTGGAATGCTCTTGCCATCATTTCATGGAAATATGGCCCGAAATGAAGTAGAGGGCATATGCTGTTAAACTCAGACATTCTTAATTATTCCAAAGCCTTCCTTTCAGCACTATGAAAAATCTTTTTAGAGAGTATAGTTCTGCAGAGAAATATACTTTTATGGCATTACATGGTATTCTCCTGTTACTCTACATGGTATTACATGGTATTCTCCTGTTACTCTGTTATTCTCCTATTACTCTATGCAGGAGTAATTTCTACAGATACCTGACATTTAAGTAATATCTGACTTTGCCAGGATTGAAAATAGAATGTCAGCCACTAAATGGTGATTTTCCAGAGAGAAAAGCATTGCATATATACGTCTGAGTGAAGGGAGAAAGCATCCTACTTCTGTTTTCTGAATTCTATTCTCACATCTAAATATATTTGACTTAAAGCCTAGTTATTTTCTTCTGCCTTGTTTTATAGCTAAGCATCTATTAAATGTGCTCCTCTGTGTGAAGCACCTCAAGGAAGGTAGGAAAGTAGCTCTACGCCCATCCCCATTCAGACCTTAGTTTCTCTATCAGTCTACTGCAAGGGTGCTAATTGGTCCCAACTGCTGAGTTTCCTGTTCTGTGGACATTCAACTAAAAGAATTATTGAGACCCCCAAATCAATTCACACAGGTCACTGAACAGCAGTCAAATGGTAACTTCTGCTCAGTACTAAGTAGCATGCAATATGAACCAGTGCCCAAAAGGTAAAAAGCACCATATCCTGTTGCAATTTTCCATGCCACCCAGCCCAACAATTAAACTTTGACTTACGTATTCTCTTACCGTACATATTATAAAGGTTGGAACAAGTGAGGGATGATTTTCTAGACAGCTTTTTAATAATATTACTGTGTACAAAATAAAGGTGCAGAAGTACCGCTGGAACTTTTTGCATCCATTTCTGCCCAGTAAGCATCAAGCCTTCTCCCAGGTTTCACAGTTAACCTGAAAGTATGCCTAATAATAACCTGGGCATCATTTAGGTATTCTTCTAATGGGATAGGAGACGAGAGGGAATGACTCTTAGGATAACTCCTCCAAAAAGATTTTTTTGCTTTGTTATGGAATAAATGGGCCAATACTTTAAAGATGTCAAGAACAGCAATATCAGCTTGCTGTTAGCAAATGTAATGGTAACATTTATCATTGGGCTGTATTATATCAATTCTCTTACTCTTTACATAACC
The DNA here is from genome assembly GCA_011076525.1 of Nettapus auritus. Classification (NCBI taxonomy): domain Eukaryota; kingdom Metazoa; phylum Chordata; class Aves; order Anseriformes; family Anatidae; genus Nettapus; species Nettapus auritus. The sequence continues at coordinate 136,196,424 of CM021766.1, read as the reverse complement.
CATTTAAAATGAACAATAAAAGTTTTCTTTAATTAGCTACTGGTGTGCATTAACATGATCATGATTAAACCATAAAAACCAACTGTACATTACTCTGGTCCCCTATCCCATGTGTTTTAAATTATTTTAGTTGAAAATGTACTTTGAGTCCCTTTTAAAAGTTCGACCTTCTGCTTTCAGAGAATTAAATGCATATTACTGTAGTGGAGAAGATAATGTTTCAGACCTCCAGGCATATATTAAACACACTGGCAGCACATTAGACAAAATGCTTTACTTATTAGATACTTCCTATTCTAAACAGTGTCATCAAAGGCTAAAAACAAAATCCATATAAAAGCTGCACAATGCTTCCACACAGAACCTGTGCCAAAATCCCTGTACTTTCCAACTAATGAGGAAAGGATGTGTACTCTTAACATATGAATGTAAGATTTTCCAAGCATTCACTTTAGGAAACAGGACTATTGATTCCACATGGCTTATGTTAAATGAAACTGTATTGGTAAAATAACCTTTAAGATATTTGGCATGATAACTGTAATTAAACAGTATTCAAAGGAGTAAAACAAAAGGGAATTTGGTTCCACAATGGCTAATTAAAATAAAATGAAAAAACACAGCATGTCATCTATCAAGATAAATTGTTATTGTTTAAGAACTATTTAAGTACTGTTAAAATATACTTTTAGATAAAATCTGAAAGGACTGGAAAAATATTTGTGGCTTAAAAATGGATAGTTTGGCGAAGAAAAAAGTATAGGACGCTGAAATTTTATGCTGAGATAATAGCTTTAAAGCTTTGAGCATAACCAGATGGTACTTAAATCAGAGGAATTCTACAGTTTCACTGTCAGAATGAGTTGCAATATGGAAAAGTTTTCAATAGCTAAAAAAAACATGTCAAGATGATAGTTTACTTAGATCACTTCAGTGCATTTTCTCGTCTTTTCACAGTTATATATCCTATCAATACTAGACACCGTAGGAAAGGTGTTGAAAGCTACACTAGTAGCTAGGGAACTGCAGCTAATTCTTCCTTTTCATGTGTTGAGATAGGTAACTTTACTAGCTTAACCCCTTGAGTTCAATAGGGCATATGACATATATATCTATCTAGTGAGAGAGTGTGGAAATGGCATATCCCATAGAACACACACTGAGAAGTAAATCTTAAAATCTATGGTAAATAAACAGATTTGCTTAACAAAATTGGTGAGCAGTCCCATCTGAGGTCAGTGCAACCTTAGCCAGGTAATCATTATTTATTTTCTATTTCGGATGAAAGTCTTCAGATAGTAGAGACATGTCTTCAGAGTTTCAATCCATGAAGAGAGGTAGTAAAGTTATCAACGTAAACACACAAACTAATATTTTAGACCAATAATTAACACATTTTCCAAATCAGATAATGGTGTTTACAATTGACACTTTTCATTATATTTTCACTTAATCTCTCTGGAGTTTTCAACAATAACAAATATAAACACATGCAGTTTCACTGTAAACCTTTCTACCAGTTTTATTTTATTTTACTGGTACTTTACTGCACTTCACAGACTAATTCTCTAATTAATGGATCAAACATAAGCAATATAATCTTTGGAAGTGCAACTGCTCTAGATCAAAGCCATTTACATCTGCATAATTTTTCCAGCTTCTCATATTAATTATGGTTATATAATGGCACTATTGAAGTAAAATTTCCAGCCTTCAGCATAGCCATTCCTTAACTCTGATCAAAAACCTTCAGCCAATCATGAGATCATTCTTCGCATTACATGAATTATGGAAAGAGTCACAAGTGTGAAACCACAGAATCAAAGTGCCAATCCCATCTGGTACATCACTGTGACATATGACCTAGTTTTATTTCTCTTGCTAAAAGTAAGTAGTATTTTCATGGAAATAAAAATCTTGCCTACCACACAAAGAATGAACATGTTCCTTTTACTTCCCCCCC
>CM021766.1:135942636-136194361 GCA_011076525.1 Nettapus auritus | reverse complement strand
CCCCCCCCCCCCCCCCCCCCCCCACTTTTGTGCTTAAACTGGAATTATGAAGAAAACACTGTGTATTTTCCTTCTGGATTTATTCTACATTCTTCATCTATTTCATCAAAGATTCTCCAACAGTATATGAATTTCTTTGCTAACTTATTTACCACTTCGTTCTACTGAAAACTTTTGATTTGAATATGAATTATATGAATGACTATAATTCTGATCCCTATCAAAGTTAGTTTTTAAACTGACATATTAATCTCACATGGAAAATATAATGAAACACACATAAAAACATTTTGGACTACTAAATTACTTTTTCTGGTCTAATAAAGTTTCTCTTAAGTTTTAAATTAAAACTTCAGTCCTGCAGTTTAATATAGACAACTTGCTTGTACTTGTATCAATGTAACAATGCAGAATGAGTTCTGTATCCAAAACATTCCTACGAAAGGAAACTAATAAATGAAGTCAAAACGATGCAACAAAAATATCATATAAAAGTCAAATGATTTTTTCACTAAATAATTTTTTTTTATCAGAATTTGCTGTAAAATAAATGATATAAATTTTAAGTGTAATGCTGTTTATGGTCTCACAGGCCTACAGAACTCTTTCTGACAGGATTTTTCAATTTTAGTTTTCATAATACTGCATGAATTATGTGAAAGATGTGATGGCTAGGAACAATACAACACAGCTTCTTTGTGTAATGTTTTTCCAGCTCTTCAAAACTAGAGTAAGAGGCTACATTCTGTTAAACACTGATCCAAATATTCATAAATCAAAGCTGTGCTGAATGTTCCAATTGTAACACGGTTATATGCAAATGCTAATCCTTTCTAACTCCAACAGAATTACTTTTTTAAAGTAATTTCAATTTCCTTTTTTTTTTTTTTTTTTTTTTTTTTTTTTAAGGCACACTTTCAAATTTAAAAGACCAGGCTGAAATCTGCCAGAATTCTTTGTCAAACAGTATTTTTTCCTTAATATTTTTACTAAAAGTATTATTTTTTTGTGTTATCTTTGAAGATTTAGTTTCATAATTTTTAAGTTCATATCTTTGCCTTTACGTGGAAAACATCTGGAATAAAACGAATATACTGTATATCTACTTTATACATGATCAGTGTTTATTCATTTTTGCACATTTTTTTTTTTTGGTTAAGACCAAGAAACAATATTTTTCATGGGAGTCTGCTTGCATACCTCTTGCACAAGTTTTTTAAAAAAAGTAGTTGAAATTTCAGCTTGAGTTTGTATGACATTCTCTAGCATTTCAGTATTACATTTTCAGTATAAGGATGTAACTGTACCAGTCACAGTTTTAGACCACATTTTTACGCAGGAAGATCACTCAATTAAATTGTGCTTTAGGATTGATCTGATCTTATAGAAAGAACTTTGTCTCACCAAGCTAATTGAAAATGTCATGAGGCTGAATTAACTCACATTCACGGGTGTGCCAAAGTACATTATAATAACAACAACATAACAAACATCCAATAACAAACACCTAAAGATGTGAAATTGTAAGTAATTAAGGCTTCACAACAGAAAGATTGCTCTCAAACACTAGAAAAAGACCAGTTACCAAATTCAGAGGCCAATATGGCTGTATAAACAGGTTTTCCATCAGAATTGGCACATCACTGCCTGTGGTGGGATTGTTTTAAGTGGTGTTGCCACTACCAGTCCTGGGAAATCACAGTGCAACTTGGTGGGATTAGGTGCAAAAAATCCTGTATCCTACTCACTGATGTTTTCTTGATCAGGTGTTCCATCGTGGGTCAAAAACTTTCTGACGTGATGAGGATGTTTAAAGTAAGAACTCAATGAACATTTTTTAAATTAAAGAATTTAAATCATTTTAGAATTCTAAACACAGAAATAGCTGACGATTCAATGTTAGGACATCAGGAGATGAGATGTTTAACAAAGTTTTTTATTCCCATTGGAGTAAATTGGAATATTCTGCCATTAACTACTATTCAATGTTCGAATGAAAAGATGCAGGACTAGATGCCAAATACCATTGCAGTGATTCAAAGCAGGATTCAACAAAACCTCAGGATGCTAATTTAAGCATTGTTTTCTAGGACAGAATGAATGAGTGTATGAACAATGAAATTAGTCATTACTGTAACACAGTAAAGTAACTTATTAGTTGGCTATCATAACATAGATTCTACCTGCAGACCCTTAATCAAATAAGCATACAGCTACACAAACTATCCCCCAAATCATATGCTGTAATTTTTTCCTTCAGATATACTAGAGCCTTTACATGTTTTGAACATCTTAAAGACAATTAAAATAACTAAAATCACAGCATATTAGAAGACGTTATGTACAAACGTTGCCCAAGTCAACAAACTTCCTTCCACATTATTTCCAGTAATGTCAGACTGAGTCAGACTACATGCCACAAGCTGAAAAATCCACAGTACAGCAATCTCCAGTGAGAAATATCCAATTGTTGGCACACGATTGCTCACTGAAACGTATGCTGGGATGTTGAGTGCCTAAGGTTTTAAAGCTTCCAGATGTCTGGAAAATTATCTTTTTTCCCTTAATGGTTTTTTTAAGGTTGTTACATCTCACATGTATCAAGCCAGATACACTTGTACCTAGCCCAGTGTTTGACTAAATCATGTTTCAATTTGTGTAGAGTACCTTACAAAAAGACTTCATGGGGAAGTAAAGCCCATGAAGTGCTATATGAACTGAAGACCAGGAAATTAAGAGTTCCAGAATACACTTAATTTGATCTAGGCCATCAAAAAATATTATCATTTTTAGCAAGCTGTTTGTCACGGCCTCGGTGTACAATTCCATGAAAGGCTGCTTTTGTGTCTCCTCATTTGTGCTTAGCACCCAAAATAATCCCAGAAAAAAAAAAAAAATCCAGGGAAAAAAAAAAAGGTATTTGTTTTTGGTATGTTATATTCTGGGCACTGGCTCATTGTATTATATCTCAAGAGGAGAAAGACCAATTGTGGCAGTCCAGTTTGGAATCACTCAATTAGCCTCAAAATTACACCCTAAGTTGTGCCCTCTGAACTTCCTGAAAAATAATTAAATAAAACATTTGTAGTATTGGAGCAGGAATGAGAGGTGAGAAACACAACCCTTGTAAGCCCACTTCATTAGAAGTAAATACACTACACAGAACTACACCTTCAGTTTTTTCTGACTGATCGAGTCTGGCAGTCTTCCAAGTGCCCTCATCTTCTCAGTGCTAGGAAGCTGGCTTCAAAGTGCCCTGTGCTCAAATCATGCTGAGATTTGACTATACACCCTACTGGAAAATCAACTGAGAATTATTACTAAAGACATCCTGCAGTAGTCTGCCATTTTCAAAGCTTCTAACTGCAGTGCTAAGATTTCACTGGAACTATCTAACAGTGGGCTGGTGATGACATTTAAGAAAAGAAATGGGACATAACATACACACAAGTTTAGTTTTCTCACTGAAAAACACTTTTGGCCTTTACCTGCTTCTATACGGTATTATTACGGCATATTATAATATATATTTAGATGTAAAAAGACTTCAGATTATTACTCAACATTATTTACATACAATGTTTTTTTTTCATAAAAATAATTTTTCTAATTTTGGTTCATAAAGTTTCTTCTCCTTCACTAAGAACTTCTGTTTTCTTCTGTTTTCCTGGTTGTGGAAGCTTATTAAAATACTTTCTTAAATACTGTTCCAAGTATTATCCCTCAATTATGCAACTGCTGCAGTGGCCATGTAGAAAATATGCACTGCTGTAAATGTAAATGCACACTACATAAAACCAATATGACCATGATCCATACTTTCAAAGTATATGTGAGGTGCTTCCTTAAAGCTAGTGTTCCAAATAGCCTCCAACTCTTCCACTATATCTCCCGTTACACAAAGTACTCCTTTCCAAAGACAATTTTTAAGCTGTTGGTTCTCATTTCTGGTACTGAAAGAACAACCTTTGAAAAGCAAGCTCTGGATGGTTCATCTTCAGGAATCTCCAGCTTGTACAAAAGATGGACAGAACTGCATTATTTATTCAACACATGGTAAAAAATGACTTTTATGAATGCAATTTAAAATGCTCATCCTTTATTGTACTGCTATAGAATATTTTATTAAAAGCAATCTTGGAGGAGGTATCTTAACATTGACTATTTGCTTCTAAAGCCTTAAGATACCAAATCTACAGTATATGCAGTGGTATGACACAGCTATGAACTCCTTTTACTCAAAGGTTTCATCTACAGCAAAATAAACGGAGAAGCATAAAAATGAATGGAACAAAAAAACACAACACCCAGCACATAAGAGACCAATGTTCTGCTTGAGTTACTACATAAATACTAACAAGCTTTAAATGCTTACAGAGATAAGCATTATTATGTACTCATATTTAAAATACATATACACATATATATATTACAAAATGTATAGCTTTTATTTTAAAATTAGTCTTCAATTTTACAGTACCTACTGGAAAATTCTCTATCAGACTGCAGCACATAAGAACCTCAGGAACCTGTACTGAAGCATGGAGAATATAGTGCAATATCTGCAATTTATAAAAGCTAAATTTCTGACATATTATTTTGTTAGTTGGCCAAACTGATTCTTGGCACAAATCTCCATGCTATGAGGGGCTTTAACATGGACAAACCCAGGCAAATAGTGAGGCACTCAGCTCAAACCAGCCTATTGAGTAATTACTTTGTATAAACACCAGAGATCCAAGATACATAACAGGTAAAAATCACGTGTTCAATGTGCAATAAACATTTATCTGGGGAAAACGCCTTATTGCCAGATAGAATCAATTTTATGAAACAACGAGAGATTTTCAAAAGCATGTAGATCAGTTAGGTGACAATATCCCAGTGAAAGACAACAGCAGACTGGCAAAAATGTTATTTGTGATTCCAAATCTTTCTTACTCTCTTCTCTCCATGTTTTGGAAGCCTAAGAATCACCAAAATTGATTGACCTTTATCAGCAGAATTTTGGAGACCAGATTACATATTCCAGTGGGAAACCAAAGAAAAGATACAAATTACTCCAAGATCACTGGTGAACTAGTCCAAACAAACACTTAATTACACCTATAGCTATGTGAAAAGAAGATGCCTGACTTGCTAAAATACTACCTTAATTCACTGCTCTTCAGATGAGTTTGATGAAATCTGTAGGCAGGATCCCTACTCAGTAAAGCCGATAGATTTTTAGAATCATAGAATCACCTAGGTTGAAAAAGACCTTCAAGATCACCAAGAAAAAACATCAACATGACCTCATCACTAAACCATGTCCCTCAGTGCCATATCCACATGTCTTTAATACCTCCAGGGATGGGGTACTCTACAACTTCCCTGTGCAGCCCATTCCAATGCTTCACACCTTCTCTGTGAATAAGTTCTTCCTAATATCCAATCTAAAACTCCCCCGGCACAACTTTAAACATTCCCCTCACTTCCTATCACTTGTCACCTGAGAAAAGAGACTGACACTCTCCTCACTGCAACCTCCTTTCAGGTAGTTGGGAGTGATGAGGTCTCCCCTCAGCTTCCTTTTCTCCAGACTAAAGAATCCTAGCTGCTACTCGTAAGTCTTGTTTGCTAGTCGCTTCCCCAGCTTCATTGCTTTTCTCTACATGCACTCGAGCAACTCAGTATCCTTTTTGTAGCGAGAGGCCCAAAACTGAACACAATATTTGATGTGTGGTGTGACCAGTGCTGTGTAAACGGGGTCAATCACTTCTCAAGTCCTGCTGACCACACTATTTCTGATACAAGCCAAAATGCCATTGGCCATCTTGGTCACCTGGGTACACTGCTGGCTCATGTTTAGCTGGCTGTCAACTAGTATTCCCAGGTCCTTCTTTGCTGACCAAATTTAGTTTTCCACATTTTCTATATTACCCACTTTCCCAATAATCTAAAATAGTTGTCTCTGTTCATTTCTGAGAATACCCTACCAAGTCATTATTACTCCTACACTTTGATGGAGAGCTAAAATTAATGGAGATTAATTTTAGGAGAAGTTCAGAATGAAGCTTTCAGTCCTGATTCATGCAATGAGTAGTTCATGCAATGAGATAGTTTGGGGAGAAGGTACGGTGTCAATTAAACAACATGAGTTGGAAATACTGGATAGAAACATGCACTGAAGAAAAAATTCTAACATTGAAGGTTATTAAGCAAAAACATTAATTAGCATAGCAGAAACACCAGAGCTACATACTATGGCTTTACGTTGTTCCCTCTGAATAGGTACTTGTGGCCACTTATCTGCAGAAATAAGTTCAGGGCTATTTGAAGTGGCTGCAAACCTGAATTTGATTCAGTAGATGTTATTAGTATCACATGCATGACTCATATCAGTCTATCACAATTATAATCTATGATTTCACTGTTTGATACAGCAACTGGTGACTTGATCAGCTGCAAAAATGTACAAATGGAAATATTTTCCTGCTTTTTAATCTTCTCCATACTGACAAAAATCACTCTGCAATGCCAGTGAGAAAACTACCTCTACTATCTAAATGGGAACACAAATAATACTGGATTTCATCATACTAATCAAAGCCATGGGACCTATACATGTGGGCCTTGTCACATTTTTCATTGTGCACGTGTGCTTTCCATTGTGCATGTGTGCGCATGTGCGTGCATGTGCACATCTACAAGCATGCATACATTCTTTTGAATATCCCTTATGTGTTTTGTCTTCCTATCTGCAAAATGGACCCTTTTTTAAAAAGATTTTTTATTTTAGGTGAGTTTACTTTAGTCTCTCACCTCTTAATTACTTTGTTGAAAAAAATATTTCTGCATTGAGGAGTCTTAGTAGCAAAGTAAATTTAAAGGCATTTTCCCAATACGTGAATTGCACCTAGGTTTCTAATGGAATTAAAACGTTTGCTTATAGGAAGTATCAAAAAACCATTGCACAGCCCTTCAAAAAGATTTTTCTCTGCTGTTTTTGGCAAGAAAATCAAACGATGAGACAAAGCTTCCTAACAATGGAAACAGGGTATGGTGATGACTCAAGATACTGGCAAGGACTTTATTTTGATAGTGTCCTTGACCTAACCAAAGACCAGTTTATTTTCAGGAAAACATCCGACAAGTGGCTATGTGGGATTCCTGGTAAAGCTACCAGGAAAATGATGCAAGTATTATTCAGCTATTCCAGCTAAGGGTTTTTACTGGCAATCTCACAAAGTTACACTTCTAGCACTCTCTCTGAAACTATCAAGCTACAAGCTCACTTTTAAAACTTTATGAACAGAACAGCCCAATGACAAAAAATGATCAGAAGATGACCCTCTACTGCCATTTATATTTCAGAAAAATTGGCCATTCCACAAATTATACTGCATTAAAAGCAAGATGACACAGAAACCAAATTAATGTCCACATATATGTGGACCAGCAAAAAGTCTATTTGTCTTCATCTGAACTCCTTACAAATCACCCTAGCAAAGAAAACAACTTGGTTCAACAGAAATTGTAGATCAAGAATCTAATGTGAAAACCTTACATCTACTTTTAACAGCGATGGGGAAAAACTTTTTTTGCCTTCCCAAGGGAGAAGTCCTCACCAAATTTTTCTCAGTTGAAATGAGAACCTATTTCAGATATACTTGTCAGTATGCAGCAGGACCATTTACAGATTTTCAAAATTACTTTCTCTTTAGTCCGTGCCTTTCATTCAGTGTGAATAATTTATATTAGCTACAATTCAGCATTTTAAGAATAGTGTCCCATCTTTAATATGAAGCAAGGATCCTACTGTATTGCACACTGTTAGACTTATCTTCTCAGCTGTGGGCAAACTGTGAACACAACAAGCTCAGGTGTTTGTAAGCAAAGGAAAGAAGTGTCGCTTTGCAGGGTTTGGAAAAGATATAAAGCAATAGGCTAGGACTTGCAAGATGAAGTACTTAATAATCCAGCTCCTGTGATTTTCATTTGTGACCTTGCTATTTATGTTCAAATCCCTCACTTGACAGAGCAAAATAGTACTATTGCCAAACAAGAAAGGGGACCCTGTGATGATCTGTTAATCCATGGGTGCTGTGCTCAAACTGTAAAAAAAACACACACACACACACACACAAACAACAATAACAAAACAACAACAACAAACAAAACAAACAAACAAAAAACAACAAAAAAACAAACACACAAGAACTTTTCCTGCTTTGAAAGTACAAGGGGAAGAAGACAACTTGAAATGTCCTCATCTCTGCTCCTTCCCCATAGGAGGAAGTAACTTGCTTCTCAGTTACATGCACAAAGATCAAGAAGAGCAAAGGCTGTGACATTTATGGTTTCTGCACATATACTAAAGCTACTGCTTGTGTAGAGGAGCTATGCACAAAGACATTAGGCTTTTCTTTGTTCTGATTAACAGACAAATGCAAAGTGGTATTTTGGTATCAGAGAAAAATGTCTTCCTTCAGCAAACAAAAATTAATATTAAACTTATCATACAACATAGCAAACTATGGGCAGCTGCAAGAAAAAAAAAAAACACAACAATGAGGACAACAGTTACTCTATCTCAAAGGAAAGTAAGACTTTGTTAGATGTCAAGGTATATGGATTTTAAGTTTATTAAAATCTTTTTGACATAAGAGAACTCTCATACAATTAAAAAAAATTAAATCTAATTACTATCCGAGTGGATAAGATTAAATTCTGGAACAACTTAAACTAAGAAAATTAAGTTATATTTAGTGCAAATTTTGTCCATGAATTCTATGCACATGTATATTACACACAATACATTACATTACAACATATTACACACATCTTCGTGTTACACACATCTTTGTGTTATTATGTACTTGGAAAAAAACATGCAGGCACCCATTTATCTTATACAGCTTCCTTTTACAATTCAAGGTTTCAGATCTTCAACATGAGTAGAAAGAGGAAACAAAGCTCACCTTATAATTAAAGCAAACCTATCTTACAAAGTCCTATAGAATACAGATTTTCAGATTTAGATGAGATTGATTCATTGGCAATTCCCTGAATTGAAGGAATATTGATTTTTTTATTTTTTATTTTTTAGTTTAAAACATTATAGATATAGTTAAACTGCAATATAGCTATAGCTAACCCTGCTCAGCATAAAACTGGTTGTAAATGGCCCAAGGATACTGCTGCAGCTCAGACTCATGCAAATTCACTTGAGAGTAACCAATAAACACCACTTAATTCTATCCAATGTAATAATTTACACTTGTTGAACATCTTTGCATCTTTTTGATCTTAAATAAATGGAAGGCTATTCGCTTTTATGTTTAAACCCACTACTGATAAAAAAGAGACTTTATTCATACAGGTAGTCTTGTCACTCTTTAAACTGTATGAAAAGCTCTTGAATTTCTACTAGAACAGGCACATGAGTTTTTGAGAAAATAACCACATTTATTTCCTGCCAAAATCTCTGGGATGAGTTACAGGATGTAACATTCCACTAGGCTGTCTCAGATGATGCAGCATTACCTGAATATGAAAACAGACTACAGCCGGCCAGAAAAATTGAAAAAGTGGGAAGGCAGCTAATATGATTAAAAGCAATATACTCTGAAAGATTATGCCTGTTTGAAGGCATTCATAATTATGAAAGATTATTGCTTAAGATACAGGGCAGTATTGAAGTGAAATCCTGGCCTTATGAAAATCAGTATGACATTAAGCATCATATTTATCCCAAGCTGACCACGCTGATTACACAAGCCACACAAGCGACCAAACAGTGTCTCCTGCCAGCTACTGAGTAAAGGCTTTTGTTCAGTGGCAATACCTGGTTTGGTTTCTCACCATCCTTTTCCTGATTTTCACAAAACAGATAAAAAATGAGAATACTAGTCTGCTTTTCAAACTTGGTTGAGAACACAAAATAATACATATTATTTACAGAAGCCTGATACACGGAGGGATCATGATAGAATCATATAGTTTTAAAAATAGGTTCAAATGCAAATATATGAAAAAAAATGATTCTCATGAAGGAATGTCAGGGAAAAGTGAGAATCCTTCTCTCAGAGAAAACAGGGAAGTTCAAAACTTGAGATTGCTCACTGTCCATTGAGAATTACTTTAATTATCTCTCTACTGGCTTCCACTGTCCTTTCTCCTTTTATCCCTCAGCTTTCCCTTTAAGAAAAAAAACAAACCACCATTATTTCACTTTAAAATCAAGAGAATTAAGAAAGGCCATGTGTTTATAATTAATGTCAAGAATGAAGTTTTCCACACTAACAAGCAGGTGATGTTCCATACAGGGAAGAAACTGTAACTGGTGGTGTCTAAAGGTAATGTTGTCACAGAGTCAAACCCTCCTGTATACCAGCATTAGATGACTCAAAGGAGAAGATTAGTAAGTATCAAAGAATGCAGAGCCCTCAGTCATACTTCATATGACCTAACACTCAAATTTTCATTTCTTCATCAGACAATTAAGCAAATCATCACCATAACACATTCAATGGCCATAGTGTGAGAAAGTCCAAGCATATACTCTCTCACATTCTGCCTGTGGTGATTTTGAGCCCATGTTGTCCACATGTCCATTGACATTTTGAGATTCACCTCCCCTGACCTGCTGTTGTCAATGGTATTTGTGATTTATGGCAGAACTATCATAATACAGTGGTTTTTTTTTGTTTTTGTTTTTGTTTTGTTTTGTTTTGTTTCTTAAACAACAAAGCAACAAAGTTAACCAATGAGGGTTTTTCCACATGTTCTGTAATTTAAGGAACAGTTTGAATTTTGGATCTGTTTCATTTTCATTTATTTTTATCAACTCTGTAAGGAATACTACAGATTTTTTGGTTAATACATTAAATGATCTGGAACAGCAAAGTTTTAAATAACTTCACATACCATTTAGTTACTAAAAACATTTATTTTGATAAGATTTTGATAAGAAAGTAAAATAATATTTAAGTTACTGAAAATAAAAATAGTATCCACAAGTTATGTTCAAAATATTGCTGGGCAGTCTATCTAATAAAGAGACTGGACAGAACACTTCTCTTTTTTAAACTACCTTGTTAAGTAAGGGTAGTGTGAGACATAAGAAATACAATCTATAGAGCAGAGACAATAGGGTATGGTTCATGTAGTCAAATAATGTCGAGTAAGACAAAAAAAATGTAGGAAATCTTTAAATGATATTGATAAGAAGTTTCTTAGTATTCTGAATAAACACTTGTATTTTTCATTTCCTTAATAATATAAAGTCTCTTTTGATTTTGAAGCATTTTTGATGCTTTGGAGTGCTTTTGATGCTTCCTTGGATAAAAGGAAGATCTAGAAGCATGTCTATTATTCACAAACTTATTTGCAGATTATTGTTTTGGGTAAATCTCACCACCAGCTATATTTTATGTGAGATCTTGGTATGCATGAACTTCTTAGCACCTTACGTAGTCACACAAAACATTAAGAAAATTGTTTGAGAAACTGGTCCCAAATCATTCACAGTGTTTAAAATGTTCTGGATTACAAGATATCATTTTTTCTATTTATTTGTATGCTTGTGGACATCAAAAACAGTCAGAAAAAATAGTTTTTTCCTAGCAGAAAATAGATAAATTTTGAATCCACAATTTCGAGTTTGGTTTTACCACACTAACAATTCTTGACTTTGTAAATTTAATTTCTATCTTTTTCCGTATATTTACCTTTCTGAATTGCACTTATTAGAATGCTTGTTAAACAGATACTTCACTGTAAAATAAATAAATTCTTAATTTCATATTTCAAAGAGAGAACACAAAACATGTTTTTCTCACTTTATTTTTGTGGAATCTGAGCATAAGTGGAGATCTCTTCAATACAGCCATTTTGGTTGTATGAATTATTTTGGAACATTTCAACATTCCTTTTTTTTCCTAATAATTTTAGGATGGAAGCTAAAGATAAGAGATATTTACAGTAAAACAGGTTTTCCTCTGTCTCCTAGTACTTCTTTTTCACATTCTAAGAACAATAATCTCTTTGAGTTTGATATGAAATGCCATTCCTCCTTCTCAAAACTTCATGGCCATTTAGGTTATGGAAATGATTCTCCTTCCTAAGTTCTTGTGGGGTGTACATGGCACAATCTGGATATATAACCATGTCCACATGAGTGACCTCACTACACACGACAGGAAGTGTTAACACATCTCTTAGCTCCAATTTATGTCACTGGTGTTAATTTGGACATCTACTTGTGGTATGTGCGTAGGATCTACAGCCTTCTTCAGTCCTTCTCATCTGAGAAAATGATTTTCTGAGAATATTGCATTATTTCCAAACCCGCAAAATAAACATAGGGAGAATCATCAAGCTGAAATTTTAAACTAACCCATGGCAAACCCCCATCAAACTGCTTCAAATCTAAATAATCAAAATTTTGTAACTTTCTCTTTACCTTGTTTCCTACAGATGCTGTCTTAAACTTCACACTTTGTAACCGAACTAGAAAATTTATAATGAAAAGGAAAACAAACAAACAAACAAACAAACGACATGTAATAACTATCACCGTTTTGAAATTACTCAAGCAAAAATGCAGCCCCACATCCCAAGTAATAAGATCATTGCTAACAATTTTATTATCAATTAAACATACTAGCCAGCTGCAATAAACTTGTGATTCTGCAGTTATTGTAGTGCTAACCCACCAAAAAAGCATCTTACAGAAGCACAGAATCATTGAAAAGATCATTTCACTAGACCAGGTTGGTCACAACCATGTCCAACCTCACTTTGAACACTTCCAGGGATGGGGCATCCACAAGTTCTCCGGGAAACCTGTTTCAGTGCCTCACCACCCTCATAATAAAAAATTTATTCTGTACATCCAATCTAGGCCTACTTTTTTTTCAGTTCAGTTTAGGTCGTGTCACTACAGGCCCTGGTAAAAAGTCTTTCTCCACCTTACTTATAAGCCCACTTAATATATTGAAAGGCCTCTACGAGGTCTCCCTAGAGCCTTCTCCAGGTTGAACACCCTCAACTCTCAATCTTTCTTCATAGGAGAGCTGCTCCAGCCCTCTGATCATTTTTGTCTCTTCCTCTAGACCTGCTCAAATAGGTCCATGTCTCTCGTGTGCTGGGGACCGCAGAACTGGATGCAGTGCTCCAGGTTGGGTCCCATGAAGGCAGAGTAGAGGGGGAAAATCACCTTGCTCGCCCTGCTGGCCACACTACTTTTTATGCAGCCCAGGATATTACTTGCTTTTGGGGCTGCACATACACATTGTTGGCTCATATCCAGTTTTTCATCCATCAGTATCCCCAGGTCCTTCTCTGCAAGTCTCCTCTAAATCAATTCACCACCCAGTCTGTATTGATACTGGGGACTGCCTCAACATATCGAAGATATAGGGCTACATGCTGCACGATCTCCCTTTCCCTGAAATGAACACTGAAAGCTTAACACATGGAGCAAAACTGAGCAGGTATTCAAGATCTGATAAATAATGTGTAAACTATGGAAAAGACAAAACTATCTCAGAAGTTTTTTATTGGTTCACGTTTCAATACCTACTGTTTCTGGGATGTTACTGTTACCATACACTAAGTTTGCTCTGCTTCTAGTCATTGCAACAATTTTCAAATGTATAAAGAAAAAAGACTATAAACCCCTCAGGAAGCTATCTTCACTCAACATTACCTTTTTTATGTGCCAACACACTTGTGACTATCAAGACATATCTAAATTCATCTGATCTATTCAATATACAGAAACTAAGGCTGTTTTGGCTCTCTGACACTGATTACCTTAGACTTCAGGAATCAAAAGGCAAAAGATAAACAGATTCTTCAAAGGAAACTTGTAAACAAGGATGCCAACTTCTCAAAGTTTCAACATACTAAAAATACTTCCAATTACACAAGCTTTCCATAAGGACACTAACCAGTCAACACAACATCTGTGCAACATGTGCATCTGCCATCTCACACTTTGGCTGTCTGGCTTCTTAAGTAGTATTATCTGGAACTTGTTTTACCAGTTTTCCGATTGTTATTATTTTTAAACAAAATACAAATAGAAAACAAAATTATGTTTGTTTTCAACACCAACAAAAAAAATACTATTAATTTTTTAAATTCTTCACAGCAGTAATACATTGATAACCTTGAGTAAAGTTTCATTAAATTGAACTTTACTCAAGAGAACTTGCTCTGTTAAAGTACAATAGACAAGAAAGCCTGCTATAAACTCCACTAGCCATCATTCCTTCAAATTTTATGTGAGATGCAACTGTCAATTGCAATTTTGAACAAACTTCCTGCTGATCATGTTCTTTACGGTACAGTGAAGTTACAGCAACAACAGAAAGTTGATGAGAGAGCCATAAACAGAAATTAACTACAGGAGAACATAGGAATGGCCCCACTGGGTCAGCCCAAAGGTCCTTCTAGGCTCCTGTTCTCCCTGACAGCAGCCATATGTGGATGCATAGGGAAAAGAAGTATAAAAAAAGCAAGTGTAGAGAAATACTTCTTCAGGACACTCTCCCAGACTTCCTGACCCAGCATATTACAGCATACTATAATTTATCAGAAGTGCTTTCTTAAGCCTAATCTGCAGTGACAGCGGATGATTTGTATCTTCTGCAGTTATTACTGCATTGTCTCTAATGATCAATCAGTACAGAGTTTGATTCAACCAGGAGAGAAAGAAACTGGCTGCTCTAGGTGATTTTTCTGTGCCTTCCCCTTCTTGGAGACCTCAGTTAATTAGTTTGCTTTAATTAGTATGTTGCCTATCACTCAATGGAGCATCTAGTGATTTTGATTGGGTATCTGAGCCATACTTCTCCCCCTTCCCCTCCCCCCTCATATTAATATCATTTATTCAGGAAGCTAGTGGGTTGTCTTTGCAATTTATCGGAGTGTGGGGGTGAGCCTTATGGAACATGTCACATCTGCTGGTGGGGTTTGCTCAGACTGATTGGCCAAGAGCCACGTCTAGATGCAAAATATCATCTGGCAGGCTGATGAATGCTGCTGAGGCCAGTGCTTGGGTACCTCAGACAGAGTGCTCAGAAGTTAAATACTCAGAAGCTGGTATCATAAAAGCAGAAAACATCAGCAGGTCACACCTTGAATTTCTGAAAGAAAACAACGATCTGCCCACACCAACTTTCCACTCTTTTTGCTCAGCACTGCCCCCAGATCAATGACAACTTGCGTCCATGAGGTATTGGCTTTGAACGCAAGTTATGCTTGGGATATGATCTGTTATGAATAAAAAATCCAAGCAGACATTTCAGTCCCAGGTCGTTCTTTGTCTGACCACTTCACCAGTACACTAGAGTCCATCCTTCACCATCTCGATATTAAATATGGTTTCTCCTCAAGTTGAACAGGAAGTTTTCTCCTTTTATTATTTTTTTATTTTTTTCAACAAGTTTGTATGGGTTCTATTATATTCTAATTGCTAACAAGACATAGCTACAATAACAGCAAATATGTTGAAGAATTTTGGAAGCTTTTTCATTGCTAAGGCTTTAATGGCAGAAATCGTGGAACACCAGAGGTCTGTCAGAGAGGGCTCCAAAACAGACAATTTTTTGGACTCTACTTCTCCTGTGTGCAAATATTTCCATATTTGCAACAGTTGATTGTTGAGTGCTACATTCACCACCGCAATTAAAAACCTGTGAATGTGAAAAGATGGATGGAAAAGATGACGAATCTGGCTATGGTTCTTTCAAGAAATAGCTTATGCTGGTTTTTATTACTATATCAACTACCTGTTTGAATTTCAAATACTGTGGGATAGGTATAGGCTTGTAGCCTACTGAAGCAGGCAAGCAGAAAATAAACAAGACTATGCAACCTGGCAAACAAGGATAGAGCGAACAGGGAGAATACACTGGCAGAAGACAAAGAACGGGTAAAACATTTAGATGACATCCTCTGCAAAAGACTTTAGAGTTTTAATTTCCCTTGTAGTTATAAATAAGTATCTTGTGTTCAATAGTGTAATTGTTTTCTCTTGTAGACATAATGCTCATGAAAATGCTTTAAAGACAAATTAAGCATTTGAAAATACTTATGTTCTTCTGAGAAGGTACAAAATAACTTCATTTTGTATTTATAATTACCTCCAATGTAGACAGTTATTAGGAACACTCTTTAGAGTAAGTTTAAGCAAAATTACTATTTGTGTAGAAATTAATATTTTTCCAGAAGTCCAGCCTTACTTTGAAGCTTACAGAGGAGTAATTTGTATAAAAATAGTTTGTAACTACCTCAATAACCATGTTTAATTCAGGAATATATGATATACTGACTTGCCATAAGATATGCTATTTATGCATGCCTACGCAGGGCAGAAGCAGACCAAGATGAGTGTTGGTTTGTATTTCATTTCTTTTTCAAATAGTTCTTGTATTTTCTATTTCTAAATGCTAGAATGACAATAAGATGCTCTCTTGCCAAAAATCTCCAGGTGGTAACTGATGGACAGCAGGAAATGGATTTGCCAGACTAAGAAATAAACTCCTTGAGAACTCACCTGTTCTATTACTCAGCTGTAAAACCAGTTACCATTTATATTAAGAGACTTTAACCAGAATATTAAACTTTTAAGATTATTTAAGAAGCTGTTAATAATTTCCTCATGATGAAACACAGTCCTTTTATTAATATTGCACCTATTATCTTAGGTGCATCACTGTACAAATATTACATTAACTACAAGTCACTCTTACATTTATTTTCCTAGCACTTCTGTTTCTGTTCTCCATGTGGAGGTATTCTATCTTCTTCTTGTAAGAATTTGGCATATATTAATTCTAAAAAAAATAATTATGAAAAGGCAGCTATGTTCTTTACCCCTCAGGTAATTTATCATACACCACATATGTGTCCATACTTTAAAACTGTCAAGCAGATCAAAGCAATATTCTTTGCAATAATAGACTACACTCTCTGAATAAGTCAGTACAATAGGTCTACTGTACATCAAAGATGAATTTAAAAGAGTATAAAGCTAGGGCTTACAAATAAGTAAAAACACAACACTGAAGACCAAGCATGAAATTCTTTATGGAATATTAAAACACTTTAAAAAAAAAAGGTTTACACATAAATCATCACTACTTTATTATTTTTGTCTACAGTGCTCTTTACAACATTGGACTATAAACCACCAAATACAGTCCGTTTGGAAATCACACCTTTAAAGTTTAAACTCAGAGTTGCTATTTGATGACTGCCTATATTTACGTAAACAAAGCATAAAACAGAGCACCACAATGTATTTTATTTTTGAGGCACGAGACAATTACTTAATCCTTCTATTTACCAAGAACTTCCAGTGAAATCAAGTTTCCTAACTAAGATTAATTATGTTTATAGTTGCTCAACAATCTTAGGATTTGATCTAGTCAAATATTTGGAGAAGAGTAAGGATTTTTTCACAGCTAAAATGCTGTTTTTCCCCTGCATTTTTTCCTAATTCTTCTCCTTCAATACAGATGAAAAACATTTTTCCAATGATAATCAAAGCCAGTATATATTCAGCATATTTTCTCTTTATTCTTCCAGATTTAAAATATAGTTAGCTATTTCAAATGTGGCTTCCAGACAAAAGGGATAAGAGATAACATAGATTGTCACCTATATTCTGATACTTGGGCATTAATAGCAATTATGCATCTTATAAAGTCATAGATTATCATATTTAAACAAGAAATAAGATGCACATTTTTAAGAGGAGAATAATTATTGGAAAAGATTAAGTATGGCGACAATGGATTGTCTATCAATGATTTATTATTTTTAGGAAAAATATTTTTAGAACATTTTCATTTTAAATCCCTCAAAGATGAATTAATTGAAGGAGGTCTAATAGTCTGAGTTAATTCTATGATTTTCCTCAGTCAGTGATTCTATACAACAATGTATCAAAAAAGAAAAGAAAGAAAAAAGAAAGAAAAAAAAAAGAAAAAAAAAAGGAAAGGTTGAAAAGCTGGCACACCTGCCAGGCTGCTTCCACTGTTAAGACAGCTTTCCAAAGGACATCCTCTTTATTTGTCCAAATCAGTTTTAATTCAATTTCTTTCAGCTTTAATGCTAATCACATGTCTCTCTCATAGGGCTTACTTGCCTGAAATTGCCTCTATCTATTTTCCAATTAATACTGTAAACTTAATTTTGGCAATCTACCAGTTTTTATTACAGTTTGTTAAGTTCATAAATCAGTAAAAGTTCCAGTGGTTAGTGCTACCTTAAGTAGCGATTAAAATGAAACAATTCCAGTATCGATATTAATCCATCAAAGTACACCAGATGCCTCCAACAAAACCCATGTATACTGATGAAAAGATTAATCCCTTAATGAAATCAGATACATTATAATTGATAAAACAGTATTAAACAACATATTCATGCTTGGGAAAAAATAAAAGCAAGTGGATTGGCTTAAGTTATTTAATTTATTGATAATTTATTGATGAGACACCTGCAATGATTTAATACAATTATAACCTGCAATGTTAAACTGTTGAAAGGAGACAGTTAAGAACAGCCCTTGACACTTAAGAAGCACACAGTAGGGTGATCAGTAAATTAAACAAGATTCTAAAAATCTTTATTATTTAAAACAATACTGTTTATGTAGTAAAAATAAAGTATTCCAGAACTTCACCAACGTCAGCTCTTCTGTTTTACTAGTAGAGCTAATCAATTAGAACTCCATTTTGATCATGCCGTGTTCAAAGCACATTTTCAGAATTCTCTTTTTAATTGTAATGTTCTGATAAAAACTAACAAACATCAGTATGATGTCTTTTAGCCCTACTAAACAATTTTTTCATGTCGGTAGAATCAGAGAGTCAAATTCACATTTAGTAGTAGTAGTTATGGTCTTGCTGAGTAACTGCAGTTTACCAGATTGAAGTACGTCAGTAGGTTTTGAGATCCATATACAGATCATTCCGAATTGTTTAAAGGAAAATTCAGGCATAATATAAAAGATATTATCATTGAGTTATATTTTACTGAGAGAAGCTGGCAGCAAAGAACCTACTCTCTTCTAAATACTTTCTCAGATGACTGTGATAGAGTTAGTTTCCAGAATATTAATAGTATTAAATGTTCTTTGCAATCTTTCATCAATTATACTGTTAAAACTATTCAGATGTCTTTGCAAAAAACAAATATTAAACTTCTGAATACTGTCAAATCAAAATGTATTAAACTGTTGTCTAGCTTTGTTAGATAAATGAGTGGTAAGAAGCAACTAGGAGAGATCTTCTGCTTTAAGCCTGAGAGCAAAATTACAAATTCAGCTTTCAAGACTACCTTGAAACACTTATTAGAACATATTTTTAAGAATAACAAAAGCAAGTAAAAGTAAAAACTTTGAAATATTTTAATACTGGCCTAATTTCAAGGTCAATATTCCCATTTTATAAACTGTAAAAACAGAGAGAGAGAAGAAATCCGAGAGATCCTCTCTAGCAGATGTGAAGTAGCACCGATGTTTTTACAGAATAAAAAACCAGTATGGTGGTCATCTATGTTAGGAAAGATTTGCTGGTTGTAATCAAAAATAATTTCAGGATGTGACTTCTGCTCTACTTCCAGAGAAAGAAAGCTTTTATAAATCAAGGCCTAAATTTTTCAGGTTTCTGAAGTTACTGGTATGAACGTAAAGTTATTGGGCACAGAAAGACTTGTAATTTTCTGTTTGCATGCTTTTTAAGGCGAGAAAGTGAATATATAGGTCTTTTTTGCATCAGAAGACCTGGATTAGAAAGATTAATATAACAATATACATTACTAGTGTATAATTGTCCTAATTAGAATGGTAATACAGTCTTTTCTCATTTATTCACAGTATGGGTGCATTTTATCGAGTAAAATAATCCTCCAATGATCTACTAGTAGCTTCCAGTTGCCTTTTCAAACACTGAGAGTATATTATAAAAATACCTGTTAATAAGTAAAGGCATACTCCAAATAAATACTCTAAATTATAGATACATACCAATTCTCACAGAAGATTGTAAAGTACTTAAAACATGTACAAGGCACACGTTATATGTTACTTACCAAGGATTAAAACATAGTCACTTCATATCTAGAGTGAAATTCCGACAGAAACTATGCTGAAAACATATCCATTGTAATACTGATGATTCCTACAGTAATAGGAAAGATTTGCTACAAGTCAACAGCAAAACAGGAAAAAGGCAATCATTGTACTCATTCCCTTTTCTTCAGAAAATGAACAACACTGTTCAAAGCCAGACACATAATGACATTCCTATTTTGTATTTCCATAAAAAATGAGCTGCTTACATGAGTTTTTTTTTGTTTTTTTTTTGTTTTTTTTTTTTTTGGGGGGGGGGAGGGGGTGGATTGAATACTAAGTGGATTACTGCTTTTCCAGGTCTTGAACCTAATATTCTTAATTGTATTTGAAACTCAGATTTAGACCACTGTGCTGCCACAGCAGGCTGGGGGAGGAAATGCAGAAAATGACATTTTGCATTTTTCTAAAAACCTAAAAAATAACCACTGCACTCTAAAATTCAAATGTCTACAAACACATCAGAAGAGGCAACTGTGTCCAGTTCTGGACTCTCTGGTATGAGAGGGACCTAGAGTTACTGGAGTGAGTCCAGCAGAAGCCTACTAAGATGATCAGGGGACTGGAGCATCTGTCATATGGGGAGAGGCTGAGAGAGCTGGTCCTATTTAGCTTTGAGAAGAGAAGACTGAAAGTGGATTTTATCAATGTGTATAGCTGTTTGAAGGGAGGGTGTTGAGAGGATGGGGCCAGACTCTTTACAGTGGTGCCCAGCAACACAAGAGGCAATGGGCTCAAAGTGAAACACAGGAAGTTCCAACTGATTTATGAGAAGACACTTTACTGTGAGAGTGACAGAGCACTGGAACAGGTTGCCCAGAGAGGTTGTGGAGTCTTTCTCTGGAGGTATTCAAAACCCACCTGGATGCTATCCTGTGCAATGTGCTCTAGCTGACATTGCTTGACAGGGGGGTTGGACCAAATGATCTCCAGAGGTCCCTTCCAACTTAGCTAATCTGTGATTTTGTAACTGTAAGCTCTCTGTATTTCTGGTCTTAATTACTTGAAGGTTTAATAGCTTATCCATTAGTTTATCATAATCAAGTATAGATTATGGTAATATATTATAACTTAATGTGTGAAATTTACACTTAATATTCATGTATGTGCATATAGTCGTGGGCTAACAACAGGACATCAGGGATCCAAAAAAAATCCCAACCATCTGTTTACTACAACCATGATATTTTCAAAACATAAACTAGTAGTATTTCATTAGATTATTGCTGGATTTTGACAACTTGTGCACTTAGACAAAATGTATAGCTTAAGATTTTTCAAATTGACGTGGAAACAGAAATGTATTTGGTTTTGAATGCAACATCCACTGCCAAATGAACCCACACACTCTTGAAGACCCCTACCTTTCCCTATAAAACATTAACTATGTTGACTAAGCAGCAGGGATGAATGTGCATTTACGTAAAATTTACGTAAGAAAATCAGGCCTATTTTCAGCATGTGAGACATGTGTAATATGTACCTAATGTAAAACATCAAAAGAAAAAATGTTTTCCTTCCAGTGACTGGTGTCAAGCAGGTCATATCCCTTTATGGTACAAACATCTGTTGGGCGTGAATTAATTTCAGTGGCATAGGTTTTCTTAATGAGCGATGTGCCAAAATTGTAATACAATGTGGATAGCCACCTGCTTTCAATCTGTTCAAATCCAGTTCCTTGAAAAGTTACATTCCATCTCTTTCCTACGTATGTCCACTTTTACACACACAAAAAAGACAACTGAAACATTACTTATATAATAGTGACAATTCAGCTGCAAGTGCAAAGTCATCAGGAATGTCACTTCTGACAATGTTCTGACATTGAGTTACCAAATTTGTAAATGTTATTGTAAATGCTATGATACTTTTTTTCCCTTTTTTCTTTTTTCTTTTTTTTTTTTTTCCTTTAAAAAGGAAGAACAAACAAGTTCTTCAACTCTTTCTGCATCAGCTATTAAAAGATTGCTTTCTTTCCAATCATACAGATTAAATATTCAAAATAAAGCTCTCTGGGCATGAGTCCCTCTTAGGTGCAGCTGAGAGAAGGGGCTTTGAGAAACCAGCAAGTTCTCTGAAGTTCTTTCATATCTGAGACCTGAGGGACCAATGAGTAACATACCAGCAGTAGACTCCCTTTTCCTAAGTAATTCTATGCTCTTTGATTTCTACCAAGACAGAGGTCATTATGAACTGGTAATTTGTTCATTTTCCTAAGATAAGAACTTGATGCATGATAACCAGAAAGAATAAAAGGGGGTTGAGGGGAGCTCCTTGCTACAGTTTATTACAGGTGATGAAATATTTCAAGAGTCTCAAAGGTAACTGGGCAAATCCATGAGGAAAAAAAAAAACAAAACAACAAACACAACTCTAAAGACTATCAATTACAAAGACATCACCACTACCTCTGCAAGTGCCTGAGCTGCAAATTACTCACAGAATATTATAGGATGCACAATTAATGCAACTGTTCTTTATACTCTTTCCAAGGCATAAGCTAATGTAGGGCTCAATGAGCCTCAGTTTAATCCACAATAGCCATTAATATATCAGTACTATATGATGTACCTTGTATTATATTTACATAGTCATTTCAATCATATTCATCTGTTAATGGGCTTGAAATTTTTGTGTTAGCTTGTTTCTGAATTCTGTACAGGAAGCTCAAACAGTATTGATGAATGTGATAAAAGAAGTACTTCAAAAATTTTAGGGTACTTACAAAAACAGGAAGTTCGAGTTAGAAAATTGTAATGGTGCTTTCTAGAATTAACAAAATTAAACAAACCAAAAAAAACAGTGACTAATATCGTACAAAAGGAATAAGTATGTTATCCCTTTCAGAGGATGATACAGGCAAGCAAGCAGGCAAGCAAACAAACAAAAAACACTTTCTGAATAAGAACAAATCTGCAAATGAAACGAGTAAGGACCTTTTTTCCCTGTAGCCTAAGTTCAGAAGAAAACCTACAGAACGTATTACAATATTCTGAAGAAATTTTCTTTCTGTGTGAGAAACATGACAAGTCAAATATTTTCAGAAAACACAAAACTGTATTTATCCTTGCTTTCATTACTTAATTTCTAAACCAGAAGAAATATATGTAATGAAAGACTGGTGATCTGCAAATGAATATCAAAAATGCATGAAGACTACTGGAAGTCAAGACACTTGTGCATGGATTTCTGAAAGAGAGCAGACTGTAGGAGACCAAGAAGAAAGAAAGAAAGAAGAAAAGAATGTTACATTAGAGCTTTATGACTTAAAGGATATTTTTTTTTGTTTGTTTTCCTGTGGGATACTGGGCAGAATACATACGTAGATCAAAGATCACCCCCATCTCTGGTTTGCTTAATGATGTGGTTCATCCCTGCCCCTTTAAAATATGGTTTTTATTTTGTTAAAAAGTATAAATATTTAATTTACTTGAAAACACTGGTTTCAAAAAATAGACATGTGTTATTCTTTATATATGGTTGTTTTTAAAGGAGATTTAATATGATGATTACTTGATATTAATGAATAACAAAACTAATTACTGTTGGTAAATCCACATACCCCAAGGCATTCTTAATATGCTGATGTTCCTCTTTATCTAATAAAAAAGGATTTAGCTGCTTAATGATTTTTAGTCTTCAGAGAATGCAATTCACTAATTTTTCCCATTTGAACTAAGTGTGGCATAGTTTTTGAAACTCAAGGCAGATGAATGAAATTTACTAAATCCAAACCCACAAAACTAGAAATTTATTGGGGCTGTTCTGATCAGTTAGAGATTATAACAGAACTATATAAATCAAAACCACAGCAGATAGTCTTGTCCTTTTATGAAAGATCACTGAAATGACCTGAGCTGAAAATCTTTTTGTCACATCCCTTGGCAGTGTTCAACACCAAAGGTGATTTTTTCCAATGTTCGAACTTCAGTGTTTCATTTCATTTAACTATGTAACTCTTTCCATAGCTCTATAATTCTTTCTAAAGCTCTAGATAATTCTACTTCAGCCTTGATGTTTGCACCTCTCAAATATTTGTGTATTCACAGTTCCAAAATTTTTCACTTTGTCATCTTACAGCTAAGGTATATGCCTTTGACTCTTAAGTTCCACCCTCTGCCTCCCAATAAATCAGTACCCCAGAATCCCCAAATATTTTTGTCTTTCTTGCAATATTGGTTAGTTTCAAATGGCTGCTTGCTGGAAGAGCTGTCAACAGCTCTTCCACATAGCTGGCATCCTTGGGTGCTCACCTTGCTGGAGGAAAGAATCAGCAAGGGAGGCCTACAGATGAGAGAAGCAGCACAAGAGACAATCTTTATACATATCCATAGCTTTTACTTGGACATTTACCTTGATTTGGAGAAACTACTGGCTCTGGGAAAATGAAAAGCATTGCTAAGAATCAAAAAAGATAAATAAAGCTAAGTTTAATGAGCTTTTGTCTGGCATGCTTAGCCCTGCCTCAGAGTCCACAAAGCAGGTATCTAACAGATCACCCAATTGCCTTCTGTGATTAAACAGATGGATATGTGGACAAGGGTAGACCAGGACATTTCATGTACCTCAACTCTGACAAGGCCTTTAACACTTTTCACACAACGTATCTTGCATCCACATTAGGACATTATGGCCTGGATGGGTAAACAACCAGATGGATAAAACAACTTGTTGAATGATAGAGCTCAGAGGGTATTTATTCGTGGAAGATGGTGATATGCCCATCATATTTATTTGAGAGGTCATGGCAGTCCAGTGAAGTTCCCACTGACCAGAAGAGAGGTAACATAACCTCCATTTTTAAAAAGGGAAAACAGGAAGACCCCAGGAACTACAGATCTTGACTGAATATACCAACTCCAGAGGCCCTGCCCAGCCTAAATTATTCCATGATTCTATCCCACCTTAAGATTTGTATGCTAAAAAGCAACTCAACTATAACTATCCATATATGCATAACTGTGTTTTAACAGATATTATCATGATACAAATAAAATTGGACATTTCTAATAACACAACGCTATCTCTTCTTCTGACTTTTGCTTTAAAGAAGACCTCATACTCTCAAAATGGCTTCCTGAAAACATGCTATCACAGCATCTTTAAATGGGGTTCAGCTTCCCTGAAAGAAAAATGCACAATCTAGATTATTATCTTAATTAGTAATAATGGGTGTGCCTACAGGAAACCCAAGCAGACAGTCATTGCCTTAAGTCAGTGTCAC
The DNA here is from genome assembly GCA_011076525.1 of Nettapus auritus. Lineage (NCBI taxonomy): Eukaryota > Metazoa > Chordata > Aves > Anseriformes > Anatidae > Nettapus > Nettapus auritus. The sequence goes on along the minus strand of CM021766.1, from coordinate 136,169,000 downwards.
ACAAAATATCATTCATAATGTGAGTTCCAATCTAACTTTGGTTTGTCTCCCCAGCCTGGTGCTCAAAAGTCTGTTTCGACCACAAATTTCTCTAAACCTTTTCACTAAGCCTGAACTGTGTATTCTATATGCTGGATTGTTTTTTTCTTTAAAAACAAACAAACAAACAAACAAAAACAAAAACAAACAAACAATAACATGAAAGCAAAATCCTTACTAGCAATGCAGAATTTTCAGTCAGCTGGACACTGTAGGGAACAAGATTTTTTTGCAACATTCATTGGTCATGGTCAGATCTGTATAAATTTAAATATAAATTATAAGAGGTCTTTCACTATTTTCCCTGCAGTGTTTTTAAAGTGGTATTGGTGCTTTAAAAAAGTGAATAATTTACCATTCTTGTTCTATTTATAGTTTTAGGTGTCTCTTGAATCTGAAAGTTCTTGTTACAGTTCACTTTTCAGTACTGAAGTTCAGCTTTTGACAGATACTCAACAAAATATTTGATAGGTATGTACCTCAGTCTTTTCACTATTTTAGCAGATAAAAGTACATTCAGTAAAATTTTGATTTCATTGCAGTCATCTATTTCAAGAAATTCAAGGCACTGCTTTTTCCCCTTTCCTGTTCAGAAATTCCTGTGTGCGTGCATTTGTGGTTGCTTATTTATTCATGAGTCCTCAAAGAGGAGCACTGAATGGACAGAGGTTCTTAATACCCTTGAAAACAACTGAACAAATGCTTAATACAAATAGATCAGTAATGTAAATTCATGTACAAATACCAAACCTGCACTATTAAAAAAAACCACATAATAACGTCTTCTCTAGAATTAAAATATTCTATACCTTTCAGCTACAAGATAATAACTGCCATGTTATCTTGTGACAGGTTTGGAAGACAGCTTTCACACAATCCTATTTGGAACTGTAAGCTTTCTTGCTTTCTCCATTTCATTTTTTTCCTTTCCTATGGAAAATTAAAAAAAGAAGAGGGTGGTTGAGTACTGGAACAGGATCCCCAGGGCAGTGGTCACGGCACTGAGCCTGCCAGAGTTCAAGAAGCATTTGGACAATACTCTCAGACACATGGTCTGATTTTTTGGGTGGTCCTTTGGGGACGCAGGAGTTAGACTTGATGATTCTTGTGGGTCTATTCCAACTTGGGGTATTTTACGATTCTATGATTCTAAGTACGATTTCTTTTGCTGATTTCTACTATTCTATTAATCATGTTTATACATTTAATAAAAATCCCAGTGAAAATCCTCACGTGCTCCAAAATGGAAGCTTTAAATCTGGAAAGCTAATAGGCACTTTGGGGAAAAACCAAAACAAAACAAAACAACAACAAAACACAAACACACCTTAAAGCTATTTCTATTAATCACCTTGCTGAATAAGGCTGCGTTAAATGCAAATGCAAGAACACTGCAGCAGGAGAAGCAGAGCACAGGTTCTGTGTATCACTATGACCTGCAGAACAATCTAGGTGATTTGCAGTACTGTAGGAAAGCTTTTAGAGGTTGGATGACTTGAGCTCTATTTTTCTCTTAAAAAAATGAGACAGGACACAACCAGAGGTGTTTAAGGAACTGGCCAGTGCCACTGCTGAGATTCTCTTTATCTCTTTTGAAAGTTTCTACTGTCTGGAGAGTCTATGACAGCTGGAAACAGTAATTCTCATGTCTAGCTTCAAAAAAGAGCAAGGAGAAGGATCCAGGAAACTACCAGACAGTCAGTCACATTGTACTCTGCTGGGAAGGTGACAGAAAAAAAAAAACAAAACAAAAAAACACAAACAACTTTTACAGAAACCTATTCCAGGCACTTGAAGGGAAAGAAAAATGTTTAGGAACAAACAACACAAACATACCAGATGCAAAGCATGCCTGACCACAACCTAATTGCCTTCTATCATGAGATGATTGGTTCTGTGGATAGAGTATTGACTGTCATCTGCTTTGACCTTAGCAAGTTTGGACAGTCTTCCACTGCATGCTCGTACCCAAACTGGTAAGTGTTAACTGAAAGGGTGGACTACAAGGTGGGTGAAAACTAAACAGGACCACTAAAATCAGGGAGTAGTGGTGTGTTCCAAAGTCTAGCTGAAGTCTGGCTACAGATCGACTTGTCCTCAAGGTTGTATGACGTATGATGTTTTTATTATTGACCCTAGCAGTGAGACAGAACATGCCCAAGGGAAGTCCACAGATTACAGCAAACTGAGGGGAGTGGTTGATACACTGAAAGGTGGGCTGTTAATAAGAGTGACACTGACAAAATGGAGGAACAGTTTGACAGAAACCTCATAAAGTTCAAAGGTAAATGTAAGGTCCTGTACCTGAGATGGAACATCCCCAAAAAACAAATACAGTTTTGAGGTCAACTGTTAACAGAACAGCAGAGAAAAGAACCCAAGGGTCCAACTGGACAACAAATTGAACATGGGATAGTGGCATGACCTTGTAGTGATGAAGGATAACCACTTATTGGGCAGCAGAGCCAGAAGATCAGAGGTGAGATTACTTCTCTTTTATTAGATACTTCTGAGTTTACATCTAGAGTCTCTAGCTTTGAGCTCAACAGTAGAAGAAACAGATTGACAAACTTGAGCAGGCAGAGGATCATCAAGAGGGTTAGCAGGTGGTTAGCATATATCAAAGGATATATAAGGACATGGTGAGAGGGCTCGGTGTGTTCAGACAGAAGAATAAAAGGCTAAGTATGGTGAAGAGGAATCAAGTTGCTGCTTCCAGTTACCTAAAGCAGGGTTATGAAGAAGATGAAGTCACACTCGTTCTGTAGTCTGAAATGAAACCCTGAAAGGCAGTATCAAGCAAAATGGATATAAACACAGAAGTTAGCCAGAATGAGGGTAGTTGAGCACAAGAAATTTACTCAGACACATAATGCAACCTCCATTCGTGGAGAGACAGGAAGATGTACCTGGACAATGCATTGAAAAGACTGAATTTAGTCTTGTTTTGAGCTAAAGTATGGCATCCAGAGATGTCTCCCAGTCTAAGTGAGTAGTGGGTACCAGACACAGAGAATATTTTACAATTTATTGGTTTTAATGAAGACCATAATTAGTGCATATAAAAAATATGAATTCACGAGAAGATGCCAAAGCTTCAATAAAAGTTAAACAACTGTAAAAACCTACTTTAAAATTTATTTTTTCATCGTTTATATCAGATAATTTTTTCCTTGTACATAAGGTGTTGCAAAATAACCTCAGTCTAATTTACTGAATAATATACTTATTAAAATAAGACCCTTCCTATTTTTAGAATATTAGAATGACTTACAAGGCTGATCAAACAAACAATAATAAAACATGCATTTCACTTACCTCTCTAATGTTGTCACTGTAGATTATGTAAACACCTGCTCAGAGTTCTTATAAAAAGAAATCAGCTGCAAACCAGGAAAAAACCTACCTCAGTGGTGGTACTGGAAGATTCCAGTCCAATCACATTGGCTTGTACCAACTGCTGAAGAAGTTGTACTTGAGCCACATTGAGGAAGAAATCCAGATTTGTTGTCATATTCACCTCCAAAGAATGACCACACACCAAAATTTCCTATGGAGAAAGGGGAAAATATTAGATAGCAGGTACTGGGCAAATAATTTTCAGCTTCTATGTAACTATGTATTGAAAATAAGGATTAGTAAAGCTCAGAGATGTCTTTACTGAATAAATTCTAAGCATCCTAGCCACCTCCTAAGCTATTTCTTCCTTTTTTTAAAAAAAAATATATATATATTTTACATCTGCACTTGTGATGACCTTTTACATAAAACATGAAGTTCTCAGTTTTTACTTTCTATGTACATTATTTGTTACTTTCCAACTGTGCACATCTATTGCATTGTTGTAGTACACACCTAATACCCTTTACGTTCCTGCATCAGTTCTGCTCTACCCAGAAGGTAGCTATTACGAAAAATATTCTTTGTGAGCTGACAGAAACTTAATGGCATCTTCCCTATATAAAACGTTTTAAATTCTTAGGATATAAACTATACCAAAAAGAGAGTCAATACCTTTTGTGTGTAACACTCTTCATAGACTAAGCATGAACAAGCTGACCCAAGTTTAACAGTGATTGTTAAATCTGGAATAACTTGAAGTACCCCCAGTAATGACTGGGGAGTGGATGCTTTGTGGAAATTTGTGGGGTTGAAAACTTGGCTAAAAGAACTAGCTTCTTACAGACAGTGTATACATTGCATTTTCAGGTTTCTTTATGAGAAGCTTGTGAATACAATGTTTTGTAATGTTGTACTATAGCACCTATTTTCAACATCTTTCCATCACAAATTTTTTAAGGATTCCAATTTTCTAAACTGCAGACAAACTTATCTACCACTGGACAGGCTGCCTTTAATACTAAATGCCATGCACAAATTCTTTCTCCAGCAGAGAGAAGACACTTCACTTAAGGATTAAGATTTTTTTTTTTTTCTTTGCAGTTGGTGATGTCTGTATTTGAAAATTTACCACACCTGTGATTTAAAACAGTGAAGCAGTAAAATATTAAGATTGTCCACATACTAAGAGTTCTGCTATTTCTGTTCACATTTTATACTAACCTCTGGGTGTAAATTCTCCGGAGCATCAATTTTTGTAAAAATAATTGCAGGAGCTGCAGTTATTCGAACAGTGAAATCTGTTAAAATTGGAGTCAAAATGGCTCTCCTTTCCTGATGCCGCTTTATGCTAAAAGGAAAAAAAAAAATAAATAAAATAAAATAGGATTAAATCACATTATAAATTGTTGAGAGGCAAAAACATAATGTTTTTCTTTACATCTATTATGTAGCATAAAACTGCTTCAACAGTAGTTTGGCTTTCTGGTAGTTACTTCGATAAGCATTAAATATCATAAATCACATCTATTCCAATCTTGAAGGCAGGCTTCTTCCTTCATTTCATGGAAAAGATATGTCTAAATATTTGACTCTTCAAACTACCTCCAACTGGTGCATTTGACGTTGCTTTTATCTTGTTTAACCAAACTATGCAAAATCACTTGAACAAAGATAAAAACGATAATAGAAGTATTTTTCAAACATGCCTGTGGATGCCCGTCATTTTACAAATAACTGTCCTGAATCCTCCATAACACTTGAATTTATGCATTAAAACCCTGCAGTGAAAAAATTACAGTTGCTGCACACAACAACGTAACTGATAGAAAATCAAAGATATGAAAAATGAAACTACCAAACCTCATAAAAGTCTAGAATTTTATTTATAACAAATAAAGTCCAAAATATTAAAAATGCCTTAAAAATTGAGAGGTGACAGTCCTTCTGACTTGCTTCTTTCACTGCTTGTTCCTAGTTGGTACCTTTTCATCTAGATATTAACATTTACTTGCCAAGAATATTTGTGCCATTAAAATTGATAATGACGTTTGTTTTCCAGCTGGGTATTTATTTTTTTCCTTTAACCAAATACAAAGCCTAGAAGTACAAGCTCATTATGGATGGACTGCTAATAGCTTATGACAACACATTCCAAATAGCCAGAATCTTCTGTGTCAGGTCAAATAAACTATTGCCACAAAATGCCATCTGAGAGCCTCTGATCGGGCAAAAAGTAATGTAATGAGATCAAGATGGTGTCAGCCCTTAAAAGAGGATACAGCTCCAATTCCTGGGACAGCCCTTCCATCAAAATTGTTTTTGGTAATTCTTTCTACCTATCATAATTTACAGAAATGCTAAATATCTGCATTTCCCCAAAGAGAAATCTAGAAATTATTGAAAAGTTAATTGGTCTAAGGTAAATTTTCCAATGCCCACAGAATAAGAAATTATCAACTGTGAAACAATGCAAGTTAAAGTATACACTAAATTATGCAAACATCTATTACAATATAAGACCAAACCACACTGCCATGTAAAAAAAATAGAGAAGAATATATCTATACAGAATTCTTCAGATACATTTGCTTGTCAGATAGGTATAACTGTATTAGCCTTAATCTCATTCTATCTAGTAATGGAGATGTGGTGGTTCAGACATCATCATAAACTGCCAAGTGAGCCAGACACATAAACAATTGCTTCTTACCATCAACTAGAATTGTCTATATTAATATCATTAAATGATAAGGTCATATGTCTGTCTATGTAGGAATAACCTCTTGACACGTATGGAACAGGTGATTAAAGTTCTTGATTAAGAACAGGTATTGATACAGATATTCTAGAGTAAAGATAATAGTTCTGAAAAGGATTCTGTTGAAAAGTACATGATCTCAAATGTTGCTGGTTTGAAGGCCAAGATTTAGGCAGAAATGAAACTAAATAGATATCATAGCATGACTAGAAGCCAGGCTTAGATATATTTCTAGCAAGACGCAAACCCACAGATGACATTTCACTGCTTAGATTATTTTGATGCTTCAAATTTCACTAACAGTCTGAGTGTCCTCAGAACATATATGAGGCATGGCAAACAATAAGGGAATGTAAACTGTCACATGGAGGTAGACCTTAAGACTTTTAAACTTATTTAGGACAACAATATTTAGAAGTTAGCTAGCAGATGCTACAGATCATAGACCTATTATTTACTGAGCACAAGTGTAACAAATGTTTGTTTCAAATAACCTTCACAATGACTGCCAAGCTGGCTGCACACCAGTTAGAGCAATATGCTTAAAAGCAAGTTGATCTGTGACTGTGAGAAATTTACCGTCTTACAGTAAAAACTTTAATATTTTGGTAAGCTGTTGCTCCTCTGGTCTACAATGATAGTTTCTGAAGCAAGATTAGTCTAATTAGATCCACAAATTAAATGAAGACCAGTTTTTGGTTAGTGTACATCTTCAACTGAGAAAAGTGTCTTAGATTTTGCCAGGTCTACAAATGCTTCTCTCCCTGCCATCACCTTCATTTTAAATTTAAACCAGATGGCTTTCTTCCCAATTCCTACTTCCCCTTCACAATAGGATGAGAAAGAAATACCTTCGTCTCTGAGGAAAATGGAAGAGCTAAGTACTAGAACAATTCTATGGAAGAGCACTCACTTATATGTTAGAAAACTTCAATGGGAAGGGGTATAACACTGCTAGTATATATGATTTTGACAAATGAAACAGAGCTATAGAAGCACACTATTAGTTGAACCCCAAAGCAACAACTGGCTCTTTTCATCACTGTCCAAATTATTTCTCAGCTTATAAGTATTCCAATTTCTTAATTTTCAAATGTTATTCTAGTAGGTACCCAATACACTGCATCTTAGAGGAGTTTTTGATAATATAGATGGGCTGATTTTTTTTTAAAAAATAATTTTTATTTTTTAAATCATCCTTATGTGGTATTCCTGTCCTGCTCTACTTACTAGTTTCCACATTTCTAGTTGGTGAATTTGAAGCTCAGCCAAATCAAGTATTAGCAAAATAATTGTAAGTACAAACAGAAGGCAAACAGAGCACAGTAAATAATGAGGGGAGAGGATATGAGAAAGTGCACAAAAGGAACAAAGAAACAAATTCCACATTGAATTATTAAGTCTTCCACACTGCACCTAAGTGCACCGTTAACTTAACACAGGTGTACGCCACATGAGCTTATGAAAAAACTTGATTGTGAAGAGCGTAATGATGGCTCTGTGTCTGCAGCACATTCATTCCATGGTTCATTTGTGCATCTGTTATATATTTGTCTTGGAAAAAAAAAATAAAAAGGAAAAGCTAGTACTTTTAGAGATGTTGAAGCAGTTGATCATCTACACTTAAAAGTACTGCACATAGTACTTGAAAGTCCATATGTTTGCACAGAGCAACAAGGAAGCAAAACAGTTATGATAAGGTCTGGAGGTGCCCTTTACTCAGTGCTGAATTAGGGCTACATCTGAATGATTATATGAACTCTGGTTATTGCCTACAGATCCACATTGTAAAATCACAGGGCAAAAATGGTCTCTGTCCTCAAAGGTTTACAATTTAAATCTAAGAAAAAACAGACCTGAAGACTGTGAAATAAAAGTAACAACTAACAACATTGTAGGTAATGACATCAGTACAGTGGCAACGTTATAGCTATTTTATGAGTTTTTCTATTACACTGTAATAGAATTGATTTCTGGGGGGGAAGGACGACATTGCAATAATTTTGTGAATGTTCACAGAAGATGACTTTACACCTGTAGGATAACCTAGGAGTAAGCAGGAAAGTGCTTTTTTGGAAATTAAATGCAGCAGCCCTGTTAACTGGCATGGTGAGGTTTGATGAGCACTGAGTGTACTTGAGTCAAAGCCAATGAAAGAAGACATACAAGGAAATGGATAGTTTGGAAGTACCTTGAAAGTAAAGACATATCTAATGATTAATGTAACAAAAAATGTTGTGGAGACAAGATAAAGAAATATGAAGAACAGATTTTTGTATTCAAAGCAATATTTAATCAAATCAAATCATAGAATTATAGAACGGCATGGGTTGGAAGGGACCTCAAAGATCACTTAGTTTCAACCCCCCTGCCATAGGCAGAGATGCCACCCACTAGATCAGGGTGCTCAGGGTCTCACTTATCCTGGTCTTGAACACTTCTAGGGATGGAGCATCCACAACCCCTCTAGGCAACCTGTGCCAGTGCCTCAATGCTCTCTGAGTGAAAAATTTCCTCCTAACCTCTAATCTAAATTTCCCCTCTTTCAGTTTAATACCATTTCCCCTCATCAGCATTTGATTACATCCACTGAGAAGCACTTCGAGTTTACATGAGGAGGAAGGACTGCCAAAGAGATGATGTTGCACTAACAGAGGAGGTGTGATGATGTGAGGCTGGAAAAGCTATGAAAGTGTACAATAAGGAATAAAACTTGGCAATTTTATATGGAAACAAAATCCAAACAAACAACAAATACTGGCCAGTAAGAGATAAAACATGACCTAGATGTGAAACTTGGAAATGTCTGCCTTTTCCTAATTATCATTTTTTTCTTAATGATACCTTATTTAATCCAGAGTTCGAGTCCGTATATAATTTAAAAATACATAGCTCAGGAAGTAACTCATATATATTGAATTAATGAATGACAACTAAGAGCTCACTTATGCCATGTAAGATTACTATCTACGGAGAGATGAATCCTCACATAAAATTCCATTATGTGAAAATGAAAATTCAAGTATTAGCATGGAATATCCCACATAATCAAACAGCCTTTTCTAGAAGTATAAGGCATGCAAACTGAAGATGTTATATTAGTTAGCATGCTACCTTTGGACTTAAAAATAACTTTTATCTTGCAGGCTTCCCTTAGAGTCATATAAATCATTTAATCCCTGATCTACAAATGCATTGGGATACCTAACTACTGATGAAATCTGTGGAAACGTGCATCATCCTGCCTCTAATCTCCATCTTTCAATAGGAAGAACAGTTGACATCTTTTTAGCTCTCTGAGGTGTTACAAAGAATCATCACAAGACAGTGAAATAGTGTAACTCTGCTTCGCGGACTATCTAATGACTAAAATTAGACAATGAACAAACGTACACCATCTGGCTGTACAGAATGACTATTGTTATGTAATTATACCTCAGTAAAACTAATTTTCATCTTATTAAGTATGATGTGCACCATTTCACTGCTGTGGATTAATAAAGGAAATAACATGCCCCTTGTTATTGAGTAAGACTTTGTACATTGCAAATAAAAATACGACTTCACGTACAACAAATACAGAAAACTGAAGTATGAGACTGAATGCAAACATACTGTATTTCATTCCAAGATTCAGAAGGAATGCCCCTACTTCCCCACACATGGATCTACTGATCATTTCTTCTTGGTCTTCCCTACTAGAATCTGGCAAGCTGCATTTCAACTTTCCAAAAAAGCATGAAAATGAAAACTATTCAAGGAAAAATCTGCAGGAAACATTTCTGAGGATCCTTGCAAAGCAAGAGTGGTATTTTGTTCAGTTTCATACAACAGATCATTGGCTCCCTGACATACTCAATGAGAGTTGCAAAGAGCTGTTCCAGATGGTTGTATGCCAAGGACAGAACTGTAATGCAGTATATTGCCACACTCAATTCATTACCACACAGAGAAGTAATGCTTTTAAGCTCAATTAATTTTTTTTTTTTTTTTTTTTTTTTTTTTTTTTTTTTTTTTTTTTTTTTAACAGAGTTTATTCAGGCTGCAGGAAGCAGAAGTTGCTGCCGGGAGTTGTAGAAGGATTGCACAGGGATGGGGGCGAGGCCTCAAGAGAGGATATATTTCTTTATTTCCTTCAGGGCTGTTGTTTTTTCCATTGAGAGGAGGGAGAGGGAGGAGGAGATCCGCAAGCTGAAAAAGCAGTTTTCAATCAAGAAAACTTCTTTTGGTTAAGTACTCCCAGTTCCCCACATGCTGTTTGGTAAAGGGAATAAATGTGGACAGGTTTCATTTGTACGTAACCTTATTAGAACTGTCTGACTGTTTCCAGTACTCTTTTTATATATTACACCATTAGGGAGCTTTTTATAACATCTACGGTGAAGGATAAACATTTCATAATGGGAAGAGTTATGACCCCCAGTCCCTAGTAAAGCATGGTATTTGGACAGGTTTTTCTGAGAGCGGGCACCCACCCTACCAGAGAGTTCTATTTCCCCCCATTCTTCCTGCAGTGACCTCCAGAGGCATGGGAGGCAGCACATAGATGATTCAGGATAACACTTTGAAGAATTTTTACACTAATCTCCTTGAAACATTTAACACCTAGTCTCAAAGTAAGATTATTTCCAAATCACACTGTAAGAGAAAAAAAAATTAAAAAATATTCAGAAGCATGAGATACTAAGTACTAGAAACACTGAACTCCAGAAGAAATGGTGGGAATAATTGAAAGACTTATTTTCTATATAAACGTTGCTAAAGCATTTAAATTATAAATTATGTCAAAAGCTTTCAAATATTTGTTTACATTACATACAAAATATTATATTTAGAATGATTTGGTTTTCATTCAAGTTTTTAAAACAAGACCAGATTTCAACTCAGAAGACTAAATTACAATACAATAAATTCAAGAATTTTTACAGCTCTTTAATTAAAAAACAAACAAACAAACAAAAACAACAACAACAAAAAAACACACCAAACAGTTGCACTTTTAGAAATGGGAATGCAAAATGAAGGGTGGTATCTCTGCTGAAGTTTTCTGTATCTGAAATACTTTGATATAGGTTAGATTCTGTACTGTAACGCACTTTGTCTATACATTAAAAACGAGTCAAGTAAGAGGAAAATGGATCTCAAAAGAGAATTTTAAAACCCAGTTAACCTAATAAAGCATAACACTGTGTCTAAATGATAAGTAAAACCAAAGAGATGTACATGTAAATGTAATAATGAAACTCATCCTACAATAATTCAGTAAAAATCATTATGTTCCAGGTGAAACATCTCAATGAAACTTAAAGAATTAAAAAAGAAAACAGTATCACAAGTAGGTCAAAGTATTGAGATTCCATGATGGTTGCAGTAAATCTTAAGATAAAAATCACCCTGAAAATGCTAAGCACTATGTAAAACACCATGCAGCCACCCTCTTGGTACATGCTAGAAATCTCTCAATGGATGGCAAATTTCAATATGGGTTCTTATAGTTCTCAGCACACCACTTCCAATGATAATAAAATAGACCCAGATGCAGCAAAGCTGACTGCCAACTAAAAAAGCAAAAATGTGAATATCCTGAAAAAGAATTGTAGTAAATGTGTAAAAATGTAAGCCAAAAGGACAAGGAAACACTCATTCCAGCTTTCTCTTTAAACATATTCAAGCTGGAATTAAAATACAGTATTGCATACCATAAAGGAAAAGCTAATGTATTTAATTAAAACTGATCTAGATTAAAAAAGGAAGTAGAAGACGCACGTAAAAACAGTTTCAAAAGAAACTTACTTATATGTCAAATACATTGTAATAAAATTTTATTTTGGACATCTGCTGAGAAAAAGAATAATATCCAAGCTATTATATGAAAAAATAGAATTCTGATTATTTTCAACTGTTTCTCTTATCTCTATAGCTTTCTAGTAATCCCACCAATTTTCCTATCAAAATCTATAACTGTAAAGCTGAGACTGAAGTCTGCTAACAACATGACTTCAGCCACCAACTGGAAGGAAAAGGAAAAGCAATTCCCCAGTGGCTGGTTTTGTAACGTTAGCTTTACTCACAGATTGGCCATAAGTCCTTTGGAGATTAATGTCATCTTTAAAGAAATGCCGGTGGACCTACAACATTTTGTGAGAAAGAAATTAATGGGCAACTTGCCCAAAATCAAGGCCTAACTATAAGGGGTCATGTATATATTTTCAAGACCAAGAATCTAAAAGCAAAGTTGTCTATGAAATTGTGTTAGTAATAAATAAATAAATAAATCATTGTATTGCAGGAGAGAACCAGATGATCTTGTAATTGAAGAACTAACACTATTACTGTGTTTAACTAATTTTTCATCTGTATTCCAGTCACTCCTTGTGGTTTCGTCATTGCTTTGGTTAGATCTGCTGTTAGTGACCTCTGTTTTTCAGTGATAAACTTGAGTTTATTCTTGGTCATATTGTTTTCCTGCACGTATTTCTCCAGAATGGCCTTATATGCTGTTCTAATCTTTCATCAATTCATCATGTATAAATCTTAGGCTGCATGCCATCCTCACATAGCTTCTTTTGCTACAATTTGCCCCACTTTAAGGAAAATCTCACAGATTCCTGTCATCTCCTCTTTTCTTGAAAAGTAAATGAACAATAGTTCAATTTTTGTCTTTACTCATGATTCGTCCTGTTTTTCTATTTCACTTTCAGGAACACATCCCTTAATTCAGACAGGAATCTGTATCTTGGGAGACATAAAATTGTGCATACATTTCATAAGGATTGGACTCATGACCAAAGAGCCAAGCACACACAGCACCACAGAATGGAGGGGGGGCAGTAATGCAGAAGAGTGGAAGCTTGCAATGGCAAGGACCAGAGGGAGGAAGAGATTTCACCCAAAGCCTGAGGTGCTTTGCAGAGCTGCCTCACCACTCTCCACACTGAAGAAGGAAGACCCATCACATTAGGGGAGACTCTGGCAGCCTGATTTGCTCCTCATATATCAACCAGGGCAACTAAGAATAGGTGATGGGTGAGTGAGACTGCAGGGAAGCAACTCGGCCTAGAGACCCTGTGCCATAGAGGAACACCTAGAAGAGGCAGTGAGTGATTGTTGTGGGTGACTCCATGCTAGAGGGAACAGAGGAACCTGTCAACCTAACCTCCTGTCTAGAGAGGTTTGTTGCTCACCAGGGGCTTGAATATGAGATATCATGGAAAGACTGCCAAGGCTTGTCCATGTGTTAGACTATTACCCTCTGCTGATATTCCATGTGGACATTAATGATATCGGGCAAATTGTAAACCATCAAACAAAATTTGAGCTCTGGGGATGGTGGTCAAGGGTCTGCGAGCCCAGGTCATTTTGTCCTCAATCCTGCCAGTGAGGGGGGAGGATGGTAGGAGTAGTAGACAGTCTTTCCAAGTTAACAATGGGCTGCACTGCTGGTATTGCAACATGGTTTTGGTTTCTGTGATCACAGGACCCTGTTTGAAGGCTGACAACTGATGGGGAGAGGCAATATCCACCTCATTGAGTGAGGCACGTGTGTCTTCAAACTCTGAAAGAAGGGGGATGGGGAACATCACAGAGACAGAGTAGTCAGCAAAACACGGCTTAAGCTGGGATGCCTCCAGGGGGTGCATGCAGCCGAGGAAGTGTGTACAGGACATGGCTATGGAGGAATCCTGCTGGGAAACCTGCATGCTCAATTACCTCTCTGAAATGCCTGTACACCAGTGCATGAAGCATTGGGAATATACAGAAGAATTAGAGATCTGTGTGTGGTCGCAGGGCCACGATCTCATTGCAGTTACAGAGATATGGTGAGACAGATCACATGACTGGGATGCTATCAGAGATGACTATGTGCTTTTAAGGCAAAGAAGGCAAGGTGGTAGAGTTGTTCTTTATGTGAGAGTGCAATTGGAATGTATCAAGCTCTGCCTCGGTGTGCATAAAGAGTGAGTCAAGAACCTATGGGTAAGGATTAAAAGGCAGGCTAACATGGGTGACTGTTGTGTTTACTACAGGCCACCTGATCAGGAAGTCAATGAGGCCTTCTACAGACAGGTGGAAGTAGCCTTATGATCACAGGCCCTAGTTCTCATGAGGGATTTCAATGATCCTGGTATTTGCTGGAAAGACAACACACCTATGCACAAAGAGTCCAGGAGGTTCCTACAGGGCACTGATGATAACTTTTTGACACAGTTGTTGGAAAAGCCCATGAGGAGAGGCGTGATGCTGGACCTTGTACTAACAAACAAGGAATGGCTGGAGATGTAAAAGTTAACAGCAGCCTTGGCTGCAGTGACCATGAGATGGTGGATTTCAGCATCCTGCGTGGAAGAAGCAGGGCAATAAGCAGGATTGCAACTCTGGACTTCAGAAGAGCAAACTTTCGCTTCTTCAGGAATCCATTTGGAGGAATCCCACGGATTAGGGCCCTTGAAGGCTGAAGAGTCCAAGAGATCTGGTCAGTATTCAAGCATCACTTCCTCCAAGCACAAGATCAGTGCATCCCTATGAGAAAGAAGTTATGCGAAGGGGGCAGAAGATCTACATGGATGAGCAAGAAGCCCCCGGCAAAACTCAATCAGAAGGAAGTATACAGGAGGTATTTTTTGACAGTTATATAACCTGTAAAACCTGTATGCATTTTTATAGCATATGTATGAGTTTGTAGAGTAAAAAAAAAAAAGCATATTAACACATATTAAAACTAGAAATTAAATTTCAAAAACTCCAAAATCAGAAAAAAAATAAAACTAATATTTTATAATTTAAAATTTTAAAACTTAAAATACCAAGCAAGTGTATGCAGGCTTTATGTTTCAGTTCTGTTTACACAGAGGGCAGGGCTTTGCATGTGTATCACACAGTATACAACAAGGAAGACTCAGTTTAAATATCTCATTCAAAAAATTTGTCTGGTTTTAGTTACAGAAGCACAAAAAACAGTTCAGAACCAATAGGAAATGTTCTACTTTATCCTCCTCTAACTTAAAAATGACTAAGCTGGTTTTACTCAAGCTTTGTAATAATACAAACAAAAGAAGTTAAAAACAAAAACAAAACCTCCTGTTGCTTGCAGACTGAGAAGCTGAATGTCATGTCTCAGCCCTGGAGTTATTTTTATGGACGTAACAATAAGCCACTCAGAAAAGAGCTTATAATGGAAAAAAAGACACAATAACCAGACAATAACCGCAGTGCAGCAATTAATAGTGATATTCCCTTCAAATGCATAATCCAAAACTCGGCGTAAATGTGCTTGCCATGCAAAAAAAAATTCAGAGTTAGTTGATGCAGATATACTGCAAATGATATCTGTAATGTCTGTGCTATGTAATTTTAGAAGAGAATTAAAAAAAAAAAAAAAAAAAGTTCCTACCTACTGGCCATGTTCCATTCAAGTGCTGGATTTTGAGAATTTCTTTCACTCTCTGGTAAAACCCCTCCTTTTCCATTTTCCTTCTCTGGTTTCAACTGATTCCAGTGAGCAGTACCAATGTTTATAGATTGAAGATCTATTTGATATTGTCTGTCTTCAACTTCTGATCCAGGGTCTCGAAGTATTCCTAGATTCAGTGCTCTTCTGTAATAACAAAAAAAAGGCACTTCAGAACAAACTGCAATGAAGAGAGCAATCGTGAACAAAGCTCAAAATCAGACTGAAATCTGCATTGAACATGTTTTGCTTAGTAAAACAATTAAGATACAAAAATAAGAAAGCTCAGGTATGTGTTTTGCTACTCTTGATTACATCTAAGCATTAGTTTAGGTCCAGATCTTCAAACGTATCCAGCTGCCTCTTACGGATTTGAATGAGGGATACATAAATACATATATTTCAAAGTTTAGCCAGATCCACCAAAGTCAGTCCATTGACTTCAGTGGACTTTGAATCAGGTCCAAACGAGCAGCCTTATGGGAAATGCAGGAAAGCATCTACTGAATAGATAAAGGATGTGTTATTCGAGTCTTCAAAAAGAACAGCTATATATCCGTATTGTGAACAATTTTACTGTGAGATAATTGTTCAAACTTACCTGAAAGAATAAAATTAAAAAGAACATTCTAAGATGAAGAAAATCTTTTTAACGCAGACTTTCAGTACAGTGTTGTGTTATTAAAATTCTTCTGACAAGTAAGAAATGAAGCATTTTTGAGTGAACCACATTACTTGTGGACTCTGCCAAATTCTGCTGCATTGGAAGAATATTTGTATTTGCAGCTGAGCTTGGGCAACAGTCACATCAAGGTTCAACAAAACATCAAGAGATTTTAGATGAGCAGATGCTGTAAAGACCATTTGTTCTTACTAGTAACCAGTACGAGAGGAGTCATCTACTATAATTTGCCTTCTGCTAATGAGTGCTAGGAAATCTTCCAAGAAATGAACTTGCCCTTTCGACATGGTGAACAACAGCTTTATCCACAATGCTCATTTAGTAATACAATAAAAAAGCATAACTGCACTTACCACTTTTTTTTTTTTTTTTTTTAAACAAAAGGTTGGGGTTAGGGTTAGGGTGCCAGATAAAGGCACAAGGATATGATTTTGTTCATTTTGCTTTGAATCTATGCTCACATCAAATTATAGTCTATTTTTAATGATTTCATACATTACTGAAGTTTGATTTGAAGGATTAAAAGCCGCACACTGCAATCTGTGATACATGCACTAATGCACCTAGAGGTACTGGTATGCACCATATTTCAAAGTGCAGTCCCAATGCTGCCCAAACCCAAACACAGTTGAAACTGCTGAGACCATTGCCATTGTCACTGATGGAGTATGCTAGAAATTAAGATAATGAATTAATTATCTACCCACAGGGGCATGCAAATAGCAGGAAAGCCAACCATTTTGACCAGTGTCACACCTGCTGAGGCAGTGTGATGGCACCATTCAGTACCCTATAACTTTCTGAAATGCTTATCTGAAATGCAATGAAAATCTGTAATATCAGTAGTGATATTTCAAAGTTAAATGTGGTTTCTTAGAACTTAGGAACGTGTTTGTCAACTTTGCACATAGAGAGATCTAACCACAACAACTGCATCTTTTATTATTCTTTCTACACATTATTTCCTCAACATGTATGCAGTTTTATTTATTTATTTATCAATTGTAGATGACAGTTTGGCCCAGTGTCTATTTACATGCCTTGTTTAATGGAAGTAAATATTGGAATATATGCTTTGTGAAACACTACTGAAATTAAAGCACCAACTTACATATTTTATGAAACCTGCTTAAATATACAAAATACAGAATATGATCATTTCACCTGCATAATGAATCATTCTCTCCACTACTTAACAGTAAAGAAATCTTTTCATTCATTCTTTTATGAGCAGCTCAAGAGCTTGCATTAAACCGTACCTAGCACTATATTCCTTAGGCTTGTTCAGCACAACCATGATGTGGTGAACTGAATTCCTAGAGCAAAATTTGTCTGTGTGCGGCAATATGAAACTCCACATTGTGACAATGGCTTTCTTTTCCTCAAAAATAGCTTATTTAATTATGAAAAGAATGAAATCACTCTTTGACACACACACTTCCATGCAGCAAAATACACAGAGCTACTATTTTGACATTGGGTACTAATATATTTCATGGCTAGTATAATATTAATGTAATGGATTTTTTATTTATTTATTTATTTTTAAACTTTATCCAATTCATTTTCCAAAATCCAAATTTCAAGGACCGATTAATGTCTGTTCTACTTTGGGATATCACAGCCTAGCACTTTCATGCTGATATAAAATCTGCATTTTCATTCTGCTCCTCTATTAACAATCTCCTATAGACAATACAAAACTTCTCCTCTGATCATGTAGATACATCTTTGAAATCCAAGCAAACAAATTATGCTTCCATAGATTATCCACTTCAAGGTGTATGCTACAGATATATAAAATATGAGGAGTAGTTATTAATGCCTTGACGTTTTGACTAGACTGATTTTTGCTTTCAGAAGTACAACTTGCCAGCTTTATACAAGGATCAAAATATAGCCTTTTTTCCAAATATGTACATAGACATATTTACATGATCACTTATTTGTGGTTTTCTTTATGAATGATTTTTTAAGTATGCCCCCCTTTTTATTAGGTATATACCTTCTAGAAGGATGAGAATAGGTTAAAATGAAACAGAATTGTTCTAATCTTAAACTTATACACTATGCATAAGCTCTGTAGTCTTTTTCATTCTGTAACTTTCAAAACTCCTACAGAAAATAAAATCAGGGAAAAAGAATAAGCTGAGATTCATGACTTTCATAGCCCTAGCATAAAAGATATTTTACTAGCTGAAATGTACTGCAGGAGTAATGATTTTAATTGCTTCACCCTTCTGAAAACAACCTCACTATCCCATCTGAACCTTTCAGCAGGTGGTATAGACTATAGACTACAACAGTTGGTCAATAATACAGTAAGATCATAAGCAAACAAAGAAGACCATAAGCATATAACAGGAAACACAGCTTTAATGTTTTTCTTTTCAAATTGATTTAGTCTGGGTCAGGCTTTTTGTATGTTTATATAAGAAACAGCTCATGTTGAACCAGTTACTTCATGCTGCTGAATAGGCATAATTCTGAGACCCACTATAAAGAAGTTAAATCTATCCACTTATAACTCATCTGAGACCTACAAAAAGCTAAACAAGGCAGGAAAAAAAGCATTGTAAGTCTATACATTATGTAACAATCAAGAAATATTCACAGACTTCACACATAACATTTAATTTCTTTCAGCACTTACTAGGTCTCTGTGTGCACTCATTTCCCCTTCCAGGTATAGAGCTGAGAAAGCTATCCATTCAAATTAAAGGTTCTGCCCTGATAGTAAAAGATTCTCCCTATCCTAATTCCAAAAGGAACAGACAATAAGCTTGGATCAAAAAACACCCCTACTTATAGGGGTAAAAGTTGGACCTGGATACAGATGCTACACAAAAGGACTACTTTCTCTTCTACTTACACAGTCTGAGTCCAAATGAGTAGGAAAGCCCATGACCTATGAACAAGAAGTGGATGAACTAATGTTGGAATCACAGCAATATTTATAGCTGACCTCGTGCTCCATAATTGCCTTTTTCCCATTCTGTTCAATGTAATTTCTTAACATATTCTCTCCGACAAGGCCACTGAAAATGTTATACCAATTTGGAGGAATTTGAAACAACTGTTTCTTGGGGAAGCAATGGGTGATAGCCCCATTTGCGGTGAGATGCTACAGGGCATGATGTTAAGGGCAGAAAGAAAAAGTGTGGTAAACCTAGGGCATCTATGATGACAATGCTGGCCTTCCAAAATGCTGAGCTTTTATTAGTAAAACCCGAGGCAGGAATCAGCTTTTTGAAAAAAAAATGCAATTTTTTTTTCCCCCCCCTCTCTTCTCTTCTTATAGCAAGTGGATGCCATTGTCACAAATAAGCTAAAGCTTGAGTCACTGGGAGAAAAAAATAATTTTCCTAGCATTGCAGAATATGTGCTACATAGACATGATCTTAGAGCATAAATGGAAAACTGTATCATGGCAGTTGGTGATGGAAGACCTGGATTTGTTTAAATTTGGAGATTAGAAAATATGTTTGTTAGAAAGACTCAAAGAAGAAGGAGAAAAAAAGATAAGACACACAGGACATAGGAGAGGACAGGAGAGAGAAGAAAGATGGGATCAGGGATTTAATGCTAAAATTACATAAAATCTGTAGCTAAAAAAATTATCTTATTACAAGAAAGGAGGAGGAGACATCCTTAGGCAAGAAGAGTCAGTCCTGACAAATTTCTAAAATTTTGTTCGTAATTCTGGGTATGCTTTTTGCCATACAGCCTGAGCTCCATGTCTTTCCTAACAGGTAACCAGCTTTTCTTCCCCACTCTGCCATCTGTCCCTACAGAGACTCATTTGTGGTTAACAGACAGCGTTTTATGATGGAAACAGTTTAATCCGGGTCTGGAGTAGTTATCTGGCTCTCAAATGCTGCCAGTAGTATATCCCACTTCTCACCATTTTTGCTGTTTTTTCTCAGAGCTATGCCACATATGGCTGGCATTGCTAGCAGACGCTACCTCTCTCCTCTCCCATTCAGCCTCAGAAGAACTCGCCTACTGCCCCATCTCCACACTTGCTGGCAGCACATTCTGGATTGGATACCATCAAATTCTTTATCCAGATCACCATTTGAGCAAACGAATAGTAAACTCTAACTTTTACATAATTCTTATCTCAGCACTGTAATGATTAAATAAAAACTCAGTACAGTACAACTCCTCTGTTTCATGCTTTACCGATTACCAAGTGATGCTATCTTGTTCACTTTCCTTTTCACTGTAACATTTAATTAATCTTTGCAAGCATCTGCTTCATAACAACAAAAACTATATTCTCCCTTATTAGCTCATTAGTCTTCTGTACAGCCAGATACACCACCATTCCCTACAGAAGTACACTACATGGTGGGTGTCAAAGTGGTGAAAGTACCTGGATTTAGCTTCAGCTTTAGAGGACCTTGTAAAAGAAAACATCAATACCAGCTCCATAGGCAAAATAAAAATGTTTGACCGCTTCTAAATGTTTACATAGTAGACAAATCCATCACATTACTAAAGCTGAGGAATAAGTTATTAATTGAATTCCAATTGAATACTTTTTGTAGTCATCAATGGTAATACTTACAACTATACATTGGTTTACAGTGTTTATAGCTTTTTTGCATAGAGATAAATCAATTTAAGAGGTGGATTACTTGTGCAATTAGCATGCTGAAAAAAGAAGACCAGTAGTGACTGAAATATATACAAAAATTTCTTGTGACTGTGCTAGGCAGTTTCAAACAACTGATAGAGTCAAGCAACAGTCAGAAGTGTAACCTGGATAATTTTCTTCTGTTTTTATCTAATGCTGGTTAAATGTTTGACCTGTGTCTGTTATACAGCTTGGTTCCTGTTGCTTTCAGTATACCTCCAGATGAATTTCATGGCCAAGAGAGAAACTGGTGCAAGTGTAAAAAAGCTAAAGAGGAGGATGAGATACCAAGTAGTTATAGGGAACTTCAGGTAACTCAAGAGTACACAAATTACAGCAATTATGGAACTCAGTGCTTTCAAATCATCGTAACAATAAAAATTAAAAAAAAGATTCTGCTGTGCACTAGTGTGTACTAAGGCATCATTCAAAACATGACCGTCAGAGTGCCTGGGGAAGGACAACAAAGGACAACTGGATCTACAGGACTGATCATCCAGACCCACAACCATCCAACAGACCAACTAATAGAATAGAACTAAGGTTTAGCTGAGTGTCATTGTGTATCTGTTAGTCTCCTCAGAGTCTGGAATACATATGGATGTGGTGTTAGATACATGTATAGAAAATAAAGCTTTGAAAAGGAGTTTGATTTACTGCTATTTCAAGACAGCTGAGCTTCAAGACACTTCAAGCACAGTGCAGAATCTACTACTAAGAATGTCCAGGTTCCCTGCAAACTGAAAGACATTAAGGGAAGATGGTCGTGATCTTCCACAATGCCATCACACTATCACAACACGATTGTTTCTCTTAAACATTTCCAACTGATATTAAACAGTCACATTTGAAACAAATGTAAATAGGATACATACAAGCCCAGACTTATCCCCTCTCACAGCTTCTAGACTTTCCCAGTTGTTCAGCAAAAACTAGTAATAATAGAGCTTTTTCTTTCTTTTTTTTTTTTTTTTTTTCCCTTTTTCTTTTTCCCAGGAATCTTACCAAAATATGCCATTTACTTTTCACTGAAAGTTTTCAGCACAGCTTTTTTCTTGCCAAGCTGGAGCAGACAGGTCTTCCCTTACAATTAATTTGTAAGCTTTGTAAGTATAAATATAGACAAAAATACAGATAAAAATCTCAGTTTTTAATCCTGCTTAGAGATGCTTTGGAAATAGCAAACAATCACTTTTCTTCTGGCTAACTTTGTGTCCTTAACTTAACCAGTTTCATCAACTACTACTACTGAACTGTGCAGATATTTACTTTCACCCTAAACCATTTTTAAAAGGACTGATTTTCACTGAGCTACCACAATGCAAAAGGAAATAAATATTGGTTTTGAACACATAGAAGAAGAAATCTGAAGAACTGAATGTAATGCTTTGAGAGTATTTTGCACACGAGGCTGATATCCTCCCCAAAAGACCAGAAGATGCTGTTTTGGCTGCTGCAGAGGTGACAAACCTAAACAGGTACATGGATGTGCAGAAGAGCTAAGTCTGCCAGGTGCCCATACGTTGTGCACAAGGAGGTCTGGGACATAGGAGGCTGCTGGGACAGGCCTCTGGGATGGCCACATTCCCCTCTCTTCAAGGCTAGAACATGACAAAGGAAGATAGGAGAGGCAAGATTATTTTCTACCCTCCCTAAGCTTATTATGTGACTCTAAGCAACAAAATTAACATCTTCAGCCACCAGTTTACTCATATATACTGTGAGCATAATGCCAAAATCACATTGTGAAGATAATTAATTGCATATAGATGACTTCAAAATAGGGTGTTATAAGAACACAAATGTATAAAAATATTGTAAAATTAACTACTGGTGATTTTTAACAAGATATTATTTATGTAACTTAAATATTTTTAGTCTGAACACCAGCGGGTACATATTCAGAGGAAAAAATAACAGCATCCCTTCACCCCACTAATTACAGTGGTGGTGCCAGGTGGGTGCTACTATAAATCTATTTGCTATCCATTTAGGAAGGTCAGAATTTAGTGAACTGGACCACACCAAGGACAGGACTGGTAGCCGTGCACTGATCATATAAAAGCCACTGAATACATGAAAGGAATTACAGTAGATCACACATCAAACATTTCGGCCTGGTGCTTCCTTCCACTAGTCCTACAGGCAGGAAATGCTCTACATATCCTGTGAGGTGACCAGACATTTAGAAGCAGCCCCGTGCTCCAAGGGCTCTGGTACAGTCATTTCCTGCAAATTAGCTGACGAACTTTTGCAGTGCAGTTGTCTTCTAGAGTTGTATCTGGAACACAGAACAAATGATCCTCTGATGATAAGGTACGGTATGGTAAACTACAAAGTAATTTCAGCCTGTCAGGAAAAAAAAAGGCATGAAACGAAACAAAGCTAAAGTTTGCAGCTGTGCATTTAGATGTCATCTGGTTTAATGACTTTTGTAACTTTATTGTTTAAATTCCTCAGCAAAAATAACAGCCTGAGCAAGTCTGAACTTTTAAAGATCAGTTTTTCATTTTTATACTGTTTAATGTTTAGACAGTTTGAGGAATCTCATTATATTTCTTAAGCATTCACCCAAATTCAGGGAGCATAGTATAAATATACAGTTGACAGACTGTATAAATGATAAGTATGCACAATTCCAAAGGAAGGTCTGTATGATATTTTTGGATGCCAAATGTTTCTACGAAAAACAAGTGGAATAGAGTTTCTCTAAATAGAGTCAGTGAAGACTGAGCTTGAAGAGTTTAAGTGGAAGTCTGGGGCAGGGAGGTTAGCAAAAAGAAGTCAAAATACAATGTAACCCAAACACTTTTATGCTTTTTGATTCATGGTAGAAATAATTTTATCTCAAAACTTAATGCTGTTTGGCTGTAAGAGGATCTTTAGTCTTTATTTCTCAAATATTTCATGTGTACTTGTTTTACCGTGTAGCTAAGGTAAACAACCTTGTTATTTTGTCATTGCTTTCGCCCTGTATTTTACTTCGGTTCAGTTGATCATTTCACTTAGTTTACTGATACAGTACCTCAGTCTTTTCAGTTGTTCTATAAATTGACTTGGAAATTGGAGTTTCAATGAACACAGTCTTCATATCTTATGCACGATCCATCTTTAAGTGGTGCAAGTAGTGAGGTACGATGGTACAATCTAGAAGACACACTGGCCACAGTTTGTTTGATAAAATGACTTGGGACAGGATTTCTTTTTGAAATATTGTATATCAAACTCATACCTAAATATAAGTCAAATTCTGTACAAGTATCACAGAACATTAGAAATAAATACCATTTTTTTCCCTTTATACTAAACACTATCTACCTATCCATCTTTTCAGTATGTATATATGGTAATAGATGATTGCAGCATATCTAGTACAACACAAAACCACTCTAAATCGCAAATATTTAACTGTTTAACTCTCCAAGCCATAATTCACATTTGCCTTTGACGTATATTAATCTCCCAAATGCCACTTTTTTTTTTTTTCTTCTTTTTGCAGAATCATTGCGTTCATATTGGCAAGTTGCAAACATTTAAAAAATACTGAATATTATATTATAAAATACCCCAATAACAGTGTGGTACCAGTAATAGCCCAACCTACTGTTTTAAAGTCATTTTATGCTGAAAAAGATGAAACACTTGTCTTTCTTAAAAATTATATTTTAAAAAAATACTCCTTTCCTGTAGTCCTTGCAATGACTTTGTCATCCAAATGTCATTGGGAATTTGTCCTGGTAGAAGACCCATTCCATAATCAATACGAAATGTATTACCTTTCACGTTAAAAACAGTATTGTGTCTTTCTTTACACCCCATTAAACTATTGTTACTAGCATTTCCATATTCAGTACAAATTCAAGATAGACTGAAGGGTAGTTTACTACTAAAAATGCTTTGAGAGGAAAAAAAAGAAAGGTATAAATTTTCTGAATTGCTTGTCAGTGATTCTTAGACTTTAAAAGGCAGAAATTATTCATAATCCTATGGAAATAAAAGATATATTGCATGACATATATTTTACATTTCCAAAGATTTATCATATGTATACTGAAAGAAAACAAAATATTATAAATAGTCAACACAGTTTCAAACTTCTGCTAATCAGTTTGATATCAGAAGAAACTCTTAGAGCCATCTATATAAATCTGATCTTCCCACATGAATCATTCTCCCATAAAATGAAGAATGGTATATTTTGTGCACATTATGAGCTGCATGGGAGTAGTTATATTGTCACTTTTTGTGTCTTTTAAGGCTATATTGACATGACTAAGGCATGCTACTTTTTATTGAATATTCTCATATATCAACTTATCTACAGGATGCATTTGGATCTCATTAGAAAATTTGGAATTCAGAGGAAATGTGGGGATTCACTTTATTTAAAGACATTTTGGACAAAAACCTACTTGAAGATAGTAAAATACTTAGGTTCAGCCAGACCTAATCTCCCCCAGCTCACAGGTTAGCCAGCTAGCCAATGCTAGTCTGTCGAAACTAGATGCCCAGCTCACATGGTTCTGAATTGTTCTTGCTTTTACATTCTGCCATTCAATAAATATTGTGAAATGCAATAAATATATAATATGATCTTAGTATTTACTCCATTATTTCAGTCCATTACCAATGCATAAGAATGTATTTTTTTTAATTTGTTTTTTGTTGGAAGGGACCTGAAAGCCCATCCAGTTCCAACCCCTGCCATGGGTAGGGATACCTCCCACCAGACCAGGTTGCTCAAGGCGCCATCCAGCCTGGTGTTGAACACCTCCAGGGATGGGGCATCCACAGCTTCTCTGGACAACCTGGTCCAGTGCCCAGAATGAGGGAGGACAACCACCTCCCTCGCCCTAATGGCCACACTACTTTTGATGCAGCCCAGGATATGGTTGGTTTTCTGGGCTGCAAGCGCACATTGCCAACTCAAGCTGAGCTTCTTATCAACCAACACCCCCAGGTCCTTCTCCTCAGGGCTGTTTTCAATCAGTTCTCTGCCTAGCCTGTATTTGTACTTGAATTTAGATATTTAGATGTATCTAGATTTACTAACTTAATATGTAAGATTTGAGTTATCTCAGGAATGTACCAAGAGTGGGACTGGATGGAAACATGAACAAAGGTAAGCTCAGACCACTGACATGCTTTTGTAGTGGAATGTGGAAAATTAAGAGATGTTGAGACAGCTTTAGAAAAGGAAGTAAAAATCACCTAAGCAGCAAAACAGGGGCAAGTGACTGACTGATAACCGAATTAGGAAGCTTATACATTTCCTGTTGAAAACACAATTACCTGACTTGAGAAAATCAGATTTGCTTTAATGTTGAATTTTTTTTTCATAGCAATCCACTCTTTCTTTTAACAGACATTCACTCTCTTCCTGCTTCTAATTTAAGTTGCAAATTTACTCGTTTCTCATGATATTGATAAACCTGTGAATGCCAATTTCCTTTTGTAATTACCATGGTCTCCTTTTTAAACATGATGAATCTCTGCAAATTAATTTTATCTACTGTACTGTGTTTTCAGGCAAGGAATTTGGTGTACTCCCACTCTTTGTAGTCCTTCCTCTTTCTCAAAGATGTTTTACCCTCTGAAATTGATTTTCCTAAGTTTACATCCTGGGTATTTGTACCTGTAAGTCTGACCTTTTCCCTTTGTGATTTAAGTTCAATTTTACTTCTTCAGTTATGTCCTATGTAATGAATAAATCCTCAGTTCAGAGAAGTCAATGCAAAATCATCAGTGCCTATAAAATTCTACCACTGTAATTAAGTTCACTGTAAGAGAGAATTACTGCCTTGAGTTCACATGCCTATGGGCAGAAACTCTTGCTACACAGACGGAAGCTAACCTATACACAAGATCTGTTATAAAAAAAATGATTCTTTTAGTTCCATGTCTAG
This sequence comes from Nettapus auritus, assembly GCA_011076525.1. NCBI lineage: Eukaryota > Metazoa > Chordata > Aves > Anseriformes > Anatidae > Nettapus > Nettapus auritus. The sequence goes on along the minus strand of CM021766.1, from coordinate 136,142,183 downwards.
TTCTTTCTAGAGCAAATTTAGTATAGATGAATTGCTAACTAGCATTCCAGCTTGCTTAAATGAAAGCATGCTCATTTTAATTCTTACAGGAATGAAGAGTCTGAAAGGTAATTTTCCAAACTGCTGTTTCTCCTATCTTTTTTTTTCATAGAACGCTGGGACTTGAACAATCAAGATGTTGTTAACAAAACATGGGATAAAACACAAATTACCTGTAAAGTTTTCTCCTTTCTCTGTTTAGAGCATTATTCCTGAACATTAAGTACAGAGCATCCTTGAACTCCATGCTCTTGCATTATTCTGTATTGGATATTTGTAGGTTTCTTGACAAATCACAGAATCACAGAATCACAGAAAGTCTAGGTTGGAAGAGACCTACAAGATCGCCGAGTCCAACCTCTGACCTAACACTAACAAATCATCCCCTAAACCATATCCCTAAGCTCTACATCTAAACATCTTTTAAAGACCTCCAGGGATGGGGACTCAACAACTTCCCTGGGCAGCCTATTCCAGTGCCTAACAACCCTTTCAGTAAAGAAGTTTTTCCTAATATCCAACCTAAACCTCCCCTTGTCGCAACTTTAGCCCATTCCCCCTCGTCCTGTCACCAGGCATGTGGGAGAACAGACCAACCGCCACCACACTACAGCCTCCTTTCAGGTACCTGTAGAACGCGATAAGGTCGCCCCTGAGCCTCCTCTTCTCCAGGCTAAATAGTCCCAGCTCACTGAGCTGCTCCTCGTAAGACTTGTCCTCTAGACCTTTCACCGGCTTCGTAGCCCTTCTCTGGACTCGCTCGAGCACCTCCACGTCCTTCTTGTAGTGAGGGGCCCAAAACTGAACACAATACTCGAGGTGCGGCCTCACCAGAGCCGAGTACAGGGGGACAATCACTTCACTGGACCTGCTGGCCACGCTGTTTCTTATGCAAGCCAGGATGCTGTTAGCCTTCTTGGCCACCTGAGCACACTGCTGGCTCATATTCAGCCGACTGTCAACCAAAACACCCAGGTCCTTCTCTGACAGGCGGCTTTCTATCCACACATCTCCCAGCCTGTAGCTCTGTTTGGGGTTGTTGTGCCCCAGGTGCAGAACCCGGCACTTGGCCTTGTTGAACTTCATACCGTTGGCCTTGGCCCATCGGTCCAGCCTATCCAGATCATCTTGCAGAGCCTTCCTACCCTCGAGCAGGTCGACACACGCACCTAACTTGGTGTCATCTGCAAACTTACTGAGGGTGCACTCAATCCCCTCATCCAGATCATAAATGCTTGAGAACCAGAAAAATGTAGCCCCCAAACTTCCAGATTTGCCATGACATTATGGTGGATTCTTTTTCCTCTCAGAAAAAGCTTTTGAACAGCCATCTCCATTGTGAAACCACTTCCCCACCATCATTTTCCAATTTTTCTCTGGCTTTGAGGAAAGACTGAAGGAGAGGAAAGAGTGCTCCACTATAGTATATTTTGACTTTGGAGATTACAATATACCTATTGAAGGTATTTCATCAGTTCTTTTAGGGACTTAAGGTAAAGCTTTTAATTATGTTACTACTAGTGAACTCATTTCCTCTTTACAAGATCATTTCTATTCTTCCTCATAGCATGACTAACTGAATCACACCTAAAAGTCAAGAATATTCTCCTTGACATCCTAACACCAAATAAAGTTTTCAAGTATTAACAACATTTGACAAGAAGTATAAAATTCCATAGAGATCTAGGAAGGCTTTCTTAAAAAGCCCAACCAAAGAAGAGACTAAAGCCATTAAGAGGTGTTGTGCACATCACTGAAAGGGACTCTCCCTCTCTCTTTTGCCAAACATTTTAAATTAATTTAGTGAAACATTCAAAAGATGTGGAAGGATGCAGCAGAGCTTCGGGACAGACCTCCTTGAAAAGTCAGTTTACAAATGAAATTCTGATACACAGATTCTTGCCTTAAAACCTGTAAAAAAAGCTATGAATATAAACAACAAATTTTGAGTCCCATTCCTTCAGTCAACTGTAAAACCACTAAATCTTTCATGTTATTAAACACAATTACTACAACTTAAATTTACAAGCAGTTTTCTGAGATTGAAGTGACTAGATTTTTGTTTCTTCTGTGAGAGAAAATAAATTGATAGCTTTTGTCTTGATAGTGTACTACCATTAAATCTTTAACATTGATGCCAACAAACTGATGTTTCTGAAAGTAAACTTTCACATACCCACAGACTACACTATCTTAAAAGGGGTATTTATGCAAAGGTTTTTAACATATTTGGAGTACGCTTTAAAAGGTGAAAAACAGAATAAGTGGAACCTGGTAGGAAACTGACCTCAAAACTCATCATTAGTACAAAAATACAAAATATACAAAAATCATAAAGAAACATAAGGAACAGGTAAAGGACATGACAAAAACAGCCAAAACCTAAACTCAATAGTATTCTTATTAATGATAAACTGTTGCTGAGTCAGCTTTTGGCAGCAGGACACAATGCATTCATAGAAGTCTACCTCCCACCACAGGAAGCCACAGAATACACCATTGCTTTTTTAAACATTAAATAGAAAACCTTCGCGGTAAATCACTTAAAGCCTATTAAAGCCTACAGCATATACACAAAGCTGTCAAAGATGTTTTTGAACAGAGGTTTTATGTAAGCTCCACTTACAGTGCAATGTCAGGCAAGACTAATCCTCATCTACTAGAAAAATCCCTGTATATTTATAATATCAACCACGAAGACTATGATTCCATTGTCAGGTAGTTCAAGAAACTTCACGAGGCACCCAAAACATAAAAATGATGGTGGCTATGAAGGAAATTCAGTGTTTTACTTCCTGCCTGGAGCTAAAAAAAATATAAAATACTGCAAGGATAGTACATAGGACAGTAAGTAGATGCAGACATACCCACAAACAAATGCCCTGCTCACTTGAGTGCCCATTTGGGGAACAGCAAATTCTGTCATCTGCATTTTGTTTGAGTCCAGTTTAGTAAATACTCTTTAATTATTTATTTTTATAAGCTGCAATGCATGAGGAGCGCAATAGATTTGTCAAAATTATTTTTAGAAAGCAACTTCACAACTCTTGCAGTTACATAATATAGTGGGCATTTCTCGAGGAGGGCAAGAACCAAGAAAACCATTGCAAGCCGTCTGAAGAATAAAGCATATATGATGATGATCTGAAACAGCACATAACAGAGAACTGCCCTCCTCTCAATTTTTGTTGAATATATGCACATATCCTGCCTTAAATGAGGAAACAGAGAACTTTCAGATCTGCTTTGCAGCCAGATTTGCTAATCTGCAAGTTTGTTCTTGTTCTTTGAAAATCTGTCACATACAAAGATCAAATAATACTATTCGATAGTTAAATACCTTTGGTTATCAGGAAAAGTTCAAATCCGTTCTGTTCCTGTCTTGCAAAGACAGGATATATCTATGCATGTATATTCCTATGTCCTACTCATATCACTTCTAAACCTGTTTCTATTTTATTTGCTGGAGAAAAACTATCAGACTATCATGTCAGAAGAATAGAGTATCTGTGATTTATGTCAATCATTGACATTGAACTCAATGGAGATGCCTGCCACTCTCCCTGTATTTTATTACTCTCAACCTACACTTGTGTCAGCCATTAACATACCAGCATTAGCCATTGCCTTCTCACAGGGACAAGAAACAAACAAAAAACCCAACAACTACCAAAAGCACCGGAGGGCATGAAAAATGTTTTGAGAGGCTGAAGAATGTTACATTCATCTTTGTGTCCTACAACTAAAAGACCCCATAAGAATATATGAACCAGACCTCAAAAACAAACAAACAAACAAAAAAAACCCACAAATGAACAAAAAAATCCAACTAATGGATTTATGTCTTTAAGGACACACACACACGCACACAAAGAATAGCCTCTGAAATGCAACAAGAACACTATATTACTTTTAAATCTGTATTTAACTGCATCATAATCAGGTTTAATAGCAATTAAGCATTACTTTTTTCTGTACTTAGGGTGGCTGAGCACTCAGCTCTCTTGGAAAATCAGTAAGGGCTGGGAACCATATTCACTTAAATAATACAATTTGAGTTCTTTACGATAAACGCAATTAGGCTTTAATTTTGCCATGGGAGCTTTGAATTGAGTTCCATGTTCAAATATCTTTCCTGAACTAACTTAATAAATAATTAGCCAATATATTTATGATAATATTTTTTCTGAAATAATTAAAAACCAATGTACTTAAAAATGTTAAATGGAAAAGACTTGAACAAACTGTTTTTCAAAATAAAAGATCTCCTATCCAAAAAGTAGTTTAAGAACTGTGGTATGAATTTGTCATAGATAAAAACCCTGTGAGGGACATCAGAGAACCCACAAATATCTATGGAATGAACCGCAATCTGTATACAGAAGTTAACAAATGTCTCATTACAAATGGGATATGGTTTTCCCAGTAACAGAAGCACAGAACTTGCATTATATTTAACTTGAGATCCTGTCATAATTAAAAATACTACAAAGAAAAAAGTCTGATTTATATATTACTGGAAAATACTTTTCAACAAACAAAACAGTTGTTGAACCAAATGTGATGGAAATTATAACTGCTCACAAACAATTGAGAAGAAAATTGTAATAAAATAATAAGTTTTTAAAAGTTTTCCTGAATTATTTTAGAATAAATTATTTACCACAGCCATGACCTTTGGATGTTAATTTTCACTACATAAGACAGAAAAAGTAAACTAGAAGTGGTCACACAATTATTTTATTTTATTTTAAGAATCAGCAAAGGAAACCCAGGGAAGAAACTCAGGAGTTTGCATAAAGTAAATGAACTTTGCTGAACTTAAGTAACCTGTATAGGTGGGACCACTCCATCTCTTAAAATGGCATTAATTCCTAAGGATCAACTGATTATTTTTTCCCACACTGATACAAAACCAGACACCTCTTTCTCTTACTTCCCAGTATTTTACAGTAACAGGCAAAATACTAAAACTAAAGGTTAGAGAAACAGAAAGATTAAAGGGAGGTAACTTGAAAGAAGGAAAGAAATGTAAAAACTGCAATAATGTTGCTTTATGACATAAAACATACAACACAACTCACATAAATAACTCTACTTTTCAGATTTCCTTTTATTTTTCAGTTTTACAGCTTATCTGCAAAATTTTTCATTGCATTCAAGTTGCTGACTATCTAAACTGTGAAAGGTATCCTGGGACTTTAAAATGCTATTTCATGTCCATTTTCTTTGTCTCTGTGCATTTTTTGTTTACCTTTTAAAACTGTTACAATATGTTTAATAATACCAATGCTCAATCTGAGAATTTTATTAAAATTCCTAGTTCATGGTGTCAGAATCTGTGCTGTGTTTCAAAAGCCATGAGCATGATGGTGGATTAAGCTGCTGCAAGCCCAGGCTGCTGCAATCCTACCCTTTTGCCAGGGCTAATCCTTGTGTGATTATGCAATAAATGGGTTCAGGGGAATGACCTGACTCAAAGAAAAATAAATGCCTGATGCCTCCAAAACATTCTGAGCTAATTTAGCTCCCTCAGCCAGCTCTCTAGATGCAAGTACAACCAGTAACGCCACAGAGCTGCAAAGAGGAGTATGTCTTAGATGAGCCTGAATTTAGATCTGCAGCCCAGGTGGGCACAAAACTCATTGTCCAAAGAAGACTTTGTCCAAAGTTGTGCTTTGAGTCCCTGTCCGTGGCAGTGGGGTTGGAACTAGATGATCTTTAAGGTCCCTTCCAACTCAAACCATTCTGGTTCCAAGACCATGGCTAAGATAATATTAAAAGTCATTGTTACATTCACTCTGCTCTAGGCTTCTCCAAAGAAACTCAGACAGTATTCAGTCTTCTATCCACTGTGTTGAATCAAGAATTCATATTTTTCAAACTTGTAGTTCATCTCGTATTTTCAAATGGGGGGGGGGGGGGGAGTGATACAACCAGAATTCAGCAAAGGAGGTGTTTTTTAGTGTTTTTTGAGGAGAAACAAAGACAGTAAGACTTCTAAAAGGTTCATTTAATATGTGCAAAAACATTATGAAAGAAGAAGGAAAAGAAATAACTCTTCCTTGGTAGCAGAACACAAGATTTGCGAGAAACCAAAAGTCTCAATTAAAAAAATAAATACATCAAAAAACTATGCATAGAAATATACATAACGATCATTTAAAGACTAGGAAACAGCAAAGCAAGTAGTTCAAAATAATGAGCAATTCAGTTTGTAAAATGGTAACAATATAATGAGAAGTTTAAATGGTTTAAAACTAACCATAATTCGAACAATTCTTTGATTTTATTTTGATTGGCTTTGCTATAATAGGCTTCATCACAGCAGAATTGCAGCTTTTTTGTCAGGAAATGGAAAAAAACATGACTTTATATAGCACCTCAAAACAGTACATACAAAGGAAATCATAATCTCTCCCCCATTCAAACACCATAAATATATTACAGATTTCTAAACTGAAGTTATAGCAATTTCATGTGGAAAGCTCCATACGTGCTACAGCAAACGCTATATAACTGTGTTAAAACAGTATTTGAGACAGTGAGAAATACCAGAAGACAAAGGAAACTGAGTTGAGGTTGCTGTGTGTCTTGAATTTATTGTCAACTTTGCAATAGTTAAGATCACCCACAGCTGAGAAACCTTGTTACAGAACAAAGTGTTGTGCACTGGCACAACAGAGAAAGCAATGTCCTTGTGGAAGTTGTGCTTTTCAGCTGCTATTTATGTCTGATCGTCATCTGTCCACTCATGGTAGCTTTCTTAAATAGTCACAGAAAGGGAGTAGACACTATGAAAATTATATAAAGTATGATATTGAACACTTTGCAGGCTCTTTTTCTCTCATGCCTGTCTACCAAGTTCACAGCCCAACTGGCTGACCTGAGACCTGACCACAATCTGAACTCGCAGTCTAAAAGCCTTTCCCAGTTTAGCTCAAAATTATACACAGTTATTAGTGAGAGTGAGCTATACCTGAATAATGAAACAATCATAACCACACTGTAAACTCAAAAGCTTTACCAGAAAAACTAAGTGCAGTTGGCCCTGGGCATTGAGATGTTCAGTCTACTGCAACAACTCCCTCACCAATTAGCAAAGGGACTGAAGTGAGGCAAACAGCCGAAACAAGGCTTGTACATGGAACATGAGGTAGTTTTAATCATATTTGCCTGCTGAAATGTGTGTGCAGTCATAGCTGGTCAGTCACTGACCTCGAAGTGGCACAGGAGGCCATGGGATACAATCTATTGTGCTGCTCTGCTAACGAGCAAGCACCCTCACCTCACCTCCACTTTGGAGTCCCTCCAAAAACACCTGGGAAAGTTCCCATCATTTCTAGGTTAAACCTGAAGGAATTTGAGAGATCTTTGAAGAAATTGCTGCCAGCCTCTGGACCTGCACTTTCTGTCACAGACAAGCAGATCTCTGTGAACCTCCATGAAATTAACTTCATTCCTCCGCCCCACTCCCCATGAAGGGCTGGGATGCTGCTAGGGAGAAGAAGACATTTGTGCAAATATCAGCCAAATTAGAAGCAATGTACTCAACTGAAAACAAGGCAAAACTTTGCAGATAAAACTCATACATGAAGTTAGTAAAGTGGAAATGAAAGTAACAATAAATAATGGGGGGAGTGCTATTTTTAATCTTAAAACCTTTTCTCTTTTTTTTTTAATGTACACATTGCATGAGAGTTACTAGGAGACTTCAAAAAATCACTTCAGCAGTTTAATGGGTTTCACCTTTGCTGTGTTTGAATGAATTGGTTAGTCGTGTGAATAGATTCTTTATTGACATTTACTTGACAGTTTATTTTCCTGACATATTTAATAAGGTTTACGAAACAGCTGCCCTGATTAACAACAAATGGATGTTTAAATGACATAATAATGGCCATGCTCTTTGATAGCAGTGTTTCTATAAGGCTTGTTTCAATTTGTTTTCCATAAGGAACTGCACAAAGAAATTCAAAATCATTGTAGGAATCAGAGGAAAAAAATCAGTGCTACTAAGTGAAACAGACAATATAAAGTGAGTCTATGCATTGAACACACAGTGATCAACCTGATGAAATTTAGGAGAAAATTAAAGTTGTAAGAATCTTTTACTTATTTTGCCATGTATTTTATTTTGAACCAACACTGTATAAGGGAAAGAAATGATTTTAAAAATGCGTATTTAACCAAATTAGTTATGTATTATTGCAGATTCCAGTAAAATGCTCAACTGAAGAAATCTCAAATAAAAATAAGATAGATGGTTAAAGCTGAACATTTTAAAAGTTGAATTCCAAATACAAACAAAGCTTTGAATAGCTTTTGGTATTAGATAATTAACAGGCTACATTTTTGAAATTAAATGGGCAGTTCCAGCTGTTATTTTACAATTAGTTTCCACTGAGGGTTTTAAATTAATAACTGCTGCAACAGCCTCAAACATGCCAATGTTAATTAGCAGTGATGTTTCCATGTAATGCTATCCATATATATGAATATTTTACTGGGGGAAAGGTCTAGGTAGACTTTTTCCCCCCCCCATCACTAAAGACAGAAGAAGAGAGAAATGTAAAGCAGGAAAATGTTACTTCCAAACCCATTCCAGACAGAAGTTCATGAAATTTATGGAAAAGAGAGAAGACTTTCCTAAGCACTTTATGCAAACCAAACCAAAACAAAAAAACAAGCGGCTAGGGTTCAGCTACAGTAGCAAAAAGCGATATTTAGAACCTAGGAACTAATGGGAAAAATTTGACTTAAAACCCAATTTGATAATTCATAAAGCTAAGATTATTAAACACAAAATAAAAAAGTATATAAAAAGGTGTTTTTTTTTTTGTTTTTTTTTTTTTTTAAAGAACTAATACTGCAAATGCAGAGACAAGCCTCTTAAAAAACAAACAAGTATGTTGATCAATAAAAACATACTGGTCTAAATTTCAAAAACTTAGAAGATAAGTTACAGGATCAAGTTTAAAACATTCACTGTTACAGTATTTTTTTTTCCTTAGTACAGGAGGAAAAGAACTGAAATTGATGCTAGTGTAACCCTGCTTCACGGTTTCTATGTGATACATGAAATACCTCTCCTTAAAATACTGATTTTTTTTTTCCCTAAAAGTTATTTTTATATATTACCTCTGCTGTTTGAAAAAATCTGAAAGTAAAGAAAAACTGCAATAGAGAGTTCATGATGCACTGTACTTTTCCTAATTCCTTATGACACAAATGCACATTATAATAAGCTGCTCAAATATCCATCAAAATCTATGCATGCACTTTTTTTTTTTTTAATTGATTATCTTTGTTGTCTTTATGCAAAGAAAAAGAAAGAAGCTCAGGTTGGCATTAGCTACTGCCCTGTTTGCCTAGCAAATAAACTTCAATAAAGTATTAAAAAAGTGAAGTAAAATTGAAAATAAGTTTTATTAGAGCCTTTAAAAAATAATCAACTCTTAAATGGAAACGTGTATTCCTGGAGTCATTTAGTTATCTGAATACTAAGCGTCTATGCAAAAAGAGAAGATTTTTTTAAACTGTTAATTGGTTTGAAAAGGAAAACAAAGAATTAGCCTTATTGTTCATACTATAGTTGTAGAAATTCTAAGCTTTTTATAACAATAATTTAAAGGTACGGTTTTACAACTGTAAATATGGTCCCACAGTAATTTAATACTGAACAAAAAATGTTTCTGAAGAAAAGATGCTTATAGATGTGGGTGCTGCTGAAAAGTTTTGAAAAGCATTTGATTTTCCAAACCACATTTGAAAGAAAAAACAGATTTCCATGCAGATTGCTGGCTGTGTCTGCACTTGCATAAACTCCTTCCATCATTCTTTCCTTCCTCTCACTCCAGCACTATCAGCACAGACATACAAAATTGTTTACCACTGCTTTTTTCACCAAAGTACTTTTGTTAACCACTTATGGGCATTCAATAATAGTATAGGTATGTTCTAGATAAAGTTCCTTGAAATAAAGATAGATAGCAGATATAAGAGAAATAAGATTGTTTTGTTATTTGTAAATGTTTGAGTCATGAAACAGTGGAAAACAGTGAGGTACAAAAATGAAAAGCAGTAGATGAGATACATTTACAACAGAAAGACTTGTATTGATGAAAGGTTTTAAGAAAAATGCTAAGTAATTTACAGCTATCTTTTCATGATTATACTCTTCACATGTAATTTGGGGGGGAGGGGGGGAGTAAAGAATTTCCATTTTACATTCACAAATTGAAAACAGTCCAAGTACTGCTTTATGCTTTGATCTATGAAAGATCTACACATGAAAATGACCATGGAACATTCAGACCTGGACTATTAAAGCTTTGATGTATGACATGAATGAAATCCTTGGATCTCAAAAATGATGAATCCCGAGTGTGGACAACAATTAGATTCTTTATTGGCCAAGCTGAGGAAAGCTTATGATCCTGCCAACCTAAATCTCCCAAACTTGATAGTTTGGTAACACTTATGCAGCAGTTCATAAACCAGGCCTTCAACACCTCCAGTCTATATTCTCTGTGCTTTTTCTCAGTCATTTCTTTCTTTGCCTCAACAAACTCCATTAATGAGACGATATAATATTTTACCTCAAATTTATTTCACTCTCTCTGTTCATGGATATTTCCTAAAATTCTATTAATTAATCTTTCATGTCACAGTTTGAAAAAAAAATGACCATTTTGGGGATGACTGGCAATTATCCATCTAATTGAGCAGGTAATTTTCACAGTCTTTGTGATAATGGGGCCCTTACCCTGAAATAGAACTAAATGCAATCTCAGTTTCAACTTTGTGCTCCTTCATATTTAAGCATGGGTTTATTTCCTCTTATTTCAGTTGGAGAAACAGAATTGCTGGGTCCTGTGATGGAGGTTTCTTACTAATACTGTCTAATCCTGATGGTAGCTTAGCACAATTAGTATTATTCCCTGTTATAAACCTTCAGCACGCATAGATTTTTTAAAAATCCAGTCCCTTTCATGTTAGCTTTCCACTGATTGCACTAAACACTGTTTGTATATACAGAAAAATATTACTGCAATCTAAAAAGGTGACAAAAGACAATGTCAGATAATTGAGCAGAAAACTGCTTAAGATGACTACAGACACATTTGATTAGTTCCACTTCTTTAGAGCATTATAATTTATTCACGCTGATATTCCACATTAGTCACTTTTATTAAAAGAGAAAGAACTGAGGAAATGACAAAGGGAAAACACATGAAGACACAAAGAAAGAAATGTGGTCTTGTGGAGCTACCCCAGGAGATGATGCTTTGTTTCCCGCAGCCATCTCCATGCATGGAAAAGAATCTTCTGGTCTAGTGCCCTCAGAATTGCTTTACATACATCAAACCAAAGCCTTTTTTGTTTGTTTGTTTGTTTTTGGCAAGTGATTATAATTTGTTGTCTGGAGAAAGACATGAGCCACTCAGTTTAAATTGCATTGAGGAAGGGGTTGGACTAGATGATCTAGAGAAGTCCCTTTCATCAATTCATTAATTCTATGCTTCCCTCTGGTTTTTCTTCAACAGAATCAGCAACACTGCTCCTTTTGGTACTTTTCCACAGATATTCACATATACTTATATAAAAGTTTTTAGAGAAATGCTCACTGCTAGAAAGAAATTTTAAATGATGTCCCACAAAGCAAACAAGCTGTTGCTATTAACACCACAATGGTTTGTGAATGAGCTTTCTCTGTCTCAGCACTCTTCCTCCTGAAAACTGCTAGAACTTTTGCTGTTCAGTAAAATGTACTTGAAATTGGCCATTTCAAAAGTTATTGCAAAACAAACACAGCTTAATCACACAAGGTAAGAAATGACCATCTTTTCTTTCTGTGACCTGCTGAATCATCTCCATGTAGCAGCCACCTAGTCTTAAGTTTATTATGATCAGATAGTTAAAACCACAAAAATACAGTTGTCTCCTTCACTGGTTCAGCAGAAATTTCATTTACTCTGAGTATATGACTCCTCCACAGTTCTAATTCACTGCTCTGCTCTCTCTTTCACCAAGCTGGGCAGCTGCCTCATCCAAAATCTCCTTTATTCTGCTCACGTGTCCCCATCGCAAGAACTTGGGTTCTGCTGCACAGAACAGCCAGTCCCTTGAAAAGATCACCTGATTGTGGTTGTGCTTGCTGAAGACAAACACACCTTAGCTGGGAATTAAGAATCATAAAGTCACGATGAATCATTAAAAAAACACAAACTCCTAGGACTTAGGAGGAAAAAAAAAAAAAAAAAAAAAAAAAAAAGTAGAAATTGTTTCTCACTGTGACCCATACGGTGTAGCTGTACTTCTTCCAGGAGTCCTATATTTACTGTTATGGTATACACATCTTTGTCTACTACAGGTATTAATAGGTCTAAAAAATTAGATAATTTTCAATTGGAGGAAATAGTTATTTTTAGACTAATTTTCATATGGTAAAAGAAAACTGAAGTTACTATGTCAATAAATTTCTTTCTAACTCGCAATAATCACCTGAAAAAATATTTGTGTCCAAACTTTTGGGGCACATTATGTTTCCAACATTCCATTTTCTATTTAGTTCCCTCTCCAAGTCAAGCAAGTAAACTATTTTTCCTAAGACTCAGATGGAGATATTCAGCTTACAAGGCCCGGTTTCATTTAATATGACCCGCAGCTATACCAGATTTACCTTTCATGCACTGATACTCTGTTAATGCTAAACGAGCACTTTCAGTTTCTCGTGTATGAATTTATGGGACAAATTCAAAAGATATTTGGAAATTCTATTCAGCCATTAGCCATGAAAAAGTTTCTCAGCCTTTCCTAAAAGAACAGTTTCTAAATGAGACACAAAAATTCTTCTTTCTCATGAAACACTACTAGTGACATTAATTGCATGTGGTTGTAGTTCAGACCTAAACAGAAGACTGTTTAAACCAAAGTGACACCGCAAATTAAGTTTGAATCCCCACTCCAGAAACACTGTAAAGACAGTGGTTCAGACAATGATTTATTTTCTTTTATTCTATTAAAAGCAGCAGTAGTAAATTAGAGGAGAAGAGAGGTTGGAAAAAGAGGGAAGATGACATGTTGGGATTATTAGAATGCTGTAGCAGCTAATTCTTCAGTAATCAAGAGGCTGCTGTAAGGTTTTTTTTTTTTTTTTTTTTTTTTTTTTTTTTTTTTTAAGCATCTTTTAAGCTGGCTATTGTACTACTTGTACCTCTGTTGATATTTACTAAGAAATCTTTCACCAAAAGTCATGAGTTATACATTGTGTGTTAGCTTCTTCGTTTAACTATCTAACTTTTAAGCATTCTGTATCAGCTCTATAATTCTCCCATTACACCATTTTGGCTATCGAGTATCTTGTACCATGGGCAGGTTAAAAAGGGCAAATACTGCATAACATATGAAATTTGGTATTTGGAGAACAGAATACTAACACCAGCCCTAAGTGTTAAAAATAACCCAATATCCCAATACTTTTTTTTTTCCCTTTGAATATAGATTGTGTGGCCTGCCCTAACAATCCAAAAATGTTCGCATTGCATTACCTATTTTTCCAAAGAAAAACAGAGAAATGACGAAGTGAACTCCACTCAATGCCACTGATCAAACACCAGTGATTGTCAATGTAAGAAAATGAACACATATCTTCAACCATGTTTCTGTAACTACAGCAAGTTCTGAATCAAAGCATATGTAATTAGAAAATGCATTTATTTCAACACCAAACTGGAATCTTACTATTTTGTGATCAAAAATATTCATTGATATTGCTACAAAGTGTTGAGTCTTGCTTAAACATAACAAAATAGTAATGCCCTTCCCAAAAACAAAAGACCACCCACTACCAACTTCAACATTGTCTCATAAAATTCTGCAAGTAACTTGACACTCTGCCCCAATGTATTTTAAAAACACTAAAGCTCGGATAATTGGATGATTAAAGGAACAAAGATAAGACTGAGTCATTTGACAGCTGCTGAGAAATGAGAATGCTCAATGAAGTTAGAGGAAATTTCTGAAAATGGCAGACATTTCTCAGAAAAAGACATAAGAAGCATATGTTGTGAGGCTGGTCACAAAGAAATCAGTAACATTCAGATGAGAGTCGTCTTTGGCCCAGTGCTTATTTCTATCTTACCCCTTTAGTGCCTTGGTTTCTAAAGGAAGACTGGAGCATATCATAAAACTATGAAAACCAAACATACACTGCACAAACCTAATCCAGGATATTTATGTATATAAGACCCTGAGACCCATAATGTAAAAGAGTAGCAGAACCTTTAAGCAGTTCAGTGACTTCTGGTTTGAACAGCACAGAATGTCTGCATTTCAGGTAAAGCCACAGCTGCAAAGATACCAGCCTCAAAAATGTAAACTGGCATAGCTTTGTTGACCTTGACGTAAATGGCATCCCTCTCACTACTTATGCACTGACTTGTGACGTGTACACATGGAACATTACACAGTTCCCCTAAGTGACAGAAACTACCTTACTCTAGCAGGAACTTGCAGATTCCACTTTTTGACAGGGGATTTTGCTGACAAACTTTCAGTTGCAGAAAGAAGAGTGGAACCTACTTTTATTTTTGCAATTCCAAAAGCAGAAATCAGATGTGAGTCTGTTCTTAGACAGGAGGAGGGTAGAATCAGGGAGAGCCTGTACAAATATCAGGAAGATCTCATTTGTCTGTGGGCACACTGAGTGTTGGATCAGGCCTTGCCACCCACTACAATTGTTGGTGCCAGGCTTCAGACTTCTTCCACTAGAGCTCCATAATAAAATAGATACAGGACTCATTTAAAAAAGAAAACAAAAAAATCACATCCTACTATAAACTATTATAAGTAAACATACAAGCAAATACAATATTTTAAGCGTCTCCAAATGTAAATATGAAGAAAAAGACTTTCTTACAACTTCTAAGTGTTCTGAAGAGAAACTGGAAATATTTCATTGGTCTCCTAAAAATCCTAGTCTTGACAAAAAGTAAAACTTGCTGTCATTTTCTAGGCAGTAAATGTTTTACTGCTGGGAAAAGATTTTGATGTTTGTAATTTCTATTGAAGAGCACTATGAAGTAGTTAAAAATATTGCCACATCTGAAAAACAGACCAGTGGGAAGTATAAGACACTTGTTCGTCTGTATTTCTGTGACTTTTCTCACTTGATATTATTTGCAACTATACTTTCATGTCTGGCAACAGTGCCAACTCTACTAAGGATCATATATTACTTTTATCATGTTGATTACATATGTTCCCCAGTTTTGCTGCCTATATATGATTAGTGTGGTTTGCACATACTTAGTGACACAATCCAGAGCATGACATTTTCACAGAAAGTATGTTTACTGGGAAGGAGTTCCTTAGAAGTTTGCTTTCCTTTACAGCTTTGATCTACGTGACATCAAGAATCCTGCAGTTTGAGTATGTGTTTACCATTTATATTATTAAGATCTATCTCCTTCACACTATATGGCCACCGAGCATTTTGGTAGTCACAAAAAATTCCTTTTCTCTTAGGTGCATTTAGTAGCTGAATAAAAGAAAGCCTCTGAAAATGTTCTCATCTGTAAGCTTAAGCTGTGTAATGACTTGACATTTAAATTCTGTTATTCATCAGCACTTCACAGAAGAACTTGATTTGTCTAAATGGATTTGAAAGCCCACAAGTAAAGAAAATCAGAAAAACCTGGTTTTGAATATCAAGAGATTGTATGTGAAAAGTATTTTTACAGGCTGCACGTACCCATTTTATTGATCAATTAACTTCTCCCAAAATGAATTTTTCTGAGACTATGAAAAACCAAACCCCTCCCCCAACACTTACTGATAAATGTCTTTTCTGAGCACAGCTCTGCTTAGAGGGTTGTCAGCCTGGGGAGCCATAGAGACAGATCCAATCTTGAGAACCAAAGTGTCTTCTTTAATTGCTGGATTAGCTGTAGTTAAGAGAAGAGAAATGTGTGTTTGATTAAAAGTCAAATGCACATAGCATGGAAAAAATATTTCTTAAAAAAAAAAGAACCAATATAAGAATGTCTGCTAAGGATTCAGTTCTGCTCAGGAGCACCAACTATGCAAAAGTAATTAAAAAATCCAACACCTATAAAAACAATATTATTGTTGTGATATATAAAAGACAAAACTACTGTCATTTAAATTCCCCCCAGTTATATCATGCATCTAAATCCTGATATGTGACTTTGTTTTCTCTAACAGCTTTTTTATTTTTATTTATTTTTTTATTTTTCCAAAATGAGTTCAATTCCACAGACTTCTGTGTGATCTGTTCTCGTAATTATCTGCCACATATCTGCATGATAAGCACTTTGGAACATGCACCGTTTTTAATACAGGCTTAGGTCCTTTACAGGTTAAATAACCCGCAGAACATTACAACGCAACCATCCCAGTAGCATTTGTTGCAACACACATGCAAAGTTCAAACACAAGGGCTGAAACAACAGAATCTGAAACCTGCCGCAAAAGGAATGAATGAGATGTAGTACCAGACAGTAAATTCCACATCAATAACAAAATTACTCCAAGAAGAAAGATCTTTGCTTTCCATTTTCTCTCCATCATATTCAAATTTCAGCCACGCGTACAAATTCTTAGTTTTCAAAGCACTGGTAATATTAGTCAGAAAATCCAAGTTCTGCCCAGAATAAAACACTACAACATGACTTCTAGTAAACAAACTCTGTAAAGTTTGCTTCTGCTTAGAAGACTACCAGACAGTTGGTAAGCTCCTGAGAACATGTAATGAAGGCTCAAAGAGTTAATCATCTGAAGAGCAATGGTTCACTTCAACACCAGTGTGATACATGGATACAATATCACACTTGCTCCCATGTTCAAGAAAATTCAGTGGGACTCTTACACAATGAATTTGTTAAACAGATAAAAAAATAAAATAAAAAATCACAGGATTCACAGAAATTCCAGTACAATATTTTGAAAACATTGTAGGGGATACCACAGTAAACATGCAGTAGAGTGGTAATACAAGCTACAACACATAACTTGGACATGAACATAAGGGATTTGCTTAAAAGATCATCATCTACTTAAAAAGCAAAAATTAAACCCTTTTGTCCCCAGAGCAGATCAAAAATCATATGCAGATGCTTTGATTGCCAGAACGAAGGTAGAAAAAGTTGACAACAAAATCCTGTTTGTTACTAATTTGAAATCAATTTTCAATTCAATATTAAATACACTTCAGATTCTAACTATAACTTTAGGGCAAATGACTTATTCTGAGATTTGGTTTTTAATAAAACATATTTTAGGGTAAGAATTGTCATTTGCCTCCAACACTTAGCAAACCAAAATAAACACAGGCCTATTCATTATGGTCTCTATTATGTAAGCTTTTTGAGATTACTATTATTATTACTTTTAAAGGCTGGCATAGTACTTCTGTGTACAATTTTATTTCAGGTTAAGAAATTAAGTCTTGCGATTAAACCAGAAAGAATTACAAGCATTAATATTTTCATCTTGGTTTGTGATGAACGGTGATCTGAGTCATGACTTAGGGTGATGAATTCCTATCTCCATTCACTAACCTATAGAATCTCCTATTAGCTTTCTGAAACATGGAAATAATGTAGTAAACATAATCACAGTCATTAGGAATATTAAAAATTTGGAGGGGAAAGCAAGTCTACACTGTACAAATACAGTCTAGGAAAACCTCACAGACCCAAGGATAACAACGTTCCTCACACTCTCACTTGGTTTTACACACTCATCGCAGGCTCATTTTTGCTAAGCTAAAAACATTATGCTCCTTTAACCCTTCCTGATAAGGCAGCTTCTCCAGCACTTGATTAACATTTCTGGTGCTTTCCAGCACAGTCTCCAATTTCATCAATACCCATTTTTATAACAGGAAGCAAAGCAGACATGATATTCTATCACCTGCTCTATGCAAAATTACAGCTATCTCCCTTCTTCCTTTTCAGTAAGTCCACTGTGACTCTTGGGCTCTTTTCAGCCTCTGCTTTCCAGAGCAGGGTCTCCAGTCCTGATGATGTAGTCTGAATAATCTTTTACTTGATATATAACTTTAGCATTTGAATAATTAGTACATTTTCTACAAGCAGTGCTTTAAGTACAATGATCCAAATGAGAGGCCTATGGAGTCCTTAACATTATTTTTCTTGGAAAATCTTACAGCAATTATTTAATATTTACTTTCATATTATTATATAGCAATTTCACTTACTACTCCCAACTGATAATCATTTTTCAGACCTCTAGTTAGCTGTTTTGATTTCTTTTAATAATTCCACAGACATTAAAATGGTATAGATTTAAATTAGAATACCATGAGACACTGTGTTAAACTCTTTAGGAAAGTCTAAGCATATCAAATCTTCGCAAACATTTTATCAACTGGAATAGTAACCATCGTAAAGAATGAAAATCAGATGTATTTAAGAAGACTGATTTACTATAAAACCGTATTTACTATCATGCAATAAATATCAGACAAATCTTTATTAACTGAATCCTGTGATAGATTTTTCCAAGGGAAAAATAAAGTTACCTCTTTTTATTTTATTTGAACATCACACTTTTCATTTTAACAGGTACACCTTCAGCTGTCTAAAACCTGCTATTCCAAGGCATGTTAAAAATTAACCTTAGGAGACCAAGATCCTTGAGCACAAGTTATTCAGTCTGACCGATTTGAAACTGTTTAATAGTAAGCAAGGAGGATGTTACAGACCATATGTTATGACAGACTTCAAAGTACAGAGTCATGCTCATGTGACAAGAATATATCACTCCTACAAATGCAGGACATACGTTTATTCGGTATGCTGCCTTTTCTTTTTCACTATCAACAAATCTATCATGTCCATTCTAGTGACTCCTGATATTTTGCTCCTTGTACATATTAAAAATATTTCATATTGCCTTCAAACCAGCCAGATGCAGATTTTTGTTGTCTTTGCCACTTATCAGCTTTATGAAATTTACATGTTTTTATTTGATTTTTAGTGTCTGTCATACAGTATTTCTTTTTTCTATTTGTTATATATAGTTATATAGTGTGTAAACTCCTGAGGAAAAAAACTCTACAATTTTGATTTTTTTTTTTTTTTAATGTTTGGGTACTACACTTCAGAAGCTCAGTTTTGGACTTTGCCTTTTAAAAAAAAAAAACGTGCACCACACCTCTGTATATAAATCACAATTACATGCGTTTGGTGGGAGAATAATTTAGGTAACTATCTCTAATTATAAGGTATGAGATGCAGACAATGGAATAAAAGACAAAGCAAGATCATTGCTTCTCTACTTATATTGCAGCAATCACACAACTCTTCTTGGACTAAACTCTCTTAATCAACAGATGATGAATGAAGTCTTATGGGTATATATATCCATGATATGTAACAATTTTCTGATCTTACACCCCTAACATGGGTCATATTCAACTCTTACACTGCATTATTGTTTCTAAATTCTATAGGGCTTGAAGACAATAAGCAACAGAAGACAGAAATGGTTTACTTCACATTCAGAAACAGATGAAAGTTTGGAAGAATGTGAATTGAAAAATGAAATGAAAGGAGAATGGAACTGATTTTCATATTGATGACATTTCAGAATTTTACACTGGAAAAGATTAATTGACTTTGTTATTAGTTTAGTAAAGATAATCTTCAGAATTATTCTTTGGAAGTGTACATACTTTTTCTACCTACATTCATGTTTAACTATAGGCATTGTATATTTTATATGCAAGTGTTTTGAAACAAGGAACGGCAATTAAACAAGTGATAGCAAACAGACAAAAGATTTTTTTTAAATTTCTTTCTAATGAAGTGTGCAGCTACAGAGCCACAAAAACATACTTCCAAAAAAGATTCCTTGACAACATGCCCCAGAACTCCCTTCTAACCAGAATCATAATTCTTTCTTGCCAACACAGCCAGTCAAATTTTATCTTCCTGTGTTTGCACCGTTCCCACTTGGAAAATTGTAGAAGATGCTGGCAAAGAAATGATTCAAGTAAATTCTCACTGTCTGCACTTTTTGCAATTAGGTTATGAAAAAAAAAAACCCCCCCCCCCCCCAAAAAAAAAAAAACAAAAAAAAAAAACGATATTCCTAAGATTATAGTGTGTGCTATAATCTAAAATGGTTAATAAAAACAAAAACGAACATATACCTATAAGACTTCAGTAAACATATCACGATACCAGTAAAATATATATTTTTTAATTTCTAGAACAATTGTTGCTAATGGAAATGATCACATTCCTGCTGTTACTAGGTGTACTTTTAGCCTCAGCATCTATTTATGTACAAAGACTGTAATAGTGATGTAAATATATTTTATGTAGGATGGAAAAATACTTTTTTAAAGAAAAATGCATTCTTCATGGATCAAATGGCTAATTACTGTTGTTTGAAAGAACAGTTTATGCTATCCACAATTTTGTAAATAACTGGAAGCTTCTTACATAAGGGAGTTTGAATAACTTCAGCTAACAGTTACTAAACAAATGATAAACTGTATCAGCTGTTGGGCAACAATCACAAAGTACAGTTTGCAGAAAATAATTAAAATGAAACAGGACCTGCTTCATTACTGAATGGTTTCCTATGTGCCTATTTCCACTAAAGCTAAGGCTTCCTGCTTAGACTCCTTCTCCAACAATGGAGAGTATGGAAGACGTTACTGGTATCAGCATAGTAAGAACTGACAAAAGAATCATCACTGCAGAACTGCATTTCTCTTTTCCCAACCTGCAACTCTCTTTTCAACAACTGCAACCTCTTTTCACAGTTCTTGGATGAATGAGTGACGTTTTCTACCTCTGCTCCTTAAAATTCTGAAGACCCAAGTAATCATTCTAAATGAAAAGATGGTAAGGTCAGCAAGATAACGAAGTTAGAGCATTTGGTTGCAATACTGAACAGCAAAATTCTCTAACATAACACGCCATACCTTCTGTGTTATGATAGTCTTCCTCTTTGGGAAAGAAGACTCTTATTACACCAGTGTTGATATAAATCAGAGGCAAGTTGCGGGAAGTTAGAGTATGACTCCTCATAGGTTGGCCGGGTGATTTCCTTTTCTCCTTTTGACTCCTTGGCAAACTGGCTTGAAAAATGCTTGCGATAGCATTAAGCAAAGGAAAACAGAGGACCACATCAAAAGCCTGAGCAGAGAGAAGGATCTCATGAAGAAAGTGAGGAGAACCATCAGTGTGGCCTTCAGACAGCTTATGGAATGTTCTTCGTTCGTTTCGTGATATCAGTTTGTGCCGGACATTTTTTGTCACAGCTTTTGTATAAGTTAGAGAAAGAAATCCATGTTGTTGATGTGAGCCATCTAAAAGTTTTGCAGTTGTCTGTTTCAAGAAGAAAAAAAAAGATGAAAAAATGTACACATATATCATCAGTCAATTCTCTGTTAGTTAAGATGTTTATGGTTCTGTATTTTCTAATACCTTTCCACCTTCTCTGAATCCCAGAATAATTTTTTTTCCCTTTTTTTGATGGACAATTCCCCACAGTGTGTCCATACTTCACAGTATTGTCACCTACAACTACAAATAATTTCCTAATAATTATTCACACAGTTATATAGATTGATGTCTATTTCATTTTAGAAGTAAATCTTACTTGCTTTCACTGTCCTTTATGTATCTGCAAACACCATGGGTGCTAAAGCAACCCTCTGATGCTGAGATAACTGCATCTAAACATGAGTAGTCAACTACTCTAAGATTTTAGTTGGTTTTGCCCTCATCAATTTTGAGTATTTTAAGAGAATAGCTGTAACATGTCTTAAAGCACTTCATTTAAATAAGGATATTTTACACTGTAGTTCAGAAATACCAGATTCCTTCACTTAGAAAGATTTCCTTGATAAATATGACAATTAGATACTTAACTCACAGAAGACATACATCGATTTTTTGTTATTATCTTTGAAAGTCTTTGGGATTTCAGTTATACATTGTTAGTGACTGAAAATTGCAAAAAAAGCAGTAATTGGGAAAAATATTATTTTAAGCGTTATTTTAACATTGTAATTGTAACATTTTTGATAGAACTCTCTATGATTGTTCAAACATTACCTTCAATCATTTGAGCACAAAAAACAACTATATTGTGCAAGCAGTTGCCTTTTTCATCATCTTCAAATTTATTTAAGAATAATTTAAAGTAAATTAAACCACATTAATAGAGCAAACACCTCTTTCTTAAATAAACAGAGTACACAGATTAAATCTAGCTTAAATGTTGAAAAATTTGAAGCTTTTATGATTAAGTGAATTAAAACAAATTAGAAAGTTAGATTTTCTATAAGATATGAAACAAATAGAATAAGATAAAGTATTATCAATCAATATTCATGAAGAAAAAAAAATCAGACCACACAGAACTTCCACTAACATAAAAACACATATACACTAACATATAAAAACATAAACATATACACAGTCATTCTTTTGTGAAGTCTTTTTGTAAAGTCTTTCAAGGATAAACCAGTACGAAGAAAAAGTTTTTTAATATCTCACACTGATATATTCTGACTAAACAAGTAATGATCTAAGCAGGCAAAGAAAGAGACAACCGTGACATTGTTAATTGTTGCATTATCATTATTATATAAAGTAATTCTAAAAGGTTGCACAATGGCATACTGCAGTAATACAAACCAATTAAATCCCCAAGTACGTTTCAGAATTACATGAACAAAATGCAGTGTTCAGTACTGGCTCTTACGTTAGTCTCTGCACATTACCGTATGTGTTTACTTTTAATATAAATGAATTGTATTGACTTCAGTGCACTGCTGTTATGCACTGGGTTGTGAATCATCAACCTCACACCCATATCTAGTTAAAATCGACTAACAATTATTACTAAAGGATAAGTGGGAAAAAGCACAACTTATGTAATTAGTATATACAATAAATACATATGGTACAAAAAGTATTTAGATGAAATTGAGATTTTTAAAAACTTTATCTCTTTTAACCCAACCCAACTGGCATGTTAGTGGAAGTCCTGTAAAAAAAAAAAAAAAAAAAAAAAAGGATTCTTACAGAGGGAAAGAAGCCAGAGAAATTACTGAAAGGGTCCTGCTTGCTGATGGGTCGAACCAACAAGGTACGTCTGTTCAGCTTATCAGTACAGGAAAGGAATACACCTCCACATTGCCCCAGAGACCAAGAATCTTCCCCAAGGCTTGAGGTAATGAACAAGGCATGGACGAGAGGAAGACAAAAAAGAAAAAAGAAAAAAAAAATCACCATAGGAAAAAAAATAAAGTTTATGTTAAACTTGCACAGTGCTGTGTAACTGCAACACAAAGCCTATGCCATACTCTCTCCTAATATGTCAAAATTCAATTAGATAAAGCAAAAAATGGTATTAAAAAAGAAACTTTGTAAAATTTTATGTGAAGGGACAACCTATTCCAGGAGGAGATAATGTAAGAAAATAAAAATATAATAGACTCCAATTTACAGGAAATGGACTTACCCGTGGATTTTCAGAAGACAGAATGAGGAGGAGAATGATGACAAGAATCAAGAAATTGTGAATGAAAAGCTACACTCATATACATTATAAATTATCAAATTACATTATCAAATACATTATCATAATATTATTTAGAAATATCAGTTATTAAGAATTAAAATGTTGTTTTGTATTGTAATTCTTGTAATCATTCTTTTCAACACACAAAAGAGCAAAGAAAACGATGTTGCTTAGGAAGAATTAATTATTCAGGTAAGCACCTTAGGTTACTAAAGAAATCTCACCAAAAACTTTTGTCTGCATTGTAGAAACATTCCTTCAGAATGTCCTGACTGCCAGCCTTCCCCTGGTCTGGAAGACAGAACGTTCACCTTGTCTAAAGCTTTTGGCTTTAGTTCATAGAAATTTAATGACAGAGAAGGTTGTTCTGAAGAGATTATGAAATGTAAATGAAAACAGTAACAATTTGGTCATGTGGAATGATTTAAAAAAAAATAAATTAATATTGCTTTAAGAAACAAGAACCCTCTGAAATTGATTTTTTATCCAATGGGGGCATTATACTCCTGGAAGTGAGGTATCCTCTCTGAAGCACTGCACAAACTCTGTGGACAATTCAGCTTGTTAAGAGCTTCTGGCTACTGGGATTCCAAAGCATTTTAAAGCAGCATGACTTGCTTTAATAAATAAATAAATAAATAAAATAAAGTACAAACTTTGATTATCAAATATTACCATATGTTCAAACAATAATATTTATAACTCAGGCAAAAGAACAGGAATCAGACTTTGTTTTAGACTGTTGATTAGAAAAAAGTCTCAGAAATATGGTTATGGTTTAGGGGATGATTTGTTAGTGTTAGGTCAGAGATTGGACTCGGTGATCTTGTAGGTCTCTTCCAACCTAGACTTTTCTGTGATTCTGTGATTCTGAAATGTCAGTAACTTATCTAAGTTGATATTAAATCTCCTTCCTACACAGGTAAGGATAAGGAATGTGCAATAAAACCATGCATTCGTAGGCCCTTAAGTCAACATGACTTGTGCTTCTAAATAGTTTTGTCATTTTCAATGCCAAAGAATTATTCTAAAGCTTTCAGTTATTTTTTTTCTCCCAGGAAATAACACCACAGCTATCCGCTTTTCTCTCAATTTCTGTCTCTTGGAATCTTTTGAGCTGTAACAGCAAACAATTACCCAGTTGATCAAACACTACATAATTATCTTTCATTTGTGTGCTCATGGCCAATATGCGCTATAAGAGATACGCAATATCTCTACGGAACTGTGCACTTGGGTGCCAAATGAATACAATTACATCGCTGCAGCAAACTAAACAAGACTTGCTAAGTGGCAAGACGTATAGTAGCTCTAACTTCCTAGCTTAAATGTACGTAATATTGATGACATACTGGCTGACATTAATGTCTGAAATGTTACTCAGGCATCTCTGCAAAACACTATACCATGCCATAGAAACAGAGATGATCAGCTTAGTTCCCTCCATTACTGTGTTGCTGAAACACAGCAAAATAAATAACTTGATTTGTTAGAAAAATCTTTTTAATATGCAAAAGTATGGCACCACAAAACACTAAATATTGGCAAATCGATAAAGGTAACGTGTCAAGAAATGGTATTTAAGAAATTTCCCATTCAAAAGTTCAGCTAAAATAAATGATTTTTGTCAACAGACCAACAGAAGCAAATGTGAAAAAGTGCTCTCCTAATTTGTAATGATTTCCATGTGTGTTTTTTCAGAATTGGATACAATTCTGAGAAAAAGAAATTCTGATTTTGCTTACATAAAAAGATAACATCTATCTCATTTAAAAGAAATTCAACAACAATCTTAAATTCAACTTAAGAAATAAGAAAAAAAATCTGCTTCCCTTCACACCGACATGACAACAGTGTAACTCCCAGGAATTACCTGTTTCTGTAATGGTCAATATTGAAGCTTTCTATTTTACATTTGATTTTGGTATACACATCCTGCATGTCCACTGAGGCGCTGAGATCTTCTAATTCACTGACAACACAAACTTCTGCAATAGTCCAAGGAGATAAACAATTAATCTGAAACCTGTAACTTTGAAAGCATAGAAATAAACCTGGGATGCTATGTTTCATAAATAGGATGATGCTAACTCGACTCAGAGGTTTTTCATACAGCAAACTTTTATTCAGCTGTCATAATGACAGACACCAGAAGAAATCCTTTAATCCAAACCGTTTTATACAAAAGCGTAGAGAGACTTATCTATGGGTGTTTTAGCTCAGGTTTTCATAGTATAAAAATACAAAGATATTTGACAAGATATTTACTCTAACAACACTGGAGATTTCCTTCTCTCATGTAATTATTTTTATTGAAGCTTCAAGTATATCTCTTTGAAAATTAATTTAATCATTAATCTCCTCGTATTTTCACAGTTCAATGATCAACAATGTTAATTGTTAATCAGCAGTGTTTCCTAATAAAAATACATCCAAAGTCTTCCAGTACATTTAGAGAATATGAGTTCCTTTTAAACAATTACTCTCCAAAAGATGATCAAACTGTAATCTCAAATTAAAAAAAAGCTAACTGTGTACCAAACATATTTCTATTTTTAATATGAAGTTCAATCTTCCAATGACTTTAAGGATTATACTGTGATGATTATTTTGAATTTATCAATGCAAAACTACATGCTTATAGATGGGCACACAAAACACACTACTAGATCATATCAAAATGGAACACGATTGCTATTAAGGCAAAAATGCAGTATTCTATTAAGTAAAATAACCAGCTTATTTCCAATTTAATATAATCATCTTTCCATATGGAAAGGGCACTTTACACCAAAGAACAATGCTGAATTATTTTTACATGCACTAACCTAACTCCAGCTTGTTGCTCTGATCCAACCGATTATTTTTGTATTAAATAATGTCTAATATTACCAATAAATGCTCTGTAGCTAATACTGTGTTGTAAAATAATATACGGAACTTAAGATTGTACATTAAGGGAAAAAAATGTTGAATACCTGTGCCATTATTTCTAGGATCAGGAGCAAACAATTTAATAGTAATTTTTGGCAACATCCACTGCATCCACAGGCTGACACGTCCACTTGAGACTCCAATATTACTTGTTGTTTGTTCCAATGTAATGGAGTCTGAGAATGGAGAGTCATCACCGCCCTGAAGAGAATCACCCTATAAAACAGAAGTAACAGCTGAGAAAAGAATATTTGCTTTTCACTGCTGCCCATTTTTCTTCTGTCTAAACTGATGGAGACCCACCAAATTATATATATACATATAAGTACAATCAAACTCACTGACAATGCACTAGAATTAAGCCATTTTTTTTTAACATCAGGAAAAAGATAAAACAAAATATATTATCATTTTTTTGTTGTTGTTTTTAGGTAGAGATAATGGATTTTGACCACGATTATATGGTAAAAAGTTGGTGTTCCATGACTTCATTCCACTTGGTATAGGGAGCCTTCCTCAACAGTTTGCACCAATCTTGCAGGAAACAATAGGAATATTTTGACATGCAATGGGAAAGAAGAAGTAGGTTTGTGTATATCTGAAGGGCAAAAGAAGAAAGAACTGTTGGAGGCGCCAAATAGAGAAGGTCCCAGTACAGCAGTAACACTTCCATACTGCATATACAGCATTAAACTTTATTCTTTTTTTTCTTGTAATTGCTTGGGAAAATGATTTCACAAAATAATAGCTGTGTGTAAGAACTGAAAGCATTTTAGTTCCAATGTTTAAAGCTTTTCTGTTGTTTAAATGTTGATTGTCACTTGCAGCATTCTTCAATAAATAAACTGTTGATAAATGGGCTTGTAGAAGCTTCTGTGCCACCATTAATCCTTGCTCATTCCCTAAAATATTAAGGACTCAGTGAACAAGACGTAAAGGTCTATGTTTTCTTAAAGAGAGCATGACATATGAAAGACATACTGAAAATGTTATTAGGAGGGCTTATCAGAGACCTGCAGCCAAGTTCTGATAATTCTTCATAGGAAAACTGAAAAATTCACCAGCAAGGAGATTTCACCAGAACTTTCCTTTGCCATAACTTACTGGGTCCAGAGAGGAAAGAAAAGATGCAGATGTATAATTACTCCTCAGTTTTTAGTATTTACAGTCTATCAAACTCAATGTAATTGACACACAAGTCACTAGTGTGAATCAGAAGCCACTAACAATCCCCAGCACCTTCACTTGTAACCCCACCAAATGCTGCAAGTTTCCTTCAATATTCAAGCATAAATGGAAAAGAAGGTATTGCCGCTTTGATTCATTAAGACCAAGTTGTTTTTAACGTTTTCAGAGCAATAAACATGCAAACTTTTAATGAATGCTTTGAGGATTACAAAATATAAATTACGATGAACATTCTTAGGAATTTTGAGATTTACCTAAAGATTAATCATGGTTATTTATATGGAAAGCAGCCTAAAACCAGACACATATAGAAGGTATTGCACAGTTTGACTGAATCCACTTTAATCAGTCAGGTAAGATACACTTGCTTCAGTTCTGGAAAAAACTTACTTTCAGTAGCAAAATCTAAAACCTGACGTTACTTGACTCATTTTGCAGTCCAAGACTGCGAATATGGAAATTCTGTTAGCAATCTATTTTCTGGATGGGTAGAACTTATCCCAGACCAAGCAAAATAGCTCATATGGAAGCATTTATGTTGATAAATCACATTTTCAATCAACTCAGGCCTACAGTTTAATTACAGGATTTCTATCATGTATACATGTTCTCTTATCACCATCCCAACCATAAGAAAAGACAAAAAGGTAGGTCAAAATCTTTCAGAAATTTTGTATGCAGCATATTATGACTTTGGGCTATTTGATAGACACCAAATGGAACAGCTGACATCGTGCTGTTAGAATTTATTACATAACGAAGAATACAATTACTTTTTCCATCTTCTTCAGAGAAGCACTGAACGACAGCTTCTACTTCAAGATTTCAGCTTCAAGTCACCCAAATTAACATTTACTGATATTTTTTTGCCTGCAAAACTTTTAGAGGATACGAATAGAAAGAAAAACAAAGGTATTTTATCACCGTGCAGCTACCCCTATCCTTTAAAAACCTACTGATATCTATAAAGATGGATAAGAAAACTGTCAAATCACTGTATTAAGTACAGAACTTGTCCCTCCAGATACTCATTCAAAAGGAGAGTTTGTGCACCTAGGATATGTTACTGGAAAGGAATACCTAAATGTGAGACTACGGTATCTGGAACAGTTCAACAGATATAGTATGATGTGCTGATATGAAAACTAAGATTCATTTCACCTTTAATTTTCCCAATGACAGTGGTTTTGCATTAGAGAAATGCATGAAACCAGGTATAAGCACAACTGCTTACAGCTCTGAAGAGACTACTTGTAGAGTCACTGCTGACTGTCTTGAAAAATTGTTATGCTACGAAGAACTCCAGAAAATCAGCTGCTAATTGAGGCTTATTAGCTCTCCTCCCTTTCTGGCTCCCCTCCCTGTTCTTTCTTGTTTGAGCACTACACCATATTCTCATTGAACGAACTTCCTTACACAAAAACACCTGAAATGTCTCTCCAAGACAAGACCCTTTTGCTTTTATCATTTGTTTATTCATCCTCCTTCTGTTTTTCTCTTACATTTACTGTAAATCTGGATTATTAATGAATAAAAACTGGGAAACAGCCACGGAAAGTGTCAGGCCTGGCACTCTCCGAACATGTGAAAGGATAACAAGGAGAGCAGCCACTTCTTCAGTACTATCCAGCATTAGTTCTTATTGCTTCTCCTGAAATGGCAACCTCCATTATTAGGAAAGCAACACATGCAATGAAGCAAGGTCCCATTTTGCCATCCTCTGATTATCTCTGTCACCCACAGAATCATAGAATAGCTTGGGTTGAAAGGGACCTTAAAGATCATCTAATTCCAATTCCAACCCCCCCGCCATGGACAGGGACACCTTCCACTACACCAGGTTGCCCAAAGCCCCATCCAGCCCTCGTCTATGGGTTCAGGGAAACAAGAGATGTTGGAAGCCTGACTGGCAGTGAAGACTGACGCAAAGAAGTTGTTGATTACCTCAGCCTTCTCCCTGTCTGTTGCTACGAGTTCTCCCTTCTTGTTTATCAGAGGGGTACATTTCCTTGGTCTTCTTTCTCTGACCAGGGTACCTATAGAGTTCTTTCTTGTTATTCTTTGCATCCCTTGCCAAGTTCAGTTCCATCTGTGCCTTGGCTTTCATGATCCCATCCCTACACATCCAGACAGCATCCCTGTACTCTTCTCAGGCATTGTCTCTGCTTCCACTGCCTGTGCATTTCCTTCTTACACCTCAGTTTGCCTCCAGCCTGCCTCTCCTCAGCTATCTACTACGGTTACATGCGAAGATATAAAAAGCAGGAGAAGAAATGTATTCTTCCAGGACCTGAATGAACATAACAGTTTGAGAACCCCTTTTTAACCAGTCCTTATTTGTAAGATCCTCTCTTATCAGAGAAGCCCCATCCTATGTCATGACTGCAGTTTCATGTCATTCAGCATGGCATCTGTTCTGAGAGGTTCAGTTTCTGCCATTCCTTGTGTCTTTCGTATAATTCATCTGAACAGTTCTTTGACACATTGCCTTTCCATAACTTCCCACACCTTTGTAACTAGACTTTGAATGATACTCCTAAATGATAATACTTCTGTTGGAGTTCCATTGTGTCTGGTGACAAGAGTACTTTAGAAAAGGGGGGATCCTGCAAACTAGGCAGCTGTGGAGGAATCAGCCAGCCAAGGACAACCTGCCATAGCTGATATCCTCAGATGAATTTCACAGGATATGAAGAAATGCAGGCCAGTTAAAGGTCAAGGAAATGGAAGAACAATACTTATTTAAACCTGAGACTGTTTATTTTCAGTTTAAGTCAAAGTTGAAACCAATATCAATGTGTTGTGGACTGATCTGCTGCTATTCTTTTTCATTTTCTAAAAAGCATTTTCCTTTTAAAATTTTTATTTGTTTGAGCTGGAGCATTTTTGAAGTTCTTTTTGTACTACTGGCACATTTCATTTGCTAGATTGCAACTTACAAACTGTGATGGAGGGGGTAGGAGTGAGAGACAGTCCCCTCCCTCCCCATTCACTCTCACACTAGACATGTTCCAAAATGCTTTTTGTATGAAAATCAACTCTGTTCTAAAATGTTGGCAGATCTCTACATTTCTGATAATTAAAAAAAAAAAAAAAAAAAACACAAACAAACAGAAGACAATAATAGTAAATTAAACATTAAGTGGTACACTTAACAGCACATACATATTGCCACCTTGGCAATTTTTAAATTTTATATTTTGGTTCTTCTTTTTCATAATGTAATGTGTTCAGACGTTTCATGCATTTTTTAAACCTTTTTTTTTTCCTCTGCAGAGAGCTGTTTTTGTTTAGTGGTTTGAGAATATAGATAATTTTGTTCTGCAGAAAACTGAGGCGATCATTTTCCCACACTTTAAGCTTATTTTTCTGTAGCTATTAAATGATGTACTTCACAAAAGTATCAGCCAGTTGATAATTTTGGCACAAGGTTAATTGTAACAGTATTTTTGAGATTCTTGAAGAACTACTGTTATATAGCATAAACCCAGACATATATAAAAAGCAAATTAACTCAGGCATGTGCAATCAAATTTAAAAGGAACAAACCCTGAATTTTAGGGAATGTGTCCCCTACCAATATCCAAGCACATTAAAAATGTGAATTTTTGTCAAAAAACAGTTACAGAGACAGGCCTCAATGTATCATTAGAAACTGCTTCTTCCTTTTCTACGTATCGAAGGCTTTGGAACAGGCTGTATATCTGATAAGCTGTGATCAAAAAATACACAGGTGAGGAAAAGAGGCCAAGATGCTTGAAGTTTCCATGGATGTTGCTGGAGCAAAGCTTATACTGGAACAATTCCAGTTATGTTTGTTCTTATGCTTGTCTGATTTGCAGATGTTTCTGACGTGAATTTATGTTTTATGTGTGGTGGATTTATTAAAATAAATTCAAATGCCGTAGCACATAATTGTGTAGATGTAGAAAGAAAACCAGTCCTTGAATATCTAGGAATCAAGTGGAGGCTGTTGATATAAAACACCAGTGCAAAGAAAATAAGTATCTTGATCTGTGAAGCAAGCAATGTTATCAGAAATGAAAGAACTATGAACCTCTGGCCAGAGCCTGAACACCAAAGGGCTGTTTTCATGGCAGAATAAGTTGGGGGTCTGACACCTGGACCTGCAATTGCTAGGATCTTAGGGCTTGTTTGGTCACAGGGACTGCAAAACCTAACCAGGGCCTCAACTCAGTTGTGCTTAGCTTTACTCCCCAATTCTGTACTCAGGCTAGTGATTGCTCACCTGGTATTCCAAGTCACTTACGTGTTTTACCACTTGCACTTGCTAGCTTGATGACAGAGCGAAAAATGCATTCAGCTGAGGCTTACAGAGATAACCTCTTTTGCTCGCAGCTATGCCAGCTGAAGAGCTTATCAGACATCCCCAGCTGCTCATTGCTATGTCCTAGTCAAAGGTTACGGGCTCCTCCTATCTTCTACTTCAGCAGTTCAATATGAACATACTATCCACATTTTTTTCTACCATTCAAACATACACAAACAGTTGAATTGGCCCATTCTCTCTCAGTAACAGGAGCAATACAGATGGATCCTTTGAAGGCAGAAGCTGCTATGTGGCTATCCTTTGTGGTGAAAAATGGAGATCACACTTCTTCTAAACTTTATATTAATGGTATTGTATCCTAAACCATTGAGCAGAGTCACAGGGACTGAAAAAGTGATGAACTGCAGTAGCTGAAGTCTTTTGTTTTAATAAGCTCATATTCTTAGATTTTTTTTTTTCACTGAAAAACTAAGAAAATGAAGTGAAAAGACAGACTGTGCTCTTGTTTCTCATGCAGTTTCAATTTTCGTTTTGCATTTTCAGCACCCAGCGTGGTATTGTTAAATATGTTTATGCATTAATTTTCCGCTCTGTTTCCAGATCTACAGAAAAACCAAGCCAGAGTCAGAAACACTGAGCTATTTTCCCACAACTTCTCATGCCAAGTCCTAAAATATACAATTTAATTCTTTCACCAATTGTTGCAAATTGACCAATATACTGAGTTTATTTTCTTAGCAGAATTTATCTTTGTTCATCAGGAAGAACCAAACATATGAGGCCTTCATCCTTGGCCTGCCTAAAGCTCAGGGATGATCACAGTTTGGCCACACTACTGCTATGCCTTATCAAAATAACTTCTGCGTTCTTGCTCAATCACCGAGTTTCCCCAAGGACTAAACACTTCTACCACTGTTTGTACTTAAGTAAACAGTAACAAGTGGCCCGTTGTAGTCTGTACTACCTTTGCTCTTGGTGTTCCAAAGGAGGGATGGTAAAAATGATTAACTGTTTCCATCCCTCCAGTAGTTATAAGCCTCTCATGGTTCCCTCTCTTACCACCACCCAGACTAAAATTCAGTAAGCTAAGTAGCTTTATCTGCATTGGACTGTGGTATTCCCTATCAACCTGTCAGCATGGTAGGAATTATATACAGCTTAAAATATAAATCATCCAGGGACCATGTAAACAAATTACTTCTTTTACTGTTTAATACAAACAGTTGTGAGAGTTTACTTTCTTCTT
The DNA here is from genome assembly GCA_011076525.1 of Nettapus auritus. Lineage (NCBI taxonomy): Eukaryota > Metazoa > Chordata > Aves > Anseriformes > Anatidae > Nettapus > Nettapus auritus. The sequence goes on along the minus strand of CM021766.1, from coordinate 136,108,884 downwards.
ACTCTTTTATAGCAAGTCCACTGCAGCTGAAAGAATCTTTTAAAAAAATCATGTCTCCCACAGAACAAAATAACACATTAACTGCAAAACCTCCGAAGTTAAAAAAAAATTGTACCTATTGTAGTGAATTATTTTTGTTTGACAGATTGCAAAATTTCAATATTAAAAACTGCAGGAACATGTAAACAAAATAAAAACTCTGGTAAACAAAACACAAACAAGATTTCCCAAATTCTTGGAAAACATCCCTAAGCCAAACCTGTAGATGAATCTATTACTGTTTAATTACTCCATGTGCTTTGTTGCTGTTAGTCTGCAATAAAGGCTATAAAAATAGCTGCAAGCTTAAACTGTGGCTGATGCACTCCATTTTGATATATTACCTCCTCCATTTCTTCCATGAAAAATCCTAGTGTTACAGTAGTCTGAACACAAGCTCTAACTGACAAACACAGGATGGTTTCTTCCAATTCAAACAAGGACCTAGCTTCCTTCCCACATTGCTTGTAACTTTAAGCTGATACAAAGTACCTCCAAATTTCTAAAGATCACAATATGCCTCTATCAGTAATCAGTAATGGCATTTTAGAGAATGTGAAGAAGTACAAGGTATTTAATCGGAGATGAAAAGTATTCTTCTATTTCTCAGAGTATTTGCAAGTTGTCTTCAGACCTGCCAGTATCAAGACAGCAATCAAGAAAAGTTCTGTTGGTGTTAGATCTCCTGGCCAGTGAGCACCAGTACTGTAACTGCCTCGTGTGCACTTATTGATCCCCTGAAGGAATTCAGACCCTGTGGGAAGAGAGTAGTCCAGTTCTAACAAGGAGCAACACACAGGGATAAATCAGACCCAGGAAAAAAGTGAAATGTTGCTCCAAACTTCTCAGCTGCCTCCACCTTCCCTTTTCCCTCTTCTGTTCCCTGGAAATAGGCCTTTTTCATTCATCCCCTGCTTCCACGCCAAATCTCTTCTTCTTAGTTGGTTAACTTTCCTGACATCTCAGTTCCACCAATCATTAATTTTTCTGAGGTATTAAAGATAATTGCTGCCTTCTCCTCTCCAAACAGCAATCCCCCTCCATGGCTCAGATTTTCTGTACAAGTCTGAAGAATACTTGAAGACACTTGGAAGTACTGAAGAGTACTCCATGATATATGGAGCTGATAAGTACTGGGTTACTTCCCCCATTCTCCTTTTATACTTTTTTGAAATTAAAATTATTTTTATCAGAAGGCACTCTGAAAAATACTCAGCTCTCAACTGAGGGATCTCTCAGCAAGATAATGCGAATGAGTTTTAAAATACTTGATTGGATTTCACAAATTACACTCTTATGAACAAATGGGGTCTCCAGATAAAATTTTATTTTTAAAATAGCTGTCATACACAATGATACATATGTAGACAGACTGTGAAGGACTATGCTTTTACACCAAACCCACAAGAAAACCTTGGCCTAACTAGAAATAGCATGGTATAGCAGACTGACATCTGTAGCCCATTAGGCAAGTTGACAGGTAGAACTAGCTGCTGTACTTCACAGGAGACAAAACAATAAAAAAAATCTGTCTCCATTTCTTGCCTGCAAGACCTGTTGACTTACTTTGACTACTTCTGCGGCAGAGGAATAGCTGGACAGCACTTCCTCTCTGCACAGATGCCTCTCAGATGCACCTTTATTTCTATAATAGGAGACCATGCACATTTGAACATACAAAGAAAGTTACTTTTTTTCAAATAAAGTCTGTACACAGACTATGCCTAAGGCTTTCAGTAGAATAAAATTGTCCAAAGTAGCAGGTTGAGATAGCAGAAGAGACCAGATTCTCTCTCTCTCATCTTCTTATCCTACCCTCTTCAAATAAGGAATTAGAATTTCATGATCACACTATGTACAGCAAGGTATGGTGACTCTAACTGTATTAGCAAAAGGAAACAAGGAAACTAAGTAATTAATTACTCTCAAAAGACAAATAGCTTTCACTGGTTACGAAGAATGAGGGAGAACATTCCCTAGCTTATTTTTCAATACTTTTTTTTTTTTTTTTTTTTTACAATTTTCAACAATCCTTACCTCAAAGAACTGGACAGAAACCATGTCACTAATGAAAATCTAGTTTGTACTTGGATATTAGGAAATATGTTGAACAAGTTCAGAGACAGCCACCAACTGCAGAAGCAAATGTTTTGTGGAAATACTGCCAACCATTATGTTACCCATTATTTGATTTGTATTGTATTAAATAGTCCATTAGAACTGTGAGAAGACAGTATGGTTCCTTTTATTATTTCTCACTGGTTGGCCAAGTGTGTTTCTCCTCCCTCTTTCTTTCCCTTTCCTACCCCCAGCAGGGAGTAGGAAACTCACAACTCACAGACATCAGGACTATGCACAGTCTCAGGAGCAGTGTTAGCTACTTTTCACAAGATGATCCATGCATGCTCATTTCATACCTTCAAAATGCTTTGAGATTTGTTTTTGTTTCACTGTGCTAAACTAACTTTCAGCACTGACTTCCTTCAAGTGATCACAAGACACATATCAAGGGAGAACTTATAAACGCTAGTAGCACCCACAAATTCAAATAAGGCATTTTTGCAGCTACCAGTGTCGCAGGAATCTAAACTCTTACTTGACTTTCTATACCAAAGATTCTCTCCAAATCTTTTTTTTTTTTTTTCAATCACAATATTTCTAAACCTTCTCCTTTCTCTTTTTTTTTTTTTTTTTTTTAATTGCAAATTTAAACCCTTGCATGCCCTACATATTGTTTTCAACTTAATCACAATACACTTAATATTCCCACCCAGTTAACCAGAAATGAATTACGATCTTCAGCTCTTCAACTGCTGGGCCAAAAACACTACCCTCCTATACTTAAATATCTTTGTGAATCCTTTCCTGACAATATCAAATTTAGCCTTCTAATTTTCATTTTGCATTTTGCATTCCAACAGCCTAATTTTCTTTTTGCTTTCCAACAGCCTCACATAACTAGCTACATATCATTGATTCTATGATTCTAAGAATGGTTTGGGTTGGAAGGAACCTTAAAGATCACCTGATTCCAACCCTCCTGCCATGGGCACCTCACACCAGACCAGGCTGCTCAAAGCCCCATCCAGCCTGGCCTTGAACACCTCCAGGGATGGGGCATCCTCAGTTTCTCTGGACAACCTGGGCCAGTGCCTCACCACCATCTGAATAAGATTTTTTTCCTAACACCTAATCTACATCTACCCTCTTTTAGTTTAAAGCCATTCCCCCTTGTCGTATCACTACACTCCCTGAGAAAGAGTCCCTCTCCAACTTTCCTGCAGGCCCCCTTTAGGTACTGGAAGGCTACAATGAGGTCTGACTGGAGCCTTCTCTTCTCCAGGCTGGACAACCCTAACTCCCTCAACCTTTTTTCATAGAGAGGTGCTTCAGCCCCTCGATCATCTTTGTGGCCCTCCTCTGGACTCGTTCTAGTACTTCCATGTCCTTCTCTTGCTGGGCGCCTCAGAGCTAAACACAGTGCTACAGCTGGGGTCTCACGAGAGCAGAGCAAAGGGGGAGAATCACCTCCCTTGCCCTGCTGGCCATGCTGCTTTTGATGCAGCCCAGGATATGGTTGGCTTTCTGGGCTGCAAACGCACGTTGCTGGCTCTTGTTGAGCTTCTCATCAACCAACACCCCCAGGTCCTCCTCCTCAGGGCTGCTCTCAATCCATTCTCTGCCCAGCCTGTATTTCTGCTTTGGATTGCCCTGGCCCAGTTGCAGGACCTTGCACCTGGCCTTATTGAACTTCGAGAGGTTTGTACAGGCCCACCTCTCAGGCCTGCCCAGGTCCCCCTGGATAGCACCCTTTGCCTCCAGCGTGTTGACCACACCACCCAGCTTGGTGTCATCAGCAAACTTGATGAGGGTACACTCAGTTTCACTGTTAATGTCACCAACAAAGATTTTAAATAGTGCTGGTCCCAGTAGTGAGGAACATCACTCACTATTGGGCTCCACCTGGACATTGAGCAGTTGATTGCAACTCTTAGAGTGCGAACGTGTATGTTCTCCCACCTCACTGTCTCCATTAAGCAAATGACACCTGCCTCAGTATGTTTTTCTGACAGTGTATTTGCATATCTCTTGTGCCTGCCTGCTCTTTCTTCTGGACTGCCTTCCTACTCTGGCCGCACCTTGGGCTGAGAACTTTGAATGGAGATGATGGACAGGAGCTTCATTCCTCTATCAGTCTTTCAGACATATGGTCTATATAGTTTCACACAAAGATTTTCTCCTGTTTGCATCTTTTTTTCTTCTTTCATATCTTAAATAATAATATCCTCCAAGCACAATCAATTACAATTGCTTTGTTAGCTACTTCACCAAACTTCACTTAGATCAGGAGAAAATCTATTTAGCTAGAACACAGTATTTGTTGAGAATAGGAAGAAAATGTAATAAATGATGAACAATATTTTGCAAGTAGTAGGATGTGAATGCTGAACTTGGACCCACATTGCCAAAATAATCTTGGTAACATATGGATTAAAACAATTACTGAATCAGTTTCAAGTAATTCTCTAAGTACAGCATGTACTCTAAATACTGCTGTCTATATAGAGGGTCAAAAAAAATGTTATTTATAAAGCTGGTGGTTTCTGGTTTTAATGTAAAAGGAAATTGATGTTAGGTGAAAAAAATCTACTTTTGTGGACATACTGTTTTCTTACTGTTATTGCTTACCTTCAATTTTTTATCCATGGCAAAATTTTTTGCAACAGAGATCGCATGCGCACAGAAAGACACCAAAACACAGGCTAGTCAAATAATTTAGAAATTAATATTTTAGTGAAATGACTAAAGAACTAAAGCTTCATCTCTAACACCCTTTAATTAATTACTTGTGTGTATGTATGTGCATGCATGTCATGCATATGTTAGAGTAAGCACTAGCAATCACTGTTTTATTTTCTCAAAATGCTAGAATTAATATAAGCCACACATAGGGTTAAAGCAATCCTGGTCCAGTGTTGTTGAAATATGGAATTGCAGATAGCATTCAAACTGCCAAGTATTTGACTGTGTCTCAGAACTTCCAGGTACCCCTAAATCACTGTGGTTATCCTGAGAATGGAAAGAATTGAGCACTGCATACCGATTATAAAATATTGGTGTACCTTCATCTCCTCTTATGCATTTACAGGTCCCTGCTGGAGCACAGTCAAGGCCAACTAATTAATGTAACTAGTAGGCCTGTGAGGGGCACTAAGAAAATCACAGATACTTGGTCTATTCAGTTGCATAGGTTCTTGTGATCAACCACTCTAATGCATCAGCTAGCTGGTGAGCTAATGACAGTCATGGATGACATTTAACAACGTACTTATACTGACAGAAGAATTAGCCTTCTTTCCTTCGCATGGGAAAGAAGCAGAAGTCCTTCCCATGCCCCAAAATAGCATTTTACAGTTTTAGGCACACACAGAGATTAAGATCAGGTACCAGTTTGCTCCAGGCAGTTATGTAGTGCTGCAAATGAAGGAAGCAGAAATAGATAAAAACAAGCGGCCAATCTTTCTCATATTTGAAGCTGCATACCAAAATCCTCATGTGACAAATTTACGAAAACACCCCTGAGACAAGGGACAGCTGGGACAGTGGAAGAAGCAGAGCTCCTGAAGTATCTCACAGATGGAGGATAACAGTTTCTGGATGGATCTGGCATGAGCACACAACTGGGTAACCTGCAATGCCAGCCTTGGGAGTCTCCACATCCCTGGTACCTCTTCTGGCTCGTCAATAGAGACTACACGCAGCAGCTCTGCAGTGTCTCACTCTTCGTTTTGACTGGCTTCAACGCAACAGGCTGACTGCCTGAAGCTACCTGGAATGACTCACATGCAGCACAGGTATCACAGGTTCTTCAAAAATACCAGTTACTATTCTAGTAATTCTGGACTTGAAAAATACCTTACGCTTCTTGACCTGAAAACACTAACCATAATTTTCTTACAAGAGTTAATATTCATTCAATTCAAAGAGGAACAATCCAGACAAATAAAAGACATAGGAGAAATACTGCAACCATTTTTTTTCTACACCAGAGTAATTATGTATCCTTCATTAGCTGATCAGGAGCAAAGCTACTTTCCATAGGGACACCACTACTCTTTATTGATCCTTTTCATTTGTACTTGACTGAACTCCCTATCTTGTAAATCAGTATTCATGTGACTTTTTTTTTAATTATTATTATTATTATTATTATTTTTTTTTTAGGAAAACTTACCTCTGTAGTGGTCCCAATGTCAGCTGATGGGCTGTATGTGCTGGTATCCGGTGGAGCGGTACCAACACTACTTTTAACTGGAGAGCTAGGAGGAGCAGGTCCTGTCATGGTTTCAGGATAAACAGAAGACTGATACAGAATTCCTTTTCTCTGAATTTTATTCCAAACTTTACTTGTAATCTCAGCCAGTTCATACAAAAGCTGCACCTGAAAGAAAAGAAAAAATAAAGGAAGCATGTCTTAATGAGGTGGAGGAAGATCACCAGAATCAAAGTCCTCCAGTGAGTCTTAAACATAGAACTGAAATCCTCAGAATTTATAACGTTCTGATAAGCAACTACATTGCAATTAAAATAATTAACAGCAGCCACTGTATAGTGATTTTGATAAAAATAATCTGCTCTTTGTCTAATAATCCAGTATGTAGTTCATAAAAGTACAGCCAATAATCTGAGCTTGTAAAAGTTTTACTAACATAAATTTGAACAATTAAACAAAGGTAATTTGTGGAATACTTTGTATGTATAGATACTGCCTCTAGAAAAACACAAACATATAAACTTTAAGAAATAATAACAACACAAAATTTATTCATTTAAATGGTATTAAAATAATGATCCCATGTAGCACACGAAACTGTTCTACGTTTATCTGTGTTATCATTATTAAACTCAACAGTCTCCTGGCATATGTCATTCCAATATTCAGAAAACACACTGTTTAACTTGCACATTGTTTGACTCAGTTCTAAGATATTTACATAAGTTTTTGTAAATAAGCATTAATCATGGAATTTGTATGACAACATAATGCAATATACTGTATAAAACAAGCTCAGGGAAAACTGCAAACAATATATAAGCAGATCCACAGCTGGATACCATACCCAACTTGCCATTATAAAAAATGGGAATTCTCATATTTATAAGAACTTTAAGCCTCAGGACACATATACTCTATGAAGCTGGCTTCTTATGTGGGCAGAACAGATGCAGAAAAACACTGCTGTCAATCTACATTTGATATAAAACAGTACTTGATTTTGTGCGTGAGAGTGTGTGATGAAGTCTCAAAGAACATGCTACAGTCCTTTCTTAAGAGGTGAAGTGCTGGAATTTTATAAAAACCTTCTTAGTTCATCTTGGATTTTCTTTTGAAGTTTCAAGGCTTACACTGAGCAGGTCATACACACTTGACAGAATTTTTCCTTACAGGAGATAAACTGCTCAGTACTTTTGTTTGTTTGTTTGTTTGTTTTTTAACATGGTGCCATCTATAGACAAACAATAATGGTGGCTGTTTTCACTTATAAAAAAACCTTCTTTTAGCTTCACTTTAAAAGGTTTAATGTCTGTAGCACTTTGATATGCAGTGGTAGCCTTTAAAGTGCTATTCACAAATTTCCAAGTTTTCCTGAGCTTCTTCCATGTAACTCAGGAAGATCAACTAATAATGTCCATCTGATTGATTGAGTAATATAATATTAACTGGTGTTGACACTTTGCTGGCAAAACAATCTCTAGAAAATTAATAGGATACAGGCACGCATCCAAATCATACATGCTTGCAGCCTCCCCTCCCTCAAAATATTTATTGGTCAAGAGATGAAAGGATAATTTAAGGTATGCTTCTCCTGAGGAAGCAGGGCTTCCAGAAATTTAATTATGCTACTGCTCATAAAGGCCCAGAATGACACAAAGGAAGAAATGATGCAACTTCTCTGTTTACATGCATGCTATTGTACAGCCTGAAGAGGTTTATCATCAGATAATCCAGAGTTTAGACCTTACTGGGATTACAACAGTCATAATCATTAAAACTAATAATTACATATGTTCTCAGAGAGATTTTTAAAAATTTCAGAGGCTGCAATTCTTGCATCTACTCTGAAATAGCGAGTATTTCAGACAGCTATGGTTACCTTTCAGACTGTTGCCAGCAACCCATAAGCCAGTAAGTGTGAACCTAATGAACTTTATCATGTGAAATCAGAGACAAAGCAACAAGTTCACTAAGAAAAAAGGCACACTTTGATTAGAAGATGACTTTCATAGAGATAAATTAAAAAATAGAAACTACATAAAAGCCATACTACCATACCTCTTTAAAGAGAAAAGACACGTCTATATGTTAAAAAACAAACAAACAAAACACCACTCACATAAAGAGCTGAAGATGTCTTTGATTACTTTTTAATACTCTTTATTTTACCCCAGCAGTTGTTACTCATTAAAACTGAAGGATTTCTGCTAATCTTGTTGGTTAAATTTCTTCAAGTTTTGAAAACCATTCCTCATAATATCAGAAGAGCTAATGTAAGTGTAAGGTCTTTCTGTTTTAGAAGTATTTTGGAGCACAACAGTAAACATATAATTATGTTTAGTACTCCCTATTCAAGAAAAGAAAAATTGTATGACAAAAATAGGAATAACTCTGCCAGTATTTGTTAAGAAATGTTTCCCTCTCTCACTGCTTCCAATCCCTTTGCAGCAAAACCACACATAACTCAGTAAGACCCCACTGGCTACTTGGCAAAATCTGTGAATTTCAATATGTTACAGTATTTTATACTTAAAACACATTACTACAAAATTGAGAACAATACAAGAGGCAATATCCTGACAATTTTGCACACAGAGAGTATCTATTGACTTTACAGTGACACAACCATCAGAACATGGTTTCACATTAAATCATAATAGTCGAACAGTAAAAAACTTCACCTTTGCTACCATTCAACAAATTCACCAGGTATCACCTAATTTAAGGCTGTCAAATGCAGACAAAATAAAGCCTGTCATTCTAAAGAATCAAATTTCATAGTTACTCTAGGGTAAGTTTATAAATATCAAATGCTGTTTCTGTAATTGTATTTTACATCTTCTGTTCTTGAACATCTGGTTAAAAACGATTCATTTTCTTTCACCTTTTGCATAAATAAAGCAGGGAGAAAGGATGGCTCAAAAACTTTCACTAAATTCAAACAATTTATCACATCTTTTTGGTCATTATAAAACTTCAGTAAATTAACAATGTCCTGATGTATAAGAACATCATTTAAGACAACAACAATTAGTCTATTCGGTCTGATATTCTAGTGTGCAACTTAATTTTAACAATTTACAACACTCATAACATTATGATTTTCATGGAACTTAAAATTTGTATTTTTCTTACAGCAAATATTTTCCTACAGTTTGCAAAACAAATTATTTGATCACACTTTGATTGGAGTGCTTGAAAATGTGTTTTCCTTATTCTGTTTTTCCTTCTAATTTGCAACTGAAATTTAGGTAAAGCTTTCATTTAAAACAACACCTTTCACAGCTTATAAATTTAATACAATTAGTGCCCGATGTCTATTATTTAAAAAAAATCAAAGTTGATTGGAATTTGCTGGAATTTCACTGAGTTCATACGAGCCAAACAGCAAACTATTTTGATACATAAACATCTCAAAATACTTACAAATTCTCTGAATAGCTGTAATATTACAGTGAAATCTATACAGCTTTATTAATATAGAATAAGGCAGGTTTCCATAGTCTGTGAAATTATTGAATATTAATACACTAAACATTATGGAAATACCATGAAGTTGCAAAGTAAAGACTTCAGAAAGTCTTGAACTGTAAAAAGTATAGTTTTCAGTAAAATCATAATTCTATCCTTTCTTATTTACACATTTATAAAACAGTGACAACCTTTTATACGTGCAAACACTTGTCATACAGATTTAAAAGCCTAAGAAGACCTTGTTTAGGTTGCTCCATTTCAAATTTGAGACGTCTGGTGTTCAATCTCATTTTAATAAACCCTCTTACTAGTGAATTTGAGCCCAACTAGTGGAGAAGACAATGGCATATAGCAAATGAGTCAGAAATAAGTTGGATGGAAGTCAGTGAATGGGGCAGGAAAACAAACATTGATGGTAAAGAAAATATATAGTTTGAAAAGCTTTTTTCATTCATAGAACACAGAATGAGGCAAGGGAAAAATAGCACATGACTGAGAAGCACACTGTAATGAGTATGCACAAAGGACAACATTAAAATTAACCCACCATCACAGCTTTAGCATTCTCAGTCTTAGGCCATAGGTCTATACATCTTTATAAGCATTATGTGCTGCATTTCAGATAAAAATGGTAATACTTTTTGTTCTTTTTCCTTCTGTCTATTAAATAAAACACTAAACAGACCATTTTGTCCTTGCTGTCCTTTGAAAAAATTTTACTTGTGTATAACACTTTAGAGCAGATAATAAATGGATGCAGAGCCCTACTCAGATATAAGCACGTTTGCAATTCCCATTAACATGAGTGTTATTGCCAACACCACTGTTGTTCATACATTGCAACTGTCATGAAAGTGTTACTCAATTTACAGTAAAGATTACTCAAAATTTTGCAGAGAAAACCTACACTATTTTAACTACAGCAAACCTGATGCAACTCAGTGAAATACTGGATGCATTTTCTGAAAATCTAACAACCTCTTTGACTTTTAATAAACATACATGAGGTGGAAACTTATTTTTAGACATTCTTATGTTTTTTCCTTACTAAAGGATACAATTGTTTTCCTAAAAACATTTTATGTTCAAATAAATGCTAGTTCTATGAGAATATGGTAAAAAATTACATTAAACCATTTCAATATACGAACCCACAGTGACAGCAGAAAAGCACTATAGCATTTAATGGTACATCTGCAATTCATTTCATTCCATCAGCCAAAAGATGCATTTATATTGTAGCTATTACATTTTGAGAAGAGTTTAAGTTACAAAACTTGAGAGAGCTTCAAAGCAAATCTTAATCTAAGCACCTTGATCTTGATGGCCCAGTTAAAAAAAAATTAAGACTGAAGAGAACTTCTTCAACCAAATGCAGAACAATTGTACTTAAATCGAGTTATTTTTAATTTCCTTTCATAAATCAATTAAATGTACCAACCTGGGGGTTCGAGCATTTTATTTCAAGGGACTCAAGGTCAACATGGAGGCAGACAACAAATGAGTGTCTGGATTCTGGCCCTGAAGCAAGCAGTTTCTGTGAAGTAACAGCTAAAGTAGAAGTACAGCCCATTGGTTCCACTAAATTAAGTGTCATCTGTTGTCCCAGAAGAGTATACATACTGAAATTATGCAGACTAATAGTCCATGGAAAGGCATCACCTAATGGTTAAAAAAAAAAAAAAAAAAAAAAAAAAAAAAAAAAAAAAAAAAAAAAAGAGAGATAGAGAAAGAAAACAATTAAAATATTTGCATCATAAACACTGGGGTATGATTGTTTCAAAACTTAGTTAAGGCCTTAGAAAACACTCAGAATTCAGCAATTGCTGTCAATGAACGTTAAATTAATCTCCAAACCTCAAAAACATAATTCAATGCTCTTACCACTTCCTCTTAATGCCCCAGTAACAGAATGATGTATTTTGTAAAAACAAATTACTACAGACATATACCGAGCACTCATTTCCTGTATTTAGAAGGGAAGCTACCCAGAGAAGTGCCTGGCAGCTTATCATGAACCTTTATCGAGAATAAGCAATTGGCGGAGTCCAACAACACTATATAGTTTTGATACACCAGTTTGATTGTATCAGAGAAACAGTAAAGTTTTCTTTAGATTGTCAGTAGATAGAAAAAAAACAGACAGGAATATTCTCCAAAGCAAGACCAGAGAGAGAATTATTTGGGTCAGTCTTCAAAAGGCCTACAGGAACTCTTTTTAGTGAGAGAAAACCTCTGGCTTTACAAGCCAGAGCTTAAAGGAACTGCCTGAAGAACTGAGAAAACAGACAATGTAAACTGAAGGAGTATCCCACATATCTCTTTCCCAGAGAAAGAATGTGGGGTCTGCAAGAGACCATGAACCAAAACCCAAAGAATGCTCAACAGAAGTGGGGAAAATGAGATAAGGAAATGAGAAGGAATGAGACAAGGAATGAGACAAGGTGGGTAATTCTCATTTCACATGCAATATACAAACACGTTTTTTTTTTTTTTTTTTTTTTTTTTTTTTCTTTCTTCTCCTTAGAAATACAAGAGCATAACAATTATTTCAGAATATTATTTTTCCTCTAAACAAAGTTTCATGTATATGAATATGTACCAGGGAAGCGTGTGCATCTCATCCCAAGAAAGAACTGAAAAATTCAGTAGTTTATTTTGCAGCTATGACATACTGAAGATTTGAGCTCAGCCAAAGTAACTTGAAAATATTTTGGAAAGGTTTCAGATTATAAATTTAAAAGTAGTTAGCAATCTGTATTTTTTCCAAGTTTAGTCAGCCAAGAAATACAAAATATTAATTGTAATAGATGGAAAAAATTCAAATGCAAAGTCAACTCTAATGACATGTTTCTAATTACTATGCATGATTTTTTTTTTTTTTTTCTGTGACCACCACATTAAATTAACGTTGCTTGTATTTCAGGGATTAGGAAGAATCTCTGAAGAGAGATACTAACTATTCTACGCTGTATACAGTATCTACCTTAGCAGAAAATTACCAATCAAATTTTGTTACACGTACAGTAACCACAGCTTGCTGCTGAACAAATACTACAGAACATATATGACAAATACAACGGCAAAATCCCCCTTATTTTCATCAGTTTCCTCTTTCTCAGCTCCATATACACTATGTGACATTCGAACAGTATATCAGATCTGTCTACCTAATAAAGGCTTGTTTTGTGGTTATACTTAAGTTTGCTTTATTTGTTTTAAAAATAATAATTGTTTACATGCATTCATTTGGAGATTGGTTTTATGAAAATATTTCAGCACCTCAAAGTGCTAACCATTAAAAGCAACAGTGTTTATAGGTTTTATTTCAAAACTCATTTATTAGTAAGAATAAAGGATGGAAAAAAGCCAGTGCCACATTTTGCAGGTGTTTTCTCTACATGTCTAACATTACCATCCATGTTTCATCATCTAATTGCTGAGATTCTTTTATACTAAAATATTATAAGTAAAACTTATATTGCCTTCAATGGAACCAGAGCTCAACTTTTCTCTTAATGTCAAGAATATAAAAGATAAACAAAAAAGACCCCTAGTATGGTTGAAGATTCTGGTTAGTTCTTGACCTATAGCTGTCATAAATACTTATTTTTAATTTCTCTAAGTATCACTTGTGTTTGAAAAACCTGAAAATGTATTCATTAAGATCAACTGTTTTGATAACTTCTTAAAATTAGAAATACCACTTTCAGATCTTTGGCAGTTGACTGACCTGACCACCAGACAATTTTCTGGAATTCATCATTTATTTGCTTTTGGCAAGACTTCTTTTGTACAGAGTTACTTTTGCAATATGTATAAGAGCAGAAGATATCACCTAGAATCACTGAAGTTGGAAAAGACCTCCAAGATATCTGATACAACCACCCCCCTACCACCAATATTACCCACTAAACCATGTCCACATACATGTCCATGCCCAAATACAACCTTTCCTTAAACACACCCCCTGGGATAGTGACTCAATCATCTCCTTGGCCAGCCCGTTCCAATGCCTGACTATTCTTTCTGAGAAGTTTCTCTAATTTTCAACCTGAACCTCTCCTGCACAACCTGAGGACATTGACTCTTGTCCTAATCTACCTGGACTTGTGAAAAGCACTTGACACTTGTCTGCCATCATATCCTTGTCTCTAACTTGGAGAAACATGGATGTGACAGATGGACCACTTGGTGGGTAAAGAATTGGCTGGATGGTCACACTCAAAGTGTTGCTGCCAATGGCTTAATGTCCAAGTGGAGATCAGTACTGAGTGGTGTTCCTCGGGAGTCAATATTGGAACCGGCACTATCTAGCATCCTTGGTGGTGACAGGAACAGTGAGACTGAGTGTACCCTCAACAAGTATGCCCATGACACCAAGCTGTGTGGTGCAGTCAACATCCTGGAGGGAAGGTATGTCATCAAGAGGGACCTGCACAGGCCTGAGAGGTGGGCTTGCGTGAGCCTCACGAGGTTCAACAAGGTCAGGTGCAAGGGTCCTGCATCTGGACCAGGGCAATCCCAAGCAGAAATACAGGCTGGGCAGAGAGTGGATTGAGAGCAGCCCTGAGGAGGAGGACCGGAGGTGTTGGTTGATGAGAAGCTTGACATGAGCCAGCAATGTGCGTCTGCAGCCCAGAAAGCCAACCATATCCTGGGCTGCACCAAAAGCAGCATGGCCAGCAGGGCAAGGGAGGTCACTGTCCCCCTCAGCTCTGCTCTTGTGAGACCTCACCTGGAGTACTGCACAATATTCAGCAATACAGCAAGTCCAGAGGAGGACCATGAAAATGATCAGAGGGCTGGAGCAGCTCTCTTATGAGGACAGGCTGAGGGAGTTGGGTTTATCCAGCCTGAAGAAGAAAAGGCTCCAGACAGACCTCATTGTAGCCTTCCAGTATCTAAAAGGAGCTTACAGGAAAGCTGGGGAGGGACTCTTTGTCAGGGAGTGTAGTGATAGGGCAATGGTCTTAAAGTAAAAGAGGATTTGTTTAGATTAGATATAAGGAGTGAATTTTTTATTCAGAGGGTGGTGAGGCACTGGCACAGGTTGCCCAGAGAAGCCGTGGATGCCCCATCCCTGGAGGAGCTCAAGGCCAGGCTGGATGGGGCTTCGAGCAACCTGGTCTGGTGGGAGGTGTCCTTGCACATGGCAGGGGCGTTTGGAACTGGATGAGCTTTAAGGTCCTTTCCAACCCAAACCATTCTGTGATTCTATGATTACTCTGTCTTTGTTCATGCAATATTTAAATAAAGAGATATTGCAATAGTTACATATTAGGTCAGCAATGTACTTACTCTCAGTCATGCAACATGGGAGCATTTATTATGACCATAAATATACACCTAGTTGAAAGAACAAGAGAGCTTTGTCCAAGTTCAGCACCCACTGCAGCAGGTGAGATTTAGTTTAACAGACTTCAAACATAAGCACACACATGACTTGCTAACTTAAGCCTGGCTATTCAAGAGCTCACATGGATAAAAAGCTTTTTAAGTTGAACTTTGTTGCCATTCAGATCCTGAAGAATTACACTAAAATGTGAATGCTAATTTTATAAACTCGTTACTCATAACAGATGAATTGAACACAATTATTAACATATTGTGGAGACGGTGACATGGAGTATAAGCTGAACCTGATCACTATTTGAAGGCCAAATAGATTTCCACAAAAAAAAAATTGGCCAAATGACTTAAATACTTATCTCACAATTTGCAGAAATTATTTTTATGTTTTTATATTGAAATACAGCATTATTTTAATCTAATGCAAGATAATTATTTTTAGGAATGGCCAAAATACTACTGCCAAAATTCAGCTGCCATTTTTGGGTGTTCAAGTCTATATGCTGCTATTGTATTGTAGTAATTTATTATCAAAACACTTCATTACAATTAATTCAGACACCATTATTAGTTACCCTAATTTTCTACTTCCTTACAAGTCACATGACAACTTACTGAGTTTAAACATATGCTACAAAATATCTGTGAGGTTATATAATTTGTCATAGTTCATAAAAAAAGCGCCATCTCTCAGGGATTGTCCTCATATTTAAATGTATGGAACACAGGGATTTACATAATTGTCATTATACTTTGATGCATATGAGATTGTGAATGTGATACCTAGCAATTGCAGCAACAATTGGCAAAAATTTGAAGCTATTTCGAACACTTTTTTCCCCCTGTATTTTACTGTTTCTTACCTAAACACCTGTGTCTATCTTACTTAAAAATAACATATTTACAGACTGCATGATAGAAATTACCAGTATAACCCAGAGAAAAACATTTTACATGTGCCAGTTAAGGATTGTAAAAAAAATTTTAAAAAAAATAGAAATTGAAGGAGGGGGAACAAACTAACAATCACTAATTAATTTAAAAATACAAATGGAAGCCAAGAAAATATTCCAAATAGTTAAAATGCAAGCTTCTAAACACAAGAAGACTTCACAGATGCCAAAAATGTTCTAATTATTACTCTAAAACACAGTGCTACATCCAAAGCAACATTTTAATTCCCTTCATGTTTTCAATTTCTTTTCCTATTATAACATTTCAAATGTGAATGCAAACATTTTTGGAAGAACACTCAGCAGCCCAGAAGTCCCATCCAGAACAACTTTTGTCTGTATCTAACTTCACCATATTTTATCTTACTGTTCTTGGGGATGACTAGAACAATATATAGAAGATCTGTCAAATAGCTTAAGTCAGAAACACACATTCACAGAAAGTCACAGCTCACTTTAAGCAGTTCCCTAAACATTTCAGTCCTGCTCTTAAATCGAGTTTCTAGCTACTTATTTTCTCCTTTTTAACTGTTTTAATTTCTTCTGTGAATACTACCTCATGGATAATAATTGGATCTAAAATTTTCCTCATCGGCTTGATTTGAACTATAAAGGTAATACTTAATGATTTTTTTTAATTTTTATTTTCAATTAATTTATTAAGTAGTACTTGTAATTCAACAGAAATTCAACATAGTACCTCATTCTTTACATAGATAAATCCATTTCTGATCATATGCTACTTAGTATTTAAGATTGAGCTAAGTTATGTTTCCAAATCAAAGTACTATATGTAAAAATTCTTTTAAGTATCTTTTAAGTATCCCTACAAACTACAATTACTTCAGAAAAGACATGTACACAAACTCTGAAAACCAATGGAAAGACATGTTTAAGGAATTTTGTATAAGCGGTTTTTACAGTATGTTGATATCTTATGTCTTTGTGAGTAAGCTGTACTATCCCCAAATGCCAGTATGACTATGCTCCCTTTTTTTTTATGTCCTTTCTCAGTTTCTCATGTGATAAGAAAAATGTATGACCAAGCACACAGCTTTCTTAAAAGTGACAATGCATCCTTGTAAATAAGCCTTTCACATCTTCTTCATGAAAGAATGAATTATTCAAAAAATAGTTTCCAGGACAAGCAAGGCTGAATAAATATCATTTCAGAGAGGTGGTAACATATTTTACGAATGATGCTATGTCCTTGAAGTCTTGTTCAAAGACAGAATGCAAATTTGAAAGACTCCCAATGAAAGTCCATAAAAATTATTTACCTCTTCACGGGAAGAAACAAAGAAGTTAAGTTAAAAGCTTTGAAAAAACTTTGTAATAGTCTGTTTAAGAGGAAGTTTTGGCATGGGAGAAGGCAACAACTCCATTAGAGAATCAAAAATATCAAGATTGTGAGAACTTCTGTTTGGCATTATTCCCAGAGCACAAAGCCACACACAAATAAATTCCTTACCATAGGCTTTATCCCAACCAGGGGGATTCTTTTCTCTCACTAGGATCTTTCCTTCAAATTTGGGTTTGACAAAATTCAAATGACTTCTTACTTTCATAAATGGTTTAAATTACATCATCAGCTTAAAGCAAACAAAAGATTTTCATTAAATTTATCTTTTATCTGTCACTATGATTAGCAAATCAGATCATTCCTACTGAAAGTAATTAGGAAAAAAACATTACCTTTCTCTTTTTTTTCCCCCACTTGGCTGCATTTAGCACACCTCTGATACGACTTTCAGTATTAACAGTATTTTGTTTCTGTTGATGAAGGTTAAGTTAAAATATAGGAAGGAGAAGAAGAGTCCAACCAATATAAATGGTAAAACAAAAGAAGAGGGAAAACACAGATCCAAACAAATTTCAGATGGCAAAAGCAGAGTAGTTCTTGAATATGCTACAACCTCAATTTTTCACAGCATATCCTTTATATAACCACTTGTTTCAACAATATATATGCAGAAAACAGTATTTTTTCCTTAGAAAAGGCCACCCCCAAAGTAGCCTAACAACTGCTCCATCTTCCTCTTGTCAACATAGAACAAATACACAAAATAGCAACAATACTTACCAAATAATGCATTTCAGGAATACAATAATGAATGAACTCTTCACTGACATTTCCATGAACTTTTCAACTTGGTTATAGGACTAGATCTCATGGATGCTATCAAAATAACCCAAAAACCAAGACTGAAGACTGTTAGGGATATTTGTCACACCTATTTCCAAAATACGTTTTTTCACATGAATGTGAGTAAACCAAGATTTTTACACCAGTATTCCGGTGCAAATCCCCATATCATTTACTGCAGTCATTTCTAAGGATTTAATATGATTACGAGATCATATTAAATGTATGTAGCTTGTTTTCACTTCCTAGTTCTTTTACAGCTTATCCCCTCCATTTCTGAATCAGTTGCATAATACTTCCCCTACATAATTCTTCCCCCATATTGGTCCACAATTCAAATCTCTGTCAAATATTAGCTTTTCAAATAAACACTACCAAACTTTCTGCTCATCCTTACCTCATGCACAACAGCATCCCACTCATAAACATTCAAACAATTTTCTCAATTTCTCCTTATTTCTCTACAAAAACCTTTCTACAGTGCCCTACAGACACAACCCAGAACATGGCTGTTGCTTATCATGATGACCATTGTTCTGATAGTCTGCTATATGTATGAATTTATTTTCTTCTCTCACTTCAAATATTAGATCCAAGACACCTTTTTTTTCCCCCCAGAAAAGGTGGCATAAGATATTTTCCCCCACCTGCCTCCATTCTGTCTTAGAATTCACGGCTCACTGCCCCCTCTGTTATGTCAAACCAACTGCTTGTGGCTACACAATAACATCAATGAAAAACAAAACAAAACAAAATAAAAACACAAACAAACACTGAATGAAAAAAATCACAGTCCTTATTTTTTCTGGCTTCCCCAAACAGAACTACTGCTGGCTCACTGATGATAAATTTCACTTTGATTTCCATGGGGCAAAGATTGTTATGAGTATTCTCAGCCATCGTTAATACACAACATACTGCTAAAAAACTGCCACAGCACCACAAGTTTTCAAAAATAAAATGAAGATAACTTTAATACAAGTTATAAATGGAAATTAAAGAGTAATTTTTGAATTTATCACATTACCTTCTTCAAGGATGGGTCTCAGCACAACAAATGGGATTTCCTGCAGTGGTTCCATATGTTTGTGTCCAGCACTCATAATCTTTACCTGTGGCAAGCAGACAACTAGAGTGCCAGGCATACTGGCCTGGCCATGGTACCAGCTTCGGACAGTCCCAGGAATATCACCTGATACGATAGTACTCGGGGAAGGCAGGCTGTCATTTGGAAGGAATACACAACATGATTGCACTTCAAGCTGTAAAAACAAAGTCAGGAAAGATTTCTCAGAAAATGATTATCATTTCTCCCCTTCCCTCCCTCCCATGGCATATTCATTTTGGTACAAAATCTCATGTTACTTATCTATCACAGTTGATTTTAAATGGTTCTTAGTAGAATTAAGAGGAAAGATAGCGCAAAATGTTAGAACATATTACATTCTTGTAATATATGATTACGGCAGGTGATGGAAGAAAAAGTGTCATTTTGGTCTGTAAATTTCATCAGAAAAGTGTTGCCATGTAAACTGAGTATGTATCTATCTACCTTTCAACAGCTTCTTACAGGAAGCATGATTCAGCTAGACAATTTTCTCACAATAAAACTGCAAAAGTCCTCCTTTTTTGTCAGTGCATTAGTTTTTGTAAGCAACAGTTAAGTCTCTAGAACTAACCAACATTTTATATGCTCTTAGCTTCTATAAAGACTTCGGCAAATAGTTATCTCATGGTGAATTCTGTCTTTACTTTGTAGTCGATTGTGATGTGTATGTACAAAAAGGTTAATCATTGGGCAAACTAGAAAAAAAAAGGTGAAAATTTGACTTTAAAACAAATGGATAGGTACATATAAATTTTTAAAAAGGGAGAGAAATTAATAAAGTTCAGCTTTTGCCCTGTTTTCAGATATAATACATGTAATTTCATATGAAATAGCACTTTTTGTTCTTTATTTGCACACGATGGGGGTACTCTGAAACATTTCTGACCATTTTGCCATCTTCTTATGGCAAATGCTGAATGAGTCCAAATGAAGGACTGAACTCATCGTGACTTGTTAATTCAGAGGTGGTGTAAGCTGCAGACTGTTACCATCTTCCTTGGCTCTTAGAAGCAATATTCTGCACCTGGATATCAAATAGTCCTAACAGCCTGCACACTTGAATGCTTTGTTAAGGAAGTACAAACTATGATTCAGTTCACTTCTTCATAATAGTTTGGAAAAGTCTAGTGTCTAAAATATTGGATACAAGATGTTATTTGTAGCTGTGATAAAAGAACATTTGTTTGCTGTAAACCTTTCTAACAGAGTCTTCCAATTTGCCATCATTAAAGACATCATAGCTTAAAATTGATAACCAAGGTTTGTACGTCACACCCCCATTCCCTTAAGGCTAATAATCTCTTTAGACCACAACAGTGATTTGGAATAGAACTGGAATTCCTAAGCACTATAAGTACTTTGCCAGTCAGGAGAATGCAGATATTCATCTTTATTTCAGCATTTTTGTGCCCTTTTGCTTAGACAAACTGACAAGAATTCACTGCAGAAAAATAAAAGTAGAATTTTGCAAAAATAAATACATTGTTTCATGAAGTCTGTGTTTGTTTCTAGTTTTAGAACTGTTTGAGTTGTAAAATGAAGTTAATTACATCTTTGATAAGTAGTTTATTGATCCAAGGTTGCAGAGTGTACATTATTTATACTGGATGAAAAGTAACAGTGTATTGTTACAGATGTAATAGATTTGGATATTTTTTTTAACTGGTAAATTAGTCATTGTGTCAATTTGCAAAGATTTTTACGGTGACACGTTAGATCATTTTCTGGTCTATTGGTAATAAGTTGCAGGTCAAACCATTGTGAGATAATGATAAATAGATCACAAAAGAAGTTACGATCAATGTAACTTTTGTTTTATCAGTACATTAACTGAGTAAACAGTTAATAACAGATCATCCATATATATATATATATATATATATGGATGATCTGTTATATATATATATTAAGGATGACTAACATCGAATACTGCCTGGATATACGAACCATGTGGTAATAATAACCCAAAAATTCCACCAGCTTGGAGAGATGCAATACTTTATCGCATTACCAGCAGCAGGATCTACAGGAGATGTTATACAGAGTACTCTTGAGAAGAGCTCTCAATACTCAATAGAGTTGTTACACTTGATTTACAGTTCAGTACAGCTTTGTATTGAAGACAAGTTCTTCAGGTCATTTTTGTTTTACTTTGATGCATCAAGAGTATTAAAGGAGAATCACAATAGTTTCACTCCTTCAAATGCTTGAGGGAAATTTCATCCATCCATAGATGCATATTTTAGTATTCATTTTCAAACAATTGCATTGGACTTACTGCAGGATTTCAAAAGCCAATGCAGAGAAAATATGGCAAAAATCCACATTTTAGGGTAAAACATGCAATAACTGTAATAATATAAGAAATTGCCAACTTGGATGCACCAGGGCCTGGTAAGTGCAAATTCAAGCATTTGAATTGCACCTGTTGAACTTCTCGAAGGCAGATTCTGCTAAGACACAACTACCAACTTTAATAGGATTTGTAAATATTTGTCTGACAGAATCTGGGAGATCTCTCTAAGAACATGTTCCACCGAAGGAATGGAAGAGTGCACCTAAAAGGATGGAATTATATGTTGGACAAAAAGCGAGAATGTGTGCTACAGATTGCTTCACCAATCAGAAAGTGCTTTAAAATATATGTAGTCCAAGTATCTTAAAATTAAACTACATCAATAGCATATATTAAAGCTATCATATAAATCTTTTTACACTTTTTAAATAACTGTTAAACTGTGTGTCTAAAATTGTGAATTTAATGTAAAATGCGACTGATTTATGTAACTGAATATAAATCTGCAGTAGTAAATCTTGCATTAATGTAAGGATCTGACAATCCAACGGAAAGAAAATGAAGTAATCTGCCAGTAAGAAGTCCTCAAGCCGGGGGTCAGATCCTGTTCATGGAAACCATCTGGTTGGGACCCTCCAAGCCACACCAAACACAAATGATCTTTTAAAAAAATATCCTATTCATTAATGCTTCGCAGCTGCACTGAGTGTTACTTCATTTTTCCATGGCAACATCCTTTCTGTTTCAAGGATCTTATTTCAGTTTTGGTAGCAACGTATTCTTTTGCCAATACCGAACACATTCATGTGTTAAAGAGAAGGAATTATTACAAATTCTTGAAACAGTATCACCCTCTATTTTCATTTCTATTATGTCAAGGCCTACACATGCTAAGTAACGTACACTAATGATAAACCTATGAAGTAAGCAGTATTTTCCCTTCTACTTTCAGAAAGGTACTCAAAGCATATTGCTCTAAGCTTTCATTAATATACAAACCTAAAAAAACATGGCTTTAGGATCTCAGTTGTATAAGAAGGAAAGTATTTAGTTACTGGAATAAATGGAGTATTTTATTAATTCATATTTTAGAAAGAGGATGTTGCTCTATAGAGAGAACTGTGAAATAAATACACTGCAGAAGAATTAGGTCTTCAGAGCTGAGGAGAGTGGGTGGGGAGGGAGGGAGCAAAGCAAAACAAGTGACAGTCCATAGCTATTCTGTACAAGCACAACAAAGAGGGAAAGGTTATACAAGAGTCTCTACAGCCTTTTAAGGTAGTGACACAAAGAGATTCACTTCCCTAGCCCACATTTTACAGCTATGTAAACCAATTAGAGGTGTTGAAGATGACCTACTTGGTGACACTCACATAAAGCTGTCTCCTGGGGGAATGGACTCTCTCCACACTAATCATCATCTATCATATTCTCTCCTCACATAGGCTGATGTGTTTTTCAGGGAGTTTCAGATATGGAATATAATCTCATAATTACTCCCCAGACTGCAAAGATTCACCGTTACACATCCCATGTGGGGGTTATGGTGTAGACATTATTACAGGACTCAGCTTCTGACAATCACTCCAACCCAACTCTACCATTTGCAGTTGAGCCAGACAGCAATGTCTGTTCAAATTTTAAAAGGCAGGCTGGAAATTCATGTTTTAAAGTTAAACAAAAAATTTAAAAAGATATAAAAGGAAAGTAGAACATGTGAGTATGAGGACTAAAAGAGCAGGCTACCTGTATATAAAAAGGTGTATAATAAGGATCAGCTGCATTTTTCTTTTACCACTTGAAACACCATGTCTTGGTGCTGCACATTATTCCTATTTTTTTTCTAAGTAAGCTTCATTTAAAAAAGCTTATAGTTACAAAAAGCTTCTTGTTTGACAGTTTGTGATAAGCAAACATCTTAAGACATCATCCTAGCTCATAACTGCTCATAACTCAATTGTTACAAGTCACAAAGTCTCTTCCTGACCCGAGAATACAAAATATAGGGGCTTTACTCAATCTCATTCTCAATTTCTGTTCTTTCAGTCAATGTTTCACTTCAACTAAAATTTTGTATAAGTTATATGCCTAAAAGAAAATATTATTTTTGATAATTTCAGGAAACAGACTCATTTTTTCAAATAATTTCAGGGATAGTTAAAAGCATGCTGAATAGCTGGCTAAGCTTTATACGCAATAATTACACTCTTAGTTGGCATTCACTGCAAGATTACTCATTAATTCATTTGTTTTTAATACAGATCCTTCATTATTCTCACTGAAATCCAGTATTAACAACCAATTAAAAATAATTGTGTTTATACTGCTCCACAATTTTAGCAACTATTAGCATGAAGAACACGTGAAAAGTGAGTATTAACCTTCCACACCATGTAACTGCCAAAAAGACTTAAAGGCTGCATATAAAATCCTACAACAATTAAATAATAAAAGCAATTTTTTACAGTTAAGTATGGAAGTCTTTTCACTAAAATACTAATAGCTTACCTCCAGTGCACAAAATATTCATGCAATATTCTATCATTAGCAAGCCAGGGCTAGGGCTAAGCAAGTACCATCTTTGGATCCAAAATAAACTTTCCAGTTACTTTGGTTCCAAGCACATTTACTTACTCAAACTTCCACTAAAAGAATAATCCTTTGATGATTTTAAGTTATGAAGTTCTGTTTTATCTGACGACAACTGTAGACTTTTCTGTTCTACAATCATGTTAATAAAAGATCCAGGAACATGAAAATAGCTTTAGAAAAAAAGGCTAGAGTCTAAGTGCTCCAGTACTTAACCAGAAAAAAAAAAAAAAAAAAAAAAAAAAAAAAAAAAAAAAAAAACAGAAATTTGGCTTTTTCCTATCCACAGAAAATCTAAATACACAGTCTATTTTATTAAAGGTATAAATATCTTATACTGTACTTGAACCGAAAAACAGGGTCATAACCCTCCTCTTGTAATAATCTACACATTGCTTTGCACAAATTCACCTTTCTTATTTAGGCTGGTATTGAAGGAAAAAAGCTATATAACTATATGCATTTATGTCTTCAAAAATATATTTAAATAAAATAGACAAAGGAACTGCTACGCAACAGGAAGAACAGCAAGCACACCTACCAATCCCTTATATTTCACTATGAAGGACTACTGTCGTCCTTCACACATTCTTAGATATTGCCTGTGTTTGTGGAATTTCTTTGGAGTCTGTTGCAACTTTCTACCAGTACTTTCTACTTGCCCTTCTGGCAAGATAATGGATATACTTTACCAAGTATGATCAAAGAATAATGATGAAACATATCAGAATTGTGTAAACTATGATTTCATAGGGTCATTGAACTTCAAAGTAGATAAAAAATATAATTCCATATTAGTAATGATGAATTTTGAAAGTATCTGAGTACCCTACCAAAAAAATAAAAACAAAACAAACAAAAACCACGAAACAGCCCACCTGCAAAAACTAAATAAATCTAGAACTTTGGACATGACAAATAGTTCTTAATAAAAAAAAAATAAAAATAAAAATAAATCCTCAGCCACCACTAGCTCTAAACCATAGATTAGATCAATTTTATGTCAAAGTAAGGCTGTATTTACCAATTAGTCTTTGAAAAAAAACTGTGCCTATCACAGCCTTCAATTTTCACCTCCATAAAAAATACTAGTTTGAACACATTTTGTTTCTCCTTTGTAACAGGCAAACTAAATTTTTAAGTAGTTCTTACTAGTTAGAATCTTACACATTCTTCAAAAAAAAAAAATTCACTTGATTGCTTGCTCATGTAACAAAGCTTACCATAAAAAATGTGAGCCGAAGAAACAGACAATATCTTAGTCCTTGTCCAATTTTTATTATTTAGAAAATATCTAGCTCTTCATCATCCCAATTGTTTGATTGTTATTTTCATTATGACTCAAACTGTAGGACTCATTTATATAAGGAGTTTCATTGTGCTAGGTATCACCCAGACACAAAAAATATACAGTTTCCTTCAAACAGCTTAAAAATGACCTCTTAACTTCCCGTATTTAGTCACTCTCATCTCCATTGGTGACAGCATTAAGAAGTGAAAACAAGCAAAATACCTATGAAACAATAATAAAAGAGCTGAATGAAACCTAAATCAATTTAATAGAAAGTGTCTCCTCAACTTCACTATGTTGTGCAATCAAGTCACAAATCTGAGGTTCTTGCTCAGGAAAAACTTAAGTTTTCAACCTTTAAAATATTTTGAACCCAACCAAACTATGTTCTGCCTCAAACAGGAGAAAAACAGACAAATTCTGAAAGGAGGCTGTATACCAATAAATATTTTTCTTGGTAGGAAGGTATTGTATTTCCTGACGATACATTTTAATTTTATTTTATTTTAATATGAAAAAAGTTCAGCTACCACATGCTGATGTACCACAACATACCATTCTCATTGAATGTATTGTTCAAAAGTTACAGTTTATACTAATCCTAAACTAGGGCAATTTCCAAGTGGGCATTTGATATATACTTAGAAGCACAGAGTCCTAATGCATTTCTAAGCCATCTAGTATTTGGTCATGTAATCAAAACACAAGATTTCTAACATTGCCTTTTTGTGTGTGTGTGTGTAGAGCATGCATATATTTTGATGCCTGAAAATTCTGATCACAATCTAAAGCAGTCTAGAATGAAAGAATTTAATCTGAGTGACCATGTAATAGTCCTTAAAAAAAAGGTACATAGGTAAGCATCTGAGCCATCACTGTATAACATTGTATTGTATCATACGCCACAAAATATATCATATGCAGTTTCCTCAAGTATTTTTTTTAAAAGGACGGTATTATGCAAATCTAGCTATGGAAAAAAACGGTAGCTAACTATGTTTATAGTATAGAAGAGTGTGACAAGCATTTATTTATTGACATAACTTTTTTAAGGATTTTCCCCTTAAATATAGAAAAGTATTTTGAAAACTGATAATCAAAAATGAAAGAATTCTTAGCCTAATTTAGCAAAAATCTGTATTTTATTTTTCAGCCTTTAAGACTTTGAAACTACTGAAATAAAACAATAAAACCTGGGAGCTCCTTTAAAAATCCTCCATAAAAAGTACTGGGATGCATAAAAAATATCATAAAGTTTGGAAAGACATAGTTTTTCTCACTTCCTTTTCATCTTACCTGAAGTGTAAGGCGCTTAACTGCATTCCATACTCTTCCAATAAATTCCTTCATTCTTTCTTCAGGACTTCTGCAACTTTCAGATGAGTTCAGCATGGTTTTCACAGGAAGTGACAAAGGGCGAGATTCTAATGCAAACAACAAAAGAATATACTGAGCATATGTATTGTTTTACAATTATACTAAGTAACATATATACTGGTAGCAAAGAAAAAGATTACTCATTTTAAATTCTAAAACGTATTTTCTCTCACCACATATTTCGCTACCTATGTGATAATAGCATGTAGCAGAAGCTTCTATTACTAGTTTCAAACTCGGGCAATACAACTGTATCAGTTAAACCTGTTGAGAAATGCAATGTTTCAAAAGCATTTGGACAAATACTTAAACTTCTTTAACATAAACTGCTAAGAAAATATTATGAAGAATGCTTGACCTAAGCAAATTAAGCCAGATTTCAAAGCGCGATAACCTATAGGTGATAAAATAGCAGTACATGAGTTTTTCACATATGCTGCTGCCAGGATAATGTAAAAAACATTTTAGTTTTTTTAACTTGTAAGAAATGAAGCCCATATTATATTACAGCCTTTGATTTGTTTCTTTTTAAAAAAATCATTTGGCAAAACTTTGAGTATGCATCAAAAAAAAAAAAAGGTCTAAAAATTAAACAATTTTCTGACTTTGTCAAGCTTAAAAGGTACTAAAGTAAGTATGAAATATTTCAGCAACATTCAATGTTTTGTAGTAAAAATATAAGCTTCCTTGAATTGTTAGGTATTTTAATATATGCTCAAATATGAGCATAATAGAACTACAAAAAAGGAGTGGATCAAGTAGTAATTGCAAATTTATTAAAGAATATGTAAGTGGTACATAGTTCCTCCTTTCATCTCTTCCAGACTATGTGCTCCTTTCTATGTTTTGGAATATGCACCAAATTATTGTCAGCTTCTTTAACACTTCCAGTATTGGCCTACATCTTATTGAGCTGACGAAACTGCACAAATAAATTATGAATTCTTCATGACTTCATTTAAAACTAAATTGAAATCAGCTCAAGCGTGACTATTTATGCTTCCAAATTATACAGCTAGGAGAATTCTCTAGCATACCAAGTGCAGAAAAGATCTTAAAACAAAATTATGCTATCAACAGAACTCAGGTGAGCAAAATTATGTCCCTTTATATGCATTACTTGTCTTCAGTCAATTTTGAACATGCAAGGAAACATCCAGGGAATTAAAAATGAAACATCTGAGAGGTGAATTTCTGCCAAGTGTGCAATGTTCATGCCAACTGAGGAATTAATTTGCGATATTTTTCCAATCAAGTCTAGAAAAGACCAGAGTTGATTAATATCCTAGACGAAATCCTTCAACAAATTACATTGTAATGATCTGAAAAGAAATTGAAACTTTCATTTTATTAAAACGGTGAGGAATCAAGAGATTCTAAGAGAGATGGTCAAAAGACTGAGAGAGAATTTTTAACTTCTCAGATATTCCTGGCTCCAATTATGGATCTGTTAAGAGTTATAAACAGTTAAAACTGGATCATATGAATGTAGAAAGCACGACACTTCAGGATTGTTTATTGTCAGTTGTGCTGGAGAGACAAACTTAAGTAAATTGTCCATATGGAGAAGCAGCATGGAGTCACGGAGTAGATATTTCATAATAT
Organism: Nettapus auritus; assembly: GCA_011076525.1. Taxonomy (NCBI): domain Eukaryota; kingdom Metazoa; phylum Chordata; class Aves; order Anseriformes; family Anatidae; genus Nettapus; species Nettapus auritus. The sequence continues at coordinate 136,080,377 of CM021766.1, read as the reverse complement.
TTTCTTGTAACTATTTCATAATATTTTCTTTCTTGACTTTTATTGCATGTAGTGAATATTCAATCCACATTATGAATAGATTATGTTAAAATAAAGACATAGCTGCTGAGGAATAGCTGCTCTTCTTTAACTTCTTACTCTACCTCAGTTCATGCTATCTTCTCTGTGTAGACAAGCCCTGTACTACACTTATGACAAGGTAAGAATTAGGAACAGCTTGACTATGAAGGAAGATTAAAACAAAAGAGTTACTGGAATGCAGAACTCAAGAATAAAACTGTAGGTATGGGGGAGAATGGTGTCTATAGTCACTGTGAGACTGGAAATATGAGAGGCAGGAATGCCTCAGCTTAGGATGAAAGGACGTAAAACTTAAAATTGCTTTTACAACACAGTCAACAGGAAATATCCTATGCCACTGAACAAGTGTATTCGTCATGAGCAGGATCTAAAACTACGTTTTGCTCCAGTCTTCCATGGTTTGTTGGCTGGGAAACACACGCTCGAGTAATTCTCTCTCAGTTAGGGGAATCAACCTTCTAGTGCAAGATTGGGCTACCTATGATTTACAAATAAAATTAGGTAGCTGAAACACCACTCATTTTTGTCTATATATGTACAACTCAAACCTGTAAAGCTGTTCAAAATTCCAGGAGTATCCATCATAGACAATAGCTTCACTCTAGTACCCCAGACTCAACAATAAGACCAAAACAATAGAAAGCTTCTGTAATCCAAACAGATATAGACCCATTCAGCCAGAAATCATAGAGAACAGAGAAGCAATAAGAGGTGTTTCAGGATGTAAAGAAACCAGCACAGAAATAATTCTTTGGAAGAAAAGGAAAATAAAAAGAAAAAAAAAATAGCCTTCTACTGTTAATTTTTTCTTTACTGGTAAGTCCTACAGCTTTGTCTGAAGGGTCTGAAAGCACGTGTCATAATTCCCTATCAGGCAAGGCCATCAGCAGATGATAGCTGCTAAGAGACTGTAGTAGTCTGGTGTGGCTATCCTCTGTGTTTGGCTAGTCCTCTATAGTAAATACATAGACTGGATCAGCTCCATCTGTCTCAGTATGAAGGTTAATCTCCTAAAATAATTATGCTACTCAGCCACTGCTGAACTGAAAAATCTAGGAACATTTCCTGGCACCGTAATCAGCCCTGTGTTGAAGCCAGAAGCCAGTCAGCAATAGCTGGATAGAAAATAGGATTTGTCTGAAACATTTACAAACTCGCAAAAAAGTACAAAAAAAGGGAAAGGGGGGACTGTCTCAAGTTGTACAAAATTAAATTTTTAAGAAAACAACAGATACAGATACAATGTTCCTACACTCATCTTCTAGTCACATATTGCATAAGTGGTATTTTAGTAAAAATATACACCACATCTTTTTCAAAAGTCACTCATAGGCTGCCACATTCACCAAATTCAGATGACACATTAGTAAGGAATAGACTTTGTGAAAAGGGCTGATCAGCCCAATGCAGAATTAGCTACCAGAAGCTGCAATTTTCATAATTTATTTCACAACTTATGGTTAGAATATAAGGGAAGTTCCAACTGGCAATGCTTCAAAATTAACTGTAAACATCCTCTCCTAGGAGATGCCCCTAAGCAAGACTTAAAGACGTAAATTCAAGATACATATGCTTTTCCTATACAGACAGATACCTCTTTCTCTGTGTTTTTTGTTGTTGTTGTTGTTGTTTTTTTAAGCCTTCTGGGAACTGGTTGCTTTGGAAATCAAATCCATAAAACATGAGTTTTAAAAATAAAAAGATATTTGGAAAAAATAGTGCTACACTGTGCTATTAATATTCATTGACCTAAGGAATGCAAAGGGGAAAATAAATCCTTTGAAGTGAGATGATTTGGGGGCAAATGGACATTTCCTCTAATAAATAAAAGATCACAGAACAGGGATTTTCCACTAGTAGGCTGAGGACCACTGATAATCTGTACTCACCAGTGGCCTCATGTTTTTTCAGTTTTTCCTCCTTCCTTACAGCTGGTATGTGAACTAGTGGCAGGTAAAATACAATGCTAATACCTTACTCCTAATTGTTAGCAATGCAGTTCTACCATGTCTTGTCCTTTTTGCTCGACTTCTCTCTCCTGGCCCACCGTGTGCCTCAGGCATTTTATGCGTTAAGAGGATAGAGCAGCTTCTTCGTGGTTGGAAAAGGTCATCCTGCTGCAGGCAAACTCATACTGTCAGTAATCCCCAAAAGCTCAGAGAGCTCCTACTGGAAGGTTCACACACAGACACCTACACAGCAGTCTGCAGCAGGACAGCCTCTCCACCATCCCATCGCGTGACCCTACTCAAAATGTGCATCGCATGACCTCAGCATTTTGGGCAAGCTTTCCTTCCCACATCACATCATCAGTCATACACTTCTCACACATCAGAAATGAGTTAAGCTGAGAAAAATGCTATTGCAAACTAATCATCGATGCCAAGAGGCTATGGCAGCAAAACACAGGAACAGGAATAATATTTCAAAGAAGAAATCAAAGGAAAGTATACTGTTATTACATGGATCTTTCTGGAAAGATTTTTCCTCTTCTAAAATTAAAAGTAGTCACCACAGCATCAAAAAACTCATTGGGGTTTCTTAATAAAAATTCGTATTTTCATGCATTAGATGCGACTTTTTAATCAGAAATAAAAACAAAAATACCAAGGTGTTTGCTATAAATGCAAACTGTTGAGGAACTGACCAAGGAGTCTAAGGGATTAGAATCTAAGAGAGTCTGAGGGATTAAAAAACAGTGGAGGAGAAAATTCAAACTCTGAAAAAAGATGAAAAACTAAATGGACTCTAGGTTTGTATGTGTGTGTGTATGCACGTCTCCCCAGAAGATTAATTGGTTTCTTTGTATGTTAAAGGAAAAAAAAAAGAGAGTACAAACACCACCTACTTAAAACTTCCTTCTTCTTTTCTGTAAATCAGCAGTTTTTAGTTTCTACATATAATATTGTAGGCAAAAGCAAGGGTTCAGTGAAACATGTTATACAAAAGCTTGTTTGTCCATTGGTTGGCATTTCAGTTTTCCTCATAAGATCATATATTTTATATTTGCAGCACAACATATATGTATGTATAAAGAGATATATGAAATCTTTACAAATCATTCGCCCATTTCTGTATATTATGGTCAAAGAACCAAATTCTGTTCTCGACACAATGCATTTCCATGTAATAATTTTGTTCCATGATTTGATATTAAAACAGTATCAATATTTTTAGAAATGCAAAAAGGGGAGTATATTGCTGAAAATGCTGGCTATTTAAGGCACTGATTTCTCCTGTAATCCAATTTTAAAAGTTTATCTAAGTAGCAGGCTTATTAGGTGAGGCTGACAGCTCACAGCATTTACTAATGTTTTCTGAACTACCAGTGTCCATCTGAAGTGTTTCAAAAATATTCAGAGTTTGTTTTTATGGTGGTGTATCAGAAGCTGTGCCCTATGCCTCCACTGATGGATGACTAATATTTGAATTATTCATGTAGCTGAGCTTTTTTTAAAGGAAAGACTATGATGATCTGTATGTAAAAAAGTTTGCACTTCTCATCAGTTGCTTGAAAAGAAAAATATAATAAATACTCTAAAAAAGGCATAACAACTTAAATAATCCAAATAATAGCACCAAGTCTTTTTAAGCTCATAAAATAAAAATGCAATATATATGACCACATACTTAATAGTCTTTGCATAAAGAATTTGTCTGCTGGGGTTTGAGCATTTTTACGCTCCACTTTAGTAATGGTACAGATAACATGTTATTTTTATCAATCCAGTTCGTAGCTGAGCCACAGAATCCCTGATAACTAGCCAGAGGAAGTAGTTTATACCCAGGGAAACTGTAGCAGAGAGGTGTAGTGATTGAATTAGAAAAGTCCTTCAAATGAGTTAGCAATAGAAAAGATGTTAAAATCCAGAATCTTCAGACTTCTTACACAACATTCATTTTTCTAGAGCAAATGTATGTCAGTAAATTAAGATAAATGTGATATGAATGTGGTTATGCAAGCAAAAAAGCTTTCAGTGTGAAAGCAGGGGTTGGCTAGAGAATGGCTATGGTTAGTGTTTTCTCCCATCAAATCCAATGATTACTGCGCTATTTCTGGCAAACAGTACCTATTTAGTTCTGGGAACATAAATAAAAAAGGACTGACACTTTTGTATAAATCACTGATGGCCTTTCACAGGCAACACTGAGCTACTATATTAGCAAATAACAAAATGTGTTGTATGTGTGTTCATATCTTAAATCCATACTTAAATTTATCTTAATACTGCTTACCATTCCGAGTAACTTTTAGTACGTTATGAACTATGAATTTCAGCTTTCAGGTTTGCAAGACCTTTTCTGGTAAATTCAGGAAGAATTCTGATTGTCTGCCTTTCTTTTTTAAATATACACTCAAAATTCCTTAGTCTTTTAAATAGTATATAAAAATAAACACCTGTTCTTTTTCTCTCAACTTTTCCATACAGAAAGCGTAGTTGATGTACTACATTGGCTTTGTGTTCTTAATGCTCTTAAAGTCCACACAGAACTGAAGAAATCATGCCATCATTTAACCAAACATTTCACTAGCTAAGAAAACCCACAATAATTATTTCTCAATATAGGTATGTGACTGTCCAGTCATTTAGAAGTTACCATAAATCATCTGAGCCCAGAGACCTTCTATTTAAATAATCCTTCCAAGAACTACAACCCATTTATAAAAATATAAAAATCCTAGTACTTTCAGGCACCCTAAGTAAACGTGTCTGATTTAAATTCCTGTATTTTACTTAGCTTACTTAGCATCTATTTAATTTCATTCATCTTCCCAAATAAATCATCAGCGATACATTCCAAGACAGGCATGAATAAACAATAATCATTCAGTTCATTGAGCAGAAGTAGCGATGTATAAATTCTTCAGATAATCCATTGATTTCTCACCAACCAGACTTCTCTCACATTTGCCAGTTTTGGGGTTTTCTTTTGCATTCCAGCAGCTCAATTTAGCAGAAATCTAGTTCACCATTCTAGCCGTGCTTCATAAGAAAAAAAATCAGTAACTGCACAAGGGTTTGCTAGGTACAGGTCATATTATGCTTCACTTCTTTTTTAAGTTGAGTTACCTTTCTGTTGACTAAAGATGAAGCTTCAAATAAAAACACTAACACAGAATCAGTTGATCTAAACAGTATGCTGTCCAACAAATTCAGTAAGTTATCAAGCTTGTCCTAAAGACTTCTACCTACTATACACCAGAAGTAAGACAAAATAGGTGAATTATTTCTTCATTTCAGTAATAGCTATCAAATGCACCATGTACTCACTGTGTAGTATTTATGAAGAATGGAATATCTAAAATAAATACTCCTAGATCACTGCATTAACAGTCTGGCTGCCATCTCTTCGGGCTGAGCTGACATTGGACATGGCACTGGGAAAGCTCTCCTGAAGACATTAGGCTCCTCCTGGGTTGGTTCTTAATAAAGAATTGTAGCTCCTCACCACACAGATGCACTATAGATCCACTCATTATTAGGTAAATTATACTAGACTTTTGTAATTTTTAGAGCAGCTCAGAAGTAATTTGTTTATAATCTTTTCTACTTCTGTAATGCTAGCCTAAACTGCATAAGCAAAATAAAGACGTCTACTTTTAAAGCTTCGTCTTCTCTCCACTTAGCTACCTTCAAAATAGCTCAGAAATATCACCTATGTATACTAGGAGGGAATTTTTAAAATTACTTGATAAAAGCTTTCAAAATTGAATTACTAAAGCTTCCCATAACAACCAAGAAATTCAATCTCTAAGAAGAACTTAATGACCAGCTTATAAGCATGTAATTATATCTACATTATCAAGTGTTAGGAAGTGGTTGAAAGAAAAGGTAGGTGGTGGTCTTTGCCTCTTTTCTACAGAAACAGGACTCATGGAATCCTATAGTCTATACATTTGCTTGTCTTTTCCCTTGGTGCTTCAATATAAAATTTAACAAGATAAATCTCCCAAAGATTCTATGCTTCTACAAACTCTGTGAAAATAAATAAGCAGGGAAAAGAAGGGAGAAATTGGCCATCTGAGTCCTGTCCTTACTAGAAATCAGACAATTTATACAGGACAGAGAATATAAAGACTATCTTGGACTACACTTTAAACTTTCTTGTTACGACACAAACATCCATCTGCTTGAAATACAAATAATAGAGAACTAGGTTTAACTTAGCTTTCACTTCGCATGTATGAAACTTTAGAACTCTAATTACATCTCAAAAACAACAGCTCCACAGAACAAAGTATCAACATTTCAGTAATGCAACAGATTTTTCCAAACTGGAATGATTCTGTGTTACTGTAACTTACTATATTATGTTACATTATATTTTTCAAATACAGTGAAAATTATTACTAACATTTATTAACGTAATAAAAATGAAAGTTGTTTTAGTAATGAATGAGCACCCTTTTGAAAGCATGGAAATAGACAGTTTGGACTGATTAATCCTTAATCAGTACTGCACAGGACAGGTTTCAAAGGCTGTCCTATCTACTCAAGGACCCGTATTATCTTCCTGCACAGGTATTCTACATATGCTATACATATATTACATATTTACACATTTTGTCACGCTGCAGTCATAAGAGGTACAATTCACACCAGGCTACAAGTCTGTAAATTACTTTTTATTGAATTAACAGGGAGCTCGTGAATTGCTGAGAACAGGAAGAGAAGTGGGTGGACAGTTGAATTCAGGTAAATATATATTTTTAAATATTCTTTATCATCTTGCTCATTCATGACCACATCATACAAAATTTAAACCATATATTCTGTTATCTTACTCTGTTTTTGAGGCCTCTGTGGTTAAGGAGATTTATAAATAACTACCATTTGAGACTTAAGAACAGAAACTTTGGATTTTCACAGGCAGTTACCATATAAATAGTAGTTTTGCTCTTTTCCCATGCTTCATTTTTGGCAATGTCTCAGCAGCCATTAGCTAATAAACTGAACTCAAGATCAATGTTTTAAATCATTTTACAGCTGTGATTACAAACTGCTTTCATTTAATACATAGAGTTGGTTTCTAGCAGTTCTCAAGGGAGTGACTGCTAAGATCATGTTAGACTTGAAAAGGGTAAATTCCAAATCATCACCTGAATAGTATGATTTTAAGATATAAACTCTTTAAGTCTCCACAGACTATGCATATGTGCTTGCTATCAATGCAGCCATCTCAGTTTTCTGACAACTGAAGGCATCCATAACTACAACAAGGCTTACAAGAATTTTAGCCCTAGATTTGTTCCTAGAATGCTTTTGTAGCATGGGTAGCATTATATGACCTAGACCTATAATTATGTGCTTTTTATTCCTGGTTTTAAAAAGGTGAGACAAACAGAAAACTCAGACAAAAATTCGGTGGAATGAAAAAGTAAGGACACCAAGTGAAAATTACTGGTAGCAAGGGACCCAGAAAAATCAGAAAGGAGGAGAATCACAGGCACTCTATTTTTCATTTAAGAAACCCGTCACTCATTCACCATATTCTAGCCCATACTGCACCTGTAAAGAAACAGATTGTGAAACAAAGCATCCACTGAAACCTTTTCGCAGAATCTCAGAATGAGACCTCACCTTTTACTCCTTCATTCATCTTACCTTTTCTAAGCATTTTAACTGATAGCTTCATAATCAGAGATTTTTTATTTTTATTTTTTTTGGGGGGGGGTGTGTGGATGATACAACAAACGTGTTAGTTTTTACTGTCCCCCAAATCTTCCAGTCCAAACCTAACTCTGTTAAACAGATGGAAAAGCTTTTAACATCACATGATGCTTCAGGAGGCTATACAGAGAACGAGCCTGCACGGCACTGCAGTATGACATGGATCTCCTTCAGTTTACTAAGAAAATCTGAGTGGTCTACTGAAGTGGACAGAGTATCCCTTTCAATTATTTCATTAGTAGAAAATCCTTTTGCTCTTTGGCATTCATTTTATACTTTAATTCCACCAAAGGAATTAAAGATAAATCTCAAATACTTCAGGTATTTTGCACCTGGCATTTTATCTCCAGCATGTAACAAACAGGTACACAGTTAAAAATAGAGGCTGGTCTTCAAACAAGCAATTGTGTCACACATGCTACATCTTAAAAACAAACAAAATTTAATGTGATTTTTATCAGTTAAGGAGCCAACTTTAATGTAATGAATGAACATACCACCCCTGCAGGTAATCAGAATGTTTGGGCAACTCCAAAAAAACAACTAAATCCCCTCTTCTCTGAGTCAAAAAATAACTTTGGCAAGTGAAATTTTCAAAGCTTCTCCATGATTAGGTTTTGTTCTCTGAGTCAAAAAATAACTTTGGCAAGTGAAATTTTCAAAGCTTCTCCATGATTAGGTTTTGTTCAGATAAAAATGGATGCAGAATGCATCATTCTTTCAAACTACAGTTTCTTCAAACACTAAACAAAACAAATTAGATTCCCTGATCAGCTTCCTTCCTTCGGGGTTATATATGTCTCTGCAAAGAAAGGTTTTACGAAGGACATTTTTAATCATATTTCTGACAGTCAAACATAAAAATCACACAAGTTTCTCTAGTGCATTACGCCTCTGTGCTTTGTTGTTAGGCACTGGTAGAACTAACCACAAGAGGAGATGAATGGATGCAAAACATATATGATGTTGGTGTAGCAGGACTATACATGCTAAATATTGCAAACTGAAGAATATAGTTAATATAGTCATTTCATTACTGGTAAAAAGAAAGAATGAAAGAATGGTAAAAATAAAAGAATAAATTTTTAAAAGTAAATTATTAATAAATGAAATAGATTCATTTCCAAGACTTCCTTCTATTATTCTATCAATTTCAACATGGCAACCTATGCAATATTCAGATTTTTGGCTATAGCCCTTTTTATCTCAAAATAACAATTAAACTACCACTACTGGACAAGACCATAATATCAGTTTCAATAGACAACATCTTGAAGTACTTCATGATTAACTGGAAATAAACATCAATGCAAAGGAAAAGAGAATTTGTTCAGTGTATTTCAGAAGGATTACCGAAAGTCTCAGCTGGATAGTCACTTTTGTTGGATGATGTCCTATTTTACTACTTGCAGACAGTACTGTATGATTAAATAGTCCAGAAAATCCCAGAATGCCATATCATCTTGATTAGTAATAATGAAGTGTAACGTTAGCACTCCCGACGTGCCAGGGAAGATTCCTAAATTTAATAATTTCGTAAACTCCAGAAACAGAAGTGACAACAAATGTATTTTCTGTGGGAGAAAACTGAAATTTGCTGTATTTATGCACAAAACTTAGATCTGCAGTGACTTGCACACATGCCAGGTTGGAAACAATGCGAACAGTTTGACTGAAATCAAAGAGATTAAAGTGTAAAAAAGTCTGACAAAATTAAGGACTTAAGTATTTAATATCAAGCCAAATAGATATCTTCTATTGAAAGGACATCTCCTTTATCTTGTCTTAGAAATTACATTCCATGAAATTATCAGGACCCTTGAGGTAGTATCTATATTTTAAAAAAAGATGAAAATTAAACATTTTTATTAAAGAACTAGTAATTTTCTGGGACAATATTTCTTTAAATCTGAAATATGTTCCTGCGTAATTGCACAGCTGATATTGTCCAATTGCACATGGATGTTATTGAGTAAGGCTAAAAAGGCTGAGTAGCTAGTTTCAATTAAGATGTGATCATACCTGTTATTGTTTTTGTTTTGATAGGACTGCTGGCATACTCAGAAGCTTGATTTGATTGCTGCCTTGCCAAAGGCGCACTTCCAACTGATGCTTCATCCTCTTTTTTTCGAGTTACTGACACACCAAGTGGAACAGATCCTACAGACTGCTAGAAAAAAAAAGCACTTTGAGAACCACGCAAACCCAAAAACCGTTAATACTGAATTATGATATTGTCATGAGAAGCATGTCTTCAGCTGCATTTTTTTTTTAATTGGAGAAAACTTAAAATGATGACTGAAGCACATACATTATGAAAACAAATTTTTACAACTTCATTAAACAGCTGAAACACTACACTCGGACTTGCACTTACAATTCTTTTTTTCTCAGACTAACAGGACTAAAATAAGATATACAGCAACAAAAAAGCTGAACAGAATTTATTAACTTAAAATACCATGCTTGCTAGCCCATCAAAATGCATATGAATAAACCTGGATCATCCTCAAAGCAAAATCATTATCTAAATGTTTTAGGGAAACTAGACAAATTTAGCCAGATATGAAGATTCTGATGTTTTGCAAAGAAATTAACAATTTTCATTAATTCAACTTTTAAAGAAAAGACACACAATTTAAAAGAAAAAGAAATGTGTAGCCTGACTCCGATCATTACTGATTTTGAATTACCTTTTGACTTTTAAGCAGACTGGTAAAATTACCAACTGCTCAAGATACAATACTGGTTAACAAAATTGAGGGCATTCAAATCTAGTTTGAAGGCCTGCACCTCTATTTCAAAGATTAGAAAACAGAAAATAGATTAACCCACACAAGGCAAAAATAATGAGTTCAGGAACTGAAGGTTCAGAAATGAATATAACTGAAATGAATATGATTGAAGGTTTTTGTTGGTGTTGTTGTGGTTGCTTTTTTGAGCTTTTTTTTTTTTTTAAAAATCAACATGAGTTAGAAAAGACAAAAATCATTAAAAAATTAATTTTCCATTTTGTGTACAAAAATCTTAACAATTCTCTGTTGTGCTAGCTGCTAGGTAAACTGTAAATACGTGCCGGTTGAGAATAGCAGAGTATTTCTACTGTTCATTTTTCAGAGTGTTATCATTTCAGAGTGTTATCATTTAAAGATGGCAAAAGTTTTTTCTAAAGATCAGACATTAGGATTACATGCATCTTAATCAATTTTTGTGTAATTTAATTTTGTTGGTATTGGAGTGAAAATGTAATCCATATAGCTGGGTAATGAGAAACCTCACACGTTGCATTAAGAATCTCTGTGGGAAACAAATTCGTGTGAGGCGGGCAATATGCTTGTAAATTTTCTCCAATGGAAAACAGATCACTGAATCAAGCAGTGTGCAACACGTGCACCCATACAAAACCCCAAAACAAACAGAAAAATCATTTAATTGAAGGAGAATGACTTCCAAATGCCCTTACCATTTTCCACTATAAAAGTAAATTAAAATAAGACAGACAATCAACTATTTAATCCTATTCCAGTGAAAACAATCAACTTACATATACAATGGTATGCAAAGTTAATAGGAAAATACTAATGCCAATGACAAACAGAACTCTCATCTCTCCTCTCTCTGAATGTACAGTCATCAGCTTTGTCTCCAAAAGCACTAAAAAGCAATTCTGGAAGACGGTAACATGTCACTTTGGTGTTCTCTAGCCAAAACAACAACCAAAAAAGCCAGTCAGCTTTGAAAAAAAAAAAAAACAATAAAAAAAAAAAGAAATGTTTTACACCATAGAAATACTTCCCACATGTAGACAGAGAGAGAGAGAGTCTCAAGTTTTATAAACTTTGGTCAGACATATTACATCACTTATTTTCAAAATTTATCTATCTGATACAACCTTTCATATGGAAAAACCACCTGCAGCCTTCCCATAACAGCAACCGTTGAGCCATGTTTTGGCATTTCTGCATTTAACATCGTAAGAACACTGACTTGCCAAAGTGAAGCAAGAGTTCTGAAGAACGAATGCAGATAATACAAGACAGTACAAAGGACAATAGGATGGAAAACAGTATCTGAAGAAGCTGTATCTGTTTCTGAACCACCGAAGAAATGGATCAGCAACATACAATAATAAGTTACACCACTAGTCTTATAGGGAAAAACATCAAGGCTATCACAGCCAGACGAAGCTGGAAAAAATTATGACCAAATATTGAGAGCTTGAGTGCTGATCTGGACAATGAAACAGCTGTTTCATCTTTGCTCACTGAAATCAAGCCTGATGTTGCTGTTGATGACGCCCAGTACAATCTTGTCAGATTTTTGGCAAAAGATTTCTGGTTAAAAGAATGCAGAAGATGAAAGATCAACGTTGAAATAGATGGAAAAGGATCATCAAGATCTGGGTTTTAGCCACAGACTGATGAGGAAATTGTGGCTTGGGAAATAGCAGATGACAAGAGCACCACAGCTGTACGAGAAGATGAATCTGATGGGAAAGGAGACATCGAAGTCAAGTGTTTTCATAAGCATTTCATCACAACAATCCAAAAAGCTGGCAATGAAGTAGTATGCAGTAAAGCTTAACACACCTACTTGGGATGGAAGCTTTACAGTTATTAATTGGTAGTCTTATAAAGAAGATAAAGAACACAACAGAGTTATGGAACTACAGCAACATTTATATGAGGCTCTTTTACACAGAGGAATACTGTAAACAGAGGCTTCTCACAACAGTCAGAAAAATGCTTTCTACTAGAAAATATTAATCAATTCTTATACAAGTCATCAACAACACATGAACTACTATCAGCTCTGTCCTGAGTAATGGACAACCTTTCTGAATTCCAGAAATATAAAAAAATCACCCAAAATGATGCAAGTTAAAGCTTCTGTTTAAATATAAGTCTGTCTTCACATATTACATAAGATGACTGAGTTAACACTCAAAAAGCAAGCCCAATTTCATGACCTACAAGAGAACCCAGTTTGGGGCTACAGCCTTAAGGTATTTTGTTTTCACAGTCAAAATCCAAATCCTATTCTATTCTGGAATATTGACCACAGTTTTATCAATGCAATAATATTTTGTGGGTGTTATACAATGAACACTAGATTAATAATAATTCATGGTACTCAAAATAATTTTATTTTTACTATTTCTCGTGTGAGTCTGAAGAGTAAGAAGGCACATGAGGGAAGACTGGGAATGCTTTTGTCATGGTTTTGGCTGGGATAGAGGTAATTTTCTTTGTAGAGCCTTATATGGTGCTGTGTTTTGGATTTTTCATGAAAGTAGTGGTGGTAATAAACCAATGTTGTTGAAGAGCCAAAAACTTTTCTGCTGCTTGAGCTGCCCTGCGACTGAGGGGGGTGGGGAATGGGGGGACATTCACAGTGATGATGTTTGTCTTCCCAAGAAACTGTTAAGCAAAGCATAATAAGCCCTGCTTTCCTGGAGTGGCTGAACACCTGCTTATCAATGGGAATGAATTCCTGGAACTAAAATATTGTAAGTAAGATTAAAAATGAAGCACTGGTCTGTGAAATGTTGAACTCAATGCAGAAGCCCCAACACAGACATGGGTTGTCATCTGTGAAAATAAACCTAACCCAGCCATCCCGTTAGCGGCTGCTCCGTGCACATAGACCAATCTGTACACGTGCAATAGCTTGTAACCAGCAAGCAGAAAGTGAAATTAATAAAGTCACTGGAATGGGTGCAGATGGCAGTTCTACTCGAGACATGATGTTTGTGAACATTTTATCTGCCTCAGAGAAGAACATTAACTTATCCTGCAGGACAGTCCAAGCTCTGACAGCTCCAAAAGCAATGAGGATCTACCTTGCTCACCTTGAGCCAAGCTCTAATAGCACCTAATCACAGTTGCTGTTTGGTGACAGTTACATTTAATTGTTTTGGTTTCTGACAGCAAAATATAAGAACACACCTAAATCGATTCAGAAAGCATTAGACATTAGGCCCAGTTTCTAGTTAAAATTAACAAATTAAATTGTTTCCTAATTAAAAACATTAGGCAACCTTAACCTCTGGGGCTCACAAAAGCAGCTTAATTCCCAGCAGATGAACTTGCTAATCCAAATGAAACTGTGTGACTGCTTCAGCTACAAATTTCAGGTATGCTCAGAAAAAGCGCTTCTGCCAGGACTAAAGACCAGCCACTGGCTGATGAGCTGTAACCTTTCCAAACTTATGTGACAGACTTATGCAAGCCAAGAAGTCCTACATTTTCATCATCTGATGAAAGCAGTTTCAAGGTCCTTTGAAGTAGCACATTAAAGGTTCTAGTCCCATGTAGCTTCAGCTCCTTAACCAAGCATTAACTTCATTCCTACAGCCTTCAGAAACAATGGTGCTCCTTGTTGTATGTGAAGACAGATCCAAATAGGCATAAGCATAGTGCTTTTTGCCCATCAGAAATCAAAGCTTACTATGGTCTTAGAAACCTTGATGCACCAAGAAGATAATTATGTCTACTTTAGAAACATGCTTGCTTTTATCAAAGCCTTTCTTGCTATTTATCAAGGTAGAAGATAAAAACTAGAACTAAAGTAGGGCACCATAGCTCTACCTTCAATAGCCAGTTTTGCTACAACATGGAAAAATCTTGAGTACCGAAACTCACCCTTATATTGTGTAATTTATTCACTGCTATTCATTATCAGAAGCATTTGGCACTTTAAGACAGAAAGATCTGTGATATTACAAAAGACACCCTGAGTAATTCCTCAAATTAGAGAAATTACTTGTTCTACATGAGTCTACTGACCAACTCCTAATGACCAAACTACTTAAGTAAACATTCCAGAAAGACCTCTTGTGCAAACCACTTGAGTGAAGAATTACCAAGCCATAGAATCAAACAGTTCAGTTGAAAGAGACTTCCAAAGATCATCGAGTCCAAGATGGGATCAAGAAGAGTTCATAATACCCTGAGCTCACAGGTAACTTTCCATACAGCAGTGGCAGGATTTTATAATACAGTATAACTCCAAAAATAATGGTAGAAAAAGGGCAAAAGGAGTAGAAAAACAAGTTGAGGGGAAAAAAGGGATGAAACTGAATTGCTACAGACCAATTCTCTAATCTATCTACCCAAATAATGGAAAAGTTTTGTTTTTGAATTGGGACATAATAAATTCCATGGCATAGATGTTGATGAAAAAGGAGAAATTTGGATTTGGGAATTGTATAGGTGTATTAAATTCCAATGCTTTAAAATGATGAATCTGGAAGATGAGCAATGTTGTTTCCTTCATTGTTCCTGTACATGACTAAGGATGTTCTCTGTGCACTGCACTTTTTAGATCTATTCCGTTCCTGAAACACTTATTAGACATTAACACTCACACATGCATACAGAACAGCCAAAGAAAATGGCAGAAATGTGCAGCCGTACACATTCATATACAAACAGATATGTGTAGGTATACATTTTTGATAGTTTCAGTCTTCTCTGGGATAAGATGATTAATTTTAGTGAAATGATTAATGTAAGAAAATACAGAAAAACAGTAAAGGTTTTACAGTATTATGCATTTGAGAAAAACATGATTACATGCACTCATATTTTCACTGCAAAGAGTATCATATGCCTGATGTGTATCATACACCTGATGTTTCATCAAAGTATAGCTAATGCTTTTTTTGCCAAGGAAAATGAATTCTTTAAATATTTATTGGAGTAAAGCTAAGTAAGGGCTTTTATAAGAGAGTAAATATGTGATAAAAACACCACTGGTTTACCAAAATGAAGAATGCCATAACTGAAAACATCTTCAAATAATAGTCAAAATAAAATAAAGTTACTGGAAGCAAACACTCTCAATGCAGCTTTTTTTTTTTTTCTTTGCCTTTTTTTTTTCTTTAATAGGGAGTCAATGTAAACATACAGTAAGCAACATATGTACAAGAAGTCACTGTAGGTAGTTGCATCTTTCCAGAATTCTGTTCAAATCAATCTTTCATAAGGCATTAAAAAGCATATCTATTCAACAGGGCTTTCAAATCAAAGAAACACAAAGGTTTTAGGTAAGCATGTGTTACATAAGCTGAGTTAAAGAACTGTTAAAAAGCAGCAAATAAGCAACTGGTGCACATACTACATGAACACAGCTACTACTGCTACACATATAGCTCAGCTTTACCAGAACAACCTATACAAAATAAAGTATTAAAAAACAAATGAGCACCAATTTTGGCTGACACATAAAAGAACATTTCAAAGAAAAATCAACTCTGAAATTTCTATGCCAGTTTAAACCCTGTTTAAAATCTAGCATAGGTTCATCAATCATCAAGCAGGGTATGGAAGATATCTATTGAATTTGCTGCTCCAACTTCACGGATTATTAACAGTTATTGAAAAAAATGTTGGTAACAAAAACATATTTCAGAAAAGTCTAACAAATTCAGGGAACCAGAAATGTGATTATTTTTAACACCCAAATAATGTAAAATATGTGATTTTTACATGGAGCATATGGATGGAGTGCAACGCATCTGGCATATACTAATTTGCCTTTGAGCAGTTACACAGAATATATATAAATCAGAATAATTACCTTTTTATCAGTTTTCTTCTTAATGTATTACTTCTGAAAATGTAGATCTTAAGAGCACATTATAGAGTGTATTTCCAAAGCCAGTGGCTTTTCTGATTAATTTGAAGTGAATCATGCAGTCAAAAGATCATTTTATTTTGAAAAGTCACCCATGTTTCCAATATAATATTCTTTAGAAGTACTGGTATCTTTAAATCTTAGTCCTTCCATTTCATACAAACTGTGAAGTAATATAATACAGCAGATATTAGTACATAAAGTTTACCATTGAATAATGTTCTACAGAATATTATTTACCTACTCTTCAGGTTTTGAACTGAAGGAGAGCAAAATCAAAAAGGATATATTTTTTAAATTTATTCTTTCAATATTAATTTACAAGTTTTTTTTAAAAAACAAAAGTTTAAAACTCTGAAGTTGAGAATCAATCCATTAAACGTTAGAAATGTTACACAGTGGATTACTATCAATATGGTATGACAAATTCACTCTTTAAACTTACAAATAAATTATAAGTTCTGGTTGTTGTTTTTTTGTTGTTTTTTTTTTTTTTTTTAACCAATAATTTGTTGTACATATTGTAAATGACACACTGTTCAGAAAGTGCTGAATCTTAGATGTCTTTAGCTGACAAGTCCAAGATTAAGGATTTTGAAAATCAGTTTTGAACTTTAAGTTAGAGTACTTTGATTTATAAAATTTATTCCTTGCTCTGCACCAGGTCTCAAGTTATTTCACTCAGTATTATTGAGGAATAAATTAATATAACTTAACTAAATCAATTCCAACAGCTGCCACCACTTCTAACAATATAGTATCTTGGGTGTCCTAGTGTTTTTGGTTTTTAACACATTGGCCTGCAAAGCCTTCTGGTGTTGATTACTACGCATTGAATACACAGTACAGTGGTCCAAACAGGAAAGGTATTCTACTAGTACTGTCTTTTTCTAGACAGAGCACATGTAATGCTTGCTATAATGCATATCTGGAAGACCATCAGCTGATGATAAAGTAAAAACACTCTCATGATAAAAAGTACCTTTTCCTTAGCTCATCCTGTTAATCTTTTTTTCCTGACCCAAGATGATTATTTTCTTCTGTTTATATGTTATTCAGGGTATTAAGCTTGAAATCAACATAAAACAGTTTTGAAAAATATAAATATTATATTAAATATTATAAATATTATACAATCTTACTAATATTAACTTCCCATGTTTGCTTAAGTTCAGAAAAGGAATAGAAAGTCCTAAATAAAAGCAAGCTATAATTCCTTTAGAAATCCCAGATTCCAGAGGGAAAGACTGAAACAAAGATATGAGACCCTTCCTGAAATAGGATCAGATCAGAGAACACTTAATCAAATTGGACATAAGAACATCAATGGGCCCTGGTGGAAAGCACCCACGAGCACTGAGGAAGCTGGAAGATGTTACCACAAGGCCACTATCAACGCTCTTTAAATGATCATGGCAACTGGGAGAGCTGCTTGAGAACTGGAGAAAAGCAGATGTCACTATCTTCAAGAAGAACGTCAAGGAGAAAGCAGGAATCTACACGCTGGTCAGCCTCAACTTGATCTCTGGGAAGGTGATGGAATAGCTAATCCAGGCATATGTAGGACAAGTCATCAGGAATAGTCAGCATAGATTCTCCAAGGGGAAGTCATGCTTGACCAACTTGATAAGCTTCTGTGATCGAATGACCAGCCTGATGGATGAGGGGAGAGCAGTGGCTATTATCTTCACAGACTTCAGTAAGGCTTTAGTCACGGCCTCTCACAAGATCCTCACAGACAAGCTGATGAAGTATGGGCTGGATGAGCAGGCAGGGAGGTGGATCCAAAACTGGTGTAACGACCAGGACCAGAGGTTAGTGATTAGCGGCACAAAGTCTAGTTGCAGGCCAGTAACTAGCCATGTAATCCATGGGGTCAGTCTCAGGCCCAATCCTATACAACGACTTCATTAATATTCTGGATGATGGAGCAGAGTGTAACCTCAGCAAATTTTCAGTTGACAGAAAACTATGAGGGCCACACGGCCATTCAGAGGGACCTCAACAGGCTGGAAAAATGGGCTGACAGGAAACTCATTAAGTTCAGTGAGGAGACCTGTAAAGTCCTGCTCCTGGGGAGGAACAACCCCAGGCACCAGCACTGGCTGGAGGCCACCCAGCTGGGAAGCAGCTCTGTAGAAGAGGACCTAGGAGTCCTAGTGGACACCAGCTGAACATGAGTCAGCAATGTGTCCATGCCACTAAGAAGGCTAATGATATTCTTGGCTGCATTAGGCAAAGTATCACAGCAGGTGGAGGGAGGTTGATCCTTCCCCTCTATTCGGCAACAGTGAGGCCACACCTGGAGCACTGTGTCCAGTTTTGGGCTCACTGGTACAAAAGAGACATGGAAATACTGGGAACAGTCCAATAATGGGCCATGAAGATGATCAAAGGTCTGGAGCATCTCTTATGAGGAGAGGCTGGGAGAGACAGGACATTTCAGCCAGGAGAAGAGAAGGCTCAGGGGGAATCTTATCATTATATATAAATAACTGAAGAGAGATTGCAAAGAGGATGGAGCCAGGCTCTTTTCAGTGGTGCCCAGTACTGAGACAACAGGCAACAGGTACAAAAAGAAGCACAGGAGCTACTTTTATTTGCTTATTACTGTGGAGGGGACTGAGTACTTTATTGAGCAAGACCTTGTACAACTTGTTGTATGAAGTGACAGGACTGTAGACTTCACACGAGAAAATTAAAGAGCTTGCCTCAAGTTCAGTTCAAAGAAATGCTAGATATGTTATTTCTATTCCTGATTAAAATAAACTTCAGCAGCATTGACTTTTCTGTATCACCTTCTAAAGAAAACATGCTGCACATTATACTATACAGCGTGCAAATAGGAAGTACGACATAGCACAAAACATCCAAGTAGATACATTTTATTACTATAAAAATTTACAAAATATACACTTGCAACAAACATTAAAATAAGCACATCAAAAGCACACAACACTTTTGTATTTGTTTTGTATATATAAACTTATTTTACTTCTGCCAAACTTAACTTTCTAAGAAGCATTACTATTTTGAGATTAAAAATCCAGTTATGCCCCTCCAAACAGTATTATATTGACCTATGCCTGGTATCACCAATTAGCTAAGAGGTGATAATGGACAAGCCTATAACGTAGAAGAGATTTAGTTTACACAATGCTTTCACTTCCACAAAGAAACTTAAGAACCATACCATATGTTACTAGTAGCCATGGGAGAAATTCAAAAGCAGTTCATTGAAGCATTAAGAGAGTCTCATGGATTTTTAGCCTGCAATATTCTCATTGTTTCTGTTCTTCAAGTGGGACAATGGAAAGCTTATAGAAGCATGTAGAAAGCCAGAACAAATATTAAAAAAAATGAGTTACATTTACATCTATTTACCCTAGAGCACTGACCATATAGTCACAACAGCAACCCACATAGATTAATATTCAAATGTGTAACAGCATCCACATTTTGGCGTGTATAGTCACTTTATAACAAAAAGGTAATACACTAAAATGCCATTTGTTGAAAGCATCTGGCTCCAGATATTCCATTGTATTTCAAAAATTATGCAGAAGCCTAAAAGAGGACCAGTTATATTTCCAATTTTTTTTCTTTTTTTTTTTTTTTTTCCTCCAAGTTTTAAATAAATGTGAACTAGAGTGATCAACTTGCAAGAGTAACTTGTACAACATACAGAGATAATGCGGAATTGTGCATCATTAAACAAACTTCTGAATTCTAACATTTTATTTAGTTAAACACTACATTCAGTCTTCTGCAAACAGCTGTTATATGTATTGTTCCTAAAGACAGAAAATTCTGTATTGGAACAAGATAGAAAATTTCCTTCTGACAAGACTAGAAGAAGCAGAAGAATTTATTGTACTCTTAACTAATGATTTAAAAATGTCTCACTTCTAGCCAAAATATATTAAGAACCTGCTTATATTCACTGCTTGTTGGGCCAAACTTAACTTTTTATTTAATTAGCTTCTCTGTCTTTCTGTTTTTTACCCTTATTCCGACTTTTTTTAAAAGTCATAATTAATCACATTTTTCAGACACTATCTAAGAACATATTAGGATATCTGACTTTCTGTAGTAGATATTACATAGACAAGGCTAAAGAGTTCATTACCTATCTATACAAAATAGACAGACTAGGTAGAGGACAGGACAAAATGTAAAGTAACAACCATTTAAAACTGAACAAAGTAATAGTTTCAGATGTCACGCTGGTTCGACAGTGGGTAAGCAAGGTGCAGAGGTAGGTTAAACAAGAAGCTAACAAAAATAAATGAAAAGGGGAAGGCCTCATTGGGCTGAGTTTGCCCCACACACCCCAACACCATTTTTCCATTGCTCTGTACCAGCTGAATAAAATCTCAATAAGGCCAAAGGCAATTACATTTCTTCATGGCTGTATCACATTAATCTTAAAGGAGACACAGCACAGCTTCATGAAAAAATCATTGAAAATTTATGTGCCCTGTGAAAATGTTTTGATGTTATGCTTCTGTCCTACCTCATTTCAGCTTAAGTTAAAAAGGTTCTGATATTTCTGTTTTCATGCTTTCAGACAGAACTACACCAACATAGTTACACTACAAATAGTATTTCAGTAAGCAAGCACACTGCCAAACTGGTATTATAAACCTAAGAGTCTTAAAGTAATAGTTAAAAGACAAACAAATCTGAAGAAGTTCAGTTATTAAAAGGCACATTTGTCTCTGGGAACACAGATAAACCCAGCTGTACCTTGTGTGTAGTAAGTTTACAGGGCAGTAGTTATGGCCTCAAATTTTTTACCTTATCACAGTTAAAATGTTATGACATGATAGGATGCATAGATTGAACCAAACATACCAAAAGATTTTCTGACTATGTGTTCAGATATAACTCACAATTTTGACTTATGCAAAATGGGAGAAAAAATGCATATAATATACATTAAAATTTAAAATATCTTAACATTTAAAATCTTTCAATCACACACAGAACTTCTCTTTTAATCACACACAGAACTTCTAATATTATTTTTTTTCTGTTGCAATCATGTAAGACTGACAGTAAGAGGAAGAAAATAGTTTTATCAATCAATAACATTTTGATAATAACGTGCTTGAAAGCATCATGTTTTAGAATTATTTCATTAAACGTTCAAAAATCATGATGGTTACACAGAGCATTTTTGTTACACCACACTACGGTAACTGAACCTTTTCCAATATACAACAATATACAAGGCTTTAAGTTTGACTAGAATCCTTAACCTAGAATAATTACAGTCTTATATAAAGAAGACAAAAAAGTATTCTGTTAATGTTTTAATAAAGGTATAGCATCTTTTCAAATAAAGTGTCTTCATGGCTGCCACAGACACTGTCTTTTTAACTTACATATGCAGCCTATTATTGCAGTTATATTAATGGTGAAACTACTGCCATGCTGACAGATTCCTAAATTCACATTTAAAACCATTTCAAATGGCCAAGCAACTCAAGCTGGTAACACTAGAAGCATGAAACTAATTTTACTTAGAAATTGAATAGAACAACTTTTAGGAGGCTGTATAAGCTAACATACAAATAAATAAATAAAAACTAACTTGTTTAATTAATCACTTGATCAAAACCATGGACAAATAAGTTTTCTAATGTAGTCACTAAACTGTTCTTATATCTCAGTATAAAAGGGCAATTGAAAGAGAAAACACTGTTTAACTGCTGATTACACACATTAATGTTAAGGAAAGTCTTTTATTTGAACATTTGTCACTAATACTAACATTTGAACAGAATCAATTTAATTTTGGAAAGATACATAACAGTATTGCAAAAATACATAAATGGTCCAATTTTTTAAAAAAAGGTATATATGGAAATATTTAGTCCAGTTATAATGAAAGAAAGAAGAAAAATTCAACACAATTTAAAACAGTGTAAAGTTTTTAAAATGATAAAATAGCAATTCACACATTGAAGTTTTTCAGATGGTGTTAGTGCAGAACGAGCTTAATTGGACTTGAATGTTTGACAACTACTACACAACACGGGCATTTACACACAAGAAACAGAAATGTTTGCAGATCATGCTAATCCTCTCATTTCAAGGGCCAACTATGACACCTGGCTAATGTGCACAGTGTTCTGTATATTAGCCATGAGATCAGTAGTGAAAGATTCTTGTACTGGCCAGTTAATAGTTGACGACTTAAAACTGAGAAAGCACATCAGACTCAACAAACCACTCATTTGATGAGTTATCACAGAATCACAGAATAGTCTAGGTTGGAAGAGACCTACAAGATCACTGAGTCCAACCTCTGACCTAACACTAACAAATAACAAATTTAAGGTTTAGAATACTCTATTGGTCTGCCAAACAACAGTGAAAAAATAAGTTTAGAACCAGGCAAAAAGTTTCCAGATTGTTTCCAGGTCAAGAGTCTGTAGGATGAAAGTTATGATCAAGAATACTTCAAAGCAAGCACTGTGCCACACAGACCCACAGCCTTAACTTCCTGCATCTCTTCCAAGCACTTCACATGCAAATATGTATTTTGACATTATATACAGAATCCATTACAGCATTCAATTGTATCAAGTTATGACCTGCATGGTTAATTTCCTATTAAAATAGGAATCATTACCAAGTAGTGATTTTTAATAATGATTTTTTAACAGACGTAATTATTTGATAGACCATCCCAAATGACTAAAATCTGACTGATCCTAAGCAAGGACCATCAGAAAACACTCCCTCTTTTACTTAAACACTGTAAATGAAAACACTGAGAAACAAAAATTTTGATATGCAAGGTTTGACATTTTAAATAAATCGAAATCAGATCAACACTATCTGCAGCAAACTAAAATGAACAGGGTAATAGAAACACATGCGGAACAAAAACACACTACTGGCAGTCATGTAAGAGAAAGTTTTCTCTCTCTCCACTCCTTTAGCTCAAATACATACCTGCTGTATGTGTCTACTGGGTCGTTTCTGAGGCTGGTAGACAAGCCAAGTATAAAGCACTGGATCGACATTAATTGCTAATCCTTGTACACTGGACAAAAGTACTGCACCTATACACCACAGAAAAGAAAACAATATATTTTCAGAATATATATATTCACAGAAAATAATAACTGTCATATAAAGAATATCCATATATACTCATTTTTTTCTCGCACATACATCTCCTTTAATGCAGACTTTCGTTTGGACTGTACTTCAGATATATTTACTCACATAAGACTCCTACTAAGAGTAATAATTACCACATAAATTTCAATAACTTTTTGAAAATGAGAAACTTGCCAGCACTGCTATTCTTAGAGACACACACACGAAATGCAGAGAACTGCATTTTGATCTTTCTTGCTACTATTTTTTTGCCAAGAAAAATTGTTTTCACAAAAATCAAGCACGTAACTGAATACATGTAACACCTTTACTTGGATTCTCGACCAACAATAAAGTTATGCAAGAAATGAGTCAAATAACCCTTGACACAAAGAAGAGAATATAATACATGACTACATGACTCCCCACCCCAAAGAAAAGTGTGGTTTAGGGCACTGGATTCTTTTTTTTATCTCTTTTAATAAAGACAGTTCTACTCTAGGTTAATGTTCTGCTCAAGACAAACATTTTCTGCATAAATGCAGTTATAAATGCTCATTAGCAGACTTGCTGGGTAAAATACAGCAAAATTTTCAACTCTGCTACTGTTGTTAGTCTTAGTATTGTGTGCTTTTAGAAGTTCAACCTAAGTTTTACAATACATTTTGTTTTCTTTAAATCTGACTTTTGAAGTTGTAGGATTATGAGATAGGGCTACTGTAACTTCATTTCTTAAAAGTAAACTCACAGTTTACATATGCTTGTGAAGAAACACCTACTTGGGAAGCACTCAGGCATAAAACAGGAGAAAAACTGTTCTCGGTAACTAGAAATCTTAACATACTTCAATCCAGGCACCCTAAAGCCCAATTTAAGAGGCACTATTTCATTTCTGATTGCATTAAAAATCTAACTGTGCATTAATTTAGTGAGACTTTTCTGTAAACAGTACAGATAAAGTATTGTTATTCACTGAAGTTTATTTATTGTGGCAGAAACTGACTGAGATGCAAGATTCAGAAGCAAATAGATTAATATAACACAGATAGTGATTATATTGAAAAAGTACAGCGAGCATTCTTAAGCAGCTGTCTTTTCATGCAAGTTTTGCAACTTGATAACAAATAAATAAATGAAACTAAATATTCCAATAAATAATGAAACACATTCAAAAAAGAATTCCTAGCTACTGGAAGGTCCAGTACCAAGTTCTACAGAATGACAGTACTTTTATAAATCAAAGAACCATGAGTTAGTTCCAAAACAGTATCTATTTACTCTATAGCATACAATTAAGCAGCAATCTGAATTTAATAATAAATTTAAATCCAAAAAGTTTATCACACAATTCAACATACTTTCCAAAAAACTGAGAAACCATATTCCTCATAATACATAACCAAAAAAAAAAAAAAAAAAAAAAAAAAAAAAAAAAAAAAAAAAAAAAAAAGAAAATGAAGTTCTATACTTCTTGTATAGAACAAAATCTTAAAACCTGCTGAATTCGAAATGGCAGAAGTCCAATCAAACTGGGGCTACGCAAAGACTGACAAGTACAATGGGAAAATGGCAGTCAGGAAATACACAAAGATAAATCACCAGCCTAGCACAGGCTTGGAGTTGGAACACACACTGTGAGGAACTCCTATACTTAGAATAGTCTTTGTGATCTGATGGTTTTAAATGTCAGCAATAAACCTTAGAAATAAATCTGCAATTTAAGGAAAAGCTGATGTTGAGCATAAAATAAAAGGGTAATGTGCAAGTAAGAACAGCAGTGAATGTGTCTTGCAGCAGGATCTGGAGGAAACTAGAATATGGAAGCAGAAGGTAACAGATTGATAAAAGTATATGCTACAATCATTAGCTTTTATAAGATACTTGAATGCCAAAATGAGAGAATCCTGCATCTTTAAGAGATACTGCCTGTTGTCAGCAATACTTAATGAAAAGTTTAATGTATGTGATATGACAAGTGGGAGTCAGAGACCTCCCAAAGAGTGAGGAATAAAGTCAGCCTACAGGCAAAATCAACAAAAATCCCATATTTACAACAGACTCTTGAAAAAAAAATAGTGTTACTGTAGCACATGCTGCTAGTTACTCAATTTAGTTTCTTGTTTACTGCAAAAAAATGAGCTAAAACTAAGATGTTCAAAACACTTAAGCCATGCTTTGAACTGAAACTATCTTTTAACTTCCATGAAGTCACTATCACAACCCCATAAAACTTTAATGTAAGGTAGAATGGAGAGCAACATAGTTTATTTTTCCAGTTGTCTTTTATCATTGATAGCTTGCATCTGGGGAGAAGAAAAAAAAAAAAAAAAAAACTAACATACAAGTAGTTAGATAAGCAATTGCACTATTTGACTTTCAATTTGACTGCAAGGTAATCTTGGCCTCCTACCAAGCCACTTCCATCACTCTGAATTACTGAAATCTACTGCCATGTTTGCTGCTCAGCTGCTCTATTCACAGAGCAACATAATCACCTATATAATGCTGTTTTCTGCGTAACGGCTCTCTTCAAAATAAGGAACTAAATAATCAAAGAAAATATTCTCAGATTTATCCCCCCAGAAGCTTAAACTCGAGTTCTGATTCCAAGAAACAAGAAGCCCCCCGACTAGTTTTCAAGGAAATCTCTGTGAGCTGGCAGCAGGCTCCTTACATGGTTAGGAAAAAAAGAATAAATTAATTGTTATTTTCTCTCTGTCAAGATGCAACACTAGAGTTTCCTGGATTTCATTAAGACTGCGGTGAACTTTCTTTTCTCCCCTCCCCCTTTTCTCCTCCTAATTAAATTTACATTTCAGAAAAAAAAAAAAAAAAGCAGACCTTAGATCCATACCATACTAGGTTTCGTTTTCAGATCCCAGCTCTTGCCAGAGTTATCTATTACATCTCTCTAGAAAACGGCTTAAAAACAAGATCGAACCCAACACCACGCAATCTTTGCATGTTTGAGAATTTCCTCAACGTCCCATTGGTGTCATGTGCCAGGTGCATCTAGGCAAATAATTTCTTTCCTGCCCAACTTGCGGCTGGCCCTGAAGGAATGAACCCAGGGAGGCAGCAGGCAGGCGGGAGGACAAGCAGGAGGCGGCTGAGCGCAGCTGCACTCTCGCCCTGCAGACGAGCTTCTTGATGAGCTTCCTTGGAGGACGACAGCTGTGGCTATGGCACTTGCTTTCCTGAGGCTTTCCTGAAGGCCTGGGGGCCCCCAGGGGATAATAACCCCGGGGCCTCCTGCGGCTAGGCCTGCTCTGCCACCACCTCCTCCTGCCATGAGTGCCCAGTAAAGGCTGCCTGGGAGGAGAGGGGCCCTTAGTATGGGGTTTTATAGCCCTTCCCCTTCACAAGGAGAAATTCAAGCTTGTATGAAGTGTGCCTCACTTCTTGTGAGGCAGGTGAGACAGAAGAGGATACTTGGGGAGTGAGGCTGCAGAGAAAGAAGGCCGGAAGTAAAAGGAGGAGTGGTGAAACAGGGCATAGTCAAGGAGCAAGGTGATGGTGCTGAGGGATGCTCGGTGGTGAGTGAGGAACAGAAAAGGGCTTCAAAAATCAGAGCCAGAAGAAAGGAATAACAGCAGCAGGACAGTGAAAGAAATGACAAGGTGAAATAGTGTTTTGGGAATGAGAAAGGAGGTGGCAATGCCTGCAGAAAACAAGTGTTTGTTTGGAAGAATAAGAACCTCGTGAAAGAATAAACTGCATTACTGAGTCATTCTCACCATTGTGGTGAAAAAGATTTACTAGGAAGAGCAGACAATAATAGGTCAGTCAGAAATTTAGTTGTTGAAACTCAACATTTAACACAGCAACAATAACATATGCTGTAACTCACTTGACATTTATGTGCAGAAAATAGCCTTGCTATTTATGTGCAGAAAAATGTATTTTATCTCTGCAACAGTAAAAGACCATCCTGACAGTGCTCTTTCTAAATTCTGCTGTGTGTATGCAGTACCTAAACACATCTATGTTGCTATTTACAGTAAAAACATCCAGTAAAACGTTTCAGATAGTCTGCTATAAAATGAACTGAAAAACCTTTACAGGAAACTAAAGTTTAAGTTAATGCACAGTTTATATTGAGAAGGGATCACAAATATGAACAAAGGGAATGATCTACTAGAAAAACTAATTCTGACAAGTTTTGTTTATTTTTAGTAACTAAGTAACTAAAGAAAACATTACACCATCTTGCTACATAAATGGCACCATGAATTATTTCAGCATTGAGCTTATGACTCCTGGGTCTCAGGACATGTGAATGATAAGTAGGTGCTGATACAGGTCAAGGTAGCACTGTGAGCTTAGTATCCAAATAATTTAAAGGATAACAGAAGAAATAATCTTTTTTACTTCTCTTATTGTTTTCAAGGGCATTTCCACTAAAGCATATTGTAAAAATGCAGACCTATGTATTACACAGAAAAGTTCTTTTTATATGAAGAATATAGGTAATTAGTTCTCTCTGCTAGTTGACTCAGAACAGATGCACTGTAAATCACTAAATGTGGAAATATCTAACTCTGTTTAATTTTAGCCTGGGAGTCAACTAAGGGAAAAAGTGCTCTTTACTACTCTGCTCACTGCCAAAATGGCTCACTTATCCACATTCCAAACAGGCTTTACCAATTAGCTATCCCATGGCACCACAGCCATTTTCAGTTACATCCCAAGCTGAAGAATGAGAGCTGAAGTAGGAGCTACAGATTGCACTTACACAGCATAAAAGTATAACATGCAAACTCTTTCTCAGCATTGTAATATCTCTAACAAGCCAATGTGATTGCCTTGCAAAATCTAATCTAATATTACTTAAGAGACGGAGACCCACATTTCCTCTTGAATTGCTGACTAAGACAAGGAAAATAGACAAAGTTTGTTACTTTGAAAAATTGTTTTACATGTTACTAGCTACAGTAACTTGACAAATTTTGTCTAACCACTGAAATGTATGTCTGCACGTGTCTCAGTTCAAGGTTGAGTTGAATGATTACAAATGGCCTTTTACATAAATACTACCCCAATTTTATCTCAGAGAAAAAATCTCCTAGTCTGTAGTACTTTCACTGAGTTTCACATTTGCCAAGTGCTTCAAATAACCTTAAGATCAATTAACTTAGTTGCCTGGGCCACTATTAGTGTATTTCATTAAAAGAAAACTACTAAAACTTTCCCATTCAATAAGCATTTTGTTCTGCAATATCAAAAACAGTTCCTTCACAGAACAGTTACACTTTGCTCAAACATACACACACCACAATACTTACATACTATATATTTTTGAAGTAATAGCTTTTGATCTTATGAAACATTTAATGAGTATGTACTTCTACAACTACCTTGTAACTCTCCAACTGAGGTTTATAGTTGAAAAGCTCTATGCGCTGACACAAGAGGTCAGCATCATTATTTTTACTTCAAAAATAGAGAAAGTGAGGCATAGAGGTGAAGTTATTAAATCACACAGCAGGACAGCAGGACCTGGGGATAGAATTCATATGTTGAAGTGCCATACCTAGGTATCTACTGTAACTAGTAGCAAAAAAAATAAATGCAGGGTTTCAACCTGTGTTAAAAATAAGTCCAAATCACAAATGCCTAATTTCAACTGAATGTTCTGATAAACCATTGTAAGGCTTAAAGAAACAAAACATCCTCTCTCTATTTATATAAATACCCAAATAGTCACCAATGCTGAATTAAGGAATTATAACCAAAGACATAATATAATGAGGTAAAATACAAAAACGTTCAATGAATTGGTTAACACAAAGTTCTGAATGTCAGACATCATTTTTCTGAAGTACAAGGAGCCACATTTCTGTAAATCAGCCTGAAGAAAGGTATATCAAGTCAAGGTATGGAGAACAATCCTCAGATATTGCATACAATCTCTGTCCTTTGATGTTAAGAATGGAAATGAGTCTATTTAGTGTTTTGCCTTTCTTAGTGAGGAAGAATGTTTTAGCGTGCTGAGATGTAAGTTTTCAGAAAACTGCTGTAAGATGTATATTTAACATGGTTGCTATATGCTTCTGAAAAAAAAAAATATCATGAAAGGCTGCTTTGTTTTCCAAAATTCACTAGACCAAAACTTTAATTTCCTTTAGAGAATATGGTGATGTGGGTTCAGGGACACAGCTTAATAGGCAATAACAATCATGAAAAGCGGGAAATGTGTAGGCAGCTATAGTATACATAAAAGTCAGCTTTATTTGGGTGATTACTGAATTGTCTCCATGAAAATATAGCAGCAGTATTCCTATGCTGAGATGCATAGCCCATCGCCTTTAATTTCTATACTTTAAGAAAGCTCATTCAAGTATAATTTTGTCACGTCCATCTTTAGGTCCTGCTAATACATTTAACTATCACACTGACCCTCCTGTAAATATAAAGAGAATGAGGAGCTCTACATTCAACTGACAAAAAGGACTACACATACAAGGACTATACAACAAGGATATATTACAATGACTTCGAAAACATCATCAGTGAATGAATAAAAAAGAGGGAGAAATACGATGGCTCAAGTTGCCTAAAGAGTTACGTTTCCACTCAGAAAAGACAGGGTGGTCCAAACTGATGATTTCAACCAGTGCTACAGAAGTAGGTCTTCAAACACCCAGTAGTGCTTACAATTAACCACCTCAGTTTACAAAGACACCTACTAAAGTCACTTCTCTTTGTCTTTTTTTTTTTTTTTTCCCTCTCAAAGTCCCACTAGAAAGCCATCTCTTGATGTTAAAATTCCAACCATAAATCTGGCCCTAAGTTGTTAGACAATTTATTATGAAACTTTATTGATAAGATTTGCACTGCTGGCATCATGATACTTTGACATAGAAGAGAGTTAGCTCTCCGACTCAATAGCTCTGCCTCTGTATCTGATGTCATTACAATTACACATATAACAAAGTTACTTAGATTTCTAATGTTAGAAACTCCACTAACTTCACAATATCTGAACAGGTTTTCAAAATAGGCTGAGAATTTTAGCTTATCTCTGTGACAAAAGGACTTAAATACCTATTTTCATGTCAACGTTGTTCTGTTTCATCTCCTGTTTGGAATAAAGTACAGCTTGCAGTTGTTCACTGTCTTAGGAATCAAGAGGACACCAAACATTCCATTAAAATAAAAAGTCCCAAAGATACCATGAGGCAGATCTTCTCAATCCCATTTTAAAGGCTGTCGCTACTTTTCAGCTTACAAGAACTTTTAGTCTTACTTGTAAAATTCAGGAATTCCAGGGAATGGATTTCTGATGAACCACTGAAAAAAGACATTGTCTCAAAGAAACCAAAAAATATATTTATATTGATGTTTTTCTGATAAAAAATATAGGAATTGTGGTAATTCCTGTATTTAGTGGACTAAGACTACAAATTAGATGAACAGCGCAGAAAATCCCTTTTTTCATTTGATCTCAAGAATCTTGCATTGCTTTTGGATTATGTTCTATATAGCAACAAAAGATATGAACAAGTGTAATTGCAAAATAAGATATACTTATTTTATAACTTAGTTTAGGCATATTGATTCAATACAGTGTTCTTCACATCTTTTGTAAAGCAGCACTACACCACAGAGACTCAGAGTTCTCCTAGGGAATCGTCAAGCATAAGGACAAAGTAGATCTAGTTCTCTAGTCTACTTAAATTTCCTACAGATATTCCACAAGGTGTTTCATCAAGGGCCTTTAAAGAAACTACACTATCTATAACGGATATGAGAGGAAGTTAAATGATAATATAATATAAGACTGAATAAATTATTTAAAAGAAATGAAACGGCGATATGAATACATGGGAGTTTTCACTATGGAAGAAGGCAGAGTAGTACAGGATGATGTCTCAGGATGATGAAATGTCAAGATGTTTCAGGAGACGAATGCAGTGACCAGATCTACTAAGCCATCCTGAGCAACCATCAACAGGGCTGACTGAAGAACTCCTGAAGCATCTGGACTGATTCAATACAGTTAATACGCTTTTCCTATATGTATCACTGCAACATGACTTTACATGTAAAGTGATGACTGAGCTGACTGCTTCGAGTCAAAACAAAACAAAACAAACAAAAAAAAAAAAAAAACACAAAAACCAAGATTTATGTTATCAAAATAGCTCTAGAAAAGTTTTAGCTCAATGTTCAGCTGTAGAGAGTGAACAGGCAATGAAACAGAGAATGTCATCTATACCACTGTATAAATCCATTGTGTACACAGATATTTAGAACACTGCATGCAGCTCTGGTCAGTTAAGAGGTCACTAGGTCAGTTTTAAGCATTCAAACATGGAAACTTATGTTTCACAATACCATTCATTCAGTATTTATGCTCGCTAATTCACACTACGCTCCATGCCAAAAGCATTATACATCCTCCAAACCCCAGAGCAGAGAGCACAGAAATAAAAATGCATACACACGTCTTGAACTTTAGTTACTGTTTAAGTAATTTTCTTCATTTTTAAATGATTGCCTATTTACTACAAAGCAAATGGATTTTGAACTGTTCTAGGTCCAAGCCACCTGGATGTGGACCTCAGAGCCTTAGGCAAACTACAACTGCAGAAGCTCTTTTCCAAATGCAATAATATTTGCAGATTTTTATGATTTCATTGTTCTTGGAAAGCACGTATACAAATGTGTAAGTAAAACCAGTAGCTGTACTTTACATATTGTCTGCACGTATATTATTTGATGAAGACACTGAAGTCTCCAGATATGTAATAAGGGCAGGCTAATCACTGTAGACACAGTTGCATTAACAACCCTGCTAAAGTTTGATTAAAAAACAACAACGACAACAAAACACAACACAACAACAATTTCTACACAGAAATTGCTGCACAATTTGAGCCTCAGCTGAAGGGACAAAAGGCCACAGAGAGGTGAGCCACCGAGAAAACATATGTCAATGGACAAAGGCCTTATAAGTGAGTGAAGGAAGTAATACTCAGACAGGGTGATTGCTGAGTAAAATTTTGGGAGATGCCTACTCTGGAGCTTCATTCAAAAATTCCATCCATGCATGGAAAATCTTAGCCCTCCTTGAGGAAATGATGGCTCTCAGAATGACTTCCTGGAACGGGAAGGCTTCAAACAGGTGATTTTTCTCTATGAACTTGTTGTTCCTTACAGAATGACAGGACTGCAAATACTGTGAGAATTGAACATCTTTGCACCAGCCAGTTTGTGGACTGAAACTGAAATTATAGCATGCTGACCAACAAATGGCTGATCTTTGAGGACTAAAAGGCAGTCTCAATGCTACAGGTGGAAGCACAAATAACAGCAAGTTGGTGGCTATGGTTGACTTGGATAAACAATCTCTTGTGATCTTCACTGTTGTGAATGAGGATATTTTCAGTAAGGCTTAGACAAGGCTGAAAAGCTACCTGATCTGCTGTGAGATGGATTAGTGCAAGGCTAATCGAACTTCCAGGTCAATAGCTTGTATACAAGCAAGAAAATATTGGAGAAACTGCAGAAGTCCCAAAGCTACCTTAAATCTAGAACCGTTTCTAAGCTCACAGATCACCTATAAAGGCAGAGATATGACAGCAGAAAAGAAGCCCACATTTAACTTCCTCTTTAAAGCTCAGATGTCCTCTACACATAACAAAGAGATGTGTACAGGGTAAGAGACATTACTATCACTTACACTGAGACATTGTTTAGTGGTGGGACTCAGTAGGTCAGGCTGTCGGTTGTTAGTCTTGGTGATCTTAAAGGTCTTTTCCAAACGAGATGATTCTATGACTCTGTGAAGTTCAGCCCAGAAAATGAGCCAGGAAGATGAAGTTAGATTTATCAATACCTCATTCGGCTTAGAAAAGTAGAAAACAGCCGAGGTCTGCTCCAAGTCTCTGAGATCATGGGAAACTGAAGATTGTTGCTGGAATACTTGATTTCACATTTGCTCAGCAGGGAAGAGAGGACGATATGTCACCACCTCTCTTAATGTAGAAGATAGTATCAGTCATGATCCAAACACATAATCCCTAACTAAGCGAACAGAATGCCTAATAAGCTCTCTCAAATTGTCTATTATGAAAAGCATCAGAGTGAAGCTCTGCTAACTTCACAGTTTGCAAACCCTGATTTCTATGAGCTGTAGGCCAGTTAACCATGCGACACAATATATATAAGCACACTGATATCAGGACTGCTTTCCTTTATTGCTGCACTGGGAGAGTGCTACCATACCATTTATTTCACAAAACACCATGGGAAGATTGTGAACTAGTGATAATAGTTTAAATGAACAATGCATCAATGTATTTCCTTCTGTGTGTTTTTCAATACATTCTTCACTTTGTTACTTTCATAATAAGTGTTTTAAAATGAAACCAGAAAATGCTATGAAAACTGCCAAGAAGTTTCTTAATACATTTCAGCTTCTGTATTTATAAACACCTCACTATCCTTTGCCATTTCTTACAGCAGTATTCCTCTGTGAATTGCAATGTGATTCTTCCCCTATGGCAACAGGGCATCAAGGGAGCTATTTTCATTCCTTTTTCAGCAGTTGAACATTTGTAGCACTGTGACTATGGATACCAACTAACTGGGTTTGCACTTGAACTTATAAAATTGAAACCTTTTCAGCAGTAGATGATTCACGTACTTTTTCTTAGAAGTAATTTGCATAATACACAGCTGTGGTTTTTTTTCCTTAAAAATTGTAGGTGCTCAATCGAATAAATGCACACATGCTCAAAGGTTGATAAATAAGAAAGTAATTTTAGGAAAGCAAACAAGCTTTACAGTAGAAACTACATGTAAGGTTATGCTTTTCTATAGCAGAAATGTAAGCAGAAGAAGAATGGAAACTATGTATGTTCTAAATAGAAAATCCCACTTAATTCACATATTCCTTTATATTATTCAAGAAGCCTTCATGCTCTACAACAGTGATTCAGGACTGCAATAAATAGCGTATAAATGTGCTGCCAAACAATGAGCCAGAATAAAAATAACCTCAGTACTTTACACTATCACAGTTGTGACACTACAAGATACGTAAAATGACATGGGCAGTTCTACCATATTTTTTTTTTCTAAATGTGCACTACAACAGAAACTTGATACATAAGGGGTTAAGTTGAAAACAAATATTTCATTTTTAATGAAAACTTGGAAAAATGTGAATTTTTTAGTGCTTGGTAACTGAATGAGAAAAATACAAGTTTTATGCCTTTAGATACTAAAAACATAAAATGAACAAGTTTTCTAATGGGCAGTCAAATCCTGTTCCTTTTTGGAACTTATGTTTGCATAGGCTGTAATTTCAAAAGGCACTTGTATTTGAGCATGAAAGAACACAGATAATAATAATAATAATAAAAAACAACAACAACAAAAACAAGCAAACATTTCGAGTTCAGTTTACCCACACTATGAAAATTACATTTTAGAGGTAAACCTAATGATAACATCAAATTAACTTAAATTTAACTCTAAATTTGAATGAAATTCCACTAGCCTGCTTAAGATAATTTGATCAATGCCATATTGACAGTCTTATATCTGTCATTCAAAACAAAAATCCTTCCTCGACATATGAAATGTATATTTAAGAAAAGAGGGATGAGAACAGAGAAGCAAAGTCAGCAGTCCTCTCATTTCCACTTGTACCAAGACAGAAAGAGGTATGGGCTCTCAAATGGGGAATGGCTCTGTTCACACTACCAGGAGGTGAACCAGCTTCAGAGAGTATGGGGAAGGTGCTGTAGTTTCAAGATTCCAGAAAGAAGAATTAAAATTAGCTACATTATATATTGGAGAAATTCTTCAAGATATACAGCATACTTCTACCTGGAAAATTTCCACATGTCATAAACACCAAGGAAAAATTGTTGCTGTGTATCATTTAATGGCCTGATACTCTGATTAGAAAGACATATCGTCATATTGAATGCATACAGTGCAATCTGCATTCCTTGCCTGCAGTTTTGTCTGTTATTTCTCTTTCAATTGGGATGCTAGTAAACTCAACAGAATAAATAGCCTTCCTTTGTACATGGTACATTGTTCTCGTAAATAAACACAAAACCTATAAATAAACAATTACTATATTAATCACAGAGAGATTCAGTCTGCACTATGAAATGGAAGATTGCACCTTGACTGGTATCAATCTTATCCCCTTCAGAAACAGCTTCATATATACTGGTTACAAAGAATAACTGATATGGTGCATCCTCTTAATTACTTGGTAGCTTCCTAAACCAGCATTTATGATATAGAAATGAACAGTAACGCAGATTCCGTAGACCATGGTGATGGTCTCTACAGATCAGATTAAAGAAGAATGTGAGATGGGCAGGAAAAAGCCCAGTTCTTTTACAGAGGTGAAGCAATCAACGTTAAAAATGCCAGTAAAGAAATGGTCTAACACAAAGCTCCAACTTCAGTAACACTAGAGGAAACTGTTGATCATTTTGCATTCATTAAAAATACTCAAAATTGCCGGCAGTATTTTAAAAAGTGAGATAATCTTCAAAATTACAGAGATAAATGATTTCCAGATAAATTCAACAGAAATTTGGAATTACTGAAATGACTTTTCTCACTAGTATTATGAATGTTACCATGCTCGCTAATAGACAAATAAAGAAAATATAAAAATATATAAAATAAATATAAATATAAAAATATAAAATCAATGACAGCCTACAAAATATCCTTAAAGATATTCAGATTGCCAAACTAGTTTACTATAAAAGTTGTTTCATTCTTCTGCCTGAAATTCAAAGGTGTGAGCTTCTAATGCAGCAAGCAGAAAAAGTAATTTTTAGCATTTTCACATGATAAACGTGAAAGTTTGTGTCATTCACTTCTACCTGCAGTGGACAGGAAGATTATTATTTACTAGCTGTTTCAAAATTACTACATCATTTAGTTGATGAAGAATTAAGATATTCTTCACAATACTCCTATGTTTATAAACTTCCAAAGTACAGTTAAGGTCAGCTGTTAAGATAAATGATTCAAAACACTCAAAAGAGCTAGATATGATTCAACCAAAAACCTGAAACACCCTGTAGAGTAAACTCGTTTTCTTTTACATGAGTTCTTGAACGGTGTCAAGACTTCTGATCATTATCTTCTCACTCATGGGAACCAGGAATGTATCAGGTTACAGACATGTGAAATCTCATGATTAATACAGTACAAATTAATATTTCTAAATTCTAGGAAATCTTTGGTATGAGATTGACTGTGCTTAATATAAATTAAGCATTAATTATACTATTATATAAACATACACATTTTCAAATCAGGGTGGTTGTTTTTTTTTATTTTTAACCTCTTCCATCACTGCTAAACATTTAAAAAGCCTTTTGAAACAAGGTAAAACCAAATTGATTATATCTATTTTGTCTATTAAATCAAAAACATTTAGGTCAGTCATTGTTTTAAATCCCTTCCTAGATAAAGTGACAGCAGGAATTTTACTTTCACTTTTGGGCTTGAGTGACTGCTTCTTCCTTAAAAATATCACCAATATTGCCTAGTTGGCTATGAGTTATGCTAAAAAAGCACAAACTTCTCACATTTGGGTGCTGCAAAATCACAGGTAAGTTAAATTACAGAACTGCATTTCTTAACTGGTAGTGCAGCAAGTTGCTGTCATACGTTCAGGCCACAGTGGGAGCTTTTATATAGATTGCCTTGAAAAAACTGATTTTTAAGTGAAACCAGCTTTCACATTTTTACAGTGTCTTCTGAGAGAAATGTTACAAATAAACAGAAACATGTAACTTTTAGTATTATTTTGGCAGTAAGTTGAATACTGCAACTTTATGATTTTACAAACCTCATTAAGATTTTTAGCAGAAAAGTGTTAAGCAAACTGTATAGAACATCTGCGAGAGCATTAGAAGAACGCTGGGTTTATTTACAAAGCAAATATTCCTGCAGATGGCTGACAATATATCACGACGTCTTCCGAATACTAATTTTCTGAGCAGATCTTCTGGGGATGTGCTCCCTGAGAGTGGTATGTGCTTTTGCATCATATTTTACAGATCAGCAAAAAAAAAAAAAAAAAAAAAAAAAAAAAAACACCACAAACGTGCTATGAACTACTCAGATGAAGTTTGCTGAAGTACTCATTTCAGACTGCAAAATTATGATAATTTTTCAAAAAGAAATCCAATCGTGTAAAAACACGAAGAAAATCCTAGTTGTTGTAAGCACCGACATGTCCAAAAGAATGTTTTCTTACAAGCGTGCTGTAGATACTCCACGGGATTTTGGATTTTCTGCCTGCCGAGCCATGCTGCGGGCCCTACCATGTAACCATAGCACTGCCTAAACAACTTGCTTTCTAATCCCACATACCTCAGAGCTGCATTTCTACGCTGGGACTGGAGAGCTTCCAGTTTTCAAACCAAGAGGTGAACACAACATTCCTGTGAGAGGAAAAAAGCTGATGGTTTTCACCTCATCTTCCTTTTCTTGATATTAAGGGCAGTAATTCTGGCTTCCTCCTCAGCTTGTTAACCTCACAGCCCCTTATTATGACTGCAACACTGTGTGGAGAAATCTCATTTCTGGAATAAAATGCAGAGGTTTATGAAGTTTTGATAGCTTTGTGTTTTGTGATATTAAGTGGATACTTGGCTTCTGTTTGTTTGTGTTTTGTTTTTGTTCTGTTTTTTACTGGTGAGAATGTTTAAAAACTGTTTGAACAATGACAGATATGTAGCATTTGCAAGCCTACAGTTGTCATTCCAACAAAACTCCATCTTGGATCGCAGACTGAGTCATTTTAAAGTTCCATTAAATCACAAGTTTTAGCTTAAACTGGTTGATATATACTGTAGGCAAAAGGAGCAGTGTCACACATGCTGTGTTTCAGTGGCTTCCCTTTCCTTACCACACCATTATTTCTACAAGGAATAAGGTTTGTCTGCTCTGTTACTATACCTGCACATTTGTTTTCTCCTCGTGTATAAGTTTATATCAAGTCCAGAGGCAATTAAATTGCAGAATTTCCCCATAAATATTAATCTGCTCAGTTATCTCTACCCAAGACTGACAAGCTAGATGCTAAACAGCGTCCAAATGAAAAACATGACACAATATTTCATAACTGTTTACTTAGCTGTTTTCAGTCCGAGGCAAAAGCGGAGGAATAGTTAATATGACTATGAAATTGAAAACTTCCAAAGAATTCTTATTTTACAGATGTGTGTAAAGAAAACACTCTTTGTGTTTACTTTAAATCCAGATAATTCACCAGAAAACAATTTCACGTAGTCGATAGCTAGCAATATCCCAGTTGCTTTTGCACAGTAACTAATTTGAGTACACCCCAGTTTACGGAAAATAACTTCTCATCAACTCAAACTGGTTGTGTTTGTGATGTGCCTTGGTGAAAGAAACAGTGAGGCTTTCAAGAACAGCCTGCTACAATTACGGACATGTTAGAAGAATATTATTTAATAGAATCTACCGTAATTTCTTGTACCCCCAGCAGGAAAGTTCCCACAGAGTTTGCTATAAAAATAGTAAAGTACACAAAGTAATAAAAGCAAGCACCTTATTGTGCTGCATGTACTGCATGTTAGAGATCGTGGTTCGTCTCTGCATCTGTCAAATCTCAGAAGACCTGACAGCGTCCTGAATTACTTCATTGAATGCAACTTTCCCTAGCATAACCCCTTACATATATATCCCTTGTAATTCAGACAATTATACGCTGAATTGTACATTAAATTGATCATATTCTTACCTCATTGCTCCGTATGCCACAGCTCCATTTATAACCTTTTCACAAAACCACAGCAAATCTTTATCACAAGATCACAATTTTCCTGTTTCAACTATTTTCAATGTCTTACAATCAATGCTTTTTAGCAGCCTGAAAGATTTATATTTTGTAGTATACGCTTGCCTAGTTT
The DNA here is from genome assembly GCA_011076525.1 of Nettapus auritus. Lineage (NCBI taxonomy): Eukaryota > Metazoa > Chordata > Aves > Anseriformes > Anatidae > Nettapus > Nettapus auritus. Next base: position 136,040,923 of record CM021766.1, on the reverse strand, counting down.
TCCTTGTTTGTCAGTACATTCAGCCACACAAGAGCAGAATAGGAGATTTCAGTGGATACTTAATGGATGTTTTTGATTAAAACAAGCTAAAACTGAATTTTACTAAAAATCCTAGCTACTATGAAAAAGATGTACCCTATTTGAAATAATTCTAATAATGAAAATAATAATTCTAATAATTAGAAAGAAATGCTATGATACCTGAAATCTAACCACAGCAGTATAGTAAGAGTGAAAGAAAACATGAAAGAAGTATTCAAACATAAATGAAACTCAGTTGTGATAAATACAATAATCAAATGTATCCAACAGCAAAAGATACTGGAGTTGAAAATTTAAAGTAAGTGTGAATGGCAAAGTTAACCTTACTAAAACTTTTGACTTTTACATATCTCTCCTAAGTTGCACATTCATATGAAAAATTCAGATCACATATTCTTTAAATATATGATAAAATATCAAAAGGTGTGAAGTCTCCTACATCAGAATTATGCTATGAAGATATAACACAACCTGTTTCAAACATCTATTTTGTGTTAGATCACAATTTAAAGAATACTAATTGTGCTTAAAAACTAAAGCATAAAAAAAAAGAAAAAGGGTTCTTAAACATGAAAGATGAGCATTTTTAACATCAAAGTACCTACTCAACACTTCTTTATTAGACATGACTTTTTCACTTAAGCGGAATAAAGCAAATTAATGAATAGATAATCTGTGGATCTAATCTCAGTTTCTGTAGTTCTACCCATATCTTATACTCTCCAGCTGTAGTGGCCAACTGAAGCAGTTGCAGACATTGAAAAAAAGACCAAGTTTTATAAATCACATAAGTGATGTGAAACATTTTATAATTAGAATGTTTCCTAGTATAAGGAGAATACTATGGGGGTAATCAATACAATATATATAGCTCAAATAAACCTTCTATTGATCTAAAAAATCACAAATTAATTCAGTCTTGTGTTATTCTACAGAAGAACAACCATAACAATTTCCTCCTGATACCAGAAAAATACTTAATGTCAATTCCTCTAATAAATTCTCTGGGCAATAGTTCCAATTTAAGAGATACTGCTGTTCCTATACTATCTAAAAATGCTGAGATGTTTACTTTTTTTTTTTTTTTTACAACTGAAAACATTCTATTCAAAATGCTCCTGAAAATTACACACTGTATTTATTCCCACTTGCAGACTGAATGCTCCAGCCCAAGCAAAGACTGCTGTCTTTGCTCGAGAAACTACTACATCCAGGAAAGGGATGAAAATCCTCTACAGATTCCGGCTGAAGAGTAACTGCTCCCAGCACCCTCCAGCAGAACTAGCCCTCCCTCCCAGGCAGGCCAGCCATGCCTCCGATTCATAAGCCAGCAGCCCTGTTGGAGGTGTGTGGGCACCTTTAGACTTTACCATGACCAAAAAAAAAAAAAAAGGCAGTTACTACTTACACTTTCACTCTCAAGTATTGGCAGCAATAACAGGTAAACTGCTCGTGAAGTGCCTTGAAAGATAACATCACTAATAGCATTACTTCCATACAGCTGGTTCAAGTGAAGCAAAGTCCAATTGTCACAGAATATGACAAAAGGATTCTATCGTCTTAAATATCTCACTAGGAAAAAAAGAAAAAGTAATTTATCCTAGCCACAAACTTCACAATACTCACGCTCACGTATAGCATAAGTCAAAAAATAAAGCTCAAATCTAATGTAAATCATGATTACATTAAAGTTTATTTTCCTGCAACTACTGCAACAATCAGAAGCACAGTCCTGAATATCTTCTCTGCCATTAGCATTAAATGTTTATAATTCATATCGAAACTGAAGACTCAAACAGGTGTTTTGTGAACAAATTTTTCTCATCGTTTCACTGTAAAGTGAATGTGTACTATAAGATAACAAATTAAAAATATTATGAGAAGCCATAATCTTCCTGTATGGAGATACTATTTATTCACAGAGAATGTAATTTTCATGTGGTCCCACGGGAGCATCGAATTGCCACACACAAGTGCATGTCTCTGCTGATTACCAGGAAACTGTGGATCCTTAATGTTAGCCCTGAATCATTTCTTAGATGCCTGATGTAGGAATTCATGAGTCAGGCTTCCATGGTTGGAGGGAGTCGATGGGGCAGGGGGAAGAAACGTGTCTCCTATCATTTTCTTTCTGTATCTTTTATTTGACCAAGAAGGAGGGAAAAAAAATGCATTACTAGAGAATAAGTTATGGAAAAACAAACAACAACAACAGCTAACTCTATAGTCATTGACTATCTCCCAGGCACAGATGAACAGTATGGCCCCCTAAAGAGACCCAGCAGTGCCCTCTGGTGATTCAGGCCAAATTTACCTGGTTTACATGGGAAGAAAAATGGACCAATGCCTTACAAAAGGTCCAGATAAAGAGGGATGCTGTTACCTTCATTGGGGAATTACCCACAGGCACATCCGATTTGCATATATTTGTACTGGTCTGTGAAATTTCTACTACAGAAATTAATTTGTTGGGAAGAATAAAAATTACACCTGTATTTGGGAAAAAAAGGCACATTTATTTTGTCTACTGTGCTTGTTGTGAGTAGTCAATTCCCTAGTAATAGCGAAGACATCAGGCCAAACAGTTTAAGAGGATGGGACAAAAAAAGGGGTATTTGTTTTCTAGTTTCTTTGCGTGGTGTTATTTTGTATTTTATTTTATTGAAGTTATATAGGAGATTCTGTCCAGGAATCTGCTTTGTGGTAAAGCTCCTATGAGAGTTTTGTGTCCCAGAGATCCCTTCCTGCAAGAACATGGCAGGTTAATATGAATAAAATCAAGTAACTGCAGCGGACTGGCATTATCTTTTGGTCCTTTGACATCTTCGGGAGAAACAATGGAAAATGGCAACATGGGAAATGCTGGTGCAACGTTGCTGGGAAAATCTTGCTGGTCTCAGTGAAAATCCAGTATTGAAATGCCACCCAAAATATTCAACTGTATGACAAGATCTATCTCCATTCAACTGTATGGCAAGGCTGGACTCCCAACAGAAAAGATTGAGGAGCAACAAGTAATTTAGGTTCTTAATATACTGACTTCATTATTAAAGTCCCGTACTTCAGTTACTTTCACTTAGAGCTCTAATCTTTCTTCCGTCTATTCCGAATGTCATCGGAAAGCTTTCCATCTGCCCCAACCTCTTCTGCAATTCTCATGTTACATTGTTCCTGACATACCAAGTATTTTTATTCTCATTAGCCTCTTCCCTTACTTCTTCAAATGTAGCCCCTGAATCACATTTAGTTTTCACTTTCTACCCATCAGCATATCCCTTACTGATATGTTGTCTGATACCTACTCTTTTGCGTTTGTTTCTTAAGTATGTTGAGCTTTATAAACTTGGAATAGAGGTATTCTTGGGGAATGTACAATTTACTTTTAGAGCATGACAAATAATTTACTGCCATTTCATTTGAAATTCAGTATTTTGGTAACTAAATTGTTACGACATTCATTATATATAGGTCTCACATAGCAAATATTATCACTTATAAAGCTACAGGGTCTGTATTATTAGTATTTTAAATGTAAAAAAAAAAAAAAAAAAAGTCAAGAAAGCAGGTTTGTTGCCTTGTATAAAGTTTGACACTGTAAGCCAAAGCTGAAAATTACCTTTCAAATATATTATTCAGTTGAATAGATTTAATTGGAACATAAATTAAAAGGAACACAAATTCAGAAACAGGGAAAGTCAGAAAAAACGTATTTTGTTCTGCTTTTTTTCCCCCCTGCAATATCTGTGGTAATAGGACAAGAAGTTTCTACATATTTTGAAGTCTCACTTTACTGATATTCCCTACCATGTTGTTGCAGAAGAATCAGTTAACTTAGACCATGTGGGTCTGTTTTTCCTCCTAAGGAGAGTGAGGCACTAGACAAGCAGCTTGTCACTCATCTCCTCTTCACCAGCTGTTCTTTCACTCCATTCTATGTCAGCTAATTTTTCTCTGAAGTTATTTTACTGCTATCTCCTGTGCAATTGGCCTTTGTTTCTGCCCTAAAATGGCACAGAAGAGCAGCAGACTCATTACCACTTAGCATTACTTTAATTCTTATCTGGCCATACATCAGGTTTAGAAGGAAAAACTCTTTTAACACAACTTCTTTCCCGAAATAGTATTGCTCCTTCTCATACGTATTATATCTCAGCTATCAATAGGTAATTAGGAAAATGAATAATGTGTGGCGGAGCTACTGTTTCCTTTTCCATAGCTCAAAAACAATTCCACTCCTTTTCTGTTCATCACAGGAGAAAGCAGCACATACTGTTACGCACATGCTTTGCTGATCCACGCCACTTAGCAGCACAGCCTGCTTGTAGGCACGTTGCTGAAAGTCACAACAGAGCAAACACTTTTGTTGCTAGCAGATAATTACAATGCAAAACTTTCTTCCCTATAATACGGGTATACTTGTAACTTTTTTTCATTTTGTCTTTATGTGTTTTGTGTTTGTTTAATTCCATTATTGCATATGAAAACCTCAATCATGAGATAAATCAGAAAAGTAAATGTGTAAGTTACTAAAAAGGTAACTTACTGGTATTTAGAAAGGTTTGCTGTAGATGCAAAAGGTACTGTTGAAAATGTCACCATTCCTTCCCCTACAAACATGAAAGCACTATTGCCTACTGTCAAAAACAAATTCACGCTTCAGAGGCAAGATAATGCCTTTTTATCAGAAAAATGACTTTTATCAAATTGCACATTGAATGAGCATAAAATAAAGGACTCCATAGATATCCTAGATCAATTTCTTAGATATCAAACAGGGGAAAAAAATACTGCTGCCTGCAGCAAAAACTGTTGTGTCCAACTGTGAAAGAAACAGCAAAAAAAAAAGGGTACTCTCATGAAAAAAAGTGTCTGAAACTTTTTCATCCTGCCCGAATTATTGGCTACACTTAATAGCTGTAAATCAGAGAGATTCTATGCAGAACAAAGTTAATGTTGCAAATTGTAACATATATCAGAGTGTTTAAAACAAACTGGAGTTAAGCAAGCATATAGTGTAAGTATAACACTGACTTTGTACTTGTAAACATCCTTTCCACACAGAGCCCTTTGGGACATTCAAAGAATTTACTGAATGAGCTACTTGGAATAAATAAAGAACACTCAACTTGGCCTGCAAGAACATTCAGCTTGGCCTGTAACACTTTAACTGATTTTTAAAAAGTTTTAACTGTTCCCCTAGTTGCCTGGAAATGGCCATTTAAAAAATGCTGCTGTGGCAATAGTAAATCTTTATTAATTCCTCATTTTTGGATTTTCCTCCATGGGGCCTGTTAAAAATAATCTTTCAATCCAACCAGTTCTGGACTTCGAATTTAGTACAATATAGTGAACCACACAAATATACTGAAAAAAAAAAATAAAAAAAAAAAAAAAGTTTTCTTTTTCTTTTAACTTACTCACAGAAAGCAGTTACTTCTGGCAGTAAAGTTAGCTTAAGTGATAGTTCCATAATCTAAACAGAGAAGATGCAATTGTGCCAGCTCACTGCCATGCTTAGCTTTAATACAAAATCTCCTTTAATTCAGATCTATGTACCAGCCGTATAACTTTGTTCAAAAGTTGTTACAGATGACCTGTCAAGTTTTATTTTTAAAATCTTCAAGTTGACCTTAAAAGTTTATGTCTACAAATACGTAAAAATCATTTGCAAAGTTTAAGGGCTTGAATCTCTATTTGTTAGCAAAGCGATTTTATATATATATAAAAAAATCTGGGGCTACAGGTGCATTGGCAAATACCACTAAATTACCAGCATTAAAATTACTTTTAAAGCACATTTCTGTTCAAGTCATCTGTTTGAGAACATCAGCACCTAGTTCACCACATATTTAGCTTGATTCCCAAGCAAATACAAGCAAGTTGAAATCTCGGGAGCTCCAAGTTGATAGAAAAATGATTTTTAAAACTGCTTTATACACAAAATACCTTCTGTACAGCCAATGTATTATCTGAATATATCCATATGGGGGCAGTAATGTTAAAGAAAAATAATACCAACAGCAGCCACCTTAATTAATTTGTTCACAGACCCTTTTCTTCTACGCCAGGCACTCAATACAATACTCAAAACAAATTTAAAAACCAGCAAAACGGAAAGGCTATTGCTCGTCAAACCTCTTTTTGAAGTGCTACCGCAGAATAATCACTGTACTCAGAGTCCAAGCCTACTTCTCAGTGTACTTAATTGTCCCTATGAAGAATCTCTTATTATTTTTTCATTGCACTTAGCAAGCTTCAAGCAGTATCTGCGATGCAGGCACTGTCCTAGGGGACATTCCCAGGGGATGGGAAGGAACTGGCTCATCCCTAGTACCCTCTCAAGAAACAAGGTGCTGAAACACAGCTGTTATGGATTGTCACCAGAGTAACACTTCCTCGATTAGAAGGAATCTCAATTTAAATGATTCTATCAGGCCTGCTTTTTATTTTTATTCCCCCTCTCCCTGGAGTAGCTGGAATCTCGGTGGGATGACCTCTGGACATTCAGAGCTGCAGCTTCTCCCTTGAACAGAAGCTGCCCTGAATCAACAGACCTGTCAGACTCACTAATGATTCTTTTTTCAACCTTCCTACTATATCTCTCATGCACTCTTTCCCAATTTAGCTGCAAAACCACCATCACATCCTCAGTTGTACCTCAGTGAAAAAAACACCAGTTCTTCCACAGCCTTTCTACAAAACTAGATTAAGTTGCCACCCCGCTATTCAGTGACTTCCTGAATTTAGTGGTTATCTACGGGGAAAATTACTAGGTGAAAAGCTGTAGGAACACAGCACTACAATTTATCGTCTGAGGCAGACCAAGAATATGAGCTATGGAAGTATAGATGTTTGTCATGTTTCACAGAAGATCCCCCAACAAAAATCAAAACCAAGCAAGCGTGCACAACAGTGATCGTTACCCTGACCCTTTCACTAAAACTATTGCATTCCCCAAAACTGTCTTCCAAGTCTCCTAGGACAATGCTTTTCAACCATTTTTGGCAAAAGAGTTGGGGTCAGAGGGTGTCTGTGTGTGAAAAAAGACCCTCTAAGATGCAAGATGCAGGCTTTGTACCATTCAACAGTTTCAAAACCCACTTGTAGTTCAATACAAATTGCAAACTACTGCAAAGTAACAAGCAAATAAACAATTAGAAACCTCCTTTTTTTTTTTTTTTTTTTTTTGTGCTTCAGATTCAATTACAACTACTTAATAAATTATGGGGGAAAAAACAAATCGCTCAAAGTAGAGCTGATCATATCAACAAACCCCCAGACCACTGTGCTACTTGGAGATGGAAAGCACATAACAAGATTATCTTCTAAAAATGATACAAAGCTTAACTTGCTCTGAATACCACCAACTTAGGTGGTAAAAGATCTTCAGTCTGCTCAATATCAATGACATGATTTTGTTTAAAAATTAAAATATCTTACAACCTACATCATTTAATGCGCATTTGCAACCAATTTTGAAAACCTGAGTGGAAGCCTCCTTTCCTCCACCTGTGTATATATATTTCAGGATGAAAACCCAACCATTGACATTATCCTTTAATGAAGGTAACCTTATTGCTCCCTTACTCTGCATTTCCCAGCTCTCGTCTCTTCACCTTGCAATCTCCTTCATCTTCTCCTGCAGCTCATCTAGCTGGTATTCATAAACATCATCCAACCATTCATCCAATTATTCACAGATTTTTCTTTTGTTTATTCTCTCCTAATCATAGAACAGAGGGAAATGGGAAAGTAACTGGTTTACTTTGAACTGAAAAGAAAAATAAATTAAACTCCAGGAATGATACTTTAAACAAAATCATAGTTATTAGTAAATACTCATTTCATCTCAGGACTCAAAATCCCAAACACCACTAAAGTCCCACTACACCGGAAAATATGTAGACACATCCTACAAAGCAATATAGTAGTTGATACAAATCTGGAACAATTTCACCAAACCTTTTGATATCAACAAGATGTGCTGAGCTCCCAGCCGTTTTGAAAGAAAGAAAAATAACTCAGTTCATTACATAAGAATATAGAGGTCGAAGTTCAAGACCCAGATTTGAAAAGTTCTAATGAGGTCTCCAAAATGACATGAACTACTACAATTTATCACTGGTAATTTGATCCCCATATGAAGGGAATTCATATTTGATGATAATAGCTTGTATTTCTTCTTTTTTGTTTTGCTAACAAGCTATCAGAACATCTGTGACCTATGTAAAAAATTAAAAGAAAACGGGTACAGAACTTCCTAATTTCTTCCTGTACTACACAAATAACTATGATTGGCAAACATTATTAAACGATTGTGATGCGTAACAGTTCTGAGTACTAGAAGAAATTAAAATGGGTAATAAGATGGGAAAAACTTTCAACATATTTAAATAAATGGGAACTATCTTGTCTTTTTGAAGATGCAATAGCCTGATGTCACGTCTGAAGTAACTCATCAATCCCAAATATTGACTTGCAGTTTTCAAAGAAGGAGTGGTGAATTCTCTTATTTTTGAGGCTAGCAGGGAATGTATTATGACTGAACAGCAACCTTACTTAGAAGAGAATGACAAGCTTGAAGTAGATTTCCGGGGCAAGGAAAGGAAAGCCTTATTATCTGTGTCTGATCATTAGCTCACGAACAGACACTTTCCTATATAAAGGGCAGAAAAGGGTCAAAGCCACAGAGCATGTCTAGTGATTATGTTGATAGCTATCATGCCAGCCGACAGCTGGGGGAATTGTGGGGTGCATTACACATGAAGTTGACTTTATGGCTGCAAAGATATCAGCTTTCTTCATAATTTGGAACTAACAGGGAGTTTCCTCTTAAGGCAGATGGATTTTCTTTGGCCATTTGAGAAGGATCTTGGTTGTTAATGCTAAGAACCTGTACAAAGAGAGAGAATGCTAACAACTGTCTTAATTGCACTTCTGACCAGAATACCCACAGAGATCTACACCAGCAGAGCTACTGTATCAGATAAAAGTCTTTCCCAAGACATTTGTTTGTCCTATTCAATCAGGATATCTCAGATAAACATTTTGGATTTGGCACTGGCAGATTCTAATTTCACTCATGAAAAGATGTGCTGAAAGGTTTTGGTTTTGAAAAGCAAACATGAGACAACCCTGGTAGACGAGCTCATATTGAATGAAAAAAAATTTGTTACATATTTATCATTAGGTATGTATGGGGTTCCTGTTAAAAACTCAAAGGGGCACTATCTTGTCTGCCTTCAGATGTCTAAATCAAGAAGAGACTATGTTCTCCTTGAGTAACAGAGCAATGTGGCAACAGGTTCCAGTACTGATGAGTTTCTGTTAGTAACTATTGACTGAATTACAAAAAAAAAAAGGGGGGGGGGGGGGGGAGAAAAAAACATCAGCATATGTGTTTTTTAAGTCATTGACTCTAGTTCCCTTATGAGAAGAATCCAAAACACATCACCTGGTTTTACCTACTGGGTAGAAAGGCTTGCTGATCAATTGCTAAGAGCATATTAAGAGCATACCCACAGTTTAAAAAGGATTGTAAGCACAATGCAATAAATAAACAAACCGTGAAATCCAGTAGCTCTGAGTCAGACTTTTATAAAGTCTGCTGCTCAAACTGAGTAGAATGTGGAGTGATTTTTTTGCCTCTGATCTTCATCAAACATTCCCATCTATTTCAAAGGACATGAAGGGTCTCTCTCAAAGGGATAGGCTCAAAATATCAGGTATCTTTAATTTCACTTAATTATCCAATCAGATCGCATACAACTACCTAGGACTTTAAGCCAACCTAGGACTGCTCAGACACTGCAGGTGTGCTCCTAACCACAGGACTTGCAATATTCAAAGAGCAATTAATGCATCACCCTTTCACTGACAACTAATAACTGTATCAGCCCAAAAAACAAAACCTGTTTTTACATACTAACTCACCTGTCTATTCTGGTAGAATGAGATGTCCAATAAAGTTAGAGAGAAGAGCATAAGTGTATACGTACACGTATCTCTATATGTACACATATATATACACACATAGACATATATATGTATATGTGGTAAAATGTTTTGTCCCCCTTAGTAAAGATAGTATTATTATAAACTACTTCCTCATCATTCCCCTTCACATCAGTCTAGTATCCGCCTGTTTTGTATTACAATAGTTAAAATGATTATATACATTTTAAAAAAAAAAAAAAAACAAAACAAAACAACAACAACAAAAAAAGAAAAGAAAATATTATGAATTGAACTACTGTTCTGATTTTACTACATTTCATCTGTGGTGCAATGCCTTTACAGGATGACTGAACAATTAAATTCATACCTGTGAAATAGCTATATACCATATCATTTACATATTTTAAGTTTGATTTTCTTTCTGGGTACCTCAGATCACATTTCAGGGTAGCTTACATATTAAGTCTCAAGCAGGTGAAAGACACTGTTCCAGCCTCTCCAGATACCACGGATGGACAAGCAGCTTTCCCCACTGATAAACAGGAGTGTGTGTATACACAGCACATGTATATCTACATGCTCCACACACAAACATTTGCTTAGTACCAGCATTTAGTTTCTCTTACAGATCTCAGATTCTCTGTTAAAAACCAAAGCGCAATCCATAGTGTATGTTCCAGGCATCATATTGTGGTTCCTTGTACCAGGCCCATTACTACTCAGCAGAAAATACAGATAACTGCTGGGCTTTACTCTGGATGTGTCAGTACTTACTTGAAAACACAGAGGACGCTTGAAAACTTTCCCCCCTCTTTGCTGACCTCTCCTTGCTCCAGTGACAGTAAGGATGATGAGGTGACCTAAAAAGCCTTTTCCATCTCTTACTACTGAGACGCTCACAAAAGTAGAGTTTTTGAGGAGGAATTTCAAGGCAAATGGGGAAGTGCAATGCACAAAGACAGCGTAAGAAGAGTCAAGAAATGAATGGAAAGAAAAGACACTTGGGAGATTGGCCAATTTTAACCACTTCAAAGAAAACTGACTTTCGTCATTTGAGCATCTCATCAGCAACTGATAAAACTGAAGTGTTTTTGTCTTATGTATCTTCCACACTACAAAAGGCAACCTTTATAGAAACAATATTATTGTTTTTAAAAATATTCACTGCTTGTAATCTTATAAAATGTTTAATGGCTGAAAGGCATGTATGGGTTTACACATATAGACTGAGTTAATAATTGTTGAGTTTTCTATCATCACAATAAAGTGTCTTTTAGAGCAATAAAATATAGCCAAGGATCTATTAATAATTCAGCAAAATTATAATGGCAAGTGAGAAATCACTTTACAGGTTGTAATAGTGCTTTCCACCAATACTACTGTAATTAAGAATCTGTCAACATTGCTACTTAAGAAAAAGCAGTGTGTGGGTTTATACTTTCAATCATAAAAATCAAAGTTATTTTCCAGGAAATAAATTGTGTTCAGCACCCCCCTTCTTTTCCAATAAAAGTTGTGGTCAAGAAAAGTAGCCTCTTGCATTCATGTAAGCAGGTTTTTTTTAATCTTTTCTTGTAAACAGGAGCATAAAAATAATCATGCTAATATTGTCATTTCCTGGTATTGCAGAAACACTTGAAGTAGCACATGCCTTGCAGTATGCAATTATAGTACATACAATAATTTTACTACTAGATTCACAAGTAGATAATTTTTTTCAAAAAATATTTTTTTTCAATTAAATAGAACATTTCTCTTTATCAAAGGGAAACTACTACATGAAAACCTCCCTTGTTTTCAGACCATTCTCCTTTTTGATGTCTCTTTCTCTTCTTTACCATTTGTGCTTAGATTCTCACCAGCAGAGAATGAAGCATGAGCATCTTAAATAATTATACAAACTAATACATTAAAAACTCTTGAACAGACATACCAAGGTGATAGTATCTACTGTTCAGCCTGAGAGGGTATAATTGCTTTCTATTTTTTGCAAAGAATGGCAAACTTCTCACTCTGTCCTGATAAAAACCACACACTTGCATGACACTAATTTAAAGCACTGCCCTAACCCTCCTAATGCTATCACTGCAGCTACTGGTTATACTTCTTGCCACAGCAGAAGAAAGTCGACTACCTTCTCCTTAGCAGGCCTGACAGAAGAAGAAACAAATAAGGAAAAAAAACAAGCTTGATAAGAAAGGTGTTAACAATGGAATTTGCTGTCACCAAAGAGTTGTTTTACAGACAAATCTATAAATTAGCAGCATAATCCAATGAGACTATAGTGACAGCTCTAAAGCCCTCATGCCTGTTCTTTATCAGGTGAAGACAGATCGAGCTCTTTGACATTTTAATGAAGTAGAGTTATTACTGATTTGAGCTATCAAACCAGTAAGCCAGAAGGAAAGAACCAACCATCAGCGAGCTGATCTTGTTAGCATCAATCACTTACTGGTAAGAGATAAAGGCTTTAAAGAATCCAACTATTTCTTCAGAAAACTTGAATTACGGGATTGTGGCAGAAAACTACTCTTTATCTTAAAAGACATTTAGGCTCTTTCCAATAAAGACAAGAAAAGAAAGACCCTACAAATTGGTACCTTAGGTCTATGCTATAACTTGAATTCTCTGTCATATCTGAAGTATAAAGTGTCCCTGAGCTCTTTTTTAGTCTAAAAAAAATTTAAAAAGAATTGTTATAGCTCAGTTTCCTACATTTTTCTATATTTCTTCCTTTTGCAGTGCATGGAAAAAGAAAAAGGAAAGAAAAAAAAAGTAAGTTTTATGGACTCTCAGCTTCCACTAAAAGGATAAAAAAGTAGCTAACTGAGGGATTTTAATCCACCTTCTAAGGTTAAGTACTTCTGGTAGAATGGTAATTTTTCTCCTATAAGATCATGTGATTAAGCATCAAATGACTTCCAGAAATTCATGCTCTCTTAAATAAACCATTGGTAAAGATTTGTGTAAATAACCTAATTACATTAATTAAGCACTTTTTAAATGTTTGCTACAACAACAACAAAAAAAACATTTATCATGACTTTATTCTAACTCCTCAAGCCTGATGAATCAGATGAGTGATTTTAAATGTTTGCTTCGTGTATTTGAGAAGCAATACAACTTCACGGTTCCTGCAAGTTTCTTACTAGCCCCCGAGTTCTCTTTTTAAGACCTTCTAATGAGTTTATTTTCATTTTAAGAGGTATATGTGATACTCATGAGGTAGAAATACTGCGATAACTGGGCTTAAAGGAGGAGAAGGGGACAGCACAGTAGAAAGAGGTAAAATGAAAATACTGCAAACTTTCCTTTTATGAGGGTTCTTTGCGTTACATGCAAACTAATCTGGCTTTTGTTGGGCTGGCTTTCCAACCCCTACTATCATTAGGAGACTTCCTATGTTCTCTCCTGGCCCCAAATCTTACTAGGTTCATGACCTTTTCAGCAAACAAATATAAGCTTTACTAGTATTGGCATAAAACAAGCCTGTTGAAAAGTTAAAAAGGATTAAAGAAAGACTTTTGGTATGAACAGCTGAAGAACCATCTTTAGTTTCTCAGGAAATAACTCATTTCTAAGCCTTCAGAGTGCATTCGTAGGGACCCTCTGCTTATTCCCAAAATTTGCTAGTGCTCAGAAGAGTGATGAGCTGTGAGACTTCCAAAAGCTCCCTAAGATTTTGGTGTGGGCCAAACACATGCAGTGATGCCAATGGGGATTACGAACTGAAGAACCCTAAGCTTGCTGGATGGAGTGGAAACATTAAAAATTAAATTGTACGAGTACTTTTTTTTTTCCCCAATGGAACAGAACTATACATTTTTTTATTATTAGTTCTTTCTTTTTTCTTTTAAAATGATGCAATATTACTCAAATCACCTACCAATTCCATGTGTGGGAAATTTTTTTCCTCAATTCACTGAAGATTTGCCAACATTGTGTTTTTATTAGTAAATACCACACACTCTCAAGTGATTTAAACATGGCTACTGATTGAGCATAAATCAAATTTTGGTTGACTTCTGTTTTCAGGCCTCTACCCTGACAATAAACTCCATCCCCAAGTTTTAAGCCAGACTACACAAACACCAATCCTGGACAACCCCTAAAACATCATATTAGCTGAAGCTTTGTATGTTTTACCAGTCAAAAACAATGCTTCTTTCATTCAGGTGACATGAGAGTAAATATTGTTCATTTGTGTCTTATTCATGTGGTGTCTTGTTTTCTAAGATTCTGTTTTGAAGTTTATAAACTGAAATATTGCTTATCCCTTGGTAAAAATTTAAGGTATTCAAATTAAGTTTTTATTACGTTTTCTCATCAGCAAAGCAATAGATATACCTTTTCTAAAAGAATTCTGAGGCACTCCTGCTAAAATTTCCAGCTGTAAGCATTATACTTTGCTTCTCCTAAAGCAGCATATGAAATAATTTTACAAAAAACTAACAAGATAAATTATTGGAATCTTCCTAATGTGTTCTTAGCTGTCATTTAAGAACAAGAAGATACCATTTTACTTAAGAGTTACACTAAAAGCAAGCCGTACAGATAAACTGTGCTTTAGTAATAACAGGATTCTAATCAGGAAGATCTTGGAAATTAAGACCCTCAAGAGAAGCTTGATTGGAAGTTAAAAAAAAAAAGTCCACAGTGCCCCACACATCATAATCACAAAGGTAAAGTGAACGCTTGACTGAAGTTCCATTCTCAAGTTTAAATGATAATTTCTATTTAAGACATATTTATATACATAAGTAGGAAACTGAATTTAAAAAAAAAATAAATGAAAAAAAGAACCCGCTCTCTATAAGATTTTTTTCTTATGATCCTAAGACCTAGTTGTATGGTACTTGGAGTTGCCATTACACACATTTTAGTTTCTGAGACCATAATGCTCTGTTATCTTACCAAGTTCCCCTGTTAAGCTCAATGACCTTCTTTTGGTGGAGGAAAGGAAAAACTAACCCAATTTGACTTCATGAGCACCTACTCAGTACACTTTATGTGCTCCAAGAACTAATACTGGTTACATTCCTTCAAAGAATAACATGACCTCCAAGGGTTCCTCCAGCTGCTTCTTGCAAACCACTGCCATCACCACATATGGCTTTCAGCCAGCTTGCTCTCATCCAAATTTTGTGTCTTCATTAGATACCAACAAAGGCGCTATCCAGACTTGTGCATCAGTGCTATGCAATCACCAGTCCACTACACAGTGTATGTTAAAGGCTGTTAAAATTGAAATATTTCAAGCCTGCTTTTCAAATCCAACTTCTAAATTTTGCTATCAAATAGAAGGAAAAAAAAAATGCAGTTTTTGGTGCAATCTGATCAGAAACAAGCATGAATTAACTGAAACACCTGACTGCATCTTACTGAGGGCACATCTGAATGCCTACTAGACTGCCAGTTGAAATCTTAGTTTTCAGCACATACCTTCCTCTTATTAAATATGTCAAACATCATGTCCAAGACAATTATTGGCATTAAGGGGCACACTGAGCTTTTTCTTCATGTATTTTTTATTTCTAAAATTCAAGAGGAGGAGCAAGCACTGCAGAATACCTTAATAAGCTTCAGGGAATATTGGTAACACCTCTATATTGGCTAACTTACCAGATATTCTTTATGACAGAAATCCTATCAGTAACATGTATTAAGTACAAGACAGTAATAAGCCAAGATCCATCCATCCACCTAGTTACTTAATTGTACTGAAAAGGAGGCAGTAGAACTTTCCTGAATTGGTCTCAATGAATTAGCCTTCAAACAAACAGCTTCACTTGAACATATCTTCTGAAAAAGTCCACACTTGATTTTAAAATTTCTAGTAATAGAGAACACATTGATTGCTCTTCATAAATGTTCTTACCATCACCTAAGTAAAAATACCTGAGTTCAAATTATTATTATACAATCTCTATTCAAACTTTGCTTCTGAAAATCTTCAAAATTCTGTTTCCTGTCAATATTTACAGATTATGAAGCTCTCTCTCAACTGCCTTTTTAATTATCTTAATGAACTAAGACACTTTATGATTTAAAACAGGAAAGTTACACAAGCCTATGTATATTATGTCAATATTACAACAAGATTTTTTTATAATGCTACTGTTCATTATAACGACATCCAGCTGGTAGAAATAAGCATCTTAGATTCCACTTTCCTTATGACCATTCCCGGCATTAATTGCACTCCATATGATGGATCCATATATATATTCCATAACTTATCCAGAACTGGTATCAGCCAACTATGCTAGCTATCCTGTTTCTTTTTTAAACCTCTCCTTTTCTATCTTTCCAAAACCCCTACAAAAAACCCAACACTTGCACCTTTGCAGTGCTACAAATGTGTTTTCCAAAACCTAGTGAAAATCAGTCATAGTGCTCTAGAAAGTGCCCATTCTTTCATTTACCTTAGATGAAAATGTGTAGTTAAAGATAAATGCCAGCATGCAGGCAAATTTAAGCTTGTCCAAATTTAAGTTTGTCTGCCCCCTGCCTCTTTTTAGTATCAGGCAACTAAGTCTATCTACTTTTTAAAATTACCTAGCAAGTAATTTCCCAACTTTTGTTTTTCTACAGTTCCACTGTTCAGTATAATCTCTTTTGCTTTGAATCCGAATCAGCATTTTTTCCCAAAATAAGATGTATCCTTTCTCTTTAGTATTAGTATTTGTCATGACATATATTGAAACCTTATCCTAATGCAATTCCCTCGTTGCATCTCTGAAAGAAAAACACAAATCTGTCCTGTGGGAAAAAAAAGACACTCCCCCCTCCAAAAGAAGGATTACCATTTTCAAATCACAATTATTGATCCCTTTGCAACATCTCCTATGAAATAATATCACAAGGAGAGCTTAAAGCTCTTCAAGTGAACAATACTGAACACTGAACAGTGAGCAGCTGAAGACACCGAGTCATTAAAGAGGGGATCTGATCAAAATCCTCTGAGTGACAGTTACGGATGGTTTTTACTGGGATACAAATTCATACACCTGCTTCCCCAGACCTGACCTGGGCCCCCAGCTGACAAACATCACTTTCACAGAACAAGAAACAGCTCATCCATACATTTCTTCATTCCCTTCACACTAAATTCAAGATCAGGTCATGCCTGAACAATGTAATTAGTGCTAGACGTGTATAAGTAGCTCACTGCTTGGTTCCTTGGGAACTACAAAGGAAAGTATTGAACATATTTTCCCCAGAAAAGCAGTTACAGATTCCAGGGATTAAAATTAGTTTAGTCAAATGTTTCCCTGAAGTAGTACTTTTGAGAAGAAGGTGAAGGTCTGGCACAAACAACCTTTTTTGTCTTTAAAAAAATGTCATTATAATGTATTACTATGCAACTAAAAGGAAGAACATTTTTAAGAACTTTCTGAAATAGGAACAGTTTTTAAAATTTTCTTAAAATTGGGAGGGATTGAATGACCCTCAACTTTGTCCTTTCAACAAGACCAAATTAGAAGAAGAAATGTATGTAGCTTAATTTTTCATTGCTTTATTACATCCAAACCACCACTAAACTTCAAAGCCCATTTGCCAGCAAAGAGATCCAACTGTTAGCTTTAAAAGAAATTCCCATTGCTTTTATCTCTTAGCTACTGTCTGCAAGGATCTCCCCCAAAAGCCCCAAGTAAGGACTTCATGCGTACTCAAACATTCCATCCCATCCTGCATTCATTACTTCACCCCATTAACATTCCATGCAGAGAGCCCTTTGCTAGTTTTATGAGGCGAAACCACAGAATGTCAGGTTAACAAAGCCCTGTCGAGAAATTTCCCCTTAGTAAAACCGTTCATCAGGAGTCTGTTTACATAGATTTGAAATGAATTATTAGCATTATGGAACTGGAGGAAAATTAGAAACGTTGGTGATAAAATACACAATACATCTCCTATGCCTACAAATAAGGCTGATCACTTCCATCATTGATATTATTTCATCATATCACTGTTTATTGTAAGAAATTAAAAACATAATTAGTATATCTCTAATGCTGTATGTCAGAAACTTTTTGGGGGGTCTTTTTTACTCAGTTTGTTATAGGGTGGTAAAACGGAAAGGCTTTATGCCATTTAGGACAGGTGGACTGGATATAAAAAAAAAAGTAAAAATAGTAGTTGTGAAAATTATGTGTAATATTAATATCATAACCTACTGTTAATGTGCAGATCAAAATTTGTGTGTGGACCTATATCCACTACAGTATGGAAGCAAAATATTCAGGCATTTACCCTGTACCCCTTCAGGACTCCCTTCACAACATCCACATCTTCTGCCCAGCCACGCTTCTATCTTGCTGCTCTAGATTTAATTAAAGTCCTCTTCTCTCAACACTTCTTATTTTGCAGAGAAACAGAATCACAGCATCACAGAATCACCTAGGTTAGAAGGGACCTACAAGATCACTGAGTCCAACCTCTGACCTAACACTAACAAGTCCCCCACTAAACCAGATCACTAAGCTCTACATCTAAACATCTTTTCAAGACCTCCAGGGATGGTGACTCAACCACTTCCCTAGGCAGCCCATTCCTAACAACCCTTTTGGTAAAGAAGTTCTTCCTAATATCCAACCTAAACTTTCCCTGGTGCAACTTTAGCCCATTCTCCCACCACCCCCCCAAAAAAGAGGCACTCACACAACCCCTGAGAATCAGCAAGAGCTGTTTATTGCTAGGACATCTTGCAGGCAAGCCTGTGGGATGTCCATGGTGTTTGGTGGCTCCAAGCTAATGCTTGCGACAGAGCCTGAGCAACGAGCAGGGGGCTCGCCAGGCACTCCTGCGATGCTGTTGGTGCTCTTGGATGGCAGAGCAAAAAAACATGCCGCAGTAGTCCCAGGTCTGTCCTGGCAGAGGTGGATCCAATTCCATCTGCTCCTCCACATCTGGTGGATCCAGCTCCATGGGCTCCACAGTGTTGGGCAGAAAGACCAGCCAGTCCTTGCCCGGGACTGCCCAAACGGGATGCCTTCTGTCCGGAATGTTCTGAGGCCAGGGTGCCGAACCAGGGGGTCGTCCCATGCCTCGGTCCCATGCCACTGTCGGCTGGATTTTCATGCATGGGTCCGACAGTGCTGTCTGGTTTACGGCCATTATTGGGTCCCACATTGTGCTCCGGACTACGGACATGCCTCTGCTCCCCGTGGCTGTCTGCCTGATGCTCCCGTCTTCGCCCCACGTCACCATTGCTCCTATGGTTAGGCCCAGGCCCCCTGTTGCTGAGTGTTTGAGGGGCTGGCCTGTTCCCTGCGTCTTTGCGGTGCCAGTGGTACCGCCTGTAAGTGTCTGTGGGCTGGGTGCCAGAGGCCCCTTGAGCACTGGTGTCAGTTGTGCTGCAGGTGCTATCCCTCTGTCCACAACACGCCTCCTTCTGGTCAGGTGAATTCCTTCTTGGTGCTTTACCGGACTGCACACCAAGGAGGCCTGCTGCTCACCTTGCTCTTCTAGCCTTCTTCCTGCTGCACAAGCTGGCAGTCAGAGTGCCTAGAAGCTCAGCGAGTGGTGGGCCAACTGCAGGGGTCCTGTTTTATAGGGCCCACAGCAAAGGCGGGGCAGTGGTGGCCACTGTGACCTCAGCAAGGCTCTGTGATGGGGTGGCCCATGCGTGGCCAAAGGCGGCTGTGTTGGGAGCGGCCTGGAAGATGCCCTCATGTGGACAAGGAGGAGGGTTGGAGGGGCTGAGGGCCCCTTTTCTGGGGCTGGCTCCCCCATGCCATTTAGCTTGCCAGAGAGAAAGGCTGCCCCTCAGCCACAGGGACTGCCCCCCACCTCCCATCCTGTGCCCTGGGTTTATTTTTAACACTGTTTTTTAGGTAATTTAATTCTATTCTATTCTTTACAGAAAAGAACAGAAGCAAGGTGCATCTTCAGCCAGAATTCCCATGTGCGCTTTGTGCTCCAAGTGAAGAATTTCTTCCTCGTGTCACATCTCATCTAAATCTCCCCTCCATTTGTTCAAAGCCGTTATTCCTGGTTCCATGGCTACACTTCCTGATAGAGTCCCTCTCTAGCTTTCTTCTAGGCCATCAGAACGCTTGCATACATTTCAGATCAAGTAAAACTGACTGGTGCAAAGGAAATTTCACTCCCCTAGTGAAGACTGAAATTTGTTAGTGCTTGACTCAGCTTGCAATTAAATTAAATTAGGATTGGAAGGAAATCAGAAAACAAGATGTTAAATAAAAGCTGTAGGAGAAAAGAAGGCTAAAGAAATAAAGTAACATGCTTTCATAAAGTTTTAGATAATGTGCCACTGCTTACTTATAAATATTTTTCTAGCTAAGTAAGAAGGTTATAGACAAGATTTTACTGAGATGTGATGGGAGCGATTCTGAACCCAAACAGCTAATATAATAGAAGGTATCTTCTCACAACAAAGATTGTTTATATGTTTAAAGTTATCAACTGTTACAATAACACAATTGCCACAAAAGCATGTGTATAAAAATGTTGCTTTAAGTGTTAAATTACAAGACTTACACTTTATCTAGAAAATTAAAAAGGACCTGAATGGGAAAACATTTTGGAATGACAGCTGCCAGAGGAAACACTTTAATCCAAGGGGATTTCCCAGCATTATCTATTTTTAATGATGGAAAATATTTCCATTCTTCATACCCATCCCTTCACTGTGATTTTAAGGACAAAACCTGCTACTTTCAATAATTTCCAGAGGAAGGATCTTTTACTTTTTCCAATGGCAAGTTAAGCCTGGAGACCCAGCAAGTCTTGTGTTGAATCAGTTAGTTTCACATTACACTGTTTCTTACAAACAGAAGTACAGTTAGGGCAGTTCAAGTAAGAATTATTTATTTATGAGTACTTCCAACCTGATTCTCATTGCAAATCCTAAATGTGGCCTCCTTCAAATATCCCCCATTCAAACTTTCATTTACACATGGCACTAAACAAACTCCGTAATACCTTGATATCTCTGCTCAACAGAAGCTCATCGCTAATCTACTAGTTTTACTTTTGCCCTAAAGGGATAAGAAAAAGAAATTGTAAGGGGAAGGTCACAAGTAAATAAGGAGCGCAAGTTTCACAGGGACACTGCTAATACAGTGGGAACTTACAGTAAGGACCACCTCCAGTAGGCAGCCAACTTCTTTAAGAAATCATTACTCAATCTTTCCAAGATCTGTGATAGAACTTGTTCGACCTCTAGCAAAAGGCCTCTTCTTTCAGGCAACTGCCTGTTGTTGGTCCCTTGGGTGGTCCAAGACCTGGGTGGTCTAGTGATTCTAGCTTGGACAGCTTATTTCAGATTTTACTGCATTTAACTGTCTCACATCACATTTTAGTCTTCTGGATAAAGGATTCAAACAACTGAAACAAGACTGCCTCTTCTTTAAATCTCACTTCCTGAATATTATCGAGTCTTATGAGAAAACTGTAGTACAAAACCAAACCAAACAAACGAAACGCTGCATCATGCCAAAAGGCGATGAAGGACCCTATATATCCAAAACAATCCTGATCATACAATACATCTGTGCAGTAGTTTAAAAGCTTTAATGTTAAGGGTACTATTAAAGTCCTCTTACCACAGTTTCCAGCAGATCACCTGAGAGACATGTTGTAAGAATTAGATTCCTATTAGTGAGGGATGTAAGAAGGGAGAGAGCCTAATAGTTCAGGTGAGGTTTCTACATCCATGGCTGGTTACAGGGCTTTTGTCACCTGGCTGATACCTACTTCAATTTCCAGCAAACACCCTCAACATGCAAGCTGCTGTGATGTGAAAGTGTTTAAACAATGATGACATGACGAAGTGCTTCTTGGAAAAGTGATTTTTGAGACACGTTGCAAAACAGAAAAAGAGCAGCAAAAACAGAACTCCAGAAACAACTGAATCTTATCATTTGAGTAAGAACCAGAGAATAAGAACATTGTGTCTCGATGCAGACCATAACACCATGGTCTTTCAGTGCTTCTTGAGTACTGTCCAAGAGTTTTTGCTTAGCACTACTGCAACTTCAGGTTTACCCTTTATTTTTGCTGTCAGACTGTGTTGCACTTTTTCTCTATGTTCTTATTCATTATACTTAATATATGAAGTATATATATAAAAAACTAAAGATAATTAAATTGTCTTAATTATCAATATTCAGAAAAGCTGGTAGGAGACAGCTTGACTGTTCATTGCAGTGATAAAAATTCATTAAAAATAGGTCTAGGCAGATTCAAATTCAAAGAATAGTCCAGTTAGGTTAATCTATTTGCAGACTCAAGGCAGACACTGAAAACAACACATGGTAACAGTAAGTGGAAATGATGAAGAATAGTAAGTGGGAAAAAAAAAAGCCACCAAAGAGCAGGAACTTATGAAAACAGAATTTTGGTCAAATCAAATCAAAAAACTATGAACATTTAAAAAAATCATTTTTATGTCTTTCTAAAAAAAAAAAAAATGTGTACTGATTTTTTTAATGCAATTCCCTCCTTCCTTTTCTTCTGAAGATAAATGATTATATTAACATGACTTTCTTCTTGCAATGCAGAAAATTTATTAACTAAGGTCACAAAAGTTATGAAAAAATCAACAAGCACACTGGCAAACAGAAGCCTGGACACTCTAAGATGTGAACTACTATTATTAGCTCCCAAGCAGTCTTTAGGAAGACTTAACGTTGCTAAACAAGCCTGGAATTTTTCCTGTTTCAAATTAAGAGCGCATTTAACAACACAGATTATCAAAATCTACTTCACAATTTGTTTATTCTTAGCTAATTATTAATGGATTAAATGTTTCACCTTGCCTCAAGTGTATGTTGTCATTACATCTTCTGGGAACTTTATTGTTACATAGATGTTTCTCAAGGACAATATTGGATTGAGAAGCTAAAAATAACCATTATCCGTTTCTTCAGAGAATGGAGTCCTCCTCTTTTTGGAGAAAAAAAGCTTAAAACTTGTATGTACTATTATTTTTCAAAACATACATTCATTAGAACCATTTAATATTCAAATACAATTTAATCCTCATTAAAATTTTTCAAATTAATCAATACACTTATTTAATAAAATTAGGATTTAATCAACTTTTGAATTCTTCCCTATCAGCATTAATGCTGGTAAATTAGACACTTCCCAAATGTTAGAACCCCATCAGCCAGGCAGGGACAGCTGGCATTCCCCAGGCTTTAGGGGTTCTGTCTTTTTGACACAAGATCAGGTATTTTGTGGCAACTGGGGGGGAAATAAACCTAGAAACAAGCCTGCATTTCTTTTGTTTAAATGCATTTTAATAGCTTGATTAGGCAAAAGTAATCTTTATTGTGAAAAGTGAAGCAGCAGCAGCAGACAAAAATCTCTCTGACTGAAGGACAAGCTCCAAATACCCCAGGTGTGAAATCTCACCGTGGGACAGAAGAAGCATATGAAACACTGTAAAAAATATCTTTACATGCACCTATGTACTAAGCAATAAACACATTTAAAAACTCGCACTTAGAGAATTCTGCGATGTTCCCAATTTTCATATGGAAACTGTCTGAGCAGCATATGTAAAACTGCTCAAATCACTTTGCTGTTAAGCAAACAAGCAAATGCCTAGAGGGGACAGAATAAAGTAACCAGTCTCATTATGATGAACAGCATTAACTTGTTCTGTCTTGCCAAGTCAGTAAGCAGTGTGAATTTAATGGCAATTAGCTGAGATCAAAGTTGAAATGCCATGAACAAAGTAGGTAAAACTGACGATATCAAAGAAGGTAAGTATATCACGGGTGACTGGAAAAAAATTACCTAGATTTATTTCGACTGTTTGGAGCTGTTAATAGAAAAGGACAGATCCTCACACAATGTTTATTTTCAAAACAGTATTACTGATTAAGCAGATTTCTAGGAGACTGCTTTCACGGGGAAATTGACCAAAAAAACTGATAGTGAGGTAAACTATTCTGTAATAACTCCTGTTGTGGACACACTGCTCTGACTGATATTTTCCCAAGAAATCCAATTCTGAGTCAAAATCAGGCATCCTCCCTCCAACCTGGCAAACAAATGGGAATGGCAGTTTAGCAGCCATTCAAAGCAAAAGTCCACAGGCACCAGAAAAAAGGCAGAAGGGGGAGAGGTTCATGTGTTTTACATCCAGTACGCTTAAGGACTGTAATAGGAAAAATATTCCTCTCATATTAAATCTACGCGTCTTAATCAAGACTGACATGAAAAAACTATAAATTTAAATGGTACATGATTAATCTGGGCAAACCAGCTTGGGTGGTTTTTTTTTTGTTTTGTTTTGGTTTGGTTTTTTTTTGGTTGGTTGGTTAGTGTTTTTTTAGGGCTGAAGGCAATCTTCACTTCCATGTAATATCATGTAATATTATCAGGAATAAAATGCCTATCTCAGATATTAGGTGTTTAAACAAACTTACAGCATGCTCTCCATACTTAATATATTCTCAGCTACTATCAATATAAAATTCCACGCCTCATGTAATACCTTCTGAATGAGATTCTGAAAATATTCTATGATAAACCCTCTAGCATTTTGCTTGGATAAAAATATATATTTTACTGATGAGCTGAAACACAGAGAAGTTAAATAATTAGCCAAGACCAGTAAGTCAATGGAAGAAGAAGGAATTAACACAAGATAGTTTCGGCTGTAATCACTAGCCCATTCATTTAATATAGGTAGAGTAAGAAACAAGCTGCAATGCTGTTTGAATTAAAACCATTAAACCTGGACACAAAGAAATGGTCCAGTATAATAAGCAGCAGTATATTTTTGACCTTAACCTGAAGGGTAAAGACCCAGAAGTTCTTAGGCAATTAGTCAGTGAGGTCAATGAGAGATTCGCTTGAGCAAGAACTAAGTTTCTCAGAAGATCAAAGATAACTAGTGTTACACTCTGCCCTAACCAGACCCAGATTCACACTTTCCATTACTTATTTACATTGATCTTATGACTGTTTTTACAGATCCATCAGAATAAGTGTGCTTTTACTCTTTTACTAATATTTAATTAAGTTAATTAATTACAGCTTAACTGAAATATCGTACAAAAGACCTCACGCAGCTTTCAAAGTGTAGGCTGAATCCTAATCCTCTTTTTTTTCCTTTTAACTAGCAGTGAGGATGAAGTCAATAAATTGTCAATTAATAACATACTTGCTTTGATGGCTCTTCAGTAATTTACTTTCATACCACTTCATAAATTTCGTAGGAAAACTTCTGGGATCTCTGATACAGTACCTCTGCCATGGGAAAATTTGGTTTAAATCTGCTCGACTGCCAATAAACCAATAAGACTAACTGGCTGATAATCCTCCCACACTACACTGTTTAGGTATATGCACTCAACCAGCGAAAGTTTAATTTGTTCCGCTAATGGCACAGAAAACTACTCAAACTTATTCACCATATAAATTTGAACTTCAGTCTGCTACTTTTTGTTATTCCTTCGGCAGAAAATTCAAGCTATTGAATGCTCTGTAATTCAAACAATTCTATCTTTTCTTTGATCTAAAGCATAACAATAATAGTGGACACTATCAGTAATTAAATATTAAACCACACTTCATGGACGAGGCATATTAAGAAGCCTTAGAAAAGTCTGAATATTATTTGCATTGGCACACTGACATGCAAGGCACATTCTACTGCTCTAAGCAAGTGTAACATTAGTCTCAAAGTAATGCACTAACACCAGTGATGCCAGCTACTTCTTACACATTTCAAGCTTCCGTACTTGAAAGCTTTTGCTTAGGATTTGTAGTGGGATGACACACATCTCAACTAGATACGGCCCATTTGTTTGAAAAAGAACTGAATTTATAACTGAATGTTAAACATTTAGTAAAGAAAACACACAAAGCTCAAAATAACAATTTTTGCTAAAGTTATGTTGATAGCACTGCTGCACTGACACAAGTTTATATAGTCTAAAACATTTATGTATAAGATAACGTGGCATACAAGCTTCTATAAGAGTTGCAGGAGTCATAAACTGATGGCAGGCCAGATATATTCATGACAGGCCAGGTGGATTTGTGTAAAAAATTCCTGAAAGAACTATGAATAAACTATAATGTCCTAATATATTTAATTATTAACCCATCTGATTAAAAAAAATAAACTGAAGAATATAAAAAAAACCTCAACTACCACTCTATTTTATATCCCATCACACATAAGTAGAGTTTGTCTATGCTTCCCTAGAAAGTATTAACAATGCTGCATTGGTACCAACAGAAACTAGCAAGAATCTGTCAAAAAACTTCCAAGTGTTCTGCTGGCATCTTTCCTGGGGTATGAAGAACCAGCTGGAAATTTTACAGAGGGGCTGAGTTAGGGATAAAGGAATTAAAGAGATTGTCCTCCTGTTCCACTTCCAATCCTCTGGGAAACAAGAGCATCTAGAGTTAAAAAGATATGTTTTCTCTCAATTTGTAGCTCTGATATATTCATAGAAGTAGATCGAACATTGTACTGTGGATTAGAACATCATTTTTTTCAACTTTCTTTCCAAATTCAGAATTTTTCAGAACATCCTATCCATAAATATCTTATTCTCTCCGTACACTTACACACATGCATGTATATATACAGAGGTTCAGTGAAATATGAAAATTTTCAGGAAAATTATGACAGCTGATTTGTAAGATGTAATTAGGTATTCCCACTTTTTTCAGCTCTCATCATGAAATCAACTCTCGCTGTTCCAAATTCTTATTTCACTGTTCCAGTTTCAGAAAAGGGTGGTAAGGAGGAAGACTTTACCTCTCTTCTAGGAAAATATAAAAAAATTATCTGTGAAAAAAAAAAAAAAAGCAGAGCAGGACTGCAAGCTGAGATAGATTCACACTTTTATAAGGTAAACATTAAAAAACAAACAAACAAACAGAGTTTTACTTCTGTGCAGATGTAGCAAGAGGAAGGCTTCTGTGCTTCAATGACGCAGGGAATCATGGCCGTGCGAGGTATGAACCCCAAAAGACTACCCACAAGGTTAGGTCAAGGGCTCCTGAGTACACAAACAGCAGACCTACAAGCTGTGTGCTGTGCAATAAGGTAGTGGACTCCCTTAGAAAGGGCAGGAAGGTCAAGGAACACAAAGAGAGATCTGTATTAGATACAAGTGGCAGAACTTCGCTTGCCCCATGCCTGAAAGCATGGTGGGAACTCAGTTGTTGCTCTATTTTCTCAAAGCCAGGACCTAAATGCGGCTGTTACTGCTCTTGAATTATAGCGGCTCCCAATATAACAGCACTCACTGGCAAGTGTTTCACTGTGGGACCTCGCAGAGAACGATGGAAGAACATTTTGTTCCCTCAGCATGACCTCATGCTGCTTTTGTACAAGTATGCCTCAATTTCTAATTCCTATGCTCTTAAAATGTTCTGGAGTCACTTGCTGGAGTATATTCACACCTCAAGACACAGCAATCATGTCAGAACTAAGCTGAGTGGCTGCCATTTGAGGAGAGGTGACAAACTGCTGCAGCTAAAACCAGTGCCAAGCTGCAGTCAGGGCTACAAGGCTTAGTACACCCTTCTTACAAATATCCCTCGTCATCCCCTTGGAGCTGCACTTTCGAGTACCTGAGTGGAGAGCAATGAAACCATTCCAAAATGCCCCACTCTGCGCAGCAGTGTAGGAACACTGCCCTCCTTGGCTGGACCTCTAAGAGTGCTCGTGAAGATTTTAACCATCGTATTTCTACCTTTAAGGTGGATTATCCTTGCCCCTCAGTTTTTCCATTAACAGGAAGGAAGGCATGATCTCTGAGCCTGGGGCTTAATTTGCTGCCATCGTGTAGCAAACACCTGCTCCTTCCATCACGATTTTGAGAGTGATTTTCCAGAGGAAAAAACAAGTTTGCACCATGTCTGTTAGACACACCCTGTTCCAGGAAAAACACTGAAATGAAGTATAAAGAATCTTAATTCTACTTGTAACAGAAACAAGAAGAAAAAATGGGTTGACAGTTTCCTGAATGGTCCTTAAGTTAGCACTCCTGCAGTCGTACCAACTGCTGTAAGATCACTGTTACGAGTACCCTTGGATATATACAACACTGATATCGTCGTGCCACACAAAGACCAAGCTCCCAAGGCCCTTACAGACATCCCGAGAAGCAGAAGTGGGCATTCCTGCTCTCCCTCACCTCATGCCATAGCAGTGTGCACGTTTCCAGCACTGAAAGAAATTTGTGGTCGCTCCTGTGCTGTTTGCTTGGGAAGTATGAGGATACTTGAGACACCACATCTGGCACTTCTGATCAAAAATCTCTCATTCAAGTGTAATGGGATGCACACTCTTTGGTATTGTGCAAGCATTTGAAGAAAAATTACAGTTGAACAGTTAATTTCCTACATGTCTATCTTTTCAAAGGAAACATGGGATCAAGCTGTGAAGACAAGGAACCTGGCAATGGAAATTTGGTGCAGTCATCTGCAAAACATTGTGCAAGCTGCAACATCTCAACAGTGCAAAGAGACAGACCTACTTTTTATGCATGGACTTTACCAGCTATTATACATACTCCTATGTCCTTAGTGAGCAAACAGGCAGTGTTTTTTGAAATTGCTGCTGATACATATGCCTCATTTTGATATTTTACAAACCTATAGTATTACTTCTCCCTTGTCACAAGCATAATAAAGGTTAGAGCAAAGGCTATGTATCATAAAAAATGTTTTAAAGGCTGCAAATTGGAAAAATCTGTGCATTAAAAATGTGCAAAAGATAAATATTCTGAATCTGAGCTCCTAAATATTCATGCAGCTCTCGAAAGTCTTGAACTGAGGATACAGTGATTAAAATAATGCTAACCTTGGTTAGCAATTAAATAATCACATCACCCTTCAGTCTCAAAACGCAGACACCAGTAAGTAGCTGACATCTCAACTTCAACATTTTACAGCTGCTCTACAGCAAAGACTTTAGACATTTGAATGCATGCATGCATCTTATTTTCCCAGGATTTCAAAGTCCACATCCAGGCTGCTGCTCAGCCATTATAAATGAGTAATTCAAGTAGGGCATGACTGCTTCTTGTATTAACTTGATAAAGATGTTTCACTTGAAGTGCATCAACAGTTGTGTTAAGTCATCCCTTTCACAGGATTATACTTATTTTGTGCTATGTTACCAGGGAAAATAGCAAAACTATTTTGTTGCTTTCAAAAGTTCTTATACTAAAAATAATCGGTGTTACGAAGATTATTATATTGCTATTAATACACTTGCTTCAAAACTCCAAAAAGCAATCAAATATTCCCTAATTTTTTAATTAAAAAGTTTTATCAAATAACTGCAATCTGCACTGAATTTTTATTTCATTAATTTAAACATGAAAATTCCCACTGATATGGGCATTTTAAACTACACACATCTGTTTTCAGAAAATTCAGTTTCAGACCATTCCTTATCTGGCAAGTTTTCCAAAAGTTGGTTTAAAAGCACTGATACAATGGGTCATATCTTCTTTAATACAAATAAATTTTAATACAGTAGATTAAATTTATTTTACTACAATAGATTAATTAAAATACAAATTTAATACAATAGATTAATTTTAAGCTCATCCTTTAATAATGAGTCTATTATCAAACATTTTGCTATAATTTCTGTGTCTGAATAATTTTAATCCAGGGCTTGGGCTAAAATATATTTTGAATACCATAATGACATATTAAACATATTTTGTTTTCTTCTGTGAATTTTCAGTATGCAACCTAGAGAGAAGATTTACTGAATACTGAATTCCTTTTCTTAACTCAGCAGGGACATTGTAATAAAGCTCAAATTAGAGGGAGAAGAGAATTCATATTCTCTTCTATGAATTTATTACCACTGAATAGATAACCAAACATCAACATAGTTACACTGAATGTCAAAAATATTGCACATATAAAATTGCAAATCCCAGAGAGGACAAAATGTCCAGTTTACTAGAAAGATGATTATGTCTGATTAGAATTACTCTCTATGCCATGGACAAACACAGAACTGAAAAGAATACTATCCAGGGGTGATGATCCATCACATGCACTCCATAACCCTACTCTCTGAGAGAATCACAGACTCATCAAGGTTGGAAAAGCCCTCCAAGATCATCTGGTCCAACCATCCCCCTACCACCAATGTCACCCACTGAACCATGTCCCTAAGCACCACGTCCAACCTTTCCTTGAACACCCCCAGGGACGGCGACTCCACCACCTCTCTGGGCAACCCGTTCTAGTGTCTGACCAGACACTGTATTTAATGCTTCATCTGATTTGATCATATCTTCTCCTCTGTTTTTCCAATTAGAATTGTTTCTTCTGACAAAACTTCCACTGTTTTCTCCGTTTTGAAAAACAAACAAAACCAAAGCTATGGTAGGCAATTCCAATGCTACACTTTTCACTATATTTAAGCAACATTTTTGCATGGTTCAAGTGGTTTTGTCGCAGAAATAAAACAAGCATAAGCACTTGTGGGAGCAGGGGTGGTGGGTAGGGTGGGAAGAGACTGTCAGCCTCTGGTTTCTTCAGATTGTTACTCTAACATTAATTTTCAGGATTACACTTTATTTTCATCTCAGGTTTGAATCTCACTGTTAGGACATGGTCACTTCCCCCCCTCTGGTGTGGCAGATCTCAACACCGAAATTCAGAAAGCTGTGGCTCGAACTGCAACAGGTCTGACCCCTTTCATGTCCATCTTCCCACGTGCAGCAGGCTGTTATTCCAAGATTTCTGGACATAAGGCAGCCGAGTCAAAGCTACTTCTGCAGCTTGGCACCAATCCCAGGCAAATGGCCCACGAAGCTGTACAGTGACAGATGATGCACAGAGGCTAAAAGTGGAAGAGCTGACAGATGCGGGCAGGCTCTTACTGGGACAACTAAGAGCTGACACAGTTGTTCGGGACTCCCCATCCTTTCGGTTCCCATTGTCAGGTCACCCGTTCCTCTGCCCACGCGTTGCGGTGCGTAACCAGGTGATGTTCTCATTAAGATAGTACAGCTTCCAGATGATTTGCTCTTCTGTTTGTAGATGCAATGAAGCAATTTTATAAAACTCATGGGGAAATTTTTTTTTTTTTTTCAGATCTATTTACTTCATCTTGAAAAGACATCAGCAATTACAAAAACACTTAGGAAAAGCAGACTTAGCGTCAATTTGCTGTGCTGTAAGCGGAGCTCAGTATCAACAATTAGCAGCAGAAGAATGAATGGGAACTCCAGACTCAGCAAATTAATTTTCTCTGGCAAATGTTTCTACACCTTAACTGAACCAGCTGCAAGATTAGGGCAACCCCTAGAATTTTCTCATTCTGATAACAAATTCAGAAAACGAATTGTCTCCCTTTTTCACCATGTCTTTCCTCTACTGAAAAAATGTAAATTAGATTATAATCAGGAATTAAAAATATTTACCTTATAATTGAAAAATATATCCAGTATAATGTCACTGCATTTCTTGAATAGGTTTAGATCTCCATGTAGCACAGAGAATGTCAAGATACCTCAGAGGGGGATTTTAAATCAAATGTACTGTAAACTTAGTAACTACAAGATATGCAGTATTTGTGTTGAAGTTGTACTACTTAGAAAAATGTTATATAGAGGTATTTGTTGTTAAATGCTCTCTTTACATGTACGTAGGGTAAATTGAGGTATTAAATAGAAATGAAAAGTTGCATGATGCACTATTTTCCTTGTATTAATTTAAGTATTTCTGCCACCATAGACAAGTACGTACACAGGTAGCTTGCACACATTAGTTCTGTTTCAGTGCTTCCAGAGGTAACAGGAAAATGAAGTTAGCTCATACAGCACAGAAGTGATTAAAGGTTAGATGTGGCTAATGGTTTCCGCAGTACTCATTTCTACACGGTTTGCAGACTTTTGATAAAAATAAATGTTGATTTTCAGAAGCTTCATAGCACATGAAGGAAATTAAGCTAATTTAATGCAACCTGGAGACCTTAACACTAATCTGTTCAAAATAATTTTTAATTCAGTAAACTGCAGCAATGTGGCTTAGCTCATCACTGGGGTTATCTAGTTGAATTAAAAAATCAATTTACTCCTAAGACTTTAACTTGTTTTGCCTAATCCTGGCTGTGAACTGCTTCTTTCTACATAGAGTTAACTATTCAGCCAAGTGGTAATGGCACAACTTTATACTGTGACTGCAAATGGCTATTTGCAGCATCATGAAAATGATTTCTGTGGGAACTGCAGGACAGTAATGTTTGGGTGGGAGATGAAAATGTTGTTGAATAGTCACTCTGCATGTTTAAGTCTGCATCCCAAAACATGTAAGTGAGAATGCTAGTATGTTTATGTGTATTATAATCGACATGCAATTCTTTGGAAGGGAATGGGTTATCTGTAGTTTTGTTTTTGTTGGTGCTGTTTTTTTTTGTTTGTTTTAACTTACTACAGAGTTGAAAATTGCTGGGGAAAAATTATTTAGAAACAAGTATGTATTGAGATCACACTTTAAATATGAAGTAGCTAAGCCCAAAGAGTAATCACAATTTCTGCATTTAAAATAATGGAAATACTGCTGTTTTTCATCAAATATGCTACATTTGTGTTCAGTACCATGTTACTCAATCAATTGTTATTAAAATTTGGAAAAGCAGAAACTGAGTTGTTCAAATTGCATTTGTATTTTATTATCAAAGTCTACTGTTTTTCAGTTCTATCTATTTATCATTTTGTTACAAAAATTAGCCATGTTATATGAGCCATTTACATCACAAAAGTGGTAGTGAGAGCAATATAATTCAATTATAAAAGCTGGAAATGGTTTAAACACCATTTGAAAGTAAACAGTTACAGTCCCTTATGCCCATATCTGGGAAGCATCCAAATGGAAGTTAAAGATCCCATGGCATTTTTTCAAAATGAGTAGGAGCTATCCCAATATGTTGGCCAACATATATTTTCTCAATTAAAAACAGATTTCAGTGTCCAAAGCTATGTGTCAGCAATTGCTGAGAGCATATGCCTGTCACATTTCCAGAAACCTCTGCACCATCAGTAAGTATCTAGTCGCCTTGCTGAATAATGCTTTTCCAGATGCCACAAGTGAAAAAGGTGAATGTATTTTCACCTGTATATGGAGATCAGAAACATTATCCTACACTTTTTTTGGAATTAGAAGTTATCATTTGAACCCACTTTTTTTTTTTTTTTTTTTCCATACCCGAAGTGTTAAATATGACTTTGGTGGCCATATGAAACACTCTGATAGCCTGCATATTTTGATTCTGCCAGATTGTGAAAAGAAAACCTGTGTCACACACATGCATACACACAAAGGTTGCAGGGATTACTCCTATCTGCCATTCTCTAACTTTTACACATTTAATGAGTTACAAGGTTAAAAAAAAGATTAACACTTAGTTTTTGAGTTCATTTTACAGTATTTTCTAGGTTATTTTCTGGTTAAAGAGAAAGTAGGAACATTTCCCTTCTGCACTTTTAAGCATGCATAGTCCATATATGCCACAACTCAGGAGTTCATTTCATCAGTTGTCAATGGTGAAGCACAAACTCCTATCCCAGGAGCTGTAAGATCAACTCCATTACCTATAGGCAGAGGGCTCTTATCCAGAGTCAAAACCAAAGAGAAAGCCAGGCAAGGCGTTTCTAAAGAAAAAGGTGTAAACACAGCATAGGATCAGACTTTCCAATTCCCTTGCTCACCAGACCTCATAATGCAATGTCTCAGACTCCTGCTATTTGGAGCTGAGGCCACATCTTCATTGTCCAAGTTCTGATATCATTCTGCCAGGTTACCAAACACTTAACTGATACTATTAAGAAAAGGAAATTGGACAAAGGCAAAAGCACTCCTTTGGCTAAAGCTTTTACTCTGTTGACTTCCACAACACAGCTGAACAGCACGACTTGAAGTCAGCCATGCTTTGAAATAACATAGAACTTAACCATGCAGGCTGACTTCCTAACAACTCAGAGGACACAGTGTAACTTTTTCTTTTTTAAAGATTGTTTTTCCAGTATCATTTTACAAATTTCAGAATCCTACTCAGTCGCAATTTCAGCAGTCATGGGGGCATATATCGCTGATGGATTTATGGCACATTGAGAGAAGCAGAATGCAAACAGAACGCAGGGAGATGAAAACAGCCCTTCCACGAAGAAGATGTGCAGAATTCCTTGACGGAAAGTTGAACAAGCTGCCTTATTCCTGCAGTGCACAACTGCATTTCCATAACCAAAACTTAGTACCAGTTGCTGGAGTTATGCAATCCACTGGAAATAATGTTAATCTAGTTAGTGTAGAATAGTATGTCCCTCCCTGATGCTCCTCTCATGGCCAAGAAATTTTTAACTGAAGCCAGTAGAGTAACAGCCTGTGCTTCTTACTTCCCTCTTAGAAACAGTAGTAAGTTTGGGGGCTTTCTAAGACAGTAGCTAAAGGGGGATTTAGGTCTGGAAAATACTGGATACTTAACCTGTGCACAACATATTAGGCTGTGGGGTTAATGGGGGGGGAAAGAGCACATACAAAAACACTTAAAAACAGGATTTTATTTTTACAGATAAGTTTTAACTAAAACTTAGATTTACCACTATTATTATCCTGCTCTTAACCACATGCCCTCACACCTAAACCGCCCAGTACCTCCATCTGCTGCCTCCACTTGACCTTATGTTATTTGGCATGTTATAACAAGTTTCCAGCGCTAAAAACCTTTACATTTTTGTTGTACATTTTTTTGTTTTGTTGTACCTCCAATGAGGAAGCTGTGAAAGGAGAAATTGATTCATATGGGAGAAACCAGCCTCTTTGCCACAAATGCGTTTCACCATTAAACAAAAGCTTTTAACATGAACAAAACCTTGTCTAGAGGTGAGCATCTTCTTTAACTCCAGCCCTATACAATTTCTAAAACACTACCTTTAAATCACATTAATTTAGAAAATAAAACCCATCCTTCGTCATTAAGAAAAAAAATACCTTTTTCTTTGTCTACAAGATGTCAGACATTTTTTTTAGGATGACCAACTAATCTCAAAACTGAGAGAGAGAGAGAGAGAGAAAGAGAGATTGCACTACCACAAAATACTTCTGCCCACAAGTTTTGTAACTCAGAAATCTTCTAAATTTACCCTCTCAGGCTGAGGCAGTTGAACTGCAATTTTTTAATCTGACTTTGAAAACTACACACCACTACCACCCAAAGTTCTTCTAAAACTGTGCACTTATCTGAATTTAAATTCTCCATACTCCAAAATAAGTATGACATTAAAATTGTGTTTTCAGTAGCTTACACTATTAGCATTCATATTTTCCAAGGCCAAATATGTGAATAAGCCAGATTTTTCAAGTAATTAAGACAATATAAATGCTGTTTGCTGCAAGAGCACAGATCTCGAAAGACCAGAGTCCTGGCAACTATCATAACCCTTTTGAAATCGTTCATATTAAGATTAAAGATCACTTTGTTCCTCTATTCCCACAACTAGTTGGTATGGTAAAAAGATCAGTCCCCTAGTTTTATATGTAACATCTTTAACATTTGCTCTCCTTTCTGTGCATGTGATTAAATGTAACATTTTGAAATCCCAAAGTTCTGAGAAAAACATAAATCCTTGTCCACAGCTGCTGTTTGACTCTGGAAACACATGCATTTTCTTTTCAAGCATCTACCATCAAAAAATCCCAAGGGATTTGAACTGGGGAACACCTGCATCTCTTCATTTAGTTCCAATAACAGAGTCTAAACTTCAAAATTACAAAAATAGATGCTATGTTCAGCTGCAGTTACATTCTGCCCCTAATTCCCGTGAACAAAAATGCTAAGAGCATGAAATCATTCAGGCAAGCTCTGTCATCGAGAGGATAAGATTTTTTGCACCAGAAGCCCAGTGGGAACTTGATAGAAAACTGGCAACAATTACAGATAAAGTACATAGTGAAATCCTCAGGGAGAGAAAAGGAAATGTAATAAGATAGATGGGTATAATTTTTACACATTTATGCCCAAACCACAAATGTGAATTGTCTTTAATTACTACAATATATTCAGCATTCTTACTCAGTCATTGTGTCAACTTGCTCCAAAATACTTCAAAATTAGTTTAGAAATACTCTTTTACAAGTTTTCTTTATTTACTAGCACAAGCATTCCTTTAAATTGGAACGGAAAACCTAAAAAAAATAATCATTGTTCTAGTTTTAAAATCCAGACTCTGCAGTATCCCCAGTCTACGCAGTCTAAATTAAATAAATAAAAAGATGTTAAAGATGTTAATGACAGATTTTGTTTTGTCTTGTTTTTAACTGCAAGAAATGCGAAGTTGGAGGCATAGATAGATGTTTATGTATTTTTTAGAAGTATGTAAAAACTGTTACCTCCTTAGTATGTAAAAACTGTTACCTCCTTTCAAATAAGCTCTAGCATATAAAATCATCTGGTTTGTGATAGGAAAAAAAATAATGTTCCTGCTGGTACATTTGCAACACTTTTTTTCATGTTTGTGGCTACGATATCTTAAATTGTTTAAAAGTATTTCCACTGCACAAAAATATTTTTCGTTTTGGGGGGGGGAAGTGGAGGGAATGAAGCAATCTTATCTAAACTCACAAAAAAGTTACAGCGGAGAAAAAAATCCAAAATCTTTGGAAGCTTAAGAAAAACAGCACTTAAATGAGCAATAAACTTCTCCTGGGCTATTTGCTCTTCACTCGTAGTGCAGCTTTCACACAAACTCGAGAAGCTTTCTTTCCCTCTTCCATCCACGGGGTTCATCAATTTACCATACGTGAGCATGACCTTAATAAAGGTACTTATATTTACTTCCTTATTTCATTGCTGAATGTTTAAGTGGATCTCAAAGAAAACTTTACTAATTTTATTTTTCATTTCATTTCCTCTTGATATATGTAATAAAGCTCTCCATATACTGCCTATGCTTGCACTCACAATTATTCAATATGGCAAACCAAATGGAGCTTAATCAGCTCACCTCATCTATTCAACAGCTGCCCATAATTAAATACTAACACCCACATTCATTTTGAAATCTCTCTATTTCTCTCAAAGGCCAGGTGAAATAAACAAGACCTGTAGCTTGCTCTGAGGGTTAATAAATCCAAGGTTATTTTAGAGAAGCAGTAAGATGACTTTCCCAAACCTGGGGCTAATGTAATCATCTCCCCTAGCTCATATATTGCATATGCTGCAGTTCAGATAAAGACTGGGGATCACATCCCCTCATTTTTACAACTATGTACACAGATTCCTGGAGTGTTTTTTCATACAACAAACGTATCCAAAATTACAAGCACCAGCACACAGACTTATAATTAAGGACTGAACAAAATTATATTTATTTCCTGTGTCCCTAAATACTTCCTCTAACATAGGTTTATCCGGTCTTGGTTGTGCTAATGCTACTTGGTGCAGCAAACAATAAAATATTGTTACTAAATAATCACCTGTATATGCATTTATTATACATAATTCTTACTTTGCCTGTAGGTGCTATATATAGTGCACTTCAATGTTGTCTCTTTTTGGATAACATTTTATAAAGATAAAAAATATCTTTATTTTCTCTTTGCTGGTTATACTCGGTGCAGCATGCTACTACTAGAATCATAACATTTTTCTCTTCCTCTCAGTAGCCAACAATAAATAAAATACTTGTGTAAAATGCTTTATCACTTCAATTCTAAATACAAGCTGTTGTATATGCATCTTCGCAGGTGGCCCTGCAAACAAGCAGTAAAAGGAAGCTGCCCAGCAGTCTGGGTCATTCTGGATCATAGTATTCAAGTGGTACAATGCAGTAGCTAATTGCAACACAAGGAGTTAAGATTCCCTACCTGTTCTCCAAGTAAACTCCAGGTAAACTTCCCCTGAATAATTCAGGGAATGCATGCCATTTGCACAACATCCTCCCTGGTACTTTATACCCAAACAACTGCTTTGATTTTAATCCCAGTTGTTTTCCATTCAATTTTACACATGCATAAGGAATTCATTAGTTACTCTTCCTTCACTTAATTTTTATATAATCAAATTTTTTTTAAAAAACAAAACACTTGAATAGACATGGTGTTGTATTCCAAGATTCTCCCATAAACTCTTTATGTTGTGGTCCTATTGTTGAGTAGAGTACCCAGAAGTTCCTCTGCAATTGGTTCTCTTGGTTTTACCCAGAAAAGCACATTATATTATTCTGTTCTTAATGGCGGTGGCTAATTTGCAGCTCTAAAGCTTTGTATAGTTCCAATATATCCCCTTCTCCCTACTGCACAGTGTGACCAGCAGCTTCATTGACATCACGTTTGCCAGGTTTTCTGAATCCCTGTATATGGTACTGATTTTACCTGAGAGCCAGGTGATATCTGAGTCAATCCCACCAAACCCAAGCTGCTGTCCTCCTTAGCTCTTTCAGAAGCCACACGTCTTGAGCGTAGCAGCTAAACGGCTCTTTCTGTGTGGCCAGCCATGGCCCTATCACTAGCAATCTGATAATACAGAACAACACTAAATAATTATTCTCATCTTGCATGGATATCTTTTTTTTTTTTTCCTTCTTTCTACAAGCAGGTTGCACTATTCTCTTTGCTCTCCTTTGCAGTCTAAATTCCTATTCCAGACCATCATATCTAACATTATTAGAATAAATGGCTCAAATAGCACAACTTCAGTACTGCCACATCATCTCCTGTAATACAGCTTTATTCCCCTGTGGCATAAGTTGAATTTGCTGTCAAATTATCCGGTATAACTTCAGTTCCCAGAACTGACTGCAACTGACAGCAAAAGCATTTTTATGCTCTCAAATCACTTCATGTTTTCCCCTCCATGTAGTTTTCATAGTCTTCATGAAAAGGATATCCACATCTCCTGCACTGAATAACCTCAGTTCCTTCAGCAAGTATTTGAAAGCAAAGGCTTTAATCAACTTCCTAATGCTTTGTATTGAACCTGAGAT
Source organism: Nettapus auritus (assembly GCA_011076525.1). NCBI lineage: Eukaryota > Metazoa > Chordata > Aves > Anseriformes > Anatidae > Nettapus > Nettapus auritus. The sequence goes on along the minus strand of CM021766.1, from coordinate 136,001,954 downwards.
AATTTAAACACCGTTCCTTTATTGAATTTAAAACAAAGCAGCAACCATCATTTGCAGTACAACATTCTCCACAGTTACTAGGAGCAAAGCTTTAACAAATCCTTCAATTTTTCCCCTCTTCTTTGTAATCAGTCCTACCTGCCACCTTACAAACCTAGAGCTATAGAGCTAGGCTGTGCAGGGTATCAAACCATCACGGAGTACACAGAAGCAATACTCTAAGGGACCAGGGAGGTGGTGTAGTAAATTTTCAAATCTCAGCATTAAAAAATATATCTCCATTCATCTGCAGAATAGGTACCATGGACATTTGTCTATTAGGAAACAATTTTCTGCGACGTTATTAGCTGGCCTCTAGAAGTCCCTGCATATGATTCTGAACAGCACTTCATTTGTTGGTATCGTAATTCTCTTATGCATCGTCTGTCACAAACTATCAAATATGCTCTACAAGCTAACTGGACCGTCCATTATACTGATGAGCTAAAATATTAGCAATCACAGAGAGCAGAAACAATTACAATTATTCTATAATATAGGTGTTTTGTTGTTTTTTATAACATGTTCTAAGAACATATTCTCAAAAAAGGCAGAAAATGCAATAACAACAGTAGTAAGTATTATTATTATGAACACTTAAAAGTTACTTAAGTGACACAGCAGGTCCAACAGATTTTCATCATTTTTTTTCCTCAAAAAAGAATCTGAATAATTTGGAGACTGTTGAATCACGAATCGCTTTTAGGCTATGTTTTAGTGGCAAGAACTTAAGGTAATTGTTATGAAAACAGTGTCATAAATATTTCCAGTATGATACTTTCCAAGAAACATACAAGTACCATTACTGAGAAAATAACCTAAGAACTGCTGGAGTGCACATTGCTTACAAATATTTATTTTGCATAAGAAAAGAAGATTTTGCTTGCATATGAGCATAAAAGTTACAAAGATGGTAATAAATTCACTCTGGCTTTCCAGACTAATGACATTCAACAACCATTCATTGAAAAAGAAAAAAAAAAGTAGAGAAAAGCATACTTTTAAACTCTTTTTGTGTTTGATAATACTGGGGTCAATTGATTCATTTGCTTTCCTTTAATTAGATTATTTTTCTTATTTGTTGTTTTTTTTTTTTTTTTTCCTTTTTTTTTTCATCTCATCCCTAGCACAGCAACAGGACAAACCTTTTAATGTGATTTGCCAAATGTAACATACTGACAGCAAAACCTAGATTCATGTGTATTTCACAAGCTATATTATAGTTATTTTAAACTAGACAGATTTCAAATTGTCAGTGTTGCTTGAAACAGAACAATGTTATGTTTAAAGCCTAGAGGAATCATAAGAATGTTAGATAAGATTATTTATGCCCACAAAGTCAACATCTTTAAATTTATCCAACCAGATCTCTGGAAAATACTAACTTGTTTCTCATTTATATATCCACTACAACACCAAATTTAACAGTAAAATGTATACTCACAAGCATCTTAAAAATTACCTTCTTCTTATTAATAATTTTTATGATAAATGAATTCTTAATTAAATTCTAAATTATCCTGCAAATTTATGCAAATCAATTTCAATGCATTATGCCAACTTCCATATGAGAAGCTCAAATTATTAGATAGAGGAAAGAAAGAAAGAATTTTCAACATGAATCCTGCCAAAAAAATAAAAATTACAAAAGGTCCTGCATAATTTATTTAAAAGGCAACCAACGTCAATGAAGCATTTCTTACTGAAGAGGACATAGATCAAAATGCTGCTTTAAGTTTTTGTCTCATAGTGAGCTAAAGTTATTATGTGTGCGGTATGTGAAAAAGATATTTGGCATTTGGCACACTTTATATCAAGCCCCTCTTTTGAAAAATACATTGGATAGGAAAATGTAATGCGATACCAGCTTAACAAGAGTTTTGCACTTACCAGAATTATGGCAGTAGTCCATATACTGTGGAATTTGGATTGTAAAGGCTACCAAATCTGGAGCTAGCAGAGATTCTGGCTTTCTGCTCTCATTCAGCCACTTACTGCTGTGTAAGTCTCTGGTGTCAGAAGGCCCTTGAATTAAAGGAATCAGCTTCTCTTTTCCACCATCGCCTAAGATAAAGATTAGACTTCTTACAGCTTTTATTGTAACAAGATAATTTTCCAACTTATAAACATTCACTAGTTCAAAGAGGGTATCTATTAACATTGTAAGTACAGAATTAAAAAAGGGAATAGATCAACACTTATAAACTATTAAACAACTTCCTTAATGTTATCTTGTAAATGTCTTTACATCTAGGAGGACTTCATATAAAGTAATCGATTCTTTTAAGATAGTAACTTCCATCCCAACTTTATAAAAAAGTATCTTAAAATATCATCATGATCTCAATTCAGAGTTAAATATACTCCATTTTTAGTGTTCTTAACACTAGCTGCCTGATATATATATACATATACATAAAGATCCTATACACTGATTCGAAAAGTAGCTGTATACTTTAAAAAAATGTTAGGGAAAATAAATTTATCACAAAACCCTCAAAAACTTCTCAAGTGAAATACTTGTGCTATTTATGGGAAATGAGACATTAAAAAATAAACAGAACAAAACATTAAACTACTAAATAAAGCAAAATGCAAACATCCTGGGTAATACGAAAATGCAGTTCTACTCCAGTTTCTTCAGTGCTTTTAGATTCATTTTTATCTCAGAAGAAAAAAAGTAAGACCTTTATTTTTTTCATTCAGTGTCAACACTGGATATACTGAGTCCAGGCCAGATCATCCTCTGGAACACTGAATAATAATAATAATAACAATAATAATAATAATAATTTTTAAAAAGAATACAAAAACCCCTCTCTGATTCATAGGAACAATGAGTAAATTCTTGTTTCAGTAACTCTCCTTGTAAAAAGCAAGGCCAATTCTCCTATACAGGCAATAAAGTTTTACATGGTCCAGCTGCACATACCTGGGGCTTTGGCACAAATTTTTATTGATCCCACGGTCCCAGAGGCACATTTGACCAATGATGTGCTGCAGTACTTCAATTCAACATTCTGGATTGAGCCCTCAAGAGTTGGCAGGGGATTCTTAGATTTCACACCTAATAAAAAAAAACTGCAAATGTACTAGCCTGTTGAATTTAAATATTTTTATATTCCTTCACCAAGGCATTTAAACTTAATTATACTTTAATTATCTACCTTAGATGTTCTTATAGCATTTTTGTTGCGATTCGCAGTTTTTAACTGGAAGTGAGAGAAAGCTGTATACAGATTTTTCTAATACAATCTATTCATACATAAACTATATGTAGATACAGAAAGGAAAACACACAAGGCCACTTAGATACTAGAGTAATAAATATGCATATATACACATACATAGACTTTTGTTTTCAGTTTATAAGTGCCACCGTAACTATTCACTTTCATGTTTTTATTATGACCCTTTCATTTCGGGACTTTAAAATGACTAAGTCTTTTCAGCTTACATTTAGACAATAACATTTGACTCAGTAGCAACGTAAAAGCATTAAATCCATGTAGCTGAATTGCACTGAAGGCCAACACGCTTGCCGTTTTTTGACGGAAACTAGAGTTCAAACCTTGCCTTAGGTCACAAGTGGAAATAAGTTCTGGTGGTCTTTGCTCAGCCCCTATTTGTGCACACCAGAAAACTACCACACGCTTTGGAACAAACCAGAGCATTGGCAGACACTTCTGAAGAGCTGCCTAGAACTGCAGCAGCAGGGGATGTTACAAGTCAGGACTGAGATATGTTGGCAGCAATCTAGAGGGTAGCTTACAAAACAGCCCTGTGCCATGTAGAGAGTAAGCCAGCCCTCCTATTCTGCACAGAGCTACCTATCGGGAAAAAAGAAATACATAAATTTACTCACAAATGAGAAAGAAATAGTTTCAACACCTGTAGGTAGCATGAAAGGAAAAACTAACAGAAGTTACCACTTTTAATATTTTTTTCCCCCATGCAAAAAAAACTTGGAATTTGGAATCAGTAAAAATTGGCAAGACCTTCTTAATTATGCAAGCAGTAGTGTAATTGTGGAACCATCTCCTTACATATGTAACATGGATTTTGGAACAAATTCTATAATTATGCAAGGAAAGCATTACAAAATATTAGATAAAAATTAAAATGCACTTTGATATGTATGTCAAGATAGTTACACACATTAAATACTGTCTAAAGAATGAATTCATTAGTGTTTTTGTTTGTTTGTTTGTTTGTTTGTTTTTTCTACAGTAAAGAAAAATTCCTAAAATTGGTAGGAAACAAACCAAAAAAAAAAATCAGGATTAAATCTGATAATTGGGCCTAGTTCACTGTGCCTATTCCAGTTCCTAAACATCAAAATGCATTTGGTAGTACACATAAAATCATTCAGTAACCAGACTTCTTGCTGGATATCTGTGCCATATATTTACATTCTGGATGTAAATTTTTTTTACATATATTTTTTGTTCTGGAGAGACGTTAAAATAAATTTAGAATAAAAAAATAATTTCCAAGGTAGGAAGAGAAACAACATACAAAGGGACACGGATAACAGACCGACAAAGGGAAGTTGGTTCTACACATAGTTTTTTATCAAAATTTAACCTGTTTTCTGTGGTCAGCCTTCTCCTAACTTGTGATGCAGGAAGTTTTCAGGCTCAAAGAATGCTCGCTGCAACCCATTTATATGTCTGGCACTGTAACACCCCATCAGCTTTCAGTCTAAAAGATGGGCCACCAGTTTTAGTCTCCTGAAAACACCCTTGTACACAATCTTGCCTGGGGCAAGCCTCTTTTAAAGCTGAAAATCCCTTTTCATCTAAGGTTTTATATTCACAAATGATGCATGAATTTGTCAAAAGTAGGAAGTTATCTTGAGGCATTTCCTAGTCTTGGCTATACCTCCTCGTACTTCCTAAACTTCTGCAGACACAGTCCATTGCGTTGCAAAAAAACAAGGACTTGTTTTTTCCTGTCTTCTGCCTATTCCAAAGCAAAGATAATAAAAAACTCTTAGTAGCAGCCAAGAGTACACTAGAAGCAGAACAATTTGGAGTTCACGATTTGACCCTAATTTTTCATTTCTTCTCTGAACTGGTATATCCATCTTCATGCTATATCCATCTCTCAACAACCCTTCTTTGCCTCAAAATACAAGCTGTGATGTCTGATACATTCCCCTCAATTCACCATGGATGATTAAGTCCTTTTGAACTTAAGTATTTTCCATCATGAAGTCTGCTTCTAGATGAATTACCAGTGAAAACCTGTAGGTACTAAGGCTAAAACTTTCCATGTTAGTCACATGCGTAACTGGAACTGTTTTAGTATCATATCCAAGAACAAGAAAATGAGTTTCACGTGATTGTGCTACCTATTTGTTTCTGACCACTCCTATTTCCTTACCAAGTAATTTCTGGACTTGTTGAATTTTAGCAAGATACAGAAGATTAATTAGAGACATTCTATAATCTTCATGAAAATCTGGGTGTATATTAGCCCTGTTACCTAAACCATTAGCATATTCCCCAAAACCACAAAGCACTGCTCAAACTAGCCAGGGCATTTTCACCCAGCCAGCAGTTAGGGATAATAACAACAGCAAGCTAGGAATGCTGAATGGCTTGGCCTTGAAGAAACCCACAAACCCTCAATATGTGCTCATATAATTAACGATCATGTGATTAACAACTGCACTTTAATGCACATGATGAAGAAATAACTGAGTAATAAGATATTTATTTTAGGAACACCTGTTAGAGGAATAGGATGAATACTTTCCCAGCAAATTTCAACTCTTTGAAAAGAGCATCAAAAAGTATTAGGAAAACATAGCACAGTCACGCCTCCCCTTTTCTACATTGTTTTGACATCGAATGGCATCATCATCCTGCTCTGTTTTTACACCTGATAACCAGAGCACACCACAGTAATCCAGGTGAAGTTCAAAGAAAAATTAATTCTGCTCAGCTTTTGCAGCTCTGGACTGAAGGACACTCAGAAAACTCATCTACTGAACATTAAAACCCTATGCAGAGCATATAGGAAAGAATAAGAAACTTCGGATGGCTACCTAGACTTTCATCACAAAGACAAAAATCCACCTGATCCTATGGTGATTCCCCTTGCCAAGTTTCTAATCTCATTTTCAAAGCACACACACAAAAAAAAAATTATATATTTTTGGTGAACCATTTATAAAGAATAGGTTTAGAACAGGGAAACAGTACATTTTCTTCACCTTAGAAAATCTGGGGGAAACCATGAACCACCCTTCACAGAACCTGTCAGATTGGCAAGCCATCCCACAGAGAAGTAAGAAGCCTTTTTTTTACCTGTCTGGCCTCTGACCACCTGTAGTTTCCAACCCTCTACCTTCTTCCCAAATATCCTCCCTTATTATCTCTTCCATAATGACAATACCATTATACTCAAAGTCTCAACAACTGTATACACAGCTAAAATGTTCCTTAAATACCTTTTTCAGCAAATAAATGTTTAAATGAGTGAAGACTGGGGTTCCTCCCCCCCTGCAGCATTTATAAACTTTCTAGAAGTCTTCTAAAAACTTATTTCAGGAAGATGTTAATATTCCTAGATAAGAAATGCTGCAAGTATCTATCTGAAAACTCAAATTTAATACAGAGATTAACATTCCACATTTGTTTTATTTATTTAAAACTAAGAGATTCAGCATGAATTCAAAGAGGAAGCAGGCAAACCAAATCTCTTATTGCAAACAGTAACATTATCTAAATTCAGCTTCACAGGAGATTCTGAAAATGAAGCATGAGAAAGGCTTATTTTTGAGGTGTACGACAACAGTGTAGGATTTGTGCTGTACTTTATCTTCTGGAACCACACTTTAAAAAGCAGTACCATGATTTTCTTGAGTTTTTCATTCAGTGTAGTCAAAAATTGGAGAACAGAGCAACCATGCCTATTTTTCAGTGCATTTCATGTTTCCCTTTGTTCACTTATTATTTTCATCAGGAACATGATAAACAGATTTTATGGGGACAGGGAGATACATATACCTGTCCCTACCAAATATAGCCTAAGGCTACTTCCAAAGAACAACGAAATTTTCTACTTGTGTGACTTCTGTGTTAGAAATGTCTTGCCCACTGTAAAACAACTTGCAATAAAACCCACCTTTCCTTCCCAATATCTAACTAGGTTGGTACTTGGTGATCAAACATCATCTGCTTTAGCCAAATCAGAATATCACACTCAATAAAGCACACCACCAAAAGCCTCAAACGCTCCTCTTTCCATGCTGCAGAACTCAAAAATTGGCAGAAAGGTTTTCTAACTTAAAAATCTAGAGTCTCTTTCGAGAAACATGCACAGAAGCATCATGTCACTGGGGAATGTTCTCACACTTTAAAAGTAAGTATTCACATCCCCTCCCCAGCTTTCTTGATAACAGCTTTGGTCCTCACTTCCCCAAATCCCAGCCTCAAGTCCCTGTATTCAGTTATAATCTGTGTGCAAGCGGTAGGGCACTAATTACCTAAAGACAGGACACAACTGTGTCTTTATAGATCAGCCCAGGACTTCGGTTGACAAAGATGACAATTCTGAGCAATAATTTAAGACCCATTAAAAAAATTACCTAATTAGTGATTTTTACTAATAGCCTATGTGTCTTTTACCAATCCATTTGTTATGAGGAATTTGTAATGATTGAAGGAAAACCAAGAGAAAATCTGAAATGATCAATAGAAAAGACAAGAAACCTGCAAAAGAGGTATGTTACTGATTCTTGGGACAAGAGTCAGGACCATGTGCCCCCAGATCCCTGAAATATAATAAATAATTCTTTAGAAAGATCATAGAAGAGAGAACTGCAAAATATGAAATAGGAAATGAATAAAGCATGACTAAAACTTCTAGAAGCAGCTCCACATGAGTTCTCCCCATATTTAGGTTATAGCCTCAGAAGGAAAAATGGCAATATTTAAAGCATTAAGTACCAATAAACTATGGTTTGGCAACATGATATAGTAAAAGACTGTCACATACATGTCAAAATGATTTCAAACTGAGTAAAAAGATCAATCCATGAATAAAAGCAAACGACTATTAACCAAATGAAATAACGTTTAGGCCTAGGTCTTACTGGAATCAAAAAGAAGTTCCAATTATTTTCACAGAAACTTTTATTTAAGTTCACATGACTAATACAAAACAGCTAATAAATAAATCAAAGCATCTCAGAAACCTCACTTTTTCATGGAAGACACTCATTTGTGTAAGTTCAGCCCCTGCTTAAGCAGTGCCCTCAGTGAGGCCTTCATAAAGTCTGTACTGAACTAGGTTAGAGATGGCTTTTGTGAGGAACTTGATATTAAAAACAAACTTTGTTCCTTCCTGCCTGCAGTACAAACATAGCTGAAGCCATGAAGAGGAGCTCTAGCCGGTGTCAGTGCTGCTTGTCATGTTCAAAGCATTAAGGGAATTAAGTGGGCTTCCATGGTCTTCCATAGCAGCACGACAGCAACAGCATGGTCATTCCAACATTTTATTTTTTTTTATCTGCTCCTTGAATAGAACACCAGAGAAAAAAAATATCGGGTGTGTTTTCTTGTTTTTGGGGTGTGTTTATTCTTTTAATTGGAATAAACAGAAAAATAAATTTTCTACAATGCAGAAGTCAGGTTACAAATATTTTGTCATTTTATTTCTGTGAGAAAACTACATCTTCGTGATTAAAGTTCCCCAAACATCTTTACTGTGTTCACAATTCCACTTTTTTAATTTGTCATCATAATCTGCAGACCACATTTTGCAGTCTTAATGTACACACTCATAAAACTATTTTCTCTCTTCTTCAAAACACAGCCATTCAGATGGCTTATTTAAGTGATTGTCAATGGAAAGATCTATTTTTTTCCTAATTCAACTTTAATTAGCAATATTTGTGCTATTCTGATTAACCTAATTATTTTTTCATAATAATGTCAACCAATATATGTACCAATATTCTAAGCAATTATTTTATCCGCACGTCTCTCTAGAGTTAACAGGGAACAAGAGGAGTCTGATAGACTTGTCTTGCTTGTAATGTATGGTGATTTGGACAGCTTTTCTACTGCCTGTGCTTCTGCCACACTACCACTTCTGAAAGAAACCTGTCCTAAAAAATACAGATATTGGATATTTCCTAAGTGTCTCTGTCACCAGGTAACCCAGACACAGGCACAAGCAAGCAAGTTATCACATTTAAGCTGACACTAAACAGCATGGGCCTTCCCCAGCGATGGCACAGGCCTTATGAAGCTCACAGGGCTGCACAGGACCCTCCAGAACCCCACCACCACTGTATGCCACCGCCTCACCGCCCGACCTAAGGGGTTATTTCACACCCAGAAGGCACAAAGAAGGCAGGCAGCTTTGCTTTGTCTTCTCTTCAAGCATGGTACTCAAATGGAAGTAAATCCATGGGAGGATGAAAGCAGTTATTCACAGACTGAAAAGTTGACTCAAGAACATCAGATGGTTTCCTTCAGGGGCAGCAATGGCAAAATATTTATCAAGGTAAAAATCTAGTATTCTTTTCGTAAGAGCACAAGGCGCACAAACCACATGCGTGTGCACAACACAGAAGTGAATCTCCTCATGTACTTTTAGTGTTTCCACAGAGAAGTTTCGGGGGCATGCCCACAGCCAATCATGGACTGTCTTCAGCTTAGAGATATTAAAAGCTGTGTAACTAGCCATTTTCCTGAAGCCACCTGTCAACAATAAACCTTAGCCATTTTCTAAACAGCAAATTAGATTTATAACCATAATTTAGTAATGGAGATTAACATTTTGCAAAAAAAAAAAAAAAAAAAAAAAAAAAAAAGCTAAAGAACAACTGCATTCACCTACAGGAAGTGTAGCTGAAATCTGGCAAAACTCCACTGCTATATTTCAGTTTCAGGACTCTACACGAGGGCATTTACATAGCTCCCCACCTGTCTTAATCCACAAACTTTCCTGTTGTTCTGAAATCCTTCTTCAAACTGCGAGAAAAATAAGAAACCTGTGATTCAAGGACTGAGAATCAGCATTAGGGAGATCACAGAATATTAGGAATAACATTGAGGCATTCTGGGTCAGAAATACCTCTGTATCACTGATAATCTGCCTTAGGTCACATAAGGTAATTCCGTAATTTTGCTCATAGAAGAGCTTAACAGCTATTAAAAGGAATAATAATAATAATAATAATAATAATTTAAAAAAAGCTTTTCTGACAATATGTCATAGGGCTGCAAAACCCTCCTGAACTCCCTTCACCCACTGTGAATGCACCAGCCAGCAAACATTTGCAGACTTACCATGACCTATCAAGAAGACAACAACCATCCTAAAACATCCTCAGTTTAGGGTATAGAAATACAATTCATGCATAGTCTGACTGTTCCTTTTAATCTAAATAGAGAAGGAATACTCCCTTTCAACTTTAAATACATAGCATGGCAAACAGCTCTATAACCCTACTGTGAGAAGTTTAATTTCAGGCAAATGCCTCCTTAACTTTTTAATTCCTAACATTCAGGTAATTCAGGCATTGCCAACTATAAGCTAACTGAAGCTAGTATTTTAGGATGTGGTAACATGACACTGGGCAGGACACAAGTCTAAAATGGCCTTAGTGGCACTGTTCCTGTGATTCTAAGTAAAGGTTCAAAAAGAAGAACAGGATTGATTTCCCTTTCTACAGGATTCAACAGCTGCATTTCAGATACCACTGTATCATTTGACACAAATGGTAATAACCCAAGTTAATGCATTAAAATAACTTGTTTTCTTCCAAGAAAACAAAGAAATATGGTCAGAATCTGAATCTAACTCTCAAAGTGTTCTATCAACACTCATATCTATAAACAGTCAGTAGACAAACGCTAAAATGACATCAACTCAAATGCTTCGAAGATGCAGTAAGAACTTGACTTTCACCACAAAACATTTGAAGCAAGATCCCAAAAAAAGACAAAGATAGGCTGGTGGACAGAGGTAAAAGCTTACAGGTCCCATCCCTAAAAACATGTCCTTTTGTTGGAAGCATGCACTCACAATCATTTGCTTTCATCTTCGTCATGTATGCCTTCTATCCCTTTCAAATATAGTAGTTTGGCTGTATGTCAGGTCAAGTCCAGCAGGTGATGCATAATCTCGACTGATTTGTATGAAATGAATATTCTCCTGTCTATATGCTGATCTGACCACACAAAACTTGAACTGTATTTTCTATCCTGATTTTCCATTAAGACTAGAGATTTGGTAACGATGAAACTAATAAAGCCCGGTTCCCTATGAGCTTGTATTCCTTTGTCCTTTAAAAGCCTCATTCATCAGAGCAGGTCCAAACCTTAAAGTGCTATTTAAAATATCTACTCTGCAAGAAAAGAAATGTTAAATCTCACCTACATATGGTTGTGAGCTTACCAGTAACCCAACATAACACCTTGATGTGATGATGATGCTAGATGTCAAACAGAATTATGTAATGACTGAAATCTGTCATAAACTCATTTAGAGATAATTGCATACTGGACAGAACAGTTATAGACCAGTAGAAAGGCTAACAAATTGAGGAAGAAGATGGACACTAATTCTTCAAGTGAAGAAACAGCAAAGGTTTATAAATTCAAATGAACATAGGCATTCAGTAATAATATTAACAAAAGATAATCAACAACTGGCATCTAAGGTATAATCATTAATTGTTTGATTTCTTGAGCTGCTTGGCATGGAAATGAAAGAGAATGTTACCATCTTTCAGTTAGGTGAAGAAAGCCAATAGTGACATGGTTAAAAGATGGACATCATCTCCTGTGGACACTGACTGCAAAAAGTAGGAAAGGCTGGAAGACTAACTCAGGATGGAAAAGTAAAACATGATACAGATTACATACAAAAATATTGAAATACTTGGTATTACTGAATACATGGTAATATTGAAATAAATGGTACTATCTAGAGCAGTTTAGATATTCCATTCTTTTCATTCTCAGATAGTACATGCTGCTTTAAACAACCAAGGGACCTGAGGCTACCCCTTCATGTGTAGTTTTCCACATGCCTGGATGACAAGATTTCGCTTTCTTTAAAGACGATTTTTGTTTCTAAGTAGAATATCGTTCTTATTTAATGACAGCTTGCTTTCTGTATTTTACTGCATTTCTTTATGATATCACCGTGCTCCTCCCAGCAATTTAAATACACACAGTTTAGGATACAACCTTAAAAACACAATGCTCTAAATTTAGCAAAAATGTTTTCTTTTAAATATTCTTTGCCACTACTGAGGGCTTAAAAAGTGCATTTAGTGTATGGAATGGCAGTTTCTAACACCAGGAGGATATTAACCTTTAATCCTTGAAATCATTAAAGAAATGTTTGTAGAAATATTTTTAGCCTCTTTATCTGGTCAAAGTACTGGAAGTTAAGTCGTGTCTGTACAAACCAATCATTTCACCAGCAGTTTTATATTTCTTTAAAGCCTCATATAAAAAGCACCTGCTTAAAGTGAGTAATGGAGTTTTATATTCATTGCACTTAGGAACAGCGTATGTAACCTATTCCGTTTTCCTCCCTTGTGGAATATATTTCAGCTTATATTGCACAGCACATTACCGATGTGTATAAAGACTCTCTGATCAGCAATTTGGACTGCAGACAGCAACCTGCATGAGTACACTTTTTTTCCTTCCTTAAATACAGTATCCACTTGATTCAGCAACACAAATTAAAACCATCCTTTAAAGATGATGATCTCACCTTCACAGTGAATGCACGAAGCACTTACCTGCTAACACCCTAACAATGTCAGGCTACAATCCGTGGCATACACCTCACATAACCAATTGACGCGCTGTCACCATGAGAAGTTAATTATCTTATAATCTTCCCTGACCAATTCATAGAAAATCTCCACTAGCATGATTAATTTATGCGAGGTTAAAAATTTTACTGCCAATTTAGACATGTACTTTAAAAAACTCAAACACAAGGCAACTCCTGTAATAAAATATATATTAAGGATGCAATTTAATCCTGGAGTTAGCATTTTGTCAACAAAAAGCATTTTAAGAAGATACTTCCATAAAACAGAATATTAAAGCACGTGCTTGTCTCATATTTTAGTTCAGAAATTTAAGGAATTCTTCACCACAACCTCAGCATAAGGTATCCCTGCAGAATTATTCAGTACTTTTTTTTGATGAAAGTCTAAACTTTCAAAAACCTAACAACAGTGGTCTTCAATTACAAGAAAATTAATACTGAACTCAAGAACATAAAGTAGGTATGACCACAAAATAAAAAGCACATACTATTTTTTCAGTCAGCTGCTCTTTCACGTGAAAAGCAACAGTAAACTGTGAGAGGACAATTTAAACAATTTATATGTAAACACTTTTGTATAATTACCTGAAATCATGCAATTGTACTCATGAATTCATTGTAATAAGTATTGCTATATTATACATAGAAACATATTAATTACAATGCATTTCAAATAGCATGCTTAGCAGACTGACTTATCCTCTGTGCACAGAATCTACTACCTGAAAGTATATGACTAGTCTTTGCATCTTCTTCTACCCATGTACCTCTAGGTTGATAAGTTTTAAATAACATAGAAAATAAATTTGCCAGAACAACTTAAACCAAGCATAGAATTACCCGTCAATATTATTGCATGCAAGTACTTACTCACTGGTCTAAACAGGAAGAAGGGCTATATTACATTAGCTTGATTAGTACCTCATGGAACACTGCTGAAGAAGTTTTGAGGTCAAAGCAAGTTTACATAGCCCATGAGAAGTGGAAGGATTAGATATTCTATAGGCGTGCATATGAAGAAGTAATATCTGTGACTAGGGACATATATGTTTTCTAACTTACTGTTATTAGGTTAGTGCTACAGTTTGTTTGTAACACATTTTAATTCTGAAATACTTAGTACAGTAAAACTTGATACGTCTACCCAGCATTATAATATCTGAGGAAAGAGAGAGGTTAAAATGAAATCCTGATAAATCTTCAGAGTACCTTAGAGTGAAATCCAAATTTAGGGAAAATTTTTGACACACAAGTATTAACAACTGAAAGTACAGGCAACTGACAAGTTTACAATTTTTTCTTCTACCAATGAAAAAAATATTCCTTTTTAATACAGAGGAATGTGACTACACACATGCATTTTTAACTGCTTTTTCTTTTGCCAATTAGATGTCCTTACTGTAATTTGCAATCTGCACTGAATATCCATATAGGTATTGCAGCTCAACTTAGTTCATAAAAAAGAAGCCTTTATGAATGCCAGTTGTATGCTTTTCAACAGAAGGATGTAAACTTATTTAGTGATCTGTTTTTCTCTTTCATCTTATCTCTAGTTTCTGTGTAGATTTACAATGCTCATTGTTTCCAATTTTAACAAATCACCTAATGGCAGAAAGGAAAATATGTTAACCTTGGAATTATTTGCAGTTGTAGAAATCCCTTTTGTCTGGCTCATGCAAGGCCTGCAATCTGTTTTAAACACAGATTGTCTGTCTTTTGTCTGACAGCCACCAAGCTGCACAAATTACTTTCTGCCTGTTCACCTGTTTGCAGCTGTGTCTGTAAGCTAAGGATTCTGTAGTTTGACTTGAGCAACCACACCAGGATTGATGACATGTGCTGCTGATAAACTGAGCAATTTGAAGAAATTACTGGCTAAACTTATTGAAAGACATCTGTGCATGCGCTGAGAACTAGAAGCCTTCAATTGTGTGTTTGCAACCTGCAGTGGCGGCAGTCTGTTTGAAGTGATATCCTATAAGAGAGCTGGCCCTGACACAAAATAACTAGACCATCTTTGCAACATATTTCCTCGCAACCAGCAGAATTCTGTTCTTTTGGTCTTAAATACGCTTCTTAAATAGAGGATGTAACAACAATTAAGACTTCCTATACTCATTTAGCAGAAGTTACTTCTTTTGAAGTGTTTCTGTTTTTCACTCAGCTTTGGCATTCTGCATTATTTCTCAACCTTCTCTGCTTTCAGCAGTCACAACTTTAGCAGAAGCATCTCACAGGCACACTAAGTCTTTTCCATTAGCCAACAAGACATGCATCTGCAGAACTGCAGGGTACATCTCAGCTCTTCCTTCCACTTCAGTCTATGTCATTACCTCTTCATACTAACACCTGAAGTGTCTCTCTAATATTTAGCAGTCAAGACATTTTATTTCTGTACTTGGTGAATCTGGAGAGTGTTTGAACTTCTGGGGGATGTTTACAAGCCTTCACTTTAAGCTCGGGAAGCCAAAGACTGCTATCTTAGGGGGAAAGAGTGAATGCACATGCGTGTAATGCATTAAGATTTTGGTTTAAAAAAACTCCACCAGTCTGGTGAGCTGTGTATGATAGCGAGTCATTTCCAAGCTGTACACAGCATTTAGCAAAACTAAATTCTGAAGTCCCTGGGGACACGTTTTGTAGTGATATACCTCAAGGCTGTTCCCCTTATGTTTGTTCTTAAGCATTTAGCATAAATATGTTTCAAGTATGCACTGTTATAGAGTAGGCCTGAGAAGAATTCTGTGCATTTTCACATGCTTCAGTAGCCCAGAACAAACAAATCAAAAAAAGCACTAAAATACTTTCAACAATCAAGACACGTCTGTGCTATTTGTCAGCTTCAACAAAGGAAATCAGTGTTATTTGCATTTCTTAAGTATTTGAAGAAAAATACTACTTTTAAAGCCATATTCTTCACAAACAATGTCTAATAACAATGATAACAACTTTCAAAATCCATATTGTATTTGATGAAAAATTATCACTGTGCTATAAATTAGACACATTTGAAAACAGGAAAGCAATGCTTTCAAGTTAAGTAGCTATATAAATTGGGCTTTCACATTTCAGAACCCATAAACTGGATTCAACACAGAGCTGAAGTGACCTCCTGAAAAAAGGGATATGTAGTGTAGTGTATATGCATACAATAAATCAAGTCCTGATTATGTGCAGCTAATAAGTATACATCACTAATAATAAAACCCTGAAGACTCTCCGGTACAGCAGATATTTAAACAAATACAGTACATTTTTATCTTTAACCTCTGTGCATATTGCAAGTTCAAGCATTTTTAACGTCAGCTTTTATTTTAAAAGAGCTAAGTCGTGAGAACATTCTTATGCACCACTTCATAACTCTGACACCAAGTATGTATAAAAAGATTAGCCTTTATTTGGTATAAAATCAGTTGGCAGTTTTACATCTGTGCAATGCAACATAAATACCCCAGCTGGCATCTCAAGCTCACACACATATGGACTTCAAAACAGAAACTTCCTTATTTGCAGCACTGCCAGGGTAATTTTGTATACTCTGCATACTACAGCTATTTGTCAGGCCTCTGCAGGTGTGCAGTGCACATAAACACACAGCTGTAGTCTAGCAAGCCAAGTGTTCCATCAAACACATAAAGGGAGACCTCAGCAGCTGGATTAGTCATCCCTGCAACAGGTCCAGAGAGAACAATATGGGTTAGTATTTTTGGAAAAGCATGGATGGTAAATTTATGATTATGCTGGCCTTACCAAATAACTGCTGGATTGTGTCATTTTTATGCAATGTCTACTTATTAAAGTTTTTGTTAGAATGGCTGGAACAGACTGAATATTTTTTAGTTTTTAATATAAACAATAAGGTAGTTTATGTATAAAATAGTTTATTAAGTGCAAAATGTTAAAAGGTTTTCATGCTAGTGGTTGGTTTTTGACAGATGTTACAATTATTTGCATTGGCTTTAACAGACAAATCACTGGAATCAATTATAGTTAGCATATCATAAAACTTCTTACTACTTATATATTATACTTTGTCACATTTACTATAACTACATAGCATTTTTCTATCTCTGTGTATTTCACTCTTAACTGCTTAGTTCACAGGTGAATATCTAAAAGCACTTGATAAAAAGTGCAGAATAAACAGTTTTCTGTAATTCGCTTGCTCATTAATATAAAGCATGATTTTAATATGTTTATAATATTAATATTATAAAATTATTATTATCAAATATTATTCAATTATTATTCGATTTCAATATTATTCAATAAAAATGAATAATAAAATGACTCTCGGAAATGTTTGGAAGACAGCAGCATCTGTAGAATTTCAAGGTGGTCATATAGATGCTAAAAATATTTTAGTGAAACAGTAAAAGCAGAAAGCCTCATTTTATGCAACTTTCCTATAAGCTTCATATGTCAAAAACAAGAATAAAATAATTAGGAAAAGGAACAAGAGCTTTAAAACAATATGCCACATATTTATCCAGAATGTTCAGTGTACGGTATATATTTTAGTATTTTAAAATTTTCTCAAAAACAGATGAAAAACCATGAACATGACCAAGACAGACCTGTGACAGATTTCATCCATTAAACATCGACTTTAAATACTATGAATGCACATGTCCTTGCTTCTCTTTGTTGTTTATCAACCACAAAATCACAAATCATAACACTTTCAATAAACTGCAAAATTTGACCAAATCTTGCCTATATGCTCTCTTTTCTGAAGACGTTGTTTCCATGTTCATGTTCATAAAGCCATCCTAGATTTCATGCGCTTGGATGATGATACCAGTTCAAAACATCAGTAGAGCGGACATTGACCTGCCCTGAGAAAGTTACCCCATTTTTCGTTAGGTACAGCAGTATTTGACAGAACCTGGGAACACCGAGAGCAGGAATTCATTCCCAACCGCCACTTCTCATTAAGGTAATTACATGATTTAAAGAAGGAAGAGAAGAAGGTTCCTAAAGGTCACTTTCTCAACTTGACCTAATGACATTTCAAGACCATCCACCAAAAACATCACCTCTGGTGGCTGAGTAATAAACTCTAATTACTGTTTTCTGGTAAACTGATGATAAAATCCTTACCATATATGCAAGAAGCAATGGAATAGGGCAGAACAGACTGATGGTTTGATGACAAAGTAATCAAAATTTAATGGCATAACATACCAGTGATGAACAAACTCCATTCAAAAGAAAGAAAATAATTATTTTATTTATCTCCCGTCATATAAGAACTCCTGAGAAATCAGTAGGCCCCACTTCAGAAGAAAACTAAAGCACCTTTCTTGAAAAAACAAACAAACAAACAAAAAAATAAAATAAAAATGATCATGAAATTCTAGAGCAAATTAATAAGGTGTCCATAAAATAAAACTGTACTTTTCTAAACAAGTAGTCCTCTTGGCAAAATCCTAAAGATTTTCTGGAAATGTTTAGGAAAGTATAACAAAAGTTTCTAAAAGATTTATTAGAGGTCAAAAGTGTTAATAAAATGCAATGGACCAGACAATGACAAATTCAACGGAGGAGGGGAGTGAGAGGTAGACAGGATGAGTGGGATTGCTTTTTCCTAGGCATTACAATGATAGAACAGATTACACAACAGATCTATCAGTCAGAAACTTTATTCAGCTACATTTCTTGTTTTGATTTACTCCAGAAGGATTCCAGAAGGCATTCATACACTCTTGGGTAGGACTGGATTAAGATATACACACTATAACTGTGCCTAAAATCCCAGCCAGCCAAGGTGGACAAATAGTTGAATTTGAGTTTTCAAATAAAAGAAAACAAATGTGTAGATTACTGGATTTGGAAAAAAAATCCTGGTTTTGGCAGGTATTTCCTGTTTGACCTAAAGAAAAGCATTCAACTTCTTTACATTAACTTCCCTAGAGAAATACAAGGTCTTACAGGAACATTTAGTCATTAGCTAAGGGAAGAGTCATGTTTCATAATTTTATTAATAATATACAAATTAATCACTACACAATTGCATAGAACTACTATACCACTGATGTTATATATGCAGATCTAAAAGAAATTTTCTACTTGAACACAGCAAACAATCTTAACCTTGCTGCTACAGGACAATGTTCTGAATTAACCAAATATCACAATGACTGCTGTGATACGCATCAGATTCACTATTGTCAAGGCACTCGGATTGAGCCTTTCGAAAAGCAAACCTTCCACATCACCTGGCAAAATGAAGGACCCAGAGACTCCTGGAGGCTCTGTACATTCTACTGCAAGTATCGCAATTTTATACTACAAGGGACAGAGGGGATGTTCCTAGTAAGTGACAAAAATCAGGAAGGAAAGTTGTGAATACTGTTGTAGTAGTAGGGCTCCAAAAAGTCCTAATGAAGCCAGAAAAATGTCAGGATATATTTTCCTGAACAGCCAAAACGTAGAACTTGGCTAGTCCTTGTTGTAGGTATAGGTCTTGGTCTGACATGAGCTGAACAACCCTTCGCAGTTTAGGAAACAATCTATGCACACCATGACAACAGCTTCCCTTAGCCCCTTCCCATGTCCTGTGGAACTGCTTTCCAGGACAAATAAATCAAGCAGTAGATTCCTCTTTTCTATCTAGAGAGCTCAGGGAAGTGCTTTAAATGAAAGGTCCTCTCCAAGCAGAGAAGTGAACTTCTTATTTGAGCTAGCTGATAGTAAAATGCAGATCTTGTTCTAACTACGATGGATGTATCTACATAGCTATATGGCAAGAATGAGTGGGGTTTTTTTGTGCATTTTTTTTTCTTTTTGCATATTCATTAGTCAAGTAGCACACAGAATTTCTTCCAAATCCAGTCATCTACACATTTGTTTTCTTTTATTTGAAATTTAATTTATTGAAGTACATGTATAACTTTTAATTTGAAATTTAATTTAATGAAGTTATGTATTTTGCCTAGCCCAGGAAAACTACAAGCTAATGCTGAAACAATAAAAACAGCTTGCATTTAAGTTAATCTATTGACACAGTATATCTAAGGGAATCCACACACAGATAGTGGAAGGATGCAAGGATTTTCTAAATTAAAGTTGGAGTTTCAGCACTGACTTCTAAATTTCAGAACACACTACTGCTAGCATATTTAATGTTGTATAAGAAAAGAATTTATTGTCCCCATTGAAGGAACTTATCGATTGAGAAAGGGACAAAAGCAAGATGACATATGAAGAGATATGTTTCCTGCATACAAATGCACAAGTAGTTAAAATAAGATTTTGTAGTACAGAGAAGTGGAGGGAAGAACTGCAGAATATTCTGTGATTTTAGTCATTCAGGCTAAATATTTTTCTGGTAAATGTTACAATTAAAACCCAACATCTTCAAATAATTGAGAAATGCGTATTGACAGCATTTCCAAAACATTTTAAAAACCTGAAAAAAAAAAAAAAAAAAAAAAAGTTGATAAGGAACTTGTTCCATTGAGAACTACACTGCTACCAAAACAGCTGAAGCAACATTACAAAACTGTAACCCATTCCAGACCCCTTCGGGCATCACATAGACCAATGCTTACTTCTCTCTCCATTCCTACGCCCACTTTTTCCCATTTTTCTTAAAATACAAGCTATTTTATAGGGTGATTGTAATACGATACAATGATCATTGCTGATTGCAGTTAGAAACAGACCCTTCTAATCCAGCTGCTCTCCACTTCAACAAATGCCATTTAAAAGCTACTTCATAAAAACATTATTGCTTCATACTTAAAAGACATTAAGTCAAGATTTTGGAAATTCCATTCACTTGATTATATCAGCAAGTGCACTATATGTTAGATTTATCATTAAAGCAAAATCCATGAGAACTGTTTTCCAGACTTTAGTTAATGCTCTTATGACACATTTGGCCAATGAAAATGGATGAAAAACAGTAGTGCTTTGAAGCAATAGCCAGTAAATGCCGCTGTGGTTTACCGAGAGTGGGATGCACAACATATTAGACCACAGTTAATGAAATTAAACCATTTCTTATGTTTCTGAAATGTGTCCTGTATTACTTGCTTGGAAACTAAACAACTGCTTCATCTTTGAGATTTTACTTCTTTCTGTAGTAAATAGTATCTCTTACATCTACTGGTAATTAAATCAGTAAGTGACTACCACTGTTTTGTATTTTATAATACTATTTAAGGCAAAATAACTCAATAAATAAATGCATGTTCTTTTTTTGTTGTTGTTGTTTCCACATAAAAATGAAATTGTAACTTTATGTTCCTTATTCAAAGATCTGGGGAAAAGATTACTGTGAGGAAAATAGGATAAAGTATTTGCACACTACCTACTTGGGTGAGATGTGCATTGATAAGTAGTTTCCTTTCATAATATGCCCATGAAATGTGGATTTAATGTAATGCTTTCTTTACACTGTTTTACAGGGGAAAAAAATTCTTCTGGCAAATATTTTGGTGCAGTAGATTCTAAAGCTTTAACTACAGCCTTCCTGCACAACTTATCCAACAAAGCAATGAGGTGGGTTATTTACCACAATGAAATGCAGTTTTCCTCTAGTCTTCTGAAGCCTCGAAGAACCAAACAATAAATAATCTTCAAAACCCATTTACTTCTCTAGTATTTTTAATTACTACATAGTAATTATAAATCTACAGTTAAAAGTCTAGCTAAATTAAATCCTTAAAAAGAAGACTACATGTCTCCTTATTTACATCAAAGAAGGTATGAAAACATATTTTTTCTCTGCATTTAAAGCAGAGAGCTCAAAGGTTAAAATGAATTGCTTTCTGGCAGCCCAGCCAGCTGTGGTCTCAAGCTAAGAACTCAATTCTCATAAGTCCTTCAAGCTGTCCAACTGAAGTCCCTCATACGCTGTATTTTAACAAGTCAATTTATAACTCAGTAACGTTAACTAGTAAACTTCTCCAATTACCATAATTAGTTAACAGTAAAACTCAGGGATGGTCAATAGTTCAGGTTATATTGATGCAGTGTCACCGTAAGAAGCCACCGCTACTCGTCTTCATGAACTATCAGGCCACGGGTGGACCAGTGATAGCCATTAGCAGTGAGAAGGTTTATATGTGAGAGACTAGTCATGAAGCAGCATCAACAAAGAGAGATGGCAAAGAGCAACAGTCCTTCTACTACGTAAACCAGAAGAGATGACAGTTTATTCTTGTTTTGTCAGCTACTTGCCTGTTTGCTACTTAAAAACATTTTAGTAAGTATTTCAAAAACCAGTTATAAGAATTAGAACTCTATGGATAAGGGGAATGAAGATACAGATCCTCCCAATCAACAGAACAAGATGCTTTCAAATAAATCACACTTTTTCCAGATTTTTAAAAAAATGTAAAGGTGATATAAAAATTCAACAGTGGATCTCTCAGGGCAACTTTTACTATTGAGAATGCAATTTCTGTATGTATTACAACAGAAGTCTCCTAAAAAATTTAAAATAATTATTGTGCTTAACAGAAAACTGTCCTTATTAGCAGAAGCGTTGAATAACAAGGTCTTTAACACAAGTTATACTGCACACCAAAGTGGCAGCGAAGCTCAGATCACATAGCCTCATTTCCATAATCACTTTCACATGTGTACAATGCATTAAGTACAGTACCATCTTAAAAATGAAAAGCAGACATTCCTTTAGAAATTAATTCAATATTTAGCATGTCACACTCAAAAAAAAAATTATAATGCAGAAAGATTGGAATCTAATAATTTACTATAGATTGTTTATTATTTCGTTTGCATTAATTTTGTCCTATAGGCACAAGCATGCTCTACAGTTGTGGAAAGATAGCATGCATGTCTGGAACAACATATTCTAAAGATGTAACAATTTCTAAATCTTTAGTAACAAACATAAACAGAACCTACAAAATAATATGGAACCTTCTTTACTTTGCGTTTCCATATAATTCACATGAACTACTCCTGCTGATAGACCAATCCCAATAGTCTCCATCCACTTCTCACCAAGAAACAAACACGCATCACTGAACATTACCTCCTATCAGACTGTTTTCCCACAAACAAAAATGTAAGCCTACACTAAACATATATACGTATCTCGAATGCATGTATGCTGGTATTGGAGAAGTCAGAGTTAAGGTTCCATGCAGATTACTGTGAATATTGCTTCTCTACACACTGATTTTTAAGAGGATCAGATTATTCACTACTGTCAGTATTTGGGCTATCCATACTCAACTTAATTCTCATGTTAAGCTTGGTTCACAGAGCAATTGTTTACGGAACAAAACTAAAATCCCTGCATCTGTACCATGGCACTGTTGCTCATTTGTAAATATTATTTCTACACACAGCCTGTGGTTCTTCTCACACCACAACAAACTAAGCAAAAGTATTAAACCCTTCAATGTGAACAACCTGATTCTCTCTTCTGGATAAATGGCATAAATTGTGAGAAGTCATTGAAGAATTAGTAATATGCAAGAAGAACTAAGTGGCATTCTCCCTGAAGATCACATGATGAGATATGTTAAATGAATCTTTACCTCGCATCTTCTTTCTGGACTTCTCATTACACTACCACAAAAAAATCAGAAGTTTGTGTATGTGAATAGGAATTAATTTGCAGAGAGAAGACAACCTTACTCAGCAAATGGGTAATAAACCAACAATAACAAAACTTCTCAAACTGAAGAGTGTGAAAATAAACAGTGGAGCAAGGGAGAACTCCTCCTAATATTCAATTATACCATAAAATAACTAAAATGCTAATATATTCTTACATCAAGCTTCTTTGTTTACATCACAGTACAGTAGCTACTTCTTGTAGCAGTTACACAATACACTATAGTGTAGCTCTCAAGACTTCAGGCAATACTATTAAATGCAGGAAAAAATTTTCAACACCCCAAACAGAATGCATAATTAATAATCACACATATGTTTCAAATGAATTCCCCGAGGAAATAGTTAACTAATAACCTTTTCACAGAGTACACAGAAGCAATGTGTGGAACAGCTTTGTGAAATGGTAACCAATGTTTAAACTCAATAGCTCTCAATAGGCTTTGTCGTACCATGAGAAAATGTATCTGCTAATACATTCAGCCAATACATTCACAGGTGAAAAAGATTTTGGTTGTTATCTTGCCAACCCAAAGTATTTCACTGCAAGAAGAGGCAATACACAAAGGAAATATAAAATGGCACAGCCTTCTTGGAAAATCAATGAAACAAAAGATGATGTTAAATATGATTTGTGAAAGTCAATTTACCCTGTAACAGTGACCCAAATTTCAAAAAAAAAAAGTAGATGAAGGTTGGTGGGTTTTTGGTTTGTTTGTAACTCTGGTGGCAAGGTTAAAATAGACATGCTTCCCCAATACTGAAGATTCAAATGTCTTTTAAAAAAGAAAATATGTTGATAATGTTATGGCTATACATAAATGCAATGTGTAAAATAAAACAAGCCAGAGATATCCTTTCTTGTACAAAGAATGCACATTTTTTATTTCCTCTGCTAAATATGTCATCACTGTAGGATAGGGCCAAAAATATCCAGATGTTTTAATACGAAAGATCAAGAATAACCTTGTTGATGATTAGATTTTATTTTTCTCTTGAAGACAGTTGGTAGCGTTAAAGATGGAGGTTGCTGGCAGTTTTAGAAGCCTGTTCATTTAAAATTATTCTAACATCTTCCGCACAAATAATGTATTTGTTATATAAAAAAAGGGAACGCAGAAGCTTTGCAGTTCATTAAGCTGCTTTTCAACTGCACATAAGCTGACAATTCTCAGTTACATTCCCCAAAATTTTGCAGAAGTCTAAAACATTTCTGCTGCTATTGCATAAAGTGAGTAGTCTGAAAACCAAAACAGTACTGACAAGTATCTTAGAAGAATGCCACCTAAAGAAATCGCATTTGTGTGGCAGATCAGTTACCGGTATAAAAGACCAGCACACCTATACAAACACATAATATACTAAAGGGAAATATAAAGGCGTGGAGATCGGAACAAGGGAAAACACTCCTCCTTGCTCCCATTGCACCCAATGATCACGCCATAGGTAGACCATTCAAATACCAAAGCCATGGAAGGAAAGGTTAACCCTCCATAGGAAACAGAAGTCCCAAAGGAAATGAAAGTGGAAATGAAACCAAGGGAAAAAGGTATTTGGCTCTCCACCCTAAGAACTGCCTACAGCAATGCATTATAGAGGTGTCCCTGGAGGCTGGCTGAGCTTCCACAGCAGCAGCATTACACCGTGAGTACTGGGTCATTGGTGGCATAGCTGGCTGATTATGAGATGAGGTCATGTATTGACTTATTTTAGTAAGAAACCACATAAAATACAGCCTGATGTACAGAGAGGTTTTGTACAGATAAAAAACACTCCACAACAGTGAAATCATTTATTTGGAATTATAAGGAATTAGGAGAGACTGAGGGACTTCACAGAGATTGAATCTCACCTATTTGCACAGAACACAGAGCAAAACAAACAATATCCCCCTTCCCTGCCCCCCCCAAAAAATAAAAAATTACAAACTGAATAAATCCACTTTTGTTCCAATAATTCCAGATGAGAAAGATTTTTTATAAGAAAGATAATTATCTACAGGCCAGGTGTGGTAGCTCTTAAAAAAAAACATTCTGATTTTATACTGATATTAATGCCAGGAACAGTTCTGGATACAAATAGTTTTCATTGCACAGTATACCCATGCAGGTTTCCTGACCCTTGCTTCCCAACTCTTTACAACTGCAGGACCCCTTTGCAAGTACAAGCTTCGTATGTGCCTTCCTAAAAACAAGAATTACTGCTCTCATGAATCCTACTTGAAATTTTTCCTCTTACATCTCCAAGCCAAACAAGATGACAACCTCTTCCAATTTTGATTTTTTTTTTTTTTTCCTTTAATTGTAAGCCCAGAAGAAAACAGTTGAATTTTTCAGGACAGTGTATCTACAAAAATCCCAACATAGGAGTCCGGCTAAGCAGTAAAAACTTCAGAAATGACCACCCAACAGTAGCAGTATATGCAGGAAAATGAAGCTTTGTTTTAGAGAAATTTACTTCCACTTCAAGATTGAGGGACTAAATGCTACCTCCATACCAACTACAGACATCCACTCCTTAAATCTTCATTGCAGGGATGTTACCAAACACCTTGCAGCTATTTTACCTTTTGGGAGGAATGCACAAAGGATTTTTTGCACAATGCTACAAATATGCTAGCACATAGCCAAATGCAGAATTTAATCAATGTTGACATCCTTGCATCTGAGGCAGTGTGGGCTCCAGGATTAATGCAGGAGGCACAGATAATCCTGTCCAGTTTACGTACACCTAGCAAAAACAGTAAGTGATTATTAATAACTATTTTAAACACACGAATAATGTAAACAATCTGAACCTGAAAAATTGTGCATCTTTCATGAAAGCAAGAGAAAAGAAGCTGGTGCATTAAAACAAGAGCTTGAGATGATTGCACAGTGTGGCATCAAGACCAGCTTATAAATTTTATTTAAACTCTGACATGCTATACCTTGGGGCAATGCCTCAAGCTGCCTCTAGTGCTTATGTGGGCACGTTAAAAACTGAATAAATGGGTAAGCTGACTGAAAAATAACCCTGAGGAGGAGCAATTTCCAGCTGGTCCCACAAGCTGAACAAACTGCTCACGTATCTGCCTGATCATTAGAAGGTGTGGGAAAGGTGCTGTCAGGAGTGAAAGGAAGGTAGGACCACCCCTTTGCACAGTAGTATGATCCTACATCAGCTAAAAATAAAAGGAAATCACATCTTCTGTAAGACAGCGCAAATGAGGCTTTAAAATCCTCTTATCCTTATGGAAGTGCTCACTACCAAAAATCTGGCACCAAAACTCTTTAATAGCATATGCAGGAATAAACAGGTGCCAAAAGTTTTTAAAAAAGACCATCTATACATTTGAAAGAACTAGATCCAAGTTTTGTATGTTTATTCCTTGAACTCTTAAAGCCTTCCATTAGGGACACAGAGATAAGACCGAAACAGAGCTGAAAAAAGGTCTGGCTCAAACACACTTCAGTCATGGGACTGGGGGGAAAGAGCAAAACTATGAATCCATTATAAGTGAGATATGATAATTATGGAGAAAGAAAATAAAACACTTTTTTGTTTCTATGTAGTGTACTTAATATCCTTCCTTGCAAAGATAAGTATTATTTGTTTTGAGCTACTGCCTACAGACCTCAGCCATCAGGGCCCTGTTTAAATGATTCTGAAGAGCAGCAGTGAATGCCACCATCACAATTACTTAACAGTTTTAAGAGTTAAAACCCATTATAGATTTGCCATCAAAGTAAAAAAATAAAATAAAAAAATAGATCTATGGTCTAAGATACTATACATATTACTAAAGGATGTTCTGAATTTTAAATCATTTTGATCCTAACTAAGGATCTGGAATCAGGAAATATTGAGACAGATGCGTACATGACAGACAAACTCAGGATTTGCAGTTTCCACCTCATATTCTTATAAATAAATTAATCGGAAAAAGAAAAATAACCAATTGTGTGCCAAAAATTTGGGATATTACTTGATTTTCTTTTTTTCCCTCCATAAAAGGAACAATGTGTATTTCTTCCAAAGGGTCCTGGAAGAGTAATTACAGATGACATATGCTCAGAAGCAGCTCAGATGCTTTGGATTCTCAATGATAGAAACAAAAGAGAAAAGAAAGGACTGTCTAACAGAAGAGGAAGAAAAGATGGAAGCTTAAAACAACTCAAAACAAGTCCCTATGGCCTAAGAAAAGACAAGACAGCAAAGATAAAGGAACTGAAGAAACTGTATAGAAAGTCCCTCTACACAATCAGAAAGAAAGAAAAAACAAATAGACAAGAAAATGAGCTAATAGGCTCGGTAACAGAGCTTTGAGTAAAACTGTATAAAGAACATTTTAATATACCCTTCATTTTCTCAGAACAACTCCAAGTATCTCAATCACTGCTGGTAATGTCACTTCATACATACATATATATATATGTATGTATATATATGTTATGAAGACTATATTTAAAAACATATTAAATATACTTTTGTTTGTTTGTTTGTTTGTTTTCCAGAACTTTTCATCAATTCAAAGGTGTGTGTATATATATACATACACACACCAATATATATGTACGTATATATATAGCATGTGTGCAAGAGAGACAGCAAGAGGTCATTTCTTCCTAGAACATGATCCAGCGGGACTATCTTCAGCACTGAGTAACAAAGCCGGCCACCTGTCCTTGTTGTGAATATTACATGAGATAACAAAAGGTACAATATTTACCACACCTACCAAAAATACTAATTTCATATTAAGAGCCACTACATTGTCAAAGATTATTACTAATTTTCTTAGAGTTTCACTGGGTACTAAGGAGAAAAAGCCCAATAAGAAATAAATGAGAGCAATTCTTGGTACAAGGTAATCTGAGTTTGCATAAAAATGGTAATTATACAACATACATTCACTGTATATCATTTTAGTCTATGAGACACTAAGACAAAAATATTTCCTTCACATAAACAGTTTTTACACAAGCTATTATTTATGAACTAGAAGTTGAACCAGAAGTCTACCCAGACCCACCTGGAGCTAGTGCTGGATTCCTAAGGAACGGAACACAATGGGGAAGGTCTGCATGACATTTCCTAGACTATGCTCCAACTGTCAAGAACATGACTCCTGAACCAGAAGGGTTGTCTTTGGTTTAAAAGGTTTTCCAACATTTTGTTTTTCTTCTCCATATTTATCCAATGTTATTTTTAAATGTAAATTTGCAGCAACCACATTATCTTGTAAAAGGAAGTTTTAGTGTGACTACTTCCTCCTTTTGCTTGGCATCCTTAGGAACCTGGAATCTACTTGGTTCGTCTGATGATACCTAACTCAAGAAGTAACTGCTTCCTCCAGTATAAGTCACAAAACTTCTGAAGCTTCTACGCTTCTGTGGGTTGACTGGCCTAAACGTTACCATTCTCACTATTGGAAACGTGTCCTTTATTTTAAATATATCAGTTTCCAAGGATTTACTTGGAGGTTTTTAATCAAAGAAAAAGGATATCAACATGAATAAATTATTTGCCATCAAATTATTACTCCTTTCAAAGTTCGTAGGTGGCAGAATCAGAATGATTTTTCAAATCTCAGAGGACAAAGAGATGTAATCTCTTCTTACTTCAAAGACCTCTTTCTCCAATTCTCATATGAGCTTTACACATCTTTTCTGTGCCCTCTCCTTTTTTTTAAGCTACAGTAAAAAAAAGACATACATCATCTTCAGCCTCATAGAGAGCATATATAAAACTTATGTTTGCATATTTATATTTTTACTCACTGCTCTGTTACATCACACAATTGTCATTAGCACCTATTGACATATCATCACATAGGAAGTTCCTGTTGCATTGTGGGCCCCTATGATCCCTGCACATAATTAGTATCTGTGCATTTAAACAGTGAGATACTCTTAGGACAAGTTTGGTCTACATTTCTTGTTCAAACGTACATAATCCTGGATTTGATTTCAGCGAACCCCAATAACCATGTAACTCATGTTGTGTAACTGCCATGTTACTATCATTTGACATTCCTCCTAGATCTTAAATTATATATTTTGCAACGCATAATGGTGAGTTTTTTTCCACCAGTTCTGAGAAAATATTTTACCTTTGAAATGATGAAAAGTTCTGGAATAACAAAAACAGAAAAGTACATTTAATATGTTTTTAAATACAATCTTCATAACATTATACAAATTTCACTAATCTGTACAGATGCATAGGCAATCTTGATTCAGGTAAATTACATATTAGCATGAACAATCATTAAAAGTGCATAAGGAGTAAGAAGCCTATTTAATGAAAAAACATAGAAATGTTACCATATGTTTTATGAAGTATTCTTTACCCTTTAAATGAGCACATTCAGATTTAGTCGCTGGCTTTGTTTCAGAGAAACCCCATCTGTACACTGCATCGCTTACAGGCACATCTCAGTCATGCAATAGCTATGTCACAGCTCATATATCAAATAGAAATCACATTCAAGGCCACACAACCTTATATACCCAAAGTCTTCCATTCTATTTAAAGTAATCCTAAGAGAGCTCTTATTGCACCTCACTGCTGATGTCACATGACTTTTGTTGGGAAACAGAGTCCTACAACTTAAATATCAAACAGCTCCTAACACAGATGAGAATGATCTAAAGGACAACTCTATTGTACTTATATATTCTGGAAGTTGCTTTTTTTTTTTTTTTCTTTAAAACAAAGAAACAGGTGTGGAGCTAAGAAAGTATAAAAATAGTAGCACCACACGCTACATTGTACTGTGGAAAGCAGGATGAAATACAGGCAACTCACAGTAGGCTTCAGGAATTCATCTGATGAATTTAGACTCCGAGGCTAACCAAGATGATTGCTCACAGTTAAGGACAGAAAGCGAGAAAGAAGTTACTTACCTTTTGAATCAAAGAGCTCAGTGCCAGAACAATCTCAAGCTCGAACCCAACAGCTAGGATAACTGATGAATCCAAAGGCTTTATTACTTGTCAGTACACAAACCCATTCACTTTTGTAATACGGAAACAGTATCAACAGCCATGTTAGAAATCTTTGAAATCACACAGATCCAAGCTGCATCCTTCACAGAACACCTTGAGTACAGAGAATGCTGCTGAAACATTTCTCTCTTCCCTTATTTCCCCCCTTATTATCAACAAGTTTCCTTTCTCAAAGAGAAATTGTACAAAACAAACAAACAAAAAAACACATCTAAGATAATCAGCTAAATGCGAACACCTAACAATGAAAAATGGCGATCTCCAATTACAAAGGGACAGTCACTCCTGCCAATGTCTAAAATTAAAAAATATTCCTTATGCACTTTCAATACAGATGATTATTAAATACTTGTTTCTTCCTAACAAGGTAAAGTATGTTTCCAGGAGTATCTAAAATAGCTGACTGACTACAAAGCAAACTGTTTGTTTCTTTAGTTCTTTTTTATTAAAATAAATAAATAAATAAATTACCCTGATGAATGAAATGACAATCATGAGGAAATTATATTACACTTACCCAACTTAAAACAGTCAGCTTCATGGGATTTATTCTAACAAAATTTGTTTGTATTTAAAACAATTAGTAAAGAAAAAGAAAGATGACCCACCTTTTATAACATGTTACAGTCAACATGCTTTATAAACTTTTCTTATGATATGGTATTGTAAACCCAGATTCTTGTAATACTGAAGAACCATTTCATTTTTCAAAAACCTCTCAGAGGTTTTTAATAATTTAATTTTTAAATTAATAAATTAAATAAATTAAATAAATTAATGAATGAATTAAATTAATTAATAAATTAATAAATCAATAAATTCATTAGGTTAATATACAACAGAAGACTCATATTAAGAAAGCATATACACAGTAAGATTCCAATTGAATATAAAACAATAGCAAAATATACAACTTCAACTAGCACCAAAAGCTAACAGGAGTCAACTGGGTTAAATAGACTCAGCCTGACCAAGAGGATAGTTCAGAAATCAGCTGGCTCCAGTTAGAGATGTGGGTGAAATAACATTTCAAACAGAAAATAAGTCGCGAAGCATCAAGTAACACAAAATGAAAAAGAAAAGGAAGCCCTGTGATCATTCAGTCTCAATTCTTATAAAATACAGGCCATGGAATCACCCTCCTGTATTTAACCAGCAGCATGAATCTATCAAAAACACTGCTACTACCATCACCACCAAAAACACAGTCTCAGTAAGTTGTTTCAGTCATTAACAGTTGCATAAAAAAGCATCTTTTAACCGGAATTTGTTTTGGCTACTGGTACTTGTTACACCTTAATTTTCTAGACATGTTTCATTTTTGTATACATGGTGCAGTTGCCTCAAATACCAGTAGATCTGCCTCCTACAAAACATCTCTTCCAGTCTTGCAAACAATTCTGTTAAGTGTTTCATCCTCTGCTTCAAATTCAACTTGAGCCTTAAGATCAGAGGCTTTCAGAAATTCAAAATAATGACTGCAATTGCATTTGGATGTCAAGCTGTTCTTTGAGGCTTCTGGGGGCACAAGACAATGTACAGTGCTAATGTGACAGAGGACAATCATGGAGCCTTTTCTCACTATTAGGCTATTTTGGTTTACATGCCTAATATTAGTGAAAGCAAAGACAAAAAAGGCAAAGAATTAAAAGATCTAGCCAAAAGCGTGCATATATATTTAATATAAAGAAAAGAAAAAGTGAATCACAGAAATAAGGTATTTTCTTTTGTTTAAATAATAAACTTAATGATTTGTGGAAAGACAAACGCATCAGGATGTTAGCAACTTTTTGAGCTTACCCTGGTAAGCTCTGTCCTAACAGCGGTCTTGAAGCATCTGTAAGGCTATGTCGGATCTTAACTGTGATTTTAAGTGCAACTGCGTTAAGAAGTTTTCTATTGAACTAAATGTTCCTTACAAGTTTTCTAATGAACTAAAATGTTCTGTATTACCTCAATGAAATAGAACGATTCCAAAGCACAAAAGAAAACGGAAGTATTTTTTTTTTTCAATAGGAAAAAAATTGATTATTTTTTCCCTTTTGACTAGGAAATGCCAGAAAGACTTCTACAGATCATGACTGATTAGCAATGTATCAATAACAAGTTTTGAAGCAACTATAAAGAAAATTAGAGATGGTTAACAGAAATTTAGACTGCAGTTCATGTCCCTATTTTACTTATTGCATCTACTCATCATTTTTCACTACTGTTTTGGGCAGCAATTTCAGTTCATACTGCAGAAAAGGATTCTTAGCTCTAAGTGGCACACGAATCTACCACAGAGTGTAGTTGTGCTCACTGATAGACAGAACATTCACATATCAGAGCTCGCATCCTTTTTCCTTCTCCATATTTCATGCTATTAGACTGTAACATTGAATCTTCTCTTTGCATCAGACTCTTTTCAATATCTTACTACCTAAAACAATTATTTTTTTGCCATTCTTTGTAAAGTTTTCAAACTGACTTCTGCAATATTTCTGTGACCTGCTGTAAGCTTATACTTTCAAAAATGAAATATGGACTGGAGTCCTAAACAGAAAATATTCCGGCATATACTCAGGCTGGCATATTAAACCTTCATGCTTCCCATGCCTTTAGCATAGAAACTTTTAAACTACTATAAATGCAGAGGAACCAAACATTATTAGAATAAGTTCAGTTACATTCAAACAACAAAGAGCAAAACACTGAAAGACTGTAAAGGAAATTAAGGAATGTGACATACACATACAGAGAAATTCTAAACACAGAAAAGTCTTATTTTGTTACTGCAGGTAAGAATTTCAAGGGAAAATTAAAGACAATCCTACAAAAAATACTAATAAATATAGAGATAACAAATACTACTTTGAAAGACTGAGAACAAAGACACTTGGTGCAATAAAATACAGTCTCATGTTCACCCTGGCAGCAATAGTACTGTTTGATGGGTTGCAGGAAAGCTTGAGCACTATTATAAAAACCTAAATGACAATCTTCATAACTCAGATGAGCTTCTGAACATAACAGGAAGGGAAACACAATAATCTAGGTCTCTAGAAATGTACCTGATTTATTTGTACATGTGCTTCAAGGTGTACTTATAGAACTTGCAGCTTCTTTTTCTGCAGCCCAGGTTCCTCATCAAATGCTACCATAGAAAATGCAGCATGTGACTGAATGTCTGATAACGGAATACTAGAAAAAATGTTTTTCATTGAATGCTCAGAACTGTATATTTCTTTATTTAATCTCACAACCATTGTTGTGGACTTTCAGAGCTTACTACGACACCCTAGAAACTGACCACTTGCTCTTTTCTGTTAATTGTTTTCCCCTCGAGTTTTTAAGTCACAACAGCTCTTTACTGACATCATTAGAAATTCTGAAAGTTTATATTCAAACTCAGACAAATCATAAAAATGAAGGTGGCAAAGGAATTGGGAGGGCATGAGATGGGAAGACTGAAATCAAGACAATGGTTTGGCCAAGCACTATTCCCTTTTTCAGCTCGGTTTTTTTTTTCTTCCATCCCTGTATTTAGGTAAAATTCTGTACATGCAAAGAGTTTTTGAAGTCTTTGTGCAAATTTACACAAAGCAAATTTTATGAATTAAAGAGGTAGTTGTTCTTAATGCTGAATATGGTAGAGGTACTGTCTTGGTGATAAGCACAAATCTGCTGGCAAGCTGTGTTTCATTGATAACATATGGGATACTGCAACATATGAATGGATAGCAGCATAAAAGTGATCCCACTGGGAAAGTAGCCCTGACAAGAAATACACATCAAAGCAAGTTTTATAAAAAGCTCTCTTGAAAGACAGAAGATCAAGTGCTTAGCACTTCGGTGATCACAGCCACCTAATCTAAGCCCAATGGACGGAATACAGAGTTAACTGATGAAACCAGGAGCTGTGAGAGCTATAGCAAGACGCAATCATATGAGCTTTCAACAGTACTGCAAATGCTGTTATGTCAGTGCCTCAAAGCTGGACTTTAAAGCTTAGTCAGTCTAAAAAGAGTAGACAAATATCTATGGATTCCTAATGTGTCTGGAGTGACCTGGTTTGCTGGCGTACACAGTATATTTTTAGATGCAATTTCCTAAGACCACACCCAGAATAGTACACTTCACCCTTTCTGAACTATATCTTAGTTATAACACAGTTTCACAGTGTCTGTAAAGCTGTTGAATACACGAAGAAATGAAGTTGTTTAGAAACTAGTTGGGACCCTAAAAGAATCCGAAAAAAAGATTAAATATAATGGATACAGAGCAGATGTTTTACATGGTATACCTCTCCCCCTCCCCCCCCAAACTTGCCAGACATTTACTGCCAACAATGTACTGTGCACACAGAAATGACAATAGGAAAAAACTACTTACAACAGCAAACACTCACTGTCAAGTACTCACACAAAAATTTAAGCATGTTTAAGCATGAAAGAGAACAACTGGTTCCTGATTCCTTCGTTTGTAACAAAGCATAGCAAAGACCTCCTTTCACTTTGGTAGATTTTGAGTGGAGAGAAGATGAGAAGATTTTCCTTCCTTCTGTTGAGCAGGACTGCCACTTATTTCCAGTAAATGGGAGAAAATGGACTAAACGATAGCAAATCACAAGTGACTCACGTGATGTCCAGAGGTGCCTCAAAAACAGCTATTTTATTCCTATCTCCAGACATCCCTTTGAACTTTGAAATCTGCTCTCCCACCAAGACAAGACTTGAATCCGACTCTTCTAACTTGACTCCTCCTTTCATTAACACCTGTTGCAGATGGGTGGATGACCAACTCTTCTATCAGTGGTAACAAATCTAAAAGTACTCAGAAGAGTGTAATTCCACACATTTTAATTGGGGTATGAATTTCTGAAATGATTGATATATATACACATAAGGTGAGCAACAAAATGGATTATATTCCTTCAATAGTGAAGATACCAGAAAGCTAAGTGGACTCAACTATCAAACAGTGGGGAGCATGTTTTTTGCTATATAAACTGAAACTTAAAGACAACAGGTTGCTTCTGAGTACAATCCACTGACCTCATATTAAATAGGCTGATACAGAGAGAGCAGAGAAGATACTTTTCAGAAAAATTTTCTTTGAGAAGACAGTAAAAAATGGATGAAAGTGGAAAACTCAAAGATTCCTTTACTTCCAAAACCAGTAAGTTGGCAGAGCTCTTTAACTCAGCAGAGAAGCTCTTCTTCGTCAGCCTGTAGTAAAGCATGTGATTAGCTTAATTATTATAACTTTTCTTAAGAACTTTTTCTCCAATAAATCAGGGTTGACCTGTGTGGTGCCAGGAGTTGGACTCGATGATCCCTGTGGGTCCCTTCCAACCCAGGATATTCTATGATTCTGTAATTACCAATAAGCATATGTAGTTTAAGGTAGCTTGACTACATCACAAATCTGAGATTATATCCAGAAGAATGAAAAATGCTAACACAAGAATAAAGTAGTCGGCATAAAAAAAAAAAAAAAAATGCTGTATCTAACTGTGGTATGTCATGCAAGCCAAGTAAAAGTGAGAGATTTAACATAAGAAGGAAACAAAAAGCATCTGCAGAGGTGCAAGGTTATATCACTAGCTTCTGTAATATTGAGATTCTTGCATCTTCCTCAGAAAACAGGCAGAGGGAGACTACAAATGTACCTCTAAAGCTGAGAATTCATATGAAAAGGAACTAAAAGCACTCTCTTCATACGAAGAAATGAAGCTTTTCCTCCTGCAATAGCATGTTAACAAAAACGTGTCTATGTCTTAAATTAAAGAATTCAAAAAAAATCCTGAAATAATTTTTAAAAAAACCTTTGCACCAATCTAGACTTAAAGCGTTTCTATAAGGCTACCTGGGAGTTGCATTTCTTAATTTCTGTATTTTGTTCATACTTAATTCCCTATGCTCTGCAATAACTAAGAATTAAAAAAAAAAAAAAAGCTACTAGTTCAGGAAGAAGCATCTTTGAGAAGGAAAATGTGTCCAGAGGAGTGCTACGAAGATGAAGGACCTAGAAGGGAAGACGTTATGAGGAGAGGCTGAGGTCACTGGCCTGTTCAGCCTGGAAAAGAGGAGGCTGAGGAGAGACCTCATCGCAGTCTACAGCTTCCTCATGAGGGGGAGTGGAGGGGCCGGCACCGACCTATTCTCCTTAGTCAACAGTGATAGGACCCACAGAAACAGTGTTAAGCTGAGGCAGGGGAGGTTTAGGCTAGACAGCGGGAAGAGGTTCCTCTCTGAGAGGGTGGCCACACACTGGAACAGGCTCCCCAGTAAAGTAGTCACTGCACCAAGCCTGTCAGAGTTTAAGTGTTTGGACTGTGCACTTAGTCACATGGTCTGAACTTCTGGGTAGACCTGTGTGGTGCCAGGAGTTGGACTCGATGATCCTTATGGATCCCTTCCAACTCAGGATATTCTATGATTCTATAAGCGTGCTGTTATTAATCAGACAAGGAGCAACCAAAAGGGGAAAGGAAAAAGATCTGACCAGAGATGTCCAATAAAGAATAAAAGGGTAGAATATTCCAGTGACCAGGCATAAAAACAGTAAAAGAAGGAAAATATCAAAAATGAGATGCAGCAACAAAGTGAAGGTGTAAAGATAGGAGAAAGAAGTACAAGGTGTAATATCTGGATTTGTTTATCATGTTACCTCCAAAACAAAGAAAACAAGGCAAAAGATGACGTTTGAAAAAAATTATGAAAAAATAAGACACACATTTGTTTGATCTGTATCCATACCAGCCTTATGATGTAATCTCAACAGAAAAACTACAGCCAGACTGGGGACCATACTTATTTAGATGATTTCCAACTAAAACAAAGGTGTTTCTGGAAACAGCTCTGATTACCTTCTTTGAGTCAACTTCAGCCTTGGTTCCAAAGTACGTTTTGGAGGACGGTAAGCAGATGTAAAGACTCTTATTTTGCATAAGACAAAGCTCCAAAAACTCAGGAGCTGTGCTCATACATAGAACTCTCATACTTCCTCAGAATCCGTGCTTTTAATTATCATATCATGTACACCATCATATGTATCTCTATTAACGAAGAAAAGCATAACAACATTGTAAAGCAAGGAATACTTTCCCACAGTAGTAAAGCACTTCAAAGTGTGATCAAAGCAGTTACATCTGCTGTGTCACATTCAATGATGCTATTATGCTTCACTTCAGATTTTCATTTCACAAACAAGAAGGGACATTCACTTAATGCCATTAAATAACATTGTAATAGAACACCTACCTTTCCTTATTATTCAGTAATTCTCCTCCAAATACAAAATCAAAAGTACAAAAAGTTAAATTTAAGATTTTCTTGCATATGATAATTTTCTGAGAATCTAATGTTTCCTTAACTTTATCTGCCTTATTGTTACTATTTTTTTCATAGAATGGCTTGGGTTGGAAGGGACCTTAAAGATCATCCAGTTCCAACCCCACTGCCATAGGCAGGGAGGCCACCCACTAGATCACGTTGTTCAGGGCATCATGCAACCTGGCCTTGAGCACCTCCAGGGATGGGGCATCCACAGCTTCTCTGGGCAACCTGTGCCAGTACCTCACCACTCTCATAGTAAAGAATTTCCTCCTAATGTCTAGTCTAACTCTATCCTGTTTTAGTTTAAGACCACTGCCCTTTTTAAAAAGAACCTGATTTAATATAATAATAGATCGTCTGAGGCTTCAGACTAGCAATTGGTATTGCAGCATGTCATAGGGTGGTATCTTACTACAGTGAGATGAGTACCATGGGTATCTTCATTTGCCACAAGAGAAAAAATGCCCCCACAAACA
Organism: Nettapus auritus; assembly: GCA_011076525.1. Classification (NCBI taxonomy): domain Eukaryota; kingdom Metazoa; phylum Chordata; class Aves; order Anseriformes; family Anatidae; genus Nettapus; species Nettapus auritus. The sequence continues at coordinate 135,963,698 of CM021766.1, read as the reverse complement.
TGGGAGCCACATAACATTAAGAGTCACTTTCAATGTTAATTCACTAGAGTGCATTAAATAAGAGTAACTTCAGAGCATATTAATATTTTAGAAATTATTAACATTATAGGCACTGTTACAGCAAGTTTTAAGTCCAATATCTGGAATCTATCAAATGATTTCAACTGCGTGCGACTTTGATTTGATCAAGAAGATATACATTATATAAACCCACAACTTATGCTTAGTTTTCAGTATTACATGGTTGCAAACAGCAAGCATGCTTCTACCATATTTTTAAGTTCAACAGCTTATAAAGATGCCTACCCTTAAATCTATGTATTTTGGATTATTGCTTGTTTGGTTCTATTTTTTCTAAAGAAAAAAGTACTTCTACAGCAAACATTTTTGTTACAAGCCTCACAGGAACTTTTTCAGTTCTGTACTTTTAAAATTTTCATTCAGCTTCCATAATAATCAATTCCATTCATTATCCTTGCTTATATTTTTCCATCAACAAAATCAAAACTCCAGTTAGATGATACTTTCCTACTACAAAATTTATCATTATGAATAACAAGGAGGAATATATACTATTACAAGCTGTTCTAAGTTCTTGTAAAACTATACGAGGATCACAAAGCATTTATATTAAATTTAATTCCATAACAGCAAAACAAAACAAACAAACAAACAAACAAAAACACAACAAAAACATGTTATTTAAACAAAAGTACCGTCCTGCTCAACATTACAACCTGAATAAACCATCTCATATGGACTGAAATGCCTAATAGAAGAATAGAAGAATTGACCAAACTGCAATTTTTCCTGTTACTTTTCTTCATAAACCTTAAGATGTTGGCTTTTTTTTCTCCGAGAAAAGATCTTCAGACAGAACGCAACTTCTGCAAGTGATAATCTACATAGGAAAACTTAATGGGAACATTTTCTCCTGGATTTACAGTGATTTGGAGAAGGGAGAAAGGCTTAGATACCTAATTTAGTCACATATTTTTGTGCTCTTTTGTTAACGTGTACACCATTGGCTCCTGCAGCTGACAAAAGCACAGAAGGTACCCACTCATTTTCAACCATGTCCATATAGGAATTTTAGTACTTATATTTAACAAAATGGAGGAAAAAAGGAGTACCTGGATGTATTAGAGAGAGACGAATGGCGCAGAAAGGGATTCTAACACCAAACTGCAATTGAATGCTGCAATTTAATACCTAACATGTTATTTTAATGCACATACACAACATTCACCTGAACAGTACAGCACCAGTGGAAGGGAGAAGACTGAGTATGAAACTACTACAGCTCAGTTTTACAATCTAATGTAAAGATGTGCTATTAATTTGGTTGGTTTGTCTTTTTTCTTTTTTTAATGTTTATTCAAACAGTACCATTTTAAGAAAAGACTACAGAATGCGATAGCACATATTTAAGATTTTTGCAGTAGTGACTACTGAAGCCCCAGAAATTATACTAACGATCAAAACCCCATAACAGGCAGATTTAGCAGCCCTCAACAGCTTTATTTTGTGTTTAGGATGAAAGGAGATCACATGGAACCATAAAGAGAAAATATTAGACTATTAGTAGACATAAATTATTAATTCTTTGTGTTCTATCACCTGTACTCATCTTCATTTCCCTGTCCGAACATTTCACTATATAAACTGAACTGAAATCCTGCAAAGTAGAAATATTTAATCTAAAAGGGGAAAAGGGGAGAATAACGACTTCTGAAATTTCCACAATTGTCAAATTACCACAGAGTGATGGCTTGAGATGGAAGTATTCAATGTTGTACACTAAAAGACTTATTAATCAAGATGACAGTGGGACTAGGTTGTGTGTACTGATAGCACTGAAGCTCCGGTTAAATCTAATTGGTGTGAGAACTAGAACAGGAAACAATAGAAAGGAATGACAGCACTTCAGATATATGCACGTGAAGATCCACTAAAGATGTAAACACTTGTATGTTTTGGTTTGCTTACTTGAACAACTGTGCCTTCCTCCAGAAAGGAAAGAACAAAAAAAACAGTAAGGTTTGCTACCAAGCCATAAACAAAACAGTGTATGTTCCATTCTCAGATTACACTGGGATTTTGTACCACTTCAACAAAGAACTCCCATTTAGCATCACTGTAATTGTCAAAATGGCAGTAATAAATAGAAATAGAGACAAGAAAAGCCCATTTATTTTTTCTACCTGAGTAAGATACTAGAAGCACCACCACTGCATTTTAGGAGTGGCTTAGAACATCAGTTATGGTTTTCCTTTAACATTAAAAAGGCAAAAAGCAACAATAATACATTTGACAGACAAAATGGGAGATTTTAGTCATTGCTGCTCCAAGTTACTTTCCAATAGTCCCATGGACATGTTTAATATCAACTGAAATTAATTAGGTATTTCCTACAAAATACTAGTTCTGTAGAAAAATTTGTCTCTCCATCCCAAATGACCCTTTATCAACATTTCTTCACCTGCCTGATTAATTTTTTTTTTTATTTTCTAGTTATGAATAATCACTGATCATTCACTGAAGTAACTGGCACTGCTACTAATATAGACAGACCTGAAGACTCAACTGAAAATTAACCAATATGCTATTACTGTGCTATTAAAAAGTACATTACTGTAATTTCTTCACAGTACACTTAAAAATCAACTTCCCAAAGTCCCTTCCAATCTAAATGTTATGATGACTGTATTATTATTTTATTTTTTTTTTTTGCCAGGGGCGAAGAAGGTTCCTTTTGCTCTTCAGAGAAGCAGTGTTCATCACTACAACTTTTAGCACAAGTAGGCATGATACTTCTCTTACAGAACCTCTGCGGGCACCTTCTTCTTAAGACACAGGCAACAAAAAATACCACCATGGCATTCTCATTCGTGCTTCGTACTTATAGTAGCAGTCACCGGTGGCTTCCTGGCTGACACTAAATTTGACACCAACATCTCTGGATTCTCCCCCCCTAAAAACAACCTTTCCTCCTGGTAACTCTGAAGCTTTTGCATGTCTGCTTTGAGCTCTTCTCGGGAATTTTCCAGTTCCTATTATGCAGCAGATTGATGAGCTGTTATGTTCTTCCCATCCTTCTTGTAATGCATTGTATTCCAGTATCTTACTCAGCATGCTCAGTTGCTCTTAGAAAAGAAGCCACCTCACCCTCCCTGTAGTTTTTCACCTGACGTAGCACATAGCAGCTAGAACAAGGCAAAGAGGCAGCCTACCTCCCTGCTGTCCAAACACACCTTTCTTAACAGAACATGAAATAACATAAAGCTAACAGCTGAGCAAACAAAACAGGTGCCCTCTGTTACTGCTTCAAATGCTATATGTGCAAATAAACTACAGACTCCAGAGGAAGGGCACTATTTATAGTTCTAGGCTTAGGTGTCTTGTTTTTGGTAGCCCACCAACATACCCAACAAGAGTTGCTGTTAATTTCAACAAACATACATGCTGAGCAGAGTTCTCCTGCAATTTTGAAACATAATACAACCTCAGAATCTTATATATGCTTATTTATATGTATAGATTTAATGTATGTATGTATTCCTTTCACAATCTATTGCTTTTTCCCCTTGGCTGTGCTATTGACACTACGTATACGTTCACTTTCACCAAAATAGACATTTTAAGTCTGTAATGGATTTTTACATATATCTGATTTTTCAGTATGACATTACAGATTTGAGTTAAGCTTTTATGAATGTCTTGATTAAGCATATCATCATTCTTTCATCAGAATACCATGATTTTTCCATTTCAAAGCTTATTTGTATACATAAATCACAGCAGCAAAGATCAAAAGGTAATTATAATTACAAGTTTATATGTTTACTTCATATCTTAGTTCCTCATTCCAGGCCACTATAGAATCATTGCTTCAAGGAGGGAATTTATTAAGAAGATACTTAACAAGCTAAAAACCACTGATTAGACATTAAAGTGATAAAACGTCCCAGCTACTCCATGCTCAGTGTAAGTCACTTCAGACTTAGGAATATCACTGAAAATGTCTATAATAAGAAGAAAGAAAAGATTACAGAAAACTACATTACATTCAACTATTAAAGAATTGTGCTTAGGTTGGTTATCCACACCCTATACAGATCTGAAATTAGAGCTCATCATCTACCACACTTTCACAGAAATGTACAGTGTATGAAACTACTACTATTTACACGCTGAAGCTAGATGCCTAAGAGAAGGATAAGGACACATGTGGGTACAATCACCATGCAAGACAGTAAGCTGTTTATACCACGCACATTTCATACAACTGTGTCCTGCCACTCCCAAGTAATGACTTAAGAGAATGCACCCTTACACTTTGATTTTAACCAGAAAGGTTAAATCATAGTCCTCAGAATGAATGCCAAAACTGTCCACATTGTGTGGAACAAACAGAGATTAAATGCCACTACGTTGCAAGGAAGCAATTAGAGCTTAACAACTTACATTACCACTAAAGGTAGAAATTCTAGGCTTTTGCTGGGTTTTGTGTTTTGGGGTTTGGTGGCAGGGGAGAGGGGTAAGAGGAAAAAAGTAGTTTTAAAACCAGGGGTATTAGAAAAGCAAGTCACTTAGTTCAGTCTTTTTCCTAAGTGGTTAAAAGAACTATGCAGCAGCTCCACAACCCTTTTTTATATGTACACCTGGGAAGAATACTGAATCCTGTTACTTTCCTCAGTGTTACCCTGATGTGGTTTAGACCAGATGTTTAAATGTTACAGTATGTACATTTTCTTCTCTTCTTCCAAGGCAAAAGCAAAATAAGAGGAATATTTGACTTCACTCCACAAGAGACCTATTTAATAGTTTGGCGGTTATGTAAGTAAAGGTAGCTTGGCTAAGTCAATGTTGACGACATACAGAACGACATGATCCTAATGAGTTGGAAAATATTGGCTCTCATGAGATTCAACCAGATGCTACTGCGCTGAGAAAGCTACTGTATTATTGAATTTCATTTTTATGAGGTAAAATTTATTATTCAACCATTAAGGTATCCCACATGAAATCTTGCATAAAATAGTTTTACAGTTACTTTCTGGAAAGTAGATTTTATTTTAACTTTAAAACATCATTTACATGAGGGATTCAAATGCCTATTTGATCACCTTCAATAGAGAAATGTAAGGTCTGCAAGCAATTTTCCTAAAAATACCAGATTAATGGAACCGAACTGTCAACAAAATAATGAACTACCTGAACAGGACAAGGAAAAAGTGGTAGCAAGTTCCAGTTTTCCAGAGTAAACTAAAGCCATGTGTGACTGTGTATATGTTTTCTTGGCAGGCTGAAATGCTTAGAAACTGAGTGCTTCAGGTACCTACTAACAAATAATGAGAAAATACACAGTAAAATTACTCCATAGGATTATTTATGCTCAACTTCTAAAAGATACTGTAAAAGTATTTTTCCAAAATTTCAGTTTGTTGTATAACTGTTTTTGTTAAAAATAATAACATTCTTTTACATTTGTTATTATTAGGATCATCAAGACATCTACTCGTAAAAATGTAGAAAGTACAATGTATTTCTGCTTCATGTTTCCTTCCACATGTACAGGAGTTGAAATGAAAAATAGGGATGTTTCTCAAGCATGTGCAAGCATAAGAACTAACATTCCAATACACTATTGTGCTTATACACATAAAGGGTTATAAAAATAACTTGGGGAAACAAATACATAAATCTCTAAAGAGCTATGTCTGGGCTGAAGACAAAAATCCATTAGTTACCAATACCTATAGATTTCAAGTCAGTTGTAATCAAAAAATCTTCTCTTTGCAGAATTAGTTTCAAGGTAAGTAGGGCACAACATTTAAACAAAGAGCAGCGTTACAATAATTTTTAATGTAAAAAACAAATATCCTTCTTGAAATATTCATATTTATCTGTTCTCCACACATTCTGATCTCAGTCAGGCAATGACAGTACAGTCTGTATCTTTTTATTGGTAGTTTAACATAACATACGTTACTAACTTGTGTGGTCAATACAAAGTTTTAGTATCACAGTCACCTCATTCTTAAATTCTGTAAGAAACCAAAACACACAAAATTTGTTTTTTAGATTTCAAAGCTCAATTTTTCAGCCAACTTTCCTTTGGACGACTTAATCACAAAAAACCTCTCAGACTGATGGAGGCAGCACGTCTACTAACCAACTGCAAAATACTTCAGGAAAATGTCTTTCTCCTGGTAGACAAAAGTTTTTGGAGAACAGAAGGAGACTGAAATGTGGAAGAGATAAAAATGTTAATCTTCGAGACATTTTCTTCTCCTGGTATTTCTTGAACCTACTCATAGTAAGAATTTGTACAAGAAACACCTTGAGAGTTTGTTCTGAACCACTACATCACCTTTGGCCTAAACTAGTTTGAAGGAAGCTTTGGAAAAGAAAATATTTCTGAAGTAACCTAGGACTGAATCCCTGACACTAGCTATAAGTTCTGCTCCTATGTTTCTGGGAATACACAGTGCAGAGCTCCCCTTTGAAACTTCAGCTGTGAGGCTCCCAGCACAACAAGGACATGGACCTCCTAGAACAAATCCAGAGGAGGGCCACAAGGATGCTCAGAGGGCTGGAGCTCCTCTCCTATGAAGACAGGCTGAGGTAGTTGGGGTTGTTCGGCCTGGAGAAGACAGGGCTCTGAGGAGACCTCACTACAGCCTTCCAGTACCTAAAAGGGGCCTACAGGAAAGCTGGGGGGGGACTCTTTGTCAGGGAGTGGAGTGATAGGGCAAGGGTAAATGGCTTTAAACTGAAAAAGGATAGGAATTAAATGATCTTTAAGGTCCCTTCCAACCCAAACCATTCTATGACATGATGGTAATACTGGTTGGACCAGGAGCTTTCAGAATGAACAAGCCAAGAATTAGGGCAAAATAGTAGACAGACATCAGTCATCTCATTGTCTTGAATTCACAACTGCCTTCATCTACTTAGTGCGAACAATACAGAAGTATACAATTTATCAGCTCAACCACTAAGCCATAAACAAGACCAAAACTAGTATAGTATAATATACTGTCCATTTGCTTTATTGTAAGTACTTAGAATTCGTGCTCCACATTTCTATTCTGCAAACACATTTGTTAACATGGCTGTATTACTGTCCATTGAACTGAAGGAATGAAACATTAGATAAGATAACAGCAGAACTGTGCAAACCGTAGGCACATCTAAGTGATCAAATTTCACATTTGTATTTTCATATTTCTCTGGGGCAGAGATTTTAAACCTACTACCTTCAGAAGTATTGGTACTTGAAACTAAAACCTCACAAACTCATCCTTAGGTGACCACACAGAAACAAGGAATGAGAAGAATCAATGAGACTTTGGGGAAAGTAGAAAAAAATAAACACTTCTTATTAAGAGTTCTTATTAACAGTTACTCCAAGAGTTACACAACTAAAAATACTACAGTTATGTTGCATTAGAACAACACAGATTTAACTCAAGGTGAAAAAAAATGACTGAGAAATGAAAATAGGACTGAGAAAGACGACTTCTATTGGTAGTCTAATCTACCATTCTGCCTCAAATTATGATTTACTATATCCAAATCATTCTTTTAACACGTTCCCCAAAGCAGGTAATGATGGAGATTCCAAAAGGTCTCAGCTATTTTTATTACATGTTTGTTCACAATAATGGGTCTGAATTATTCTAGCCTGCATAGAGATACAAAGAAAAAATACATTATCTTCTTCTAGATGACCTTTATGCATTTGAAGATTGTGGTCCCCTCAGTAAGCTGGTCAAAATCTATTACTATTAGTGTTCAGTAGTGCAAGTTTCCTACAATAAATTTGATTAGTTGATGATACAATTTCCGTAAGCAAGTACTAGAACAATCAAGTATATTTGTCATGTGTCTGTGTTCTTCAATACACATCTGACTAGTGGCCACTCTGATCCAGATATTGGCCTAAATAAGTGACTAGGCTAGATGATACAATACTCAACTTCTTGTGTTTTTGAGAAACCCCATAATGAACTAGAGGACACCAGTCCATATGCTGTTTGACTCCATGAAACAAAACAGAACCTGTATATTAGCATTACAGTTTTTGACTTATGGTCTTTTTTTTTTACCTCATAATTAAAATTAACATTTTCCTGACAGCTTTCAGTTTTGGAGTTACGTTTCTTTAAAAAAAAAAAAAAAGAACAATGCTGGAGCACAGTTCAATATCAAATGCAAAAGCTTATTTGAAGTCTTAACAGTATTAGAAACAATTCTAAAAGGCAGAATGCCATTTTAAGAAATAAACTGTCCCAACAGACAGCAAGAAGACCTATCTAAAAATCAAACATCTTCTGTTAAGAAGCTATAAACTTTAGAATCCTTATTTGGGAATTTCCTCCCAATTCTGAGAGTCTCCATTCTATTCAGCCCTGAACAAACACGGAATTTAATGCCACTTAATGCCTACCTGAAGCTTCTAAATGAGCCACTCTCCTGGAAGGTCAGACTGACAAAATCAGAAGTTCCTCTAGAATGAGAGGCTTGGCACACTTTACTACTTTCACCAGTTTACACCTTTTTTCCCCCCAACAGAGTTGCATAATATGATAATGATAGCTAAATACAAGAGCCCTGCCCAGTTTCAAAATATGAAACCCTTTATTAGCATTTTCCTGGCTCCTTTCATAAATCCTTTACTGACAGTACTAGTAAATAATCTTGGATTAAATCCTGAAAACAACATTTAAATTAATGCTCCACACTAATTAAATAGCTTTGTATACTGAACACAGAAAACAATAAAAGCAAATTTGGTTTGTTTCCTAACTTTAGGCAAAATTAATATATTCATTCAGGGAAACAAGTGAGAAGAGGAAAGAACAACATGCCAGCATTCAATACACTGAACAAATACTCATCCATATTACAGTGACCACAGTCATAAAAATATTGGACGTAATCAACAGAAGAAAACTTATTTATGAGCTAGCTAATCAACATCAAGATACAGAAAAGTAAAGCATTCAGATCATGTATGTTGGTGACCACCCCAGCATTTTATCAATATTCTGGCTAAATAAATCCTTAATTTCTTCCTAAAATTCCTAGATGTTTTGCTAAAGCATGACAGGTAGCCAGCTTCATTATTTACATCATCACATCTGAGACCTGCTATCTTCAGCAGTTTCACAACAGAAACATTTATTTATGAAACTAGATGAGAAACATATGCAGCCCTTTAGAAAAATTGGCCTCTGTATGCCGCTGATTAATAAAGCCCTTAATAATCCAGTATTTTCTATTTCATCCAACAGCTTCATCTCTGAATGATCTTAAGTTACAACATGACACCATATAAGGTAGCCAGGGTGGATGTTTCAGATGAGCCAAGTATGGAAAAATTATCCTGTATGGGAAAATTAAATGCATCCAGAATTTGGTGCCAAGGAGCAAAGCTTGGTGGCTTAGCTTACATCCTGGTTTCTAAGCGTAAGCTATAAATACCCACACACACACAAAAAAACATTTTGTCTGTTAACTACTGTACGTAAAAACCTGGATTTAAAGGATATAGTTGTACACACATTCATTAGCAGTGCACTGTAGCATAATAAGGGTATTAATTTAACATACTTAATTAAACCATCACATATTTACCTGAATACTGGAAAACCTCATTCAGTAAAGCTTCGTTTACCACCACAGAACTGACATTTCCAACAGGATGACACCAGCTCTGATAAATAGTTTGGAGCAGAAGGGTTTGAGCTCTAGTTGCTTGAACTGTCAGATTCGGAAGCTCAAATATGCATTCTGTTAGTGGGACGTGAGCTCGCTTGTTCCTGTTTAAAATATTGAGGAAAAAAAAAAAAAAGAAAAATCATTGCTTTGGTGAATAAGAATAACAATTCAAAAAACAAGTCATAGAACAGCAGACTGCCAGCATTTAGCCTGTAAGGATGGAGCTGTGTGCCTGTTAAAATTTATTCTCATAAGAGCTGATTCTAGTTATACTGAAATTTACCCTATATAGGAATTTTGTTACATTCTTTAACTTGACATCTTCCTGTAAAATAGGAGAGAACATCAGATGTTTTTAACTAATTATCTCTTGGTTTTAACATATATAAATAAAAGCAAGTCAAAATAAAAGTGACGCATAAAATTGTGCAATTACTGATTAAATCTGTATTGTTAAATTACTTAATTAATCAACTTAATTATTGATTAAATTACTGAATAAATCTGTTCATTTTTTTTTTCCTGAAAATATTTTAAAGCTCACTGTGAGTCAGTAAACAAAATGAAATATAACTAGTGATCCAAAACCCCAATATCCATACAATTAAATAAAACTCAAAAAAGAAAAGAGTTCTGTATGCTCATTAAGAGATTCCAAATAGGTGCTAATATTTTTCAATGCTTTATAATCTGGTGGGCAGTTGGGGATAGTGGGATGACAGGGCAAGGTGAAGGGCATTCTGTTTCAAAATAAATTCTTCTGCATCTAGTCCAACTCTACAACAACTATCAAAAAGTCACTAAATTACTTTATCTTCCTAATGTATCTATTATATATTATACTAGTACCTAAAATTAAGCAATAGATTGACTTGCTACATTCAACAAAAACCAGTTTTTCATTTCCACTCTGGAGCCTTTTCCTGCAGCATATTTACAACATTATCATCTTTGACCTAGTCACGTCCTGCTCCATCACTGAGACGCAACTCTGTGTTTCAGCATAATTTTCTCCAGTGTCCCCAGCATATAACCCCTTGCACATAGTTTAGTTCGTCTACATAACTGCATTATAGGACAGACCCTTTAAACATTCTGGGTGTGCTTTTTAGAACCCTTCATAGTATATTAGATTTAATTTAAGGTACTGGAGCATCTCTTATATGAAGAAAGGCTGAGAGAGCTGGCACTGCTCAGCCTGGAGCAGAGGAGGCTCAGGGGATCTCATCACCTTCTGTAAATCCCTGAGGAGAGGGTGCAGGGAGGACAGAGCCAGGCTGTGTGCAGTGGTGCCCAGTGCCAGGACAGGAGGCCCTGGGCACAAACTTCTCCAAGAAAGTTGTGAAGGAAAAAAACACACCCCCAGTTCTCAGATTCATCACCATCATCTAGATGAAGAAGCAGAATAGCAGAGTACCTTCCTCGCTAACACTTCTGGCCCATAAGCTACAGATATCTGCATGATGAATCAAAAATGGCTTGGAAACAAGCATTCTGAACATCAGAAGGCTTGTATCAACTACCATGTTGACACACTGGTACAGTCACAGGTAATGTCATCACTCTAAATCTGGACTTGCACAAACAAGCATTCACCTTAAGTCACAGGCAGATCTCCCTCGATTCCTTTTGAACACCAGCGAACAGCCAACTGAAAATCTTTTTATCTCAAACAAGAGGAATTAATCTCAAACGTTACACACCTACAGTATAAATAAACATCTAAGATGGCTGTCTAGACTTCAGGTAAAAGGAGAAAAAAAAAAGAAAGCACTTATAGGCAACACAGATCTAATTATTCTAGACCTGAGGATTATATGAACTGCTCTGTCACTAAATCTCCCTTTGTAGGGAGTGGGAAGAAAATGATAATTATCTGTCAAACAGATCGAAGTTTGATAGATGAAGCCCACCTGCAACAGCTAATCCTGTTGCGCCATGCTAAAAATAAAGGAATAAATGAAAAGCTGATTCTTACAGCAGAAGACACCCATGAAAGATTCTCAGAAAATTGATGTAACTACAGACAGGAGACAAAAAAAATGCATTTGGTAGCTTTCTGTAAAAGTAATCAGTATTTGTTAGACCAAGGTTATTCAGCCTTATAAAGCTTGGAATCAGACTAGCCGGTCTCATACACATTGAGAGGAAGGGGAAGAAAAAAAAGCAGCAGCAGAACTGCCTCTGAGGTGTGACTCGCTTGAAGCTAATGACAATTGTGCTGTCAGCTTTTCAATTTAAGCAGAAAAGGTGTGCACAAGTAATTGAGTGCATGCAGAAAGGAGTACATAAAGTGACTCCGTACTTTGGAAAATCCTTCCCTGCAGAACAAAATGCTACATACCCAGTAAATAAAAAATGATTTTGAAACTGAAGATTAAACCAATAAAATTATTTATTCTGGTGTAATCCTAGTCTTAGGTAGTATTCTTACGTAGAAATCCTGAAAATGAGAGATGCCTGGTTAGCAAAGCTTTTGGAGATACTATATCAAAAGAAATGTAATGCGTGGTGACATCAATCTCAACATTTCCTAGCATCGCTTCTATCAAGCCATTTACTGTGTTTTTTGCTATTTATCTCATTGCAGAAGTGCACCGTAACTTTTCCTTTCTGTCATTAGTAAGTTCTACTTTCTACTTTTTCTTCTCATTTCTGTATATCATTATATAGGATTAAAATTAAATATCTCAAAAAAAGATTTCCACAGACAGGTTCCCCAATGTAAAATTTAGAACGAAGAAAAGAAAAAGAAAGAAAAACTTTTTCAACAATACTCAGGACAAACAATTACACAATTATTCCATCTAGAATAACACATTTGCATTAACAAACTCATGTACTATGGAGTTCTGTAAAGAGCTGTCACAACAGTAGCATACAATGCAGCAGTGGAAAAGATTCTGCCTTAAAAGTTTGGCTATTCATCTAATACATATACTACAGCTACTGTACTGAACTATGTGAAACTTAGAAGTTTCACATAAAATATCCCCTTATGGGTAATATCAGCGTATGAAATATTTTCTTTGAAATAATATGCAAATTCTAAGCTTATTGTATTTTAACAATCCCATAGGAATACACTGGACTGTTCTTTTTCAGATGACTTTATAGGATAGGAAGTTGAAGAAAATAAATCCTTTTTAACAGAAAAAAAATCAAGTCCATAAAGGTGTGGGGAGGGGGAATGTATTGTACCATGTGTGCAGCAAATGTTGCTTAAGGAAATTTTAACTAGACCTGGCTAGTGATGAAAGTGCATTTATAATTCAGGATTTATTATAATAGCTTTGAAACACAAATAATGCATTTAAAAGAACTTAAAATACAAGCTTGCTACCAAACTGCACCTGTTAATACAGACAATCTCTCATTAATAAGGTACTGAGCTATATTTAACCATATTTTATGACCCAAGAGATATATTCAAGCAATAAATGAAAACACAATTATTTATATTTTTTTCAATAAACCAAGTCAGATCTATGTTTCGGTGCTGTATCATTGAAGTGCATTAAGCAACTGAATGTGACTTGATATCAAAACTCACCACCACATTAAAACAGTTACGACACAGCTGGATTCAAAAACCACTACTTCAACTGTACTGTACAACTGTAACAACAATACAAATAATTATTTCTCAAATCTTTGCACTCAAGAGTTAAGATGCAGTTCTGAACATATGTTCATTTAACCGAACAGGTTAAAAAACTACCAATTCAAACACTCTTCTCTAGGGGAAAATAAATCCTAATGTAACTAGCGGGATAGACTACTCATTAAAGCTCAACTTGGACAAATTCCAGAATAAATTTAAGGAAATATGAACAAGCAAGTCTTGCTGTGTAGTGGCATGGAGTGAAAATGAATCTGTCCTAATTAAATGATTTCTAAATACACTTTGGTTGTACCCAGTTTGCTGACAAACTGTAATACAGACTTGCTGAAATATCTGGATAAATCTGGCGTGCCATTAAAGAAAATAGTTTTCTTCACTATTTTTGAATGAAAACATGAATTGGTCCTTATTATACACCACGCACAGGCAGCAATATAACCAATCCATGTTAAGTTCCCAGGCCTGCTATGAAATATTTTCAGTTTGTAGACTTCAGGAACAGCAACTCATTCTTTTAAAATCAACACCTCAGAATGATTGAAAGAATATAGCGCTGAACAGCTGGCTCCAGAGGTTTATATAGAGTCCCTAACTGCAAAGCTGGAACCTGCAAAATGTTTCCAAAAATTTAATTTTTGTTATTACTCATATCCTGTACAGTAAAAAACTATTAGTTCATTTTTTCCAAAATAACAAAACCAGTAACCTGCTACTAGAACCCAGCAACTGTGCCTTAGAAGAACCTGAATGCAATTGAAATGCCTAAATAACTTCACTCAGCATTTGTACACCTTTCCTCCTATGCGAGCAGAGTATGGATGCTGACTTTATATTTGACAGGAACAAAGGCTTCACCTACACACACACATTAAATATGTATACCTACATCATCTGATCCTTTACATCAACTGAAATAAAATGACAATTTTGGTCCTTTCACTTAATATCATTTAAGTAACTGCTTTTAGGTAAGACAAACAACAAATACCAAAACTCTGAAGGCAGCCTGCAGGTAGAAGAAGAACGGGAAAGGACTTTAACCACTACAGTTATGAACTTTTTTTTTAATGTAAAACTTGTCATTGTTCCTCACAATAAAAGCCAGTCATACCACACAGCCACTTACACTGCCACAGATTTTAGTCTTAAGACAGCAACACGGAGTTATTTGTGCTAGAGAACCAAGTCTTACTACCACAAAATAATTAAACCTACTTTGGAACACTTAATTCCAGAAATATCTCCAAGATTCATGCCTTCAAAACCTCTTCTGCTCTTCTGTAGATTTCAGTGAAGGATACCTTACCTGTTAAATCATCTCTTATGCAGGTGAGACAGCTGCAGCTATCGTCTTGCTTTTATTTGTACAAAATACTGCTGATCATACAATTTATTGCACGGAAAATAACAATGAACTTTGAGCTTTATCAACCTTTTTTCTTTTTTTATGAATAAAAAACATTACCCAGATTTCAGATATGGGATTAGAAGGGAACAATACGATCATTTCTAAGCTGACTATTGTGTAGCTTTTCATTTGTTTAGCATCAGTTCTGGAACTGAAATTGTCAGTGATGAAAAAAATCTTTGTAAAGTGTTAATTCATACAAGAACTTCAGAAAAACAGATTTCCTTCCAACACCTGGGAAAATAAAACAAAGCAGGCAAAGTCCAAACAAATACATCTTAGGAAGTGACTAGAGAAGTTTCATTCTCAGTTCTCAATGCAGTGGTAGTTTTAATAGAAATACTGAATTGTTCAGCAAATAAAAAAATCAATGCATTATTACAAGAACAAAAATGATTACTAAAATCAAATATCTAAAAAGGAAGAAACCTTGCCAAAATGAATCCAAAGCAAAAAAAAAAATTTTTTTTTAAAAATGCAAGCATCTGGACATGCATGTTAGGAACTGTAACCTTCCTAACCAAGGAACTGTAACTGTAACCTTGGTTCACTTTCACATCATTTAGGTTGTTTTGTTACAACCAGACATTTAAAATGATGCTTGGTACATGAGAATAATATTACTGGTTTGTGAAGCAACCAGGAAGCGAGAAGCAGTGACCTCGGTGGGATGGTTACTGTCACTTCATCTCCTGTGAGACACCAGGAGACAACACTGAAGGAAGCAAGAAAAAGCAAACACCTGGAACGTGAGGACAGGAAATTCTCATTTTTTGTAGGTTTGAATCCAGCCACACCAAACGTTGGATGAGTCTTTCTATCCATTGGAATAAAAGTTTGAGAAGGCAAGAAAGCAGTCTACCTCCACTACAAGTTCACTCATAGGCAACATGCCCCAAAATGCAACACATTTGAACTAAACCCCTCGTTGACAAGGGAAACTTGTTGAACAAGGGAAAACCTAAAAAAGGGTTAGGTTTTCAGTCTTATTTACGGACACGTTATAAACAAAGGTGGCTGCTGAACCTGTAATGCAGGAACTCATTAAACCTGCAGCTGCATTAGAAAACCATATTTAGGAAGTTTAGACCAAATTCGGTTTCCTGGCTTTGCTCGGGGTGGAACAGATACCAAGGATCTGCACTCTCACCAAATCGCAAGTGGAAGTCAGTCACTAACTGTTGGGATAGGAAACTTACCTAAGAAAATGTGATTAATGACAATTTTTTCTTTACTCACGCATTAGATATCTATTCTTTATTTCTTCAGGAAGGTCTGCTTTTGAGTCTAGAAATCTTGTTGTCATTTATTGTGGTTATTAATGGGAAAAAAAAAAAAAAAGAAGGGATATGACATTTAGCTGCACTATGTCCAAGTAGATGCAAATATAAGGACCAGCAGAAATCTGGCATTTGTAACTATGACAAAAGACTAAGCCATACTAAAAAAAGACAAAGAAATCTGGAAAGAAGCAAGGACTTCCTATACAGAACCACTGGCTTTATGAAGGTGGTACAGAAGGAATCAGACACTGAGCGCTTTCACACTTACTGTTTGAGTTATGCCTGGTTTCTTTTGAGAAGAACTACTCTGCTGGTAAGTGATAGCTTCCTGGGGGAGGTGCAGGGGATGGAAAAACACGGGAACTTGGACATGCAGCAGCTGAAAAACTGCAAATGACCAAAGACCACCAAAACAACCAGAGGTAACAAGGTAAAAGTAAAAATCGCTACCATCCATAAATCTCCAAAGAGAAATGATTTGTGTTTATAAAGAGAAAGAAAGAAGAGAGTGTTGCTTTTTTTGTACCTTTTGTAAATCAAGTACCATTGCTTTAGATACTAGGGTGTAATCCAATCTCAGCAGCCACAGGGGTGGAACAGAGCTCGGGGAGCTGCCGTCCCATAAAGTAGCCTACTTTACTGTCCAGACACGGCCTCTCCCCCTCCCTCTCCCTTTTCCCCTTCTCCTTCCCCCTCCACACACTCCAAGAAGCAGCAGCAACAGCCTTTAAATCAATCCTCTAAACCTGCCACACAGAGCCATTTGGTTGCCATTAGCAGGTAAAACAGGGAGCCAGGAGGGCTCAGAAACATGTTGGTGCTCACTGAGGAAAACTGCATTGACAGACTCATCTGCAGGATGCGGTGGCACGGAACAAGTCAGACACCAAAGCTGCTGCCATCCGACAAGGAGATCCGTACTGAAACTAGTGCTATCAAGAGAGGAAGTCGTGACTGTAGTGCCCTGAGAAGAGCCATGACTTCCACCTTACTTTCATGCTGTCAGAAGTAAAAGCATTAACTCTGACAGAAACCATCCCCTCCAACCTGGGGGAAATTCACACAGTCAATTCAGCAGCTAATAATATAATCATTTACAGGATATTTTTATAATACTGAATTACTATCAGCACAAATAAGGATTCTTTGGATATAGATTTCTATCCAATATGGTCTTTTAAAATTGCACTCCCCATTTTGTTTTTAAGTTACTATCAAGTTACCTTGCCTATTCCCAAGGAAGCTGCAAAATTTGGCAGATCAAATACAAATTAACTACCTTCTAATAAATTTATCTCAAAAGGTAGAGATATTTAATTTCCTAGTCCATTCCAGTCTATTAATGATTTCAAATTTCAGACTTTTTCTACCCCAAAGTTGAATGCAACTTCCATCTTTGCTATTTCTTACAATTCTTTGGAAATTATAATACATGTTTGAAGATTACATATATATTACTTAAGAGAAATAACCTGAAATACTTCCCAGCTCACAGGCTCTATCTATGGGGAAAACATTCCCATTTGCCAGAGCACAGCTGACCAGGTATGACCCTACCCTATAGTCTGGAAACGTCAGAAGAACTGTAGTCCAGAGACCTACTTTATGGGGAAGAAAAGTAGTTACCCCATAAATCCGATCCTTCTCCAAAGAATGCAGCTGTGAGGATTTCTCAAGAATGCAGATATGGGGAACAGAGGCTTTGTTTTCTTCTCATCTGAAGACATCTTCTTAAGTAAAGGATATTAGCAAGTCTTGCAAGCTAGGAACAGTGACTTCTGAGAAATGGAGGAATGTAAGGAGAAAGGAGAAAAGGAAATAAAAGGAGAAAGAGTAGCCTCTTTCTCAGGAATAAGGATGAGGAAATGCTTTAACCAGGAGCAGTCACAAGGACAGATCCACAGACTTCATTGTCTCACAATATGGTGGTTTTACTCGGGTGGGTGGCCGAGCTCCACCACAACCACTCTCTCACTTCCCCTCCTCAAAGAGGAGCAGGGAGAAAATACGATGAAAAGGGCTCAAGGGTTGAGATAAGGACGAGGAGATCGTGCAGTAATTACCGTGACGGGCAAAACAGACTCAGCATAGAGAGATAGTAAGATTTATTGCTTATTACTAACAAGCTAGAGAAGTGAGAAACAAAGGAAAGAAACCGAAAGCACCTGCTCCCCCCCCCCCATCCACCCTCTTCCACCTCCTCCCCCTGAGCGGCGCAGGGGAACGGGGGAATGGGGGTTATGGTCAGTCTATAGCGCTTCTTCTCTGCCGCTCCTTCTCGGTCACTCTTGTCCCCTGTGCTGTGGGGTCCCACCCACGGGATGCAGTCCTTGCCGAACTGATCCAGCGTGGGCTGTCCACAGGCAGCAGCTCTTCAATAACTGCTCCAGATATGGGTCCGTACCACGGGGTCCATCCCTGAGGAGCAAACTGCTCCAACCTGGGTCCCCCACAGGCAGCAGCTCCTGCCGGGTCACCTGCTCCTGCGTGGTCTCCTCTCCACGGCCTACAGGTCTGGCCTGGAATCTGCTCTGGCAGGGGTCTTCCACAGGCCGCAGTCTCCATCGGTGCAGGTCCACCTGCTCCACCATGGTCTCTTCCCTGGGCTGCAGCGTGGAACCCTGCTCCACTGTGGTACTCCACGAGCTGCAGGGGGACATCCTGCTTCACCATGGTCCTCACCACAGGCAGCAGGGGACTTCTGATCTGGCGCCTGGAGCACCTCTCCCCCTCCTTCTTCACTGACCTTGGTGCCTGCAAGGCTGTTTCTCACTCCTCTCACCCTCCCAGCTGCTGTGTGTCGCAGCGTTTTTTTCCCTGTCTTAAATATGCTCTCACAGAGGTGCAAAACAACATCACTTATTGGCTCAGCTCTGGTCAGCAGCGGGGCCCTCACCAAACACGGGGCAGCTTCTAGATCCTTTTCACAGAAGCCACCCCTATGGCCACCTGCTACCAAAACCTTGCCACGTAAACCCACAAAAAGCTGTCTAGGTAATTCAGCATCCTCCTAATCCTTTTGGAAATAGTAAGACAGAAAGTGATAGAAGTGCATACTGGCATACAAGAAGGAAAGAGACACAAAAAGGGCAACAGTTTTATCTTCCCCTCTCAGGTATCACAGTATAGGAAGAAAAAAATAATAATCAGGGGAGCATAAGAGATTTTGGATGAAGGAACAAGGATGAAGAAAAGACACCAAAAAATAAAAGATTTTAAAAAGACAGAAAATACAAAGGAAGAGAAACATCATTTGAGTATTTCTTATAAAATGCTCAGATGACAGGAAGAAGAACATAAGGAAAATGCTCAGGTGTAACCTCCCACAAATGCTAACATACACACCCCTTTCTTTCCCTCCTTTGCAAATTTCTCTCATACACCATTTTAGAATGTCAAATGTCTTAATTGACCTCTAAGCTGTGTGAAAATTGGCTGAAATTGGAAAAAATATGACCAAATTCGGGTAAATTTGCCTATTTAGACATTTACTTGAAGATTATTAACAGTTGCAAAGCTGTTAAAAGCTTGTCCACAACTCTCCAAGAGAAGCCCAAAACTACCTTTTTGTTGCCACTCTGAAAAAGTTCAAAGATCTTGGAAATTAACAGTTTTCGATTCCCTGCCAAAGATTCAAGAGCAGAACAGAACCCCAACTTCAAGTAAAGACCTAAATAAGAAACTTTTTCCAAAGACATAAGCTGGATTTTCTGTGAATTTCTTCTGCCAAACACTTTTGTATATTGCTTATTTTGTTTCATAAATCGATAAAGTCTTTTGGTGGTAAAAGATGCATTTAGAGTGAGTGACTTAAGGTGCTTGAAATTCTGGCAAATTTTTTATAGTTAGATCATAAAGGTCAGAGAGGTAAGAAGGTACATGTCCACATTTCCTACAACAAAAGGCTTCAAAATATTGCACTGAATGGAAATAACAGAAAGTACACAAGACTAGAAGAAACAAAGTCCTTTCCGTATTCACAGGCAGATACTGAACTCCTCTGAATCTCTAAAGATAAACACTACTCTTCTTGGCCTGTAAGTAACCATTCTATCTTTAAAATAGAAGATACAGCAAAAAAAGGAAGTTGCTGGAAGGCAGAAGGGGTATTTTGTTTTTCCAATTACCAGAAAAGCCTTTAACATAGTGAAAGATGGATCAAAGGCATCATCAACAGCAAGGGCAGGGATGAACAAGGTCTGTTAATGCTCCATGTACAAATCCTGCATAAACAGCAGGAGTATAAAGGGTATTTTAATTATATTGTAGGCTCATTAATTAGTAACCTCAAAAGAATTTTTAAGTCTTGCACTGGGTCTGGCTGGCACATTGCGAAAATGTCTGTCCTCCTCCCAAACACCAGCTAAGTGTGTTGAGGTCCTGCTTCAAGGACGCATTCAAGCATCGCTCATTTCTGAGAAGCAGAAAGTAATTTCTTTCCTCTCATTTCCACATAGCCTTTACTCTTTTTCTTTTTTGCTTTCCTCCTCCCTTTTCCCCATTTTGAATTTTTTTGTTTAGTTAAAACGTTTAATAAATACTAGTATTTCCTTAATTATTTTTTTTCCTTTAATTACATTATGCTTATCTCAACCTGTGAGTTGTTCTTTCCTTTACTTCTTCCCCTCCTCATCTAAGGAAGGGGAGTGAGAGAGAGGTTGTGGTGTTCAGCTGCCTAGCACGCTAAAACCACCACACTGACTTGCAGGCAACATAGGGATTTCTCCTCTGCTCATAACAGCAGGCATCTGAAAATATCATCACAGCCTACTGATTTACAATAGCAGAGTGAGTCACAGAGGTTACTGGGCATCTCTCGGACCTTGACAGTGAAAGGGACACGTTCATGACTTCCACTCTGAAAACTTTCCCCACTCCTTATTGTGTGAGAAAATGGAGCCCTGGTTCAGGAACTGTGTCAGAGAGCTGTATTTGAAGTGCTCTTTAGTGCTTATTGGAAGCTCTTTCATAGAAAATGCCAGGTTTCCAGAATAGCAGTGGCTCTCTTGAAGCC